>JAEIGQ010000066.1:0-1200000 GCA_018904275.1 Lordiphosa clarofinis | reverse complement strand
GACTCTTCTACAGTTCTTTTTAATGAAGATTTTTCGTAAATTTGGGAGTCATGGACCCGACCTGGAGCACCAACACTTATGTAGGTGAATCTATAACTTTATTAAGCATTATAAGGATTTGTTCATCTTATATTTATAGTAACATACCGATAACACTGGCCAACAGCCATTTTAATCCAGCCTTATCGATGATAAATTCTGATCCAGATTTGTTCACTGATTCCAAGACTGGTCTCGGTATTTCTCCATCAGCTCTTGTTTTCAAGATATCGCGGAAAACCCATTTTGCAGTATTTTTGGCGTTTAAAAAATTATGGAGGTTACACCGAGCAACAATATCTGTATCTATGAGCTCTATGCGACAGTTTACATATTAAGTTCGCTTAAAAAAATCAATGGAGCATCATCAGCAAACCCAAAAGCGCCTAAATTGGCCTTTGAAGAGAAATATTCATCAAATTATAGCAAATTTTACAAACTTAATCGCCGTGTACCAGCCATTTGGGGTGCTTGCATTTTAATAAAAACCACGTTAGCATGCAGCCCAATGGCTCTTCTAATTTCCCAAATTTTGTTGCATTTAATTCTTCTCGATGGACAAAGTTACAAGCGGTTAATCCCGAAAAAATGAACTAAAATTTATGGCAGGATAACTAGATTGATACACAAAATCTGTATAGGAAATATTAAAAGACTACTTGATCTAACATAGTCCTTACATAAATTGTCAAGCAAAACAATAACATTCAATAAGTACTAGATTCAAACAATTTTTAAAATTATATGAATTGGGCTACAATTGAGCTCCGTACTCACTATAATCTGTGGATTAAGCCCCTTGTGACTGTTCCATATTTATCTAAACCAGCGGTGGGCAGTAGAAATAACGGAAAGGGTACAACAACATTCTTATTTTTGCCATTTGCTTTTGATCAGCGCGATGTGCGACAACGTGTGTTTGTTTTAATTTCTATTGCGTCGTAGAATTATATAAATAACGGGCCGGGTTGCGCGGGTAAGAAGGGCTATGATGCTGCCCACCGCTGATCTAAACTATAGATGCTTGTCTATTACTGGAGTGACTTCGGATGCTTGCAGTGTGCCCATTTAGTACACATTTCACAAGAATGAAATTTTAACGTCCCTCAGCAAGACGAAGATGTGCCTTTGGAGAAAGAGCTATAGTGTTAATGGGCCATAAAAACGGATTTGGTCATACCAGTTCTGACTGCTAACGAAATAGAAAGTGCAAATATATAAGCTCATTGTAATAAAAAGTTACAAAAAAAAAAAACAAAAAACTTATTGCCAAGAAACATCTGCATAAGAACTGCATAATGTGTTTTTTTGTATTTGGTTGCACAATTCATTAAAAAAATACTAAATTTAAAATGTGTGAGTGCGTGCGGTGTTGAAAAAGTTCTTTAGAAAAATGGTGTATTGATGGTTCGCAGCTTTCCGGGAGTCACCGTTAAGTCAAGGGCAAACGTAAAAAGAAAAATAGGGGCAAGCTAACTTCGGCTCGACCGAAGTTTATATACCCTTGGAGCTTGATATATGCCTTACAGTTTGTATGGCAGTTATACTTTATATTGGTCCGATTTCGACAAATCTTGTTGAAATTATGTAAAATCAGTGAAAACTTATAAATACGAGCGCTGGGAGCAGTAACATTGAAAACAAAAAACTTTTTCTCACTAAGACTTTTTTTCAGACCTAACTTTTGTATGGCAGCTATACTATATAGCAGTCCGATTTCGAAAAGTTTTGGTGAAATTATGTGAAATCATTAAAAACTTATAAATTCGAGCGTTGGGAGCGATAGCACTAAAAATAAAAAAGTTTTTTTCACTAAAACTAGTTTTTCAACCGATCGTTCCTATGGCAGCTATATGCTATAGTCATCCGATCCGGCCGGTTTCGACAAATGTACAGCGTATTTGTGCCAAAAGACTTCGTGCAAAGTTTGGTTACGATAGCTTTAAAACTGACGGAGGAGATAGCATAGAAACAGACGGACGGACGGACAGACGGACCGACGGACAGACGGACATGGCTATATCAACTCGTCATGCTGATCAAGAATATATATACTTTGTGTGGTCGGAGATGCTTCCTTCTACGCGTTACAAACATCCGGACAATTTTAATATACCCTCTCCAAGGGTATAAAAATTGGTTAGTTTAAATGCCTTAATGTCCCGAAACAAAATCATGGAACAAATTCTATTTGTAAAAACGCAACCATTTTGATATGAAAATTTTTTGTAAATTTTGTTTGCAGTCCACTTTACATAAATTAATTAAGAACTCTTCATATGAAAAATTCGTCAAATGACGTGACAGATTCACAAAGTTATTCGCTTGCGAAATGGAACAAGTTTGTGCACAACCTTGCTTGAATGAGCATTCCTCCAAATAATAAGAATGGTCAACTTCCTCGACATATACATTCGTTTCATAGAAAGAGTCTTTACTACAATCTCTTTCCGCCAGGCATTTGTGGAAACTTGTAAAATCATAATAGTCACAAGGAGCTTAATCCATAGATTATAGTCACAAGGAGCTTAATCCATAGATTATAGTGAGTGCGGAACACATTTGGCTCAATTGTAGCCCAATTCATATAATTTTAATATTATTCTCGCAAGGTTAAGCAAATATGAATTTGGGCAAAATTGTTTGAATCTAGTACTGATTGAATGTTATTGTACATTTGCATGACAATTTATGTAAGGACTATGTTAGATCAAGTAGTCTTTTAATATTTCCTATACAGATTTTGTGTATCAATCTAGTTATCCTGCCATAAATTTTAGTTCATTTTTTCGGGATTAACCGCTTGTAACTTTGTCCATCGAGAAGAATTAAATGCAACAAAATTTGGGAAATTAGAAGAGCCATTGGGCTGCATGCTAACGTGGTTTTTATTAAAATGCAAGCACCCCAAATGGCTGGTACACGGCGATTAAGTTTGTAAAATTTGCTATAATTTGATGAATATTTCTCTTCAAAGGCCAATTTAGGCGCTTTTGGGTTTGCTGATGATGCTCCATTGATTTTTTTGGGCGAACTTAATATGTATACTGTCGCATAAAGCTCATAAATACAGATATTGTTGCTCGGTGTAACCTCCATAATTTTTTTAAAGCCAAAAATACTGCAAAATGTTTTTTCCGCGATATCTTGAAAACAAAAGCTGATGGAGAAAAACCGAGACCAGTCTTGGAATCAGTGCACAAAACTGGATCAGAATTTAATACAAATTGGGCTGGACCTCACAAAAGTGGTCATTTTGTTGGCCTGTGTAATCGACCAAAGCAAACAGCACAGTGGAGTACCAATTTGTATAATTATGGTATCAACTGCGTACGCTGCTGGCGGCTTTACTTCGATGTGGCAGCCGTCTAAGAAACCAATAAGCAAACATAAACATTCCAGTTAACAAAGGCGCTTAAGATATATCACTGCTCGACAGCATTTTTCCCCATTGGACCAAACCAACTTTTTCTAAAGTAAATTGGCCCGCTGATCACGAAAATCAGCATGAAAAAAAAATCTATCGACGCGTTATCGAGATATTATCGATAAACCGTTTTTACGATTTTTCAAAAGTTACCCCCACTTAAACTCTCATAACTTTTTTGTTTTTTAAATGTTAATGATCTAAACAAATTTAGACAAAACTTGACCAAACAGTTTGTTTTCGGACAAAAAAGAGCTGGGTCGTGAACTTTTAACGCTATGGAGGAAAAGATTGTTTTTTTTTGCTAAATTTGAAAATTTATCGATGTTAAAACGCTTGTAGTTTCATAATTATACAAAATTGTTATGTTTTTTTGATTGGACAGTAAAAACTATTCAATTTACTTTTAAATAAGCCCTCAAAAACAGAAATCGGACATAAAGTGGAGTTTTCCAGAATTTTTTTGTGAAAATAGGCATAAATTTAGTTTTCTTCAAATACTGCTGTGACTGATTTTTCTGACTTCTAGTGAGTGGTTCTAATAAGCTCAGGCATAAACTTATTCTAATATGTATAAAATGTTGTTGCACACTTAATAAAATTTTATTTTTAACACTTTCAAAATATAGATAACCACTTTTTGCGACTGTATGCGTTCCTTGTAGACTCTCGGATAAGACCATGACAATAACACAGTTCAACATATAATGGTCCATTGAGGTGGATACAGTTCGTCGGAGGCTTTCAAGCTGAGAAAAAGTCAATTTTCAAAATTATTATAGCACGTCAAGTTTTTAAGATATCAATGGTCAAAGTTGGTAAAAAATGCCTAAAAAGGCAACATTAAAAAATATACTTATAAAAAAAAACAATCTTTAACGAAATGTGAAAATTTAGATAAATAGTTTGTTCTTTCCTCTATCAAGGGTCATAAGCCAAATTCTTGATTGATGGGCCGTGGTGGCCGCCTAAACCTCATCCTCTCTGTCAAAAAAAAAAAAAAAAATACGGATACCATTTGTTGTCCTACGACATTAAAGGGAGCAGAACAATCAGCTAACTGATTGTTCCTTTTGCCTATCGAAAGTATCGGTCTATTCAACAAGAAATAAAGATCATAATTCCCACCGAATCGTGTGTTAGCAAGATGGCAATTTACAATGATATTGATTATGGAAATGTCTTTCTCAAAGTGTATTAACTAGTGTCCTATTCTCTATTTAAGTCCAATAAAAATAAAGAATAGGATGCAATATATTAAAATTTGCATAGAATGTGCTGCATTATTCAGCATTGTCTTTATTTTTATTTACAGAAGTAGAAATTGGAAAAGAAATCCTGTTTGAATTTCTTGTATAGGGCACATTGTCTTCGGAGATTAGAGTCCAGCAGTAGACGGTCGCATCAGGTTTAAACCATGGTATATTTTTTCCATGTTGGACACGTCCTGATAAAAATTTTTCACGTATACTAAAAAGTGGTGGAGTTTATTTTGAAAAAGTTTAAAATAAATAGTTATTAGTCTATTTTAAGCCTTATTATTAACTCCACACACTTAAAGTTCGAACAAAACGCCCTTTGAATGAAAACTAAATTTTTGTCTATTTTCACAAAAAGTCCTTGAAAACTCCACTTTATGTCCGATTTCTGCATTTGAGGGCTTGTTTAAAAGTAAATTGAATAGTTTTTACTGTCCAATTAAAAAAACATAACAATTTTGTATAATTATGAATCTACAAGCGTTTTAATTTCGATAAATTTTCAAATTTGGCAAAAAAAAAACTTTTTTTTCTCCATTTTAGCCCATAGCGTTAAAAGCACAAGACCCAGCTCTTTTTTGTCCGAAAACAAACTGTTTGATCAAGTTTTGCCTTTTTAAATTTGTTTAGATCATTAACATCGTTTGAAAAACAAAAAAGTTATGAGAGTTTAAATGGGGGTAACTTTTTGAAAAATCGAAAAAACGGTTTATTGATAATATCTTGATAACGCGTCGATAGATTTTGTTTTCATGAGGATTTTCGTGATTAGCGGGCCAATTTACTTTAGAAAAAGTTGGTTTGGTTTAATGGGGGAAATCGACTCTCATTTTGTCGAGCAGTGTATTTGGCTCACCCATTGCACCAAAGCACTGAGGAAATCCTAACTTCTCAGATCCCTGCACACCCTCAAGAACCTTCTCCTGTGTCATGTAGTTTGGTGGCAAAAACTCATCTGCCAACTGTATAATAACTTCTCGGCAGAACTCGTTCAAAATGGATCCAACCATTGTTTTTGAAATACCGAACAGTCTTCCAACTGTTCTGTATTCTGCAGATGAGCCCAACGTATGCAACGCAACAGCAATCCTTTTATCCAGGGAAATGGCCAGACGAAATGGTGTGTCTTTTCTTGCCAGCCTTGGCAACCGAGCCACCAAAATATCAAATGTGCTCCTCTCACACCGAAAGCTCTGCTTCAAAAACTCGTTTGAGTTTAGGGGTACCATCCTTTTCCCAAAGGTTCCATATCGTTTCTAAACATATTATAAGTTGTCATTTTATCATAAATTTTCATTTATAACTACACAAAACTTACGTATGTCCAGACGTTGCGGGACGAAATTCGACGTCGGTTTTCCATGAGCACGCTGAAATATATGGACATGGAAGCATTCCATTCCCTTGCCAACATTAAATGTTCCGTGTCAATGAGCGAAATAAGTTGCAATTGATTGTCCATTTGAAATTAGAATTTTTCACGGCGTGTCAGACCGTAATTGTAAACAAAGAACAGACGTTCTCAGAATGCAAAAAGCTGAAGCAGCACAATGTGGACAGGAAATTGCATTTTCAGTGATGACGATAACTTTTTTGAAAATGCGCTTCAGTGAGGAACCCATAAAAGTGTTTTGGGCGTGTGCAACCGGAAAGACCGCGGTGCACAGTAATAGTTCAATTACTCTTCTTTGGGTCATACCCGCTCTAATGCGGCAGATATTTGAGCGTCCCTCAGCTCGCCAATGAAGCAACGTCCTTCGAGGAAGGACCCGAGCATAGCAAAAAAAAAAAAAATTTTAGATGGTCTCAATGTTTGACTAAACTCGATCTATAGAACAACTGGAGCTTGATCTGTTTGGAGCTTGATGTATTCGAGCTTGATCTGTTTGGAGCTTGATCTGTTTTGAGTTTTATCTGTTTGGAGTTTGATCTGTTTTGAGTTTTATCTGTTTGGAGTTTGATCTGTTTGGAGTCACTGGAAATTTGAGCTGACTAATTTCAGCTAAAAAAATTTTTGACTTGATTCACTTGAACCGTTTTTTTAAAACATGAATCAAAGGGCCCTTTGACTCCATTCATGCAGGGCTCTAATGCATACACTGCCATGCACTTGAATAGGGACAAGCATTTTAAAGCGAATATACAACTATTCGACTGAAACAATCATATTAAATCAAAAGGCACATATTTTTTAGCATTTAGTACTTCATTCTTTATTGAATTAAACAAAAAAGCTTTTTCAAATTAACGCAGTCTTTTGTTAAAAAATTTTTTTTCAACGAGCTCTTCCAAAAAGGCATATCTTTAGCATGCACTTGAATAGGGACACAGGTGATTTCATCATTCTGAGTAAAACTCCGCTCAATGAAGCTTATATTTTGACATCATATAAAAGTTTTAAACATATAAAACTAAATTCGGTGGGCGTTCAAGCACTAACTGACGTAAAAAATGCAAAATAATGGTCTAAAAGGAGTAAAAATTTACTTACAGACAAATTGATGAAAAAAATTTGAAAAAGCAAAAGTGTTGTATGCAATTTTCTTAAAAACCCATCAAATTATGGGAATAATATGAAAGGCCGCACAAAAAAATTTTTTCCTGTACTGCAGAGCATCGAATTGTTCAAAAAAACTTAAATTAACATTGTTCAGCTTTGAAAATTAATTCAAAACTACTATTAAATGAAAGTGTCGATACGGTACGGAGAGTTGTACGTAAAGCTGAACATCTAAAAAGATTAAAACTAAAAAGTAAACCCCCACTTAATACCCAACGGTAAGATCCTCGTCAAGTTTTTGCTCGAAATTATATGACTCGGAAGAAGGAATGGCATACCGTGGAATTATCCGTTAAAAAAACGCTTCCACTTGTATGGAAAGTGTGTTTTTCTGTGTTATTTTCATGATATTCGATAAGAAGAACACTTTCTGTCCCGTCACCATAGCCGTAAGAAAGGTGTTATGGTACGGCGCACCGCGACGTGCCATCTTATATTTTATATTTTATTTTATTATTAATTTCGAGCAATAACTTGACGAGGATCTTACCGTTGGGTATTAAGTGGGGGTTTACTTTTTAGTTTTAATCTTTTTAGATGTTCAGCTTTACGTTCAACTCTCCGTACCGTATCGATACTTTCATTTAATAGTAGTTTTGAATTAATTTTTAAAGCTGAACAATGTGAATTTAAGTTTTTTTGAACAATTCGATGCTCTGCAGTACAGGAAAAAATTTTTTATTCCCATAATTTGATGGGTTTTTAAGAAAATTGCATACAACACTTTTGCTTTTTCAAATTTTTTTCATCAATTTGCCTGTAAGTAAATTTGTACTCCTTTTAGAACATTACTTTGCATTTTTTACGTCAGTTAGTGCTTGAACGCCCACCGAATTTACTTTTTATGTTTAAAACTTTTATATGATGTCAAAATATAAGCTTCATTGAGCGGAGTTTTACTCAGAATGATGAAATCACCTGTGTCCCTATTCAAGTGCATGCTAAAGATATGCCTTTTTGGAAGAGCTCGTTGAAAAAAAATTTTTTAACAAAAGACTGCGTTAATTTGAAAAAGCTTTTTTGTTTAATTCAATGAAGAATGAAGTACTAAATGCTAAAAAATATGTGCCTTTTGATTTAATATGATTGTTTCAGTCAAATAGTTGTATATTCGCTTTAAAATGCTTGTCCCTATTCAAGTGCATGGCAGTGTATGTTTATGCTTACTAAGTGTTTAGATTCGTTTCGGTTCCACCGTCCCTAAATTTTAACTATATCTAGTTGTTTAAGCTATATGTATAGTTTGTTACATTGAATTTTTGAAGTAACCATAAAGGGTCATACTGTGAATTAGAACTGAAGCGCCAAGACGTCTTTTTTTTGGCTCCCTACTTTTATAAAAATTTCAACAAGTGAAAAGTTGGCACCCCCTACCAGCAAAAGCAAGAGCGATCAGAGGCAACCACCCCACCACATTTACATTGGTCCATCAAACCGGATAGAAGCCTGAGACGACAGCCCAAGCCCAACAGTCATTGGTGGATCCTCCGAACGAGAAAAAAGTTAAGTGCCAGCTATTTTCCAGCCACTCAAGGTGGCAGCCATTTTGCAAATACATACATATATTTTAATTTTTCCACACCAACTGAATCGCCAATTCAATTCGTTTTTGCCTATCGGGCTCTCACATTGATTCCGGTAATTGTTATTTGTTCATTTGTGTTAAATATATGTATATGTATGCAAAAAATACAACCCCCAAATTTAAGTGAATTTCCATACCTGCATTTCCAACTCACTTACACACACACACATCCAAACATTATCAACAATTTACGTCTACGAAAATTGCGCAGACGCACCTGTCGATCCACTGGACATTAATTCGCATAATTAAATGGCAATTATCAGGCCTGTTCCGAATTCCGAAAACGAGTGGAACTGTCGCAAATCGAGTTGATTGCTGTTCCGAATTCCGCAAATCGACCAGAATTGTCGTTTTCAAAAGTTGTGCTGCAGAGTCAGCAGAATAAAAAGTAATTGCTATTAAAAGTACTAAAATAAATCGCAAAAATTATAAACTTATCAATTTAATAATGTTGAACATATTTAAAATCGAATAGCATCACTACTTAAAATGTTTACAGTTTAAGTGTATTTTAAAATCATTTTTTTATAAACATCTATAAAATATTGCGTGAAAAGCAAAACCGAGCGGTCGTTTTCAAACCGAGCTGTTCTGAATTCCACTTTACGTTTTAGTCGAATTCAATCGTCAATCGATAGCTGCTAGGGTTGCTTTATTTAAATTAATTTATTCGGTCAGCACTTTTTCTATTTTATTTAGCTATATTTAACCATATTTGACATCACATATTCAAATGTAACAATTGAAAACTGTTTTAAATAAAAATAAAGTGACTTAAAGTGTAAATAAGAGCTTTGTAAATTAAAATTATAGCGATAATGCCAACTCTGGCTGCTGTCGATATACACAAACCCGCGCGCAGGCCAGTCAGCCAGCTGTTTATGAAAGCGACTTCGAAACCGAGTTCGAAAAGTCAAAACGTAGCCAAATCGTTCGGAATTGGGAACAGCAAAACGTAAAACGTTCGTTTTCGTTTCGTTTTTACTTTTTGAAAACGTTCGGAATTCGGAACAGGCCTGTATATTCCCACCCGACCAAAAGTTCGCCCGCGAATTCGCGCGCGAACCTCAAAGCGAATAAAAAACGAACAAAACCTTCGTTTACGAATTCGCCAAACGTTCGTTTATGATACTTGTGTCGCTCAGTTTGTGGCAGGCGAACATTCGTACGCGAACATTCGTATGCGAATTCGCGCGCGAATGTCAACGCGAAAGTTTTACGAGTTTCATTTTCACTCGTTCCAAAATTTTTTTACAATTATTAAAACACAAATAAATTTTTTTTTATTAATATTCATTTTAATTATTCTAATTCAATAAACTAAAAAATAAATTGCCAACAACAACGTCGCCACAATTATCAGCGTCATCCTCCATTACACCACCGTCGACTTGGTTCCCATTGCAGCTGCATCCACTAATTTTTTTTTAAGGAAACATGTGTGGTATGAATTTAACACTAAACCAATTAATACATAGACAATAACACTTTAGACAAAACAATCATAAAACATCAAACCACAAAAACACAATAATTTACCGAATTATTGATTGACGCACTGCTGTTTTTATGACGCCGTCATTATTTTAAAGGCTTCAAATGCACACTAAAAGTGCAAACTCAAAGTCCAGCAGGCGACGTCGACGCGGCGTCGTTTTCGGTCGTTTTCTACCTGCTGCAGAGAGAAGCAACATAAAAGGAACACACAAAGAGTTTCGCTTAAACTAAACAAAATACGAATAATGTTCTTCGCGAAACTTTCGCTTGAGGCGAACCTTCGCTTGTGTGCCGGGTGGGTTTGCCGGCACACACACACACACACACACACATTTAATCCCCATCATCCACATAAGCCTCCACATAACACTAGCATTTTAACAATCTCCAACTTGGCTGCTAACATTGTCCAATCCCTGTGAACATTTATTAAACAATTATACAAACATTAAATATCTACATTCATACATTTCTACACACATACATACATACACACATACACAGTCATATATATTTGCACACAGGCCTATCGATAAGTGCAGAGCTATCGAGATCGATGAATACCTCTGCACCGCTTTTTAAATAAAGCGTTCCAAATTCCACTTGTTCCAAAATAATAAATAAATAAAAAAATAATAAAAAATTTGTCTTCCATGAAAATTTAAAGCATTTACATCCGCTACATTTAAATAAATTAAAATTAAATAAACTAAAATCAAAGTACATTTTTTCACACATACAAATACAAATTTAAACAGTTTAAAATATATTATATATACATCGTTCAACTATATTGGTTCTCCTCGTTTACAAAAAAGGGGGGATTGAACACAGAAATAAAAGGGTTGTTAATTTCCGCTATTCTGTCGCTACAAAGGCCAAGGCACAGACCGACTCCGTCACATATTTGTAGTTCGAATGAGTTTTCCGGGTGATAAAAAGCAGCTTAAAGTACAATCTAATTCCGACAGCAAGAAAATTTCCTCTCCCATTCTGCCAAAGAGCAGTACTCCATCTCTTCCGTCTAAATCAGACTCCAAGGGAACTGAAAAAGTTGGTAATTTTCCTTTGCGAGTCACGAGATCGAGTGCAGCTAGCTCTTCTCAAAAAGGAAATGTCTCTAGATAGTTTTATTGCTGCCAGTGACAGGCTTACCCAATTCGAAGCTAAAGTAAACACCCCATCGGCTACTAAGGTCACTTTGTCCATGTTAAAAGTTTGTTATAAACAATTTCAAGCATTATGGGAAAAGATTGAGCAAGAGTACGAACTTTGTTCCTGTTTGGCTGCAACATCCGACTCCTCTCCGGTCTTGCAGGCCAAGTATGAACAATGTTATGTTGTATACGAACGCTGTTCATCAAGTCTGGATGACAAAATTGAAGAAGCCTGTGCATTGTTACGGCAATCTGGGTCAGGTCCAGAAGGAACCCCCTCATTCAAGGGCCTACATCTTCCGCCATGCGACACTGAGGTTTTTAATGGGGACTATGTGCAATGGCCAACCTTCCGGGATTTATTTGAGGCCATTTATATAAAAAATCCTAGACTGACCTCAGTTGAAAAGTTGTTCCACCTGAACGCAAAGACTAGTGGTGAGGCAAAGGCGATCGTATCCAAGTCCATTCTTACCAATGAGGGTTTCCAAACCGCTTGGGACACATTAAAGGAACGCTTTGAGAACAAACGTCTCTTAGTAAATAGCCAATTTAAAATCCTTTTTAATTTAAAAACAGTTCCAGTCGAATCAGGCCCAGCCTTAAAGAAACTGCAAAGCACCATCCAGGGGTGCTTGACAGCGCTTGAACACTCCAAAATCCCGACAACGAATTGGGATGGTCAGCTGGTTTACCTTTGTTCTGGCAAATTGCCAACGTCAACGTTATCCCTGTGGGAACAGTCACTTCCCAATAAGGCTGAAATTCCAACGTGGCAGCAAATGAATGACTTTCTCAGTGAGCGCTATCTCGCCTTAGAGGCAATTGAAGACGTTAAGCCATCGCTAACCGTTCAGTCAGTCCGACCTGCTCACAATAGTGCTCCATCCAAAAGACTTAACACCTTTGAGACAAAAGTCAACGTTAAGACCCAAATATGTAAAATCTGTTCAAAGGAGAACCATCCGATTCGTGTTTGCCCCAGGTTCCTCCAAATGACCGTCCAAGAGAGGGGTAATTGCATTCGCCAACAGAAATTATGCCTAAACTGCTTTGCACGAGGGCATCAACTCCGTGAATGCACAAGTGCACATAATTGCTACACGTGTAAGGGTCGTCACAACACACTACTCCATCGTGGTGACACCACTCCAGCTCCTTTCGCAGCAGTCAACACTACAAAGAATCCATCAGTTATGCAGTCCACTTCTACTTCTCAAACAAACGTTCAGAATTACTTTGTTTCCAATACACAAGGTGTTCTTCTAGGCACGGCACTCATCAATATCGTGCATCAAGGTACTACTTATACGGCCCGAGCGTTAATCGACTCAGGATCAGAAGGTACCTTTATCTCCGAACGTTTTTTTAAAACTCTCAAGTTACCCTTTCAAATTGTGCAAGCGCAAGTTTCGGTTGCAGCACAAACGCAAAAGTTATGCCATATAATTTTGAGCTCGCCCCATCGAGCGCGAATGCGCATCGAAGCATCGGCATATGTCCTCCCACGCCTGGCAGGAAACTTGCCATCTTGTACAATTCCTGCCAACGCCTTGCGAAATCTACCCGACATTCAATTGGCCGACCCAACCTTTTCGAAAAGCTCACCGATTGACGTGCTTATTGGCGCTGATATCCTCCCATCGATACTTCTAAATGGTTTTCGAGCTAATATTTTTGGTACTCTTATGGGGCAAGAGACCATATTTGGCTGGGTAATTACTGGCCCAGTTCCATCGGATACCGCTAAATCCATAGCATCCATCTCAACGCAAATCTCACTCAGCACAGAAGATCATCTAGACAATCTCCTTACAAAGTTTTGGGAGGTGGACGATCTACCGGTACGACCGGTGAAAGAATCCGATGCTAAATGTGAAGAATACTTCAGGCAGACAACGCAAAAAGATGATTCGGGTCGATATGTGGTTTCTCTTCTTTTCCGAAATCCAGCACATATTGACTTAGGGCACTCTAGATCCATAGCGCTTTCCCAATTTTTTAAAAAACGAAGGTCGTTTAAATAGGGACGCGCAGTTGAAGGCCCAGTATGACTTAGTGCTCCAAGAATATCTGGATCTGGGTCATATGCATAAAGTTTCATTGAGTAATAGTTCCCAAAATTTATATTTGTCCCATCACGCCGTTGTCAAGTCAGACAGCACTACCACAAGGGTGCGCGTAGTGTTCAATGCATCCTGAAAAAGCACGAATGGAGTTAGCTTAAGCGATACTCTCCATCCGGGGCCAATACTCCAAGCCGATTTAACAATCCAACTGTTAAGGTGGCGTTGTTTCCAATTTGTCTTTAACGCAGACGTAACAAAAATGTATTGCCAAATTCTGGTTACTCCGCAGCATAGACCGTTCCAACGTATTCTATTTCGCGACAAAAGTGGTGAGCTTGGGGACTACGAGCTCAGCACTGTGACATTTGGCATCAATTGTGCACCGTTTCTGGCTCTTCGGGTTCTCCAACAGCTTGCGGACGACGTGGAGAATCAATATCCGCTAGCAAGTGAGATCATTAGGTCAGCTATGTATGTAGATGACGTACTGGCAGGTGCTCACACAGAGCAGAATGCAATCGCAATGATCCGCGAGCTGCAAGAAGCCCTTAACTCAGCGGGCTTTCCTTTGCGAAAATGGACTTCCAACCATAAGAGCGTTCTAAAATCGATACAACCTGATCATCTCCTACATGCAGACTTCCTCGAGCTTGAGGATGCTAGTACAGCGAAAACCTTAGGGATTCGGTGGCGTGCTACCACTGACGAATTCTACTTTACTGTATCCGAACTTGAGTCCAGATCCTCTCATACAAAACGCGAAGTCCTATCCCAAATCGCGAAGTTGTTCGACCCAGCAGGTTGGCTGGCTCCGTTTGTCGTGCAGGCCAAGATATTCATGCAAGAAATCTGGCTAAAGCAACTAGGGTGGGATGATGACCTACCTAGCGAACTTTTCCAAACTTGGCAAAACTTTCTGCGGAGCTTCAATCAGATTAATTTGATCCAAATCCCACGATGGGTACGCACTCGTCCAAAAGCAAGAATTCAACTCCATGGCTTTTGTGACGCCTCCCAGCGCGCATATGGCGCCGCTCTCTATGTTCGCGTAGAACTAGAACAGGACATTTCGTGCATACTTCTCACCGCTTAAACACGAGTAGCGCCAGTCAAAACGATCTCCTTGCCTCGACTGGAGTTATGTGGAGCTGTCCTATTGGATGAACTGTCAGAGGCAATTGTTCCGCTGCTGCCACTCGGATTGTGCGAAAATGTTCTTTTGTACAGATTCGACGATCGTGCTTGCTTGGTTGGGCAAGCCTCCATGTGACTGAACCACTTTCGTGGCCAACCGTGTTGCCAAAATAGCTCGTTGTAGTAACCTAAAAAGATGGAACCATGTCCGTTCCGAGGACAATCCCGCTGACCTAGCAAGTAGAGGGCTAAGTGCAGGGGAATTAATAGACAACGACATGTGGTGGCATGGACCCGCTTGGTTGAGATCTCCACAAGAACGTTGGGTGTCTCCGACTGTTACACCTCCAGAAACCAGTCTTGAGCAACGAACAGTTAAGGCTCACGTAGCAATATCGTCTCCTTCCGACATTCTCGTCCGGTTCTTAGACCTCGGACGAGCATTGCGCGTGCTCAGCTATGCTTTTCGTTTCATCAAGCGTTGCAAGAGGGTTAGTGCCCCTTTAGCGAAACAGCTAAGCAGTGCTGAGCTAGCTGATGCACTCCAAGCTGTTATTACAGCCAGCCAAAAATCTCTATACGCAGAGGAATATTCATACCTTCTAAAAAAGAAGCCCCTACCATCAACAAGCTCCCTCCTAAACACGAATCCATTCCTGGACAAGAATGGCACCTTGCGAGCATGTGGCCGAGTCCAATCATCTGAATCAATGACCTACAATGAGCGTCATCCGATTCTACTACCAGCATCGAGCACGATAGTACGCCTGCTGGTAAGATTTACTCATCGTATATCCTTACATGGGGGAAACCAGCTTGTCATGCGGCTTATAAGGGCAAAATATTGGATACCAAGACTAAGTAACTTAGTCAAGGCCGTTATCTCCCCATGTAAGGTCTGCGTCATCCACAAAAAAAAACTCCAAACGCAACTGATGGGTGACTTTCCCTCCGAAAGAGTAACGTTTTCCAGACCATTTACATATACCGGGGTGGATTATGCCGGTCCTTTTGAAATCAAAAGTTTTACAGGCCGAGCATGCCGGATTACCAAGGGGTATGTTTGTGTTTTTGTTTGCTTTAGCACCAAGTCCATACATCTGGAAGCCGCATCCGACTTAACCACAGAAAAGTTCTTAGAAGCCTTTGCTAGATTCGTAGCAAGGCGGGGTTGCCCACATCAAATTCATTCCGATAACGGCAAGAATTTTGTGGGTGCTTCCAGAGCGCTAGCAGACGATTTCCTCCAAGCTTCCAGCACACAGATCACGTCCGCATATATCCAACACAATCTGGTGTGGCGGTTTATCCCTCCTGGGTCTCCTCACATGGGTGGTCTGTGGGAAGCTGGTGTAAAAAGCTTTAAGTCATTATTTTACAAGTCCATGAGCTCCGCAAAATACACTTTCGAGGAATTGTCCACTTTATTGGCAAAAATAGAAGCTTGCCTCAACTCCCGACCGATCTCTCCGATGTCTGAAGATCCCACGGATCCGTTGGCCTTAAGTCCTGGTCATTTCCTTATTGGGGGTCCCTTGCTCTCATCAACTGAGCCTGAAATCAAGCAAGCAGCAGCATCCATTCTCAATCGATGGCAGCGTCTCCGTGCTTTGAGCCAACAGTTTTGTTCACGCTGGAAAAGCGAATATCTTCATGAGCTTTACAAACGCAACAAATGGCAGTATCCCATGAAGAACCTAGAGGTTGGGGACATGGTTATTATCAAAGAGGACAATATTCCTTCTTATGAATGGCGGCTCGCTCGAGTCCATAAAACTTATCCTGGTGCCGACGATAAGGTCCGTGTGGTAGATCTTTTCACTACCCGCGGTATTATCAGACGGCCAATTGCAAAAGTAGTCCTCCTTCCAATAGAAACAGAAATCCAATCCTATTACATGTCTGTTAATTTCCGTAATTAAAGAAACTTACTAATCCATTATATTTTATTTTACGATAGACCACTCAACACTTCATCCACGATGACCCCCCGTCCACGCAATACCGATAGCTATGCCAATGAAAGCAGATGTTCCCGAGGTACTCAGTCCTACCGCTGCCGAATCTGCCGAGGCATCCACGCCTTGAAGAAGTGCAAAAGATTTTCGAGACTAAGTGCGGAGAAGCGGCTGAGATCGGTCATAGCCAACCAATATTGTCCGAATTGCTTGGCACATGAGCACTCTGTCCGCTCTTGCCGAAGCAACGATAAATGTCGTGTGTGCCACAGCGACCACCACACCCTTCTCCATATGCGGGATCATACTCGTCCTGCTCGCCAACGGACGGCATCATTAAACCAACAGCCTCGTTCCCGGCCGGTTACACCTATCCAACGTCCTAGCTCTCAACCTGAAACCCCAATCCGGGCTCCCTCATTGACCACACTGCTGCAACACAAGAATCCACAAGTACTACCAACTGCCACGGTTATTGTCGACAACGGATCGACTACATACGACACCCGAGGCTTGATCGATCCCTGCGAGCCAGTGTCGCGGATGAATGCTTCCCTGGCACGGGCATTTCGGTTTAAAACAGTCAACATCGGATCAGAAGAAGCTTGTACAGCAGTGCTCCGGTCGAAAATGAGCAGGGAGTTCAGGTTGGAAGTCGTTCTTAAGGTCGATCCGGAATTACACCTTCGAACGCCTTCAGCTCCGATCGATCCCAAGGTGAAGGAGAAGTTCGACCATATCTCTCTGTCCGACGAAACGTTTTATCGTCCCTCCACGGTTGCACTGGTACTAGGAGCAGACGTCTATGGGGATGTGATTCGCGCTGGTGTTCTCCCTAGTACATCAGGCCTTCCAGTGGCGCATAGCACAGAATTTGGTTGGATACTGTCCGGCTCCTGTCGTTCCTAATTTTAGAATAATTATACAATACTTAGAGTTATAAGAAAGACTGAAGTCCACCTATGAAGTTCCTACATGAAGTACCTTATTTCGCAATTATATTGCAAGGGCGGCGGGATGTTTAGATTCGTTTCGGTTCCACCGTCCCTAACTTTTAACTATATCTAGTTGTTTAAGTTATATGTATAGTTTGTTACATTGGATTTTTGAAGTAACCATAAAGGGTCATACTGTGAATTAGAACTGAAGCGCCAATACGTCTTATTTTTTGGCTCCCTACTTTTATAAAAATTTCAACAAGTGAAAAGTTGGCACCCCCTACCAGCAACAGCAACAGCGATCAGAGGCAACCACCCCACCACATTTACACTAAGTTATGTCGCAACATTTGGAGACCAAAATGTTATATGCACGTGGAGGAATGGTAAATGACAAATATGCTAACGCTGCATATCTATGGGGATCATGTTACGAGCGTTCGCTCAAGTACTGCTTCAAAGTGTTACAGTATAAGTGTTACTTTATAAACCACTTACAGTGGGTACTAAATATGTGTGCATACCACACCTAAATGTAACGAAAAGATAAGAGTAGATTTGACATACACTAAATATTAAAATGCAACAAGAGACTTTAAACTTAAGAGCGAAAGGAGTTCTGAAGAGTGCCCTCCGAATCAGTGTTCTCCGCATCTGCACCCAAGTCATGAGAGCGAACGGCAGCAGCTTCCAGTTCAGCTTGTTGTAGAGAAAGCTTTTGCTTGCTCTCAACGCATATCACCTTATCAGCAGCTTTTACATGCACTACCGCTCGCCTGGTGAACACTTATGTTAAAAGCTTCTGTCTCTTAAGTTTTATTGCCTTTTTGAAAACCTCATAAACCTCATAGTTGGGCCTGGTCAGCTGCTCATTTAAATATATGGGAGTTGGTGATTCCATACCTAAGCATGGTTAGGTTTAGATGTTGCTTTTTTCAGGCCGGTAAGCACCTACTGCACGCAGCAGCATTGCCTTATCCCTCACGTGTTCCGTTTTTATAATTATTATTGGATCTATGATGTTGTGCGCCACCCTGCCTCGATTCATGCGGAAAATTAGTTTGAGCCTGGGAGCTGGAGTGAGTTTAAGCTCCAGGCATAGTGTTTGGAACATCAGTGCCAAGTTCTCCCCTCCAGGTATGGAATACCATAAAGCCGCAAGTCATTGGCTATGCTTGCATTAGCCGCACTTAGGGCTATCAATCTTGCCTCCAACTCACCAAACTTGGTTTCCAGGGAGCGTACAAGGCCTGCCTCACTCTCCAGTTTCTGCACGCGCTGGGCCAGCAGCTGCATATCAGCAGAGATTCGAAGCATATTCTAATTAAACTCAGACAGAATTCGCTCCTCCATCTCTTGCATGTTACCTTTGATGAGCGTCGCCTGTTTCTCGAAAAGCTGGTTGATCAGCTGCAGCAGCTTGGGGGACGGAGAATCCGATGCCCGTCCTGATCTCAGGTCAGTGCCGGTGTTCTCACGGATACGTTTTCGTGCATTGGGCATGTTGTTAAAGTGTTTGGCGGCTTATCTGAGTTGGTGTGAGTTTGGGTAAAATAGTTCATTTTGTGTTGGTTTGCCAGAGGTGCCCTGAAAAAAAGTGGTTTTGCGGTGTACATTATAGCTCGTTACTGGATTATCTGAAACAAAAAAATTGATACGCATTTTGAAGGTAATGTATTTCTCGAGGTAATCAGGAAGAATTTTTTTTTTCAATATTTTACAGCACTTCGAAGTAAACGAGAGCGTAAGTTAAAGTCGGCTCTAACCGACTTCGAAATACCCGTTACTCATGGAAAACATAATTAACAGTGTTCCTGCGTTCCCTAGGGTGACCATCCAAAAAGTATGCAACATTTTTTTATTTTGCTCATAACTTGAGAACCGTTCATCCGATCTTTATCATTTCTTTGGCAAATTTTTATTTTTTTTTGCTAATTACTAATTATCTCTAGAAGAAACAAATCGTCTATCTTCAAAACTGTAGAAGATATAACGTTTTTTTCCAAATTGCGGGGGCAGGAGGGGGGTGGCCAAAATTTGAAACAAACTTGATCTGCGTGCAGATAAAAGAAGCATTTGTCCCATACATGTCGAACCTCTATCTCTTACCATCTCTGAGATCTAGGTGTTCATACAGACAGACAGACAGACGGACAGACGGTCAGACGGACAGACGGACATGTCCAAATCGACTCGGCTGTTGATGCTGATCAAGAATATATATACTTTATATGGTCGGAAATGATTCCTTCTGCCTGTTACATACAGTTGCACGACTTTAGGATACCCTTTTTACTCTACGAGTAACGGGTATAAAAAGAATGAGCAGGAAAGCCGCGTGCGTGAGGAAGTCGAGATGTTATTCGATATGAGTGAGACTCGAAAATGTGACCAAAAGATTAAGCAATTAACAGAAGGTTTCAAGCCCAGAGTCGCACAATGCAAAGACGAACAGGGAAATCTGGTTACAGATCCGCAAGTGGCGCTTAACAAATGGAGAAGTTACTTCTTCAACCTACTGGGAGGCGATGACGAACAGGATGCCGCCATTAGAGAAGTAACGATGCCACCAATCGACCCGCCGACCCAACAGGAAGTCAGTTTAGCCATACGAAGCCTAAAGATCAACAAGTTGCCAGGCGCTGATGAGCTGCCCGCTGAATTATTCAAGGCTGGAGGCGAAAAATTGGTAAAGTGCATGCACCAACTTCTGTGCCGTATATGGGTTGACGAAAGCATGCCCGATGATTGGAATCTTAGTGTTCTCTGTCCAATCTTTAAAAAAGGAGACCCTGCAGTTTGCACCAACTACCGCGGGATCAGTCTCCTCCCCATCGCTTATAAGGTTCTGTCCCGCATCATTTATGAAAGTCTAAAACTGTTTATTGATACACTGATTGGACCTTATCAGTGTGGCTTTAGACCTGATAAATCCACCACAGACCAGATTTTTACACTACGACAAATCCTGAAGAAGACCTATGAAAGAGGCATCCAAACACACCACCTTTTTGTTGATTATAAATCAGCCTTCGACACACCGATAAGGTCAAGCTTCTTCAAAACCCTGTCTACTTTAGATATTCCAGCAAAGTACGTTCGACTTTGCATAATGACGGTGAGAAGTACGCAAAGCTTCGTCAAAATAGTTAAGAACCTCTCCGAACCATTTGACACCAAAAGAGGCATTTGTCCCATACCTTATCGTGTGACTTCTTTAATTTACTGATGGAATATATACTGCGCAAGTGCCGACATGCCAACAGAACCGGCGCATTTATTCATAAAGATCTAATGCTACTTGTGGGTTTAGCGGTAAATGAGGACAAGTCGAAGTACCTAGTATCCGCGGACAGAAAGTCATTGCGACTTGGACAATCTGGAGGAGTCAAGGAAAATCTAACATAGAAGCACTTTTTGAAACGCCTCTCTTTTTTGAGTGATGTTAACTCCATCCTGACAAGAGAACAACTCAAAACCAGACCCGTCCACCTAAGGCACGCACGAGCCGAAGTCTGTCGTATTTTTAAGCAAACGCGAGCCGAAGTTATGGTTGAGTGAATCGGTGAGCACTGCCTAGCAAGTAAAATGCGTGTTGTCCGGAGAGACCTCTCTTGTTTACTAACACAAGCTCACTTTTTTTTCCTCTCCATTTGGTCGCCTCTGCTCAAAACTTCATTAAAAAACGAGAGAGCAAGTTAAAGTCGGCTCCAACCGACTTCGATATACCCGTTACTCATGAAAAAACATGTTTAACAGTGTTCCTGCATTCCTGAGGGTAAACATCTGAAAAGTATGCAACACTTCTTCAACTCGGCTATTTTTCACATTTTTGCTCATAACTAGAGAACCGCTCATCCGATCCTTAATATTTCTTCGGCAAATTTATTCGTTTTGCTAATTACTAACTATCTTCAGAAGGTACGAATCGTCTATCTGTAGGAGATATAACGTTTTTTCCGAATTGCGGAGGCGGGAGGGGGCGTGGCCAAAATTTGAAATAAACTTGATCTGCGTGCAGATAAAAGAAGCATTTGTCCCATACACGTCAAACCTCTATCTCTTACCATCTCTGAGATCTAGGTGTTCATACAGACGGACGGACAGACGGACGGACGGACAGACGGACATGGCTATTTCGACTCTGCTGTTGATGCTGATCAAGAATATATATACTTTATATGGTCGGAGATGATTCCTTCTGGCTGTTACATACATTTGCACGACTTTAGTATACCCTTTTTATACCCTGTACCCATTGAAAATGGGTAAAAGGGGATCATGAAGTTGTGCAAATGTATGTAACAGGAGAAGGAAACATTTCGACCCTATAAAGTATATATATTCTGATCAGCATGAACACTTCTTCCTCGGCTATTCCTTGTGCTCATCTGCCTGCCGTCCGTCCGTCTGTCCGCCTGTCCGTCTGTCTGTTATGAACGCGTAGATCTCCGAGACTATAAGGTAGGAGATACAAATTTTTGCCTGTACATAGGTATAGGCCGGACGCAGATCAGTTGTTTCAGATTTGCAAAATTTCCCCCCTTAAACCGAAAAAACTTGTCAGAGCGCACAATTTTAAAAGTTACAACATCGTCGCTTAATATATATTATCTTAGGCCTATAATCTATCTCTTCTGAAAAGCACATTGAAATCTGAGCAAAAACTCAGAAGGTATTAACGAAACAAATTTTGCACCCCCCCCCCCCACGCTTTGCTAATTACGCATGGCTACTTGCGCCTCTGCGTGTGTGAGTGCGCGTTTGTGTGTATGTGTGCGTTATGTGTTTGTTTGTGTATGAGTGTGTTCTGTCAATTGTACAGGGTATTTTGCAGTCGACTTTAGTAGACCCTTGTTACTCTACGAGTAACGGGTATAATTAAGCAGCAGCGGCTGGGCTGGCTAGGAAATATCGCCAGAATAAAGGAATAAAGAATAAAGGCTCCAGCAAAAAAAGCGTATAAATCGAAGGCGGATGACTATGGAGGCGGCAAGAAGGAAAGACCACCACTAAGATGGGAAGACCAGGTGCAGGAAAACATTGCCAAGATTGGCAGCTCGCACAGAACAGAAGCGAATGGAGAGCGTTAGTCGCAGAGGCCCAGACCGTCAAACGGTTGCTATGGCCAATAAAGAAGAAGAAAGAAGTTTTCGAAAACTGAAATTTTTATAAATATATATAAGAGAGAATCAAATATAAAAAAAAAATATTTTATCAACATTACAGAATTTTGTTATCTATTATTGTTTTTGGGCTTGGGAAATGTCTAAGTCATATTTCCACCCGTTTTTCGAACCAAGTTTTTAAAATCGTAAATTTATGCTTATCTCGTGTACACTAAAATACCATTATTTCGGATAAACGAATACTCACGCGCATTGGGAATACGATCACATGGCAACGCCACAAAAGAGTAAAGAAGAATGTAACAAAAACGAGAAGGTCAAGCTAACTTCGTCTTTGCCGAAGTTTTTATACCCTTGCAAATGTTTTAATACATCAGAGTTTACAAACGTCAGCATTAAAACAAACAATTTTTCTAAGTAAAACCCCACTTTTCGACCGATAGTTGCTATGTCAGCTTTAACATATAGTCATCCGATTTTGACCAAGTGTTAAATATGAATAATCGCTGAAGTGGGAGACAAAAAAGTTTTTCTCACAAAGACCCATTTTTCGACCGATAGTTCCTATGGCAGCTATAAGATATAGTCATCCGGTCGGTTCCGTCATATTTGCAGTGTGCAGTAAAAAGAAATACTCTGTGCAAAGTTTCAGCTCGATAGCTTTAGAACTGAGAGACTAGTTTGCGTAGAAACAGACAGACAGACGGACTGAGAAAGCTAAATCGACTCAGCTCGTCGCCCTGATTAAGAATATATATAGTTTATAGGGTCAGAAATTAATATTTCAATGCGTTGCAAACTTCTGGCCAAAACTATAATACCCTTGGCAAGGGTATAACAAATGAAGCCAAGTAACGGTGAAAAATTATCAAAGTTGGAAAATGCCAGAAATGGATGAAAATAATCAAAAATCAAGGTAAATTAGATATTTATTTAAATTGGTTTTGGCTTATTTATAAAAATATATCCCCGAAGTGGGTTTTTTTTTACCCATTCACCGGTTGAACTCACATTTTTTTTTAAATTTGGAAAAAGAAAACGATCCACACTTAACCCCCCACCCACCAACCGATAGAATGTTTTATTGAACAATTGTGTTGGTGCAAGGAAGCAGGAGCCAACAGCTGGAGTAGGATTGAGATGATGTGGGTTGGATATACATATTAGTTCTTCGTTCCACCAAAGACTTATAGACACTATAGATGACGCATGTGAAACCAAAACCGGGTTGACTTGGGAGCTGACATGGTATCTATATATGTTTTGTCTTTGGTTCAACTTATATGTACAGTACGTCCAGAAAGTTTTTTGACACAGGAGAGAAATTCACCTTTTCCACTAATATTGCAAAAAAGTGTCCTCTCTATAACACTGTGACACATTTTTGAACTCAGAAAAGTTTATATCGTCAAGACTAAACGAGAGCGTAAGTTAAAGTCGGCTCTTACCGACTTCGATATACCCGTTACTCATGAAAAAACAGTTTTAACAGTGTTCCTGCGTTCCTTAGGGTTACCATCCGAAAAGTATGCAACATTTTTTTAGAGTGGGTAGCTGCATGGTTGACTTTTTCGCTCATAGCTTGAGAACCGTTCATCCGATCTTTATCATTTCTTCGGCAAATCGATTCATTTTCTATCATCTAATTACTAACTATCTCTAGAAGGTACGAATCGTCTCTCTTCAAAACTGTAGGAGATATAACGTTTTTTCCAAATTGCGGGGGCGGGAGGGGGCGTGGCCAAAATTTGAAACAAACTTGATCTGCGTGCAGATAAAAGAAGCATTTGTCCCATACATGTCAAACCTCTATCTCTTACCATCTCCGAGATCTAGTTGTTCATACAGACTGACGGACGGACGGACAGACGGACATGTCTATATCGATTCGGCTGTTGATGCTGATCAAGAATATATATACTTTATATGGTCGGAAATGATTGTGATGGTAGTACAAAAACCTTGGCTGGGTTTGGTCTGGTTAGCTGCCGTTTTCTATTTATAGCACTTTGAAGTTTTCAGCTTCAGAGTAGGATTAACGATACCATATCTCGTATACCATTTTGAATTTCGCTTTGACGTCTTAAATGAAATTGTTGCTCTTGGCTGGGCCTACAAAACATTTCTTGGTAGCGAATCAAGAACAATGACATCTTCGTACTGAAAATTACAAGACGTAAAAAAAACCAAATTTTCACAACTTTTTTCAGTCTTTCCACTTATTCGGAAACTCGTTTCAAATTTGAAAAAGTTATTTAGGTAAAAGTGGTTGATTAGACCATAATAAACAAAGCGTTAGTTCGAACAAACTGCATTTAAATACTCTTTAATATAGTTAAAAGACCAAAAGCATGAAAAACTGTCATTAAAATTCGAAAAATACGAACGTTATCGCACAAACGTAAATAGATTTAATTTTTTTAGTTACATTTCTTAAGTTATATTTTTTTCACAATTTTATTGATTTAATAAAAAACAATCAAAATCTTTCAGCCAATTTCTACCAAAAACTGTAATTTTTCGAGTTTTGGTTGATATTAAAGATACTTAGGGCCCTTAACTCTATGAAGGGCCAATCGAATGAAGTTAATATGTTCCAACCGATTGTTTATTTTAGTCTTAGTTACTATTTTGTCTTTCATTGCTTAGTCAAATTCGCTGTGGTTGTGAAGTGAAGAGAAGAGGCGGAGGATACTTGTGGATACATTTTTCCATTGAAATTTTCAGGTTCAAGATCTATGTAGCTGTTTCGATTTCTATAAATGAGTAAATAACTAAAATCAAAGTCTTTTTGTAAGCAGTCCATCAGCTAGCTTACGATAATTTAAGATAAGATTTATTAGCTTATATTTCCGCCTCACACACACCTAACACGGCATATCGGTTAGCAAAAAGACAGAGAGTGAGAGAGAGAAACTTATAGATGAGCGCAGCAGCAGCGCTGCATTCAGCTTCTACTTCAGGTACAGAGAGTGATATAGTCGGGCTTGATCGACTTTCTCACTTGATTCTACTTACTGTAGTAGATTTAAACTTCCGGCTCCTAGGACTGAAACACGCGTAAGACTAGGCCTCTAAGGGCCGTTTTCTCATGTTCCTGTTTTAACTCAAATCGAAATCCACCTATATTTTGCATCTTGGTGGTTTTTGTGCAATCGGTTGTCTCATAAAGGTTGATTTTTAATTTGGAAATCCGCGTTACGTTCCCACCGGCAGATCTGTAAGGGCACTAAAAGTAAGTTAGCAGCCCCTCTGCACTCGCTAGTTTATTGATATGTCTATTGCGCGCCAATTTTGAAAAAGAAAGCAATTTATTTTTAAGAAACACGTGTTACTGTGATTGGAGATTAAGTATAGCTAAGTTGACACAGGCAAATAATTTGGACAAATTTTGATATAATTTTGGCTTTATGGGCCAAATACTTTTCATAGAACTTTTCAGTTTTACTTTTTTAAACTACATGCTTATGAAACTATAGTTAAAGTTTTAAGTACAGTAAAATTATTAAAATAGGCTATTGTAATCACAATTTGGCCAAATAAGTTACCTGTGTGAACTCGGCTTCAGCAAATAGTAAGGGTAATTAGTATGCGCATCTGTCTCTTCAGCAATGTCTGCAGGTGTCTTATATACTTAAGGTACATACAATACTTAAAATTTTTGGTTTATTAATTAACAATTCACACTGAACTGTTTTTAGCAGCAGTTATTTTCAGTTTCCTAATATTTTTCAGTGTGACCATTTGCGCGCACACATAAAAATATTAATATGAATTGTCATGTACATTGTTTTGAAAGCAATGAGGATGAAGATGATTAGATGGCCAGCCTTGAACATGTGCAAACGAAATCCATCTAGTTTTGCAGCAGCAACAAGAGAAAACGGCCCTCAGACATTATTTGTAATGAATCTGCTAAACGCACAATCCAATATTTGCTTGTAGTTCTCAAGTTCAAATTCGTCGCTCTCGCTATTTATATACAGGCAACAGAAATCGGCGAACGACTCTTGTAGATTTTCAACACGCATTTAAATTTTGTAAATCTAAGGGCCGTTTTCTCATGTTGCTGTTTTTGCAAATCTAGGTGGATTTGCTATATTTGCTTTGCTTATGTTCAAGTTAAGCCATCTAGATGGTTTTTGCTGCCATCTACTTCATGCTTAACCAAATTATGTATTTTTATGTATGCGCGCATATGATCACACTGAAAAATATTTGAAATCAAGAAACAACTGGTGCTAAAAACACTAAGTCTGAATTGTTAATATATATTATCCAAATATTCCAAATAATGTGAATAAGTAAACCAAAAATGGAACATTTTGGATGTGCCTTTTATATGCAAGACCGAAAAGACAGATGCACATACTAATTCCCCTAGTTCATTGCTTAAGTGGTATAGTTCACACAGGCAAATAATTTGGCCAAATTTTGATTAAAATGGCCATGAATGAAGGACCTAAAACCAAAACAGTACCCTTCAGTTCTTGTAGCTAGCGCAGCGCTAGCGAATTGCTAGCGATTCGGTAACCCCTTACTGACTACCCGCTGTATTACCGCTCAGATTACTTTTGTATGGGCATGTCCTAGCGAAACGTTAGCGATTCTGGAGCTAGCGAAACGCTACCGAAAAGTAATCTGTGGCGTAGCTAGCTACAGAAGAAACTACTTGTTATCAGTAGCGTAGCTAGCTACAGAAGAAACTACTTGTTATCAGTAGAGTAGCTAGATACCGCAGTAACTACTTGTTATCAGTAGAGTAGCTAGCTACCGCAGTAACTATTTGTTATCAGTAGCGTAGCTAGCTACCGCAGTAACTACTTGTTTTCAGTAGCGTAGCTAGCTACCGCAGTAACTACTAGTTATCTGTAAGGTAACATGGCCAAAAATATTAAACAATTCATTTATTTCAATAATATAATGTTTATTTTATTTTTATTTTTTTTTAATTTTTTTATTTGCACATTTTGAATTAATTATACGTTTTTTGTTAATGTGAAAGGCATCGCGAAGCTGCTCCTCAGCAGTTTGGCTCTCTTGGGACGTAATGGATGCTGGAAAATTGTTATAAGAATTGTAAACATTTAATTAGAACTTTACCAGTATAATGCGGACAGGTCCAGGTGTAAACCTGTGTAATCATTGATAAACATACCTATCAGAGCTGCGTAAAAATTTTTCAGATCCTTAAGGCATTTTTTATTTTGCAGTCCGAAGACGTTGTAGTCCATTATTACTGCGTCCGAGAGAACAAGGCGAAGGGCCTTGCCTATTCCACTGGGAGCTACAATATTCTTCATTGCCTTGATCTGTAAAAAAAATTTTTTTTTTAAATACACAACCATGCAAGGCATATGTTTACTTACATAAATTTCCAAATTTTCTCCATTTATTGCTTCCTCCATCTTCTGCATCTCATCTTCCGTCTGTACCGGTAACTTTGACATCAACGGCAGCTCCTCCTTTTGATGGCGTAGTAGCTGCGCCAACACGATCTTTTGGTCAGCCAATGCCTCCAATGCAAGCTGAAGTTGACCTTTAAAGAAACATAAAAGTTAATAAAGAAATTGCAATTGCGGGGTCATTCATTCTTTCGTACCCTTCATGACTTTCGTCTCCTGCTGCACAGACTCCATGCTGAAATATAATACAAAATAGAAGAGGTATAAAAATAAATTATTACTTATAATTTGTGTTTATTATACCTTTTATCTCATCAATTTTTTTTCCATTCGATCGCAGCGGCTGCAACTTGACATGTCATCTAAAAAATTAAAAATAAAATTTGGTTTTTTAATGGAATGCATGCACTTATGTATTAATACTATACTTACGATTTTCGTCGAAGGCTACGCGTACAATTTTTTTTGGTGGGCTTGACATACTTTAATAGTTCTGGAAAAGTTTATTTGAGTACAATTTTGTGTTCATAATTTATAAGTAATTAAATTTTAATCATTTATAAAATACTAGCAAAAAGCCCGTCGCGCTTCGCTGCGCCTTGAACAGTATAGAACCCATATCAGAATCAGTTTAAAGTCAATCGTGAGAGTCAACTATTTACCAATTTTAAAAACATTCTATAAATTTGTTTCCTCTGTAGAGCCCAGAAATCGAATCATTCATACATAGGCTTGAAATCAACGTTTTACTACTTTGCTTTTTCACCGTTACGACTTTGCTGCTGCGTTCTTACCACCCCCATCCCACCTACACCCCACCCACTCCAACTTCTTACACAACTTCCACCCGTTTCCCACCTACTTTCCACCCACTTCCAGCCTACATCCCACCCACTTATCACCCAATTCCCGCCCACTTTCCACCCACATTCCACCACTTCCCGCCCACCTCCCACCTCACTTCCCGCACAAATCCCACCCACCTCCCACCCACATCCCTCCCACTTCCCATCCAGTTTCCACCCATCTCCCACCCACATTCCACACACCTCCCACCCACACCCCGCCCAAATCCCACCCACCTCCCACCCACATTCCCTCCAGTTCCCACCCACCTCCCACCCACTTCCCGCCCAAATCCCACCCACCTCCCACCCACCCCTCCCACTTCCCATCCAGTTTCCACCCATCTCCCACCCACATCCCACACACCTCCCACCCACATCCCTCCCACTTCCCATCCAGTTTCCACCCATCTCCCACCCACATCCCACACACCTCCCACCCACCTCCCACCCACACCCCGCCCAAATCCCACCCACCTCCCACCCACATCCCCTCCAGTTCCCACCCATCTACCACCCACATCCCACCCAATTCTCGCCCAAATCCCACCCACCTCCCACCCACATCCCTCCCACTTCCCATCCAGTTTCCACCCATCTCCCACCCACATCCCACACACCTCCCACCCACCTCCCACCCACACCCCGCCCAAATCCCACCCACCTCCCACCCACATCCCCTCCAGTTCCCACCCACATCCCACCCACTTCCCGCCCAGCTCCCACCTCACTTCCCGCCCAAATCCCACCCACCTCCCACCCACATCCCTCCCACTTCCCCTCCAGTTCCCACCCATCTCCCACCCACATCCCACCCACTTGTCGCCCAATTCCCACTCACATCGCTCCCACTTCCCACCCACCCACACATTATTTCATGTTGCTGTTATTTTAATTGTGGCTGGAGTTTTTGTATTTGCGTTTGTTTTTGTTTTATTTGCAACTGTAGTTTTTTAATTTGTACTCTGTCTTGTTGTTGTTGCCGAGGCAACGGAACAAAACGTATTCCTCTGCCTTGATTCGTTGTGTTACAAATTTTGTTTCATTTTCTTATGCTCCTGATCGGTAACTCAATTCAATTGTTCCCACGCACACACTGAAATCGTTTCTCTTCGATTTATGCTCTCTGGGCTTTGGTTTTGCGTGCGCTCTCTGCTCTCGCAACTGTAAAGCAAAGTGTGCCTTTCGAAATGAACTGGGAGCAAATGGCTGGCAACCTTGACCTCCAACATTCCACCCAAAGGTGGTTGATTTTCGGGAAGATTGGTATGCAGTTAATGTTGAATTATTTTTATTGATTTTTGAAAATAAGTTTGAACTTGATCGGATGAAAAACAAAAAAGTTTCATACAAAAGTTTTCCGCGAATTTTCCACATTTCCCGGCAGAATTTTCCAAAATCCTTTCTTAGTACTCACTTTCAGCATAAGATAAAACTACTGTGAAAATCTCATTTTCCTATCTTTTATGGTTTCGGCTGTGCGACGGTCACCAGTCAGTCAGTCAGTCAGGTTGAACTCTTTTATATATATAGACTAGCAAATATCCCGTCGCGCTTCGCTGCGCCTTCAACAGTATAGAACCAATGCACAGCGTAATCCCACCAATTTTCCACCCACATCCGTCCAACATCCCACCCACATACCACCCACTTCCCGCCCACATCCCACCCACTTCCCATCTACATCCCACCCACATCCCTCCAACTTCCCGCCACATTCCACACACTTTACATTCACTTACCACCCACTTTCCACCCACTTCCAAAACAACTTACCACCCACAACCCATTCACTCCCCAACCACTTCCCAGTGGGCATCCCGGCGGTATTTCCAACATCGGAAAATAAAAACAAAAATTAATTCCGATTTTGACTTTACAAACCAAATTTCAAGCCAATCGGATGAAAAATAGTTTTTTGCATGCAGAATTTCCCGGCCATTTTCCTCACGGGCGGATTTTCCGATATTGAAAATCACATTAAAATTATTTCGTATTTTGTCCTTACAAACCGAGTTTCAAGCCAATCGGATGAAAAATAGTTGTTTTCATGCAGAATTTTCCGGGAATTTTCCGACCGTTGGGTCAAATTTTCCAACTTGGAATATCACATTTCAAACTATTTCATATTTTGTCCTTTCAAACCGAATTTCAAGCCAATCGGATGAAAAATAGTTTTTGCTCTTTTGCATCGCAGAATTTTCCGGACCATTTTCCTCGTGGGCGAATTTTCCGACATTGAAAAATCACATTTCAAATTATTTCGTATTTTGTCCTTACAAACCGAGTTTCAAGCCAATCGGATGAAAAATAGTTTTTTCATGCAAAATTTTCCGGGAATTTTCCGACCGTTGGGTCAAATTTTCCAACTTCGGAAAATCTCATTTCAATTTATTTCACCTACCTTCCTTTCAAACCGCGTCTCAAGCCAATAGGATAAAAAATAGCTGTTTTCATGCAGAATTTTCCGGGAATTTTCCTCGTGGTCGGGTTTTCCAAAATCGGGAAAACACGTGTCGAATTATTTCGCGTACTAAGCTTACAAACCAAGTTTCAAGTCAATCAGATGAAAAATAACATTTTTCCCATACAAACTTTTCCGACGCTTTTCCGACTTTTCCGGGTGGAATTTTCCAAAACCCCGTCTTAGTACGCACTTTCACCACCAACAGAAACTCCTGTGAAAATTACAGCCCTCTATCTCTTACCGTTTGGGCTGTGCGATGATTGCCAATCAGTGAATCAGTCAGTGAATCAGTCAGTGAATCAGTCAGTGAATCAGTCAGGACACTCTTTTTTATATATATAGAGACTAGCAAATAACCCGTCGCGCTTCGCTGCGCCTTCAACAGTATAGAACCAACGCACACCCACTTCCCGCCCACATCCCACCCACATCCCACACACTTCCCACCCACATCCCACACACTTTCCGCCCACATCCCACCCACTTCCCGCCCTCTTCCCGTCCACTTCCCACCAATTATCCGGCCAAATCCCACCCACATCCCACCCACTTCCCGCCCACGCCCACATACCATACAGTGGACATCCCGGCGGTATTTCCAACATCGAAAAATAAAAACAAAAATGAATTCTCATTTTGACCTTACAAACCAAGTTTCAAGTCAATCGGATGAAAAATAGTTATTTTGCATGTAGAATTTTCCGGGAATTTTCACGCCTGGGGGCGGATTTTCCGACATTGAAAAATCACATTTCAAACTATTTCGTATTCTGTCCTAACAAACCGAGTTTCAAGCCAATCGGATGAAAAATCGTTGTTTTCGTGCAGAATTTTCCGGGAATTTTCCAACCGTCAGGTCAAATTTTCCATCTTCAGAAAATCGCATTTCAAACTATTTTACATACTTTCCTTTCAAACCGAACTTCAAGCCAATCGGATGAAGAATAGATTTTAGCATGCAGAATTTTCCGGCCATTTTCCTCGTGGGCGGATTTTCCGACATTGAAATTTCACATTTCAAATTATTTCGTATTCTATCATCACAAACCGAGATTCAAGCCAGTCTGATGCAAAATAGTTTTTGTTTATGCAGAATTTTCCGGGAATTTTCCGACCGTCAGGGCAAATTTTCCAACTTCGGAAAATTACATTTCAATTTAATTCACCTTCTTTCCTTTCAAACCGAATTTCAAGCCAATCGGATGAAAAATAGTGTTTTGCATGCAGAATTCTCCGGCCATTTTCCTCGTGGGCGAATTTTCCGACATTGAAAAATCACATTTCAAACTATTTCGTATTTTGTCCTTACAAACCGAGTTTCAAGCCAATCGGATGAAAAATAGTTTTTTTCATGCAGAATTTTCCGGGAATTTTCCGACCGTTGGGTCAAATTTTCCAACTTCGGAAAATCACATTTCAATTCATTTCACCTACTTTCCTTTCAAAACGAATTTCAAGCCAATAGGATGAAAAATAGTTGTTTTCTTGCAGAATTTTCCGGGAATTTTCCTCGTGGGCGGATTTTCCAAAATCGGGAAAACACGTGTCGAATTATTTCGCTTACTAAGCTTACAAATCAAGTTTCAAGTCAATCGGATGAAAAATGGCATTTTTCCCATACAAACTTTTTCGACGCTTTTCCGACTTTTCCGGGTGGAATTTTCCAAAACCCCGTCTTAGTACGCACTTTCACCACCAACAGAAACTCCTGTGAAAATTACAGCCCTCTATCTCTTACCGTTTGGGCTGTGCGATGATTGCCAATCAGTGAATCAGTGAATCAGTCAGGACACTCTCTTTTATAGATATAGAGATAAGCTTACAATTGTACGACATTACATTAAAGGCAAAATAATTAAATAATTAATTGCATCTCGACTAAGAATTTGTTTTTTTTTTTTTTTTGTTATACGAACCACGGTAGGTGAAGCTTCTAAAGATACTCTTAGCGCCGCCGCTAAAAGTATGTCCGATTCGTACTTAAACAAAAATTTAATGTACGCCTACGGACTAAACACCTCCACATAACTCAAAGCCAAAATGCAAAATAAATTTAAATAATAAAAGGTAACAATATTAAAGATGATCATGTATCAAAAGAATGTAACAAGGGCACTAGCAACAAATCATCCTTGTATGGTATCCCAATAACTGTACATTCGAAATCTGAAAACGAAAATTTCTCTTCGGCATCAGATGGCTTTGCATCTACTAAAAATATTCCTAATGTCATTAACTCTATAGGTTCTCTATAAAAGTTTCTAATATTTTTCAACCTTCTACCTATAACTGTACCTCCCATTTCTGCGGAAAATGATTTAATACGAACCGGAATATGAGGTTGAAAATAGCAATAATTGTTCGGACTATCTGTAGATAGGAAAAATTCATTGAAAAAACATGTTTTACCCTTGATTGAAGGCCCAGAAAAGGCTATTGGAGTTGTGAACTTCTCCTTAACAATTTTCCTTTGAATTTGCTGGAGGATTTTAGTTGGCTTTCGGACAGAACTCTTCAGCGATTGCAAATAGTTTTCGAAAGCATATGAAGACCCCGCAATAGGATCGCCTACTTGGTGGATTGTCTGCTTAATATGAAATAAGCTGTGGACATTGTAGGACACACTGTTTTCGCCAAACAAAATTGGAAAATACTAAACAGGTTTAACATTTGTTGAGCAACTTCCAAGTTTACAAGTTTACATTGCGTGTTTTTGGGGAACAAAGAAGTCTATATGAACAATGCAAGAGCAAAAACTCATAGTACTGCTCATCATCAACTTCATCCCGTAATGCAACAATTCCAGTGTATAATAGAAATTGTCTGAATTCAGTGGCTTTCCAATGCAGAAGCTCATTTAAGGCCCTAGGTTTTCGTGCAAACTCTTTTGGCACACAGCTTCGCAACTGCAACAAATGGCTCGAAACATTGTTTTTGTTTATCTGCGCCAATTTTGTTACAACTTTGTTGTTTTGAAAGCGAGTTAAAATTTTTCGCATTACACCTAATTCAATCAAGTGCATGCAATCCAAAGGAATCTGGGTTACCATACAAGTGTTTAGTTTTTCCAAAGCACACTTTTCTGTAAGAAACTGACTGCTGTGATGACTTGGAAACTTTCTATTCGCAAAGTCTATCAGCCTTGTTCTCAATTCCACTTCCACAAAAGCTTTTCGAAAGTGGAATTAATTCGTGTTCTGGTAAACGTAAAAAGAAAGAATTTTGCGGATTCAAACGTTTTGCCTCATGGCCACTGAAATTAAAAGTAAATTGCAAATTTGGCATTGAAAAATATAAGCTACACCCAAAATCAAAATAACTCAATATTCTTTGGTCAATTTAAGATGTTTTGGTATCCTTAAATATTATGGACGGACTTTATCTTATTTTTAAATAATAAAATTTACTTACACTTTTAATTTTTTTGAGGCTAGCAAAAGCGAAAAGTAAAACGTGAAAAATTCGTGTTCTGAATTCCACATTTCGAAAGTTCTGACTAGTTCGATTAACATTTTGCCTATCGATAGTCTCCTATCGTCGGTTTAAGGGCTGCCAACAGGCAGAAAAAACGATTAAATTGTAAAAAATCTGAGTTTTTTCTCCTGCGACCAATAATTTAAGAGCGCTGGCAACTCAGGAGATGCAATTGGCCCGACGATCACCTGTTTGGAAAAAATCAAATTTATTAACGGCGTAATGTAAGTTGAATTTAAATTAATAGATATTTCGATATGATTATTGACATTTCTAATACACAGGGGAAAACATCGGAGCATGGAACAAAATTCCATAATGGCCAGTTTTATGGCCAAGAATGTAGATCTGGCAAAAGGATTTGTCAAGGGAGACCGCGTCAATGCCGAAGCCAGATGGGACTCGTTGACCTCCCAGCTGAATGCGGTTGGCCCCCCAATTAAGGACATTGCCGAGTGGAAGAAGGTAACTGTTCGCTGGAAACCAAATACATCTTTTGAAGTTCACGATTTATTATTTTAATCTTTTTTTATCAGTCTTGGGCAGATTGGAAGGCTAACATAAAAAAGAAGTTGGCTTCCAATAAGCGGGAGATCACGGCTACCGGTGGTGGACCCTAGTCCCAACAAATTATAACTCCCGAGGAGCAGGACATAGCCACCTTGACTGGCCTATGTAAAGCAGTGGACGGCATTGAAAATGCCAAGACATTTGGCAGGCCAGCCCCTGAGCCGAGATCTGAAGAGGCCATTAATCTCGAAGGTCTTAAAACACAGCGTCCTACTCCGGCAAAACGAGCACGTGCCCAGGATGATTACTCTGTGTTTTGTTCGGAGCAAAATGAGCAAATTGTAAAAATAGCTAATCATCTCGCCGAAATAAAAAAATAAAAGGGACCAGCAGCTCGAGGTGGAGAAAGAAAGAGTGGAGGTAGAAAAGCAAACGCTGCATGTCTTTCAGCAGATACTGAACAAGAAAACTGACTGCCTCAAGGATATTTTTTAATATTACTATAAAGAGATGAATTGTTTTCTAGAATAAGCGCTACGGAAGCCGAAGTTATATCATTTTTGTTTTTGTTGGTTAAGTATATTTGAAATCCAAAGTTCCTAAAAAGTATTTCGTTCTTAGAATAAGTTCATTTGAAGTTGGCCTTACTTTTATTTAAAAATAAATTAATAAACAATCAAATTGAAATTTTTAAATTAAATTATTGCATATTTGGTCACGAGCAAGAATACCATTTTGCTCTTCTGGTCCTGGATTTTCTGGCTCATTATCCTCCTCAGAAATACTTTCAGTTTGCTCATCAGGCAGAGGTATGGCCCGCTTGCGGCACATGTTGTGTAATGCACAACAAACATTTATCAGCTGACAAACAAATAATGGATCGGAGTGTAAGGTGCCCAGCAAACATCGAAAACGGTTCTTGAGCACACCGATTGTGCGTTCAACTACATTGCGTGCAGCAGCATGCCTTTTGTTAAAAATATGCCTAACGGGTCCATTTTCAGGATTTCTGTACGGTGTCATATCAAATGGCTTCAGTGCATAGCCTGAATCTGCCAAAATCCATGAATTTGGTCGTTGATTTCTTTCATAAAACTGTCTTGCCGGGCTGTTGTTCCAAATAAATGAATCGTGGCATGATCCCGGGTGTGTTGCGTCGATGGCCAAAATCTCTAAATTATAGTTGCACATCTTGAAATACTTTATTTGATCAGTTAAAAAAAAGAAAAAGAATTCAAGAAAATACCGCACTTACCACCATTGCATTAATGCTAAAATAGCCTTTTCGGTTGAAGAAAAGATTTTCATCTTGTCTGGGCTTCACTATTTTAACATGGGTGCCATCTACACACCCTATAACACCCGGAAACCCAAATTTTGACAAGAAGTATTCCTTGGATAATGTAAGCTCTTGTGATGACATGTCTTGTGTAACCCATTCATTGCACAGGTTTGTTTCAAGCAGATCTATAACTCCGTGTACCACCTTTGAGAAAGTGCTACGACCCATGCATACATCATAATCCTTTGCAACTGAAAGCTGGTAAGATCCTGTAGCCAAGAATCTCAAGACAGCTGCCAATTGGACTGCTGGTGAAATATGGGGATGGTTTTCCTGCAATCCCGCGTCTATTTTGTTTAAAATTGATTCAAATGTATATTTATCCAGACGGAATTTCTCAATAAATCTAAAATTAAGTGCTTAGCAGAATTAGGAAACTAATTAAAAAAAAAATATGTTTTACTTACGCCGCCTCATTTTTTTCGGCAACATTAAATTTGGCTCTGAGCTGAGCATTATTTTGGGCCATCCAATTATCATAACTCCTGGCATGTTTTTTTTTAAATTCAATACTTGAGAAATTTAAATAAAACGAAGTTGTTTATGTGTATGTGTACGTGTAAAACGAAGTTGTTTATATCAAACATCTGTTTTTTCCCAATTATTTATCGATAGTCGAGCGTGGAACCACTAGTTCACAAAAGTAATTCCGCAGCAATTTCACGTGGAATTCAGAACACGAAAACGAAAACGTTTCGGAATCATTGCGGAATTACTTTTAAAAAAGTAAGTGGAATTGAGAACAAGGCTGTATATCAGTTATAAGAACCCCTGATTTTGTACTGTATGTCAAAGTTTTATCAATTTGTTTTGCAACCTGATCACACTTTGTACAACCGTGGCTAGATGTGTGGCCAGGAGTGCCACTAATGAAAGCTCTTGCAGGCGCATCGCAAACGACTGCACGAAGTACAAGTTTTAAGCTTTTCCCATCCACATCCAAGCCACCTTGCATTATCTCAGACATCTCAGACGAAAACTTACTAAGAAACTCTTCACAGTCTTTTGGCTTACTTTTACCTAAAAACACACCTACTGGAAATTTGGGAACACCTTTTATATTATTAATTCTAACTAAAATTTGCCACAGTTGGGCCTTAGAACTGTTAAATAACGGTAGTCCGTCAACATTGATGTCGATACTTACTTCATCTGGAAGCTGTATTTCATCGCCTAATTTTTTAAGTTGATTTTTTAGCCCAACATGAAGATATGAGCCACCATCAATGTCTTCAATGTTAGGCTTTAACCTCTCCTTAAATTTATAAAAATGACTAACGTTTAAATTTTCCTCGCGTAAAATTTTAATTAACTCGATCGTACAGTCGCGTCTTGGCTTAAACTTTTTGTACCACCCTCGGAGTTTTTGATTTAATGTCATTTGGTCAGTTGGGTGAAAGTCCGCGTTACTGTCCAATTCCAAGTTTGTGTCCAAGTTTCTGTCCAAGTGGAAGTCTGCAAATCGATTTCCCTTGGCTTCTTCTCCTGCGGCAATATCACTTGCAAAACCTATCTCTTTTTCTAAGCGTTGCATCTGACTCCTCAAAATTTCCCTTTCTTGTTCCTTCAAGCGTCTCAAATGCCTATCGCTGATCATATTTATGTTTAATATTGTTACCTGTTATTGTTAATGTAATGATTTTGCACTTTATAGCACTGTTAATTTAATTATTTATCTATTTTTTGCTTAAAAACACACGCAATCAGTGAGGCGTCACAAAATGAAATAACTTCTGACGCTGAAGTAGAATAAGGAAACAAATTGCAAAGACGACAACCGAAAAAACGGGATAGCAATGCACTTTGTTATTGTTATTCTTTCCTTCTTTCAACTTGTCGCGCCGCGGTTATGCTTTACACTTTCGTTGCACAAAAATATTGCAGGGTATCATGGGGTATTATAGTTATGCATTCTGAACACTGTGCTCGATTCTTTATAAGGGCGAACTGGATAGTCTTTACAATAATGTGTTCCAAAGCTTTTAAATGTTTTATAAATATTATTCTTTAAAAAATACTTTATGAATAAAATCTCTTCAATATTTTAAACAATTTTAAACAGCTTACCTTACAATATTTTCCCTAAAATTTAACACGTATCACACATTAATATACTATTGTATCGAACCAATTTATGTATAAAAAAATAATAACATTTGAATCCGAGGGTATTTTATCGTCCACATTTTGAAAATACATGTTTTGTCTATTCTTTTTGTCGGGTCCCTCGCTGAAAGAAGGCGAAAGCGAAAGGCATTTGCTGTCTTCGATTTGCTTTTAAGCGTATCAAGCAGCACGTCCGAACTGACTACAACCCGGATAACTTGGGCACTAGCGAATAACTAGCGCCGAAATCGCTAGCTTTTCGCTAGCGAAACTAGGGCGGTATTGCCTTGGGAACTAAAGTGTAGTTTTATACGCAAATAATTTAATCAAATATGGCCGAAAAGTTCCACAATTCGGCCTATATGGCCAAATTTTCATCATAATTTGTCCAAATTATTTGCCTGTGTGAACTTAGCATTAGACCAGTGTCCGGCAAAACACACATGCTTATTTTGCCTTTGAATGTGTGCGTTCAGACACGCGAGAGCGCTCTCAGTAAGCACATGTTTGTTAGTGCAAAAGAGAGCAGTGTACGCTCGTATAGTGTCTATGTATCGACGCCGCTGCTACAGAGGATGGACGTCGCTACTTGTACACACAGAACATTGAACGGTGCCGTACACTGCATTAGACCTATTGCTTAATCTCCCTTCATGGTAACAAGTCGTTAAAAAAAAAAGGCCCTAAACGTTGAGCATTGCAGATATTGAAAAAATCACTCTTAAAAATCGCCTCTATACATTTGGGGGTATATCTCCTCTCTCAGATAATGGCATGATGTGCACTGTATGAGAAAACTTCGGGCACATATTCAAGAATATGCCCTGAAATGCTCAGCCGAATCGTTTGAACAGTTTTTGAGATATATGCTTAGCAGTAGACCAACCTCACAAAACTCCCATACAAAAACAGCCAAAAATGTACTTTTAAAATTAAGTGACAATTGCTTAGCTCCTAGGGAATGGCACACATTGCACGATATATTAGATTATAAGAGATATATTATATTCCAGTGTGCGTCTACCACGTTGGAGCTCAATCGTGCGAACAGTTTTTGTGAAAAACTCTTAACAGTGGGGGTGCCTTGGCTTCATAGTTTGCACTGATACGGGTGGTGGAGCAATCGACGATCGGTAATCGACAAATTCGACGCTAATTAATATCTCTGCTCTTAGATAATGGCACACTTTGCACGGTAGTGCATATGATTGGCATTAATTTTCCAAGCATTTTGATGTATGTTTCATCAAAATCGTCTGAACTGTTATTGAGAAATTTACATTTTCCTTATTTAAGAAAAATGCACATAACATGGCCACAGATTCGGTGGCTCTGGTAACACTGGCACAAGGCAAAACAAAACACGCTCACGCGTGCATCTCTACATGTGCTTGTACTTTTGCCATTTGTGCCGCACACTCGTCGGCAGTCGCTTCGCTCAAAACGCCAGGATCGGATATATAAACCATGTATCGGATCGCAAACATAAACCTTGTGGAAAGATGTATTTTAATATTTTATTAGCAAGATTTTTATATTAATTTCATTTTATATTTACAGACTTTAATAATAAACAAGGGTGATAAGGGGAAGGGACAAAGAGACCCCTCCCCCTCCCCCGCCATCAGAAAAGAATGGAGGTTCTTCAAAAAAGCGCAAGCGAAGTAAGAAAAGTGTCGTCGAAATGAGAATGAAGACGAAAAGAGCAGCAGAAAAAGCTGTAAGTCGCAAGAGAACAGCAAGAAGCTGGTCGAGTTCAGCACTTTAGACTTTGTCAAGGAAGCTGCGTACGCTCTAAGTTTTTTCGATACGAATACGAAAGGATTTAAAAAAAGGTATATCAATCCTCAAAGTAAATATTTCACAACATGCAAGTGGAATCCATCCACTTATTACTAAAATTTACGATGAATGAATAAAATAAATAAACATTCTTTCGTTTGGTGAAGAAAATTAGTGAAGAAAAAATATTTTCCCCGTAAAATATTTCCAGTTGTGGGAAGGGTATACAAACGTCGCGCATAAAGCTGTGTGACACGTGCCAAGTTCGTAGAAAGTCAAAATTGCAACAACAAAGATTACATTTCTAATCGGTTGTCCTTTTGTGTTCTTTTTTTTTTGACTTTGTCTAATTTTCGGCTGAGATTTTGCCAGTTGGTTGAACTTAGGATTGTAACTAAGTTACCTACATATTTGTGTGTATAAGTGGATTGTGAGTATTTTATAAATAAGAGCAAATATAAGTGGTTTATTTAAAATAATGGTTGGAGAAAGGCAAATGCGGTGCTTAAAAGCTGTAGAGAGGAAGCGTCTGCAACAGTTATTGTGCATTGAAAATGAAGCCGAGCACCGCGGGGAGCAAGAATTGCGTGCCCTTCAATTGGCTTCGCACGATAAGCGTCCGCATGAAATGCAAGATGACGTGGACTTTGATTTACCAGACATTTTTTGTGAGGAGAGTTTGACAGAGAAGTTGCACAATCGGCTTATAAAATATATACCGAGACGCGATTGCACTATTGACCTTCTTAAAATATTGCGGGGTGAAAATTTGGATGTGGGTGCTTTTTACAAGTTTGACTGCAAATCGAAACCGAAAATATCCAACATTATTGGTGGTTCATATTTGAATGTGGGGTTAAAAAATCAACTAATTAAATTGAACTCTGGAATAAAATTGCCAAGCATCTTGAGCATGGATGTTAATATTGATGGATTACCATTATTCAATAGCTCTTGGGCTCAACTGTGGCCAATTTTAATCCGGTTGAATAATGTTGAAAATGTGCCCATTTATCCGGTCGATGTTTTCTTAGGATAAAGTAAGCCGGGAAATTGTAATGAGTTTCTTGGCGACTTTTGCTCAGAGTTGTCTGAAATTATAAGAAGCGGCTTAGTTATGGACGCAAAAAAATTTTATATGCAACTTCGAGCTATTGTGTGTGATGCGCCTGCTAGAACATTTATAAGTGGAACTCCTAGCCATACGTCTCGACATGGGTGTGCGATATGTACACAGGTAGTCAAAAATATCAATTCGACCTTAACGTACAGCACAGAGTCGGGAATTTTATTGACTGACGTCGATTTCACATACAGAACATTCCCTGGCCATCACACTAAAGAATATTTATCGCAAAAGTGTGCCTTTGAAACAATAACCCAGATACCCTTAGACTGCATGCACTTAGTTGAACTAGGTGTCATGAGAAAATTTTTGACTCGGCTTCAAATGTTAAAATAAAAATGTCCGATCTTGAAAAAAATAATGTCTCACATAAATTTATATCCATGCGCAGCCATGTTCCGAAGGAGTTTGTACGCAAGCCGCGAGCATTAAATGAACTGCCGCATTGGAAGGCAACTGAGTTTCGTCAATTTTTATTATATACTGGCATTGTTGCTTTGCAAGACGAAGTTAATGATGACTTTTGTTGTTACACTGTGCTTACAGATTACTTTGTAATCCACAACAGCGCGATGCGAACTTGGAAACTTCCCAACAAATGTTTAATCTATTTGTTCACAATTTTCCAAAGATTTTTCGGCGATAACAGTGTTTTATATAATGTCCATAGTCTGTTGCATGTTAGGGAAACAGTTCAACAAGTTGGGATCCGATTTCTGGTTCCTCATATGCATTTGAAAATTATTTGCAAGTTCTCAAAAATTCCGTCCGAAAGCCAACAAAAATTTCAGAGCAAATACATATAGGGTGTTCAACAGACCGCGTAAAAAAATAATTGTGTAAATTTACGCGACGCAGCTATTGAGCGCCCCTAAAGGGTTTACCCTCGTAATTTTCGGCATAAATCAGCTGTTTTTGAAAAGCTGTGAGTTTTTGTGTGTCAAAGTTTAATTCGTATTTTTAAAGCATTGATTGTTGGTGTATAAATCAAGCTAAATGAAGAAATATGAATATTTATATAACAAATCTTGAGGTACAACCATGATGCTGACGATGAAATGGTAGACGAAGTTATGGAGGTTCTTACAGCAGTTGCATGATGGCGGCGAGGACCCAAGTTCTGTGTGACCAAATGAGTCAACTGGCGAACCAATGTGCTACCATTTTTCAATGACAAATGGGTCCGTGCGGCCCCATGCTTTTTGTCGAATACAAGTGGAACTTGAGTTACAGGGAGCACTTTTCTGTTTGGGGAAGTTTAGAGAAGCTGCATCAATAAGGAAAACTACAACTATGTTCACAATAAGTAATGACGGTTCTTTGGGTGTAGCTACAAACAACTATTTTGAAGAAGATGTCTCAATTGATTTATTGGCCAGATGCAGTTAAACTGACAAAAAAAATTTAATTATTCTAGGTGTGACCGCATATTTTAAAGAAAAACATCTCTCTTTTTGGTCGATGCTTTGAATAATTTTACAACACTACTCTTTTTACACTTTTACGCTGATTTTTTAAACATACCCCAGGGCAGAAAAAAGTGCGTAATTTTTTTCTCATGTGTTTTGTTGTTGTGGCGCAAACTTTTGGAGTTTACACTTTTTTGCTTTACGCTTTTACGCGGGCTGTTGAACACCCTAATAGAAAAATTGTTCAGGAAAACTTGAATGCCCCATTTGTAGGTGAATTCCCTATAATAAAGAGAAATAAATGTATGTTTAGAGAACTAGTTTTGTCTTCGGATTGCCCTAACGATTACTGTTCGGCAGTTTTCCACAAACCTTATGTGACCTCATGCAGACCGCGCTGGCGACACTTTCTGAGTGGGCGTCCTCTTGCGGTCTGGGTGTAAATCCGAAAAAGACGGAACTAGTTTTCTTTACACGGAGATACAAAGTCCCAGATCTTATCCCTCCCAAACTAGACAATATAAGTATAGAATTCAAAGACAATGCCAAGTACCTGGGCGTCGCACAGTGGGCGAAATGACCAATTTATCTGAATTAAATTAATATCTTCCAAAGTAAAAGAGATAATCGCAACTTTTTTTTTCTCGTAAAGGTAGGAATAAAAGAAATAAAAAAATATAAAAACAAAAATTTTAAATAATTTTTTTTTTAGTTTTTAAATTTAAAAACAAAATTTGTTTTTCAAAATTCAAAAACATTGCACAGATTTTTTAAGGTTAGAATAAAAGAAATAAAAAAAATTAAAATATGTTTTTTTATATTTTTTTTAATTTTTAAGATAAAGTAAATTTTTTAAAGGTTTTTTTTAGATACACTTACAGTTTGAGACCAACCTCGACTCAGATAGGTTGGAATGGGGCAAGCAAGGTATGAATCGAAAGGTTATTGAATTTTCAATTATCGTGTATAACATTGTTTTTAAATCCGTCAAGTAGTTTAATTTGCAATGAGCAAAAATGTTTCGAAAACAAATTTTTTGCTTGAAAAGTTTTTTGTAAGCATCTACAACAAATAATAAATAATAAAAAAAAATTATTTTTATTTTTTTTTCTTAAGAATCGCATTTTAAAGAAGAAAATAGGATATTGGCAAAGAAAATTTAGGGATGAACACCGGATCCATCTTCGATGATCGCAATACATCCTACCTAGACAGAATCTCAGCGTTTCAGAAAGCCCATTGGTAAAATCTCGAAAGTTTTTACAGATCTCGATACGGTCCAGCTAACTAAAGGTTTTATTAAATAAAACTGTATCAAAGAAATAGTTTCCCAAAGCCAAAAATATATTTTTTGGTGATATCTTCGTTGAGACAAACTAAAAACTGCTTTTATTTGATGCCGTCATTGCGCCTAAAAAATGTAATATCATGTAAAGTTGGTGGTGGCCGGGATTCATATTGGACATTTCACAAACACAAGACAACATAGTAATTTAAAAAAAATATTCTACCGCGAATCCGCACGAATCTCGGAAGTTCTGATCCATGAAAGTCGTATGTTGTTTTTTGTACAACGATACAGCACAGAACAAAAACAAAAATTTTTTTAGGTGTACATACCTCAGCTATAAATAAAAACACTTTTGTTCCACATAATTGTCACAAAGGCAAATTTAGAAATAATTTGGCAATGCACATATAAAGTGCGGGAAAGCTCAGTGTTGCACCTGCTGAAACATATCTTGTGTTTGACAGCTCACAGCTGATTAACTAGGGCATGTCAAACAAAATAGAAACTATCGATAAGCTCAGTGGAATATTAGTAATCGATAGAGACATCATTTTGGCGTCAATAAACAATTTAAAAATTTATTTAAATGGAGCTAGATCGACCATTTCGCCCACTGTGCGTCGTACTGGACAGGAAACTACTCTAGCATGACAATATAACTGAGCGAGTGAAGAAGGCATCCATTGCCCTCCCCAGCAATTGTTCATTGGCTTTACACATCCATAGTACGTCCCATAGTACTCTATGGAGTTCTAGTATGGTGGCCAACAATCGAGAAAACATCAGTCCTAAGCACTTTACACAAGGTACAGAGAAGTGCTGAATTATGTGTGAGCGGTGCACAACGAACCACCCCAACGGAAGCACTAAACACCATATTTCATCTACTTCCTCTAGACTTGATGTCTAAACAGGTAGCGTGCACTACAGCCCTGAGATTAAGAGAGTCTGAAGCCTGGTACATGGGTAAATCAGGACACTCAACAATACTAAACCACCATAGCGCGGTTCCCGCTATTACAGACTACTGTATACCCACAACGTCATTCCACAAACTTTATGACGTCAATATCCCTAGTAGACTCAACTGGGACCCACAGCAGAGCCAATTCCATCAATATTTACACGATGGATCAAAGCTCGATAACAAAGTAGGAGGGGGAGTTTTCTCCACAGACCTAAGTATGGAAATCTTTTTCCGACTCCCTGATCACTGCAGTGTGTACCAAGCAGAATTGGTTGCCATCCAGGAGGCCGCCAAATACCTTAGCACACTCAAGATCGATGAAGGGAACATATACATTTACTCAGATAGACAAGAAGCTCTAAGGGCTCTTGCCTCGCACACCAATAACGCCAAAACACTCACGGAATGCCGTAGATCCTTTAATGCGATCGCTCTGCATCTCCGTATCCACCTCATCTGGGTGCCTGGCCACCGCAACATTGAGGGAAACGAGTCAGCCGACAAACTGGCAAGACAGGGCACTACCACTCAGCTTCTCCCAGATAAGAGCTTGATAGGGATGCCCTTAGCCTTATTTAAACTACTTACAAGGAATGAAACTTGGCGCCTGGCAACAGAACGATGGAACAACCTTCTGGTTTGCGCCGTAGCTAGACTCACGTGGCCAACGTTTAACCTAAAACGAACTAACAGTCTTCTGCACCAAAGTAGAGAAAACATATCAATTCTGGTTGGGACCCAAACGGGTCACTGCCTCATCGGCAGACACGCAGCACGCTTGGGCGTAGACCATAACGACTTCTGCAGAAGCTGTCCCAAAGCTTATAACCGTCAGCTTTTCTTCGGTTGTTTTAACAACGTTTAGAAGTATTATAAATTGTCTATTTTAATTATTATAATTGTATTAAAAATCTTAATTTATAATATTTTCCTATATATTTTGGCCCCTCAGTAAATCTAGCCAGATTCTTCCATCCCATTTCCCCATTTAAAACCATGATGACCTCTTCTCTTGTAAGTGTACCTTTCAGAAACCAGCGCAGACGAAATTCTCTTAGAACGGGACATCTCCCAACAAAATGCTGCATGTCTTCCAACTCCTTGGTGTTGCATAGTGAGCATATGCTTCCGTTAACAATCCTTCTTGGGCAGCCGTTCAACCATAGTAGATCCCCTCTCGCCTTTTCCATGCCATTATCCAGGTTATGTCCGTTTGTGGCAACAACTCGTTGCAGTATGAAGGTCCTACCTCATGGCTTAAATCCTTATATATCCACACGGCGCTTACTGTGGCCTTAAGTAAATGTTGACTTTGGCTCTCTTCTTTAAGTGCAGTGAGAAGCTGTATATTGCCTTCGATCCACTCTGCGTGCGATGCGTTGCTCTCCAGAGTTACCCCATTTCGCTCACACATGTCGTGAAGCTTTAAAAACCAACCCAAATTATTGCGCAATTCAGAATATGAGAAAAATTGTTATTTTTTTTCATTTAATAAAGAATATTTGCTTAAAAACACGAATTCTGAACTTTAGGATGGGTGGCTCAAAACCCCCACAAATTTTTGCAATTTCAAAATATCACTTTTTTTCAATATGAAATAAAAAAACCCCAAAAAATTTATTTTTTAAAACTAGTGATGAGGAAAGTTTGTGCGAACGAAAATATATTGATTTTTCGCGAAGTTATGTTCGAAAAACATAACTATGATCACAACCCCTCACTCTCCCCTACATATTCTTTGCCATTGCCCAGCTTTTATTAGGAGACTCAAAACTCTTGGTCACCCATTTCTACTCAACCTCTCGGAAGTATCCGCTATTGAGATTCCATCTCTACTAAAATTCTTAAAGTCGTCACGATGGTTCAGTCGGGAGGAAACCCCCCTGGCTTAAATAGGGAATAATATGGAATCGCAATGGACCTATCTTGGCCTAAGTGTAGGGACAGTCCTACTGCCCCTAGCCATCTCAACCTAACCTAACCTAACAATTACTGTTACATTAAGAAAAATATCCCTATTCACATTGAGTCCTTTTCAGATAATTCTGAAACTGCCCTCATAATTGGTCGGAAATTCAAGTATATTAGTCCCTACTTTGGCGACCCAATTAATTCCGTTAGTTTAGGAATTTATTTTGTAAATCAGTATTATCAGTTTTATTATATTACATTAGGTGAAGTTAAATCATTTACGTTCTCTGATTTTGAGTCTAAGGCTTTCGGGTTACCTCACAAGGGGGGATTGTTGCTAATGTCGTTACTTCAGTGCTATGAATTTTGTTCACCAACTATTTTGCCCTTATAACAAATAATTCTCCGCTTTCATGTAAAATGTATTTTTAAACAAGAAAATGTTCATATCAAAAGGAAGAAAATGTCGAGCCCGAAAATTAAACGTTTTGCTCCTACTGCGTAAGTAAATCAAAAACCATTTAATTATCTATTTATATTATATATATATTTAAACTTTTTTTCCCCTTAATTTCTGCAGAAGAAAATATTCCTTGCATCAACTGCACGAGCACAACGATTGTGCGTAATTTGGAACAAAAAATGTATAACCTGATCGGTAAATAAAAAATATTTTTTCCACATTATTAAGACGTTGTGGATTATTCCATAATGGATGAAAAATCAACAAAATCAATTAAAGCTTCTGGCCGATCAAATTGCGGATCAAAATGTCTACATTCAGCTTGTACGGGACAAAAAGGAGTCAGACGAGGTATTCAAAATATTTCCTCTGCAAACCTAAGAGGACTTGTTGAGGCTAGAGGAAGCGATTGGCCCAGATGTAAAATGTAAAAATGTAAATGTTGGCTATACAGCTCCTACAATGGGGCCAAGCCAAGCTTCTCACGATCTCTTGGCGTGTGTGCCTTAAATTTTTCGCACAAGAGAAAGGGACCTACAATTTAACGCCGGATCCGAACGGCAAAGTTTGAGAATTTGCTTTTTCATGGCTAGTTACTTCACAGCTGGCGCCAATAACTGGTGAAGGTGACCGTATGTGTAAAAGCTATTTTCTAAAGAAAGAAAAAAACTTTTATTATTAGATGTTCAGAGGCGGGATCGAACCCACGACCTCCCGCCCAGCAGTCCACACTAACCCCTGGGCCACATACGGTCACAACCAAGCAAATATATGTAAGTTAAACAACTCGAATGAAATTGATATATGTTTTATATATTTTGTATCTTTGTTTCCCAGGTGACAGCAATGAAGGCAATACTTTCACCGGTCGGTATAAAAAAGGGACTACCACGAATTTTGTCAGACACCATCGTAGAACAATATATAATAATATAATAATATACATGGCGTCAAGCAGAAAAATGGATTCATATCATTGCCCAAATTTTACAGAGCGCTGCTTGATAATAAATAAAAATTATAATGCTTAAACAATTTATTAATATTATTCCTATGTCTCTGTATTATTCCAGACTCCATTCCGGACTCTGCTAGTGGCAATGTAGAGGAGGAGCTACGCCTTGCCCTTGTGGCACAAAAAAAGAATTTCTTCAAAAAAAATTCTCCAAAGCGGAAGTCGGAGAGAAGTGCGGAGTCTCCACCTCCAATTTAACAGTCTTCTAGTCTTAATCACTAAACATATTATATTAAAACATATTGCAAATTTGCGCAACTTCGTTTTTGATTAATTAGATTTTGGCAAGTTTTGAATTGCTATTCTGATATTCGGGGCGGAAACAAACCTTTCATTCAAGATCCGTTCAGCCGTTCTTTGTTTTATATGAATAGATAAATTATATTTAATATAAAATTAATAATTTAAAAAAAATGTATAATGATGAGTACGAAATGTGAAATATTAATATTATACATTGCCGTTAAGAGAGAAGCATCTCTCTTGGGTTGAAAGAGCGTCGCTTATGCATGACATTGGGTAGAACGAGCATGGCTTATGTCGCTCCATGCATGATATTAGGTCGAAACGGCGTCGCTTATGTCGCTGCATACACGGCATTGGGTCGAAGGAGGGTCGCTTTTGTCGCTTCTTACGTGGCATTGGGTCGAAACGGCGTCGCTTATGTCGCTGCATACATGGCGTTGGGTCGAACGAGCGGCTCTGCATGGCATTGGGTCGAACAAGTGCCGATGAAGTCGCACCGTAGCTTCTCTGCACGCCATAGCGTTGACCTAGCGTGCCTCGAGAGGAGTCATCCCCTTGCAAAATACGTCGCACTCAGAAAAAAAGGCTACCAGCGTTCTAGACCAAACGGGATATAATTTATACCGTTTTGTACTTAAAATTTTAATTATGATTCGTTCTTGGGTGTACTTAGACTGAGTACAAAACAACCTTAAAATTAAAAGTTGCCCATAAAATTCCTAAAATGAGAACAAAATGCTTAAATCAAGTACAATGTACTTAGAGCCAGAACTATTAGTACTTAAATATAGCTAACAAATTATATACATAAGCCCTCATTACAAGTACAAAAATTAGATGATTAAAAATGAACTCGTGGAGCTTCACAATAACAACATAAGCAAGAGAGTAATTCTCTTAACGAAAACCAACGAATAAGTGCATTTTAATTATTTCATCATCAACATTTGAATTGAAAAGACAGGCTGCATAACTCTTTTTGAGCCAGAATTAGTTTTAATATATTGCAATTGAACAAAAAATTATATGAAACCAGCGAATTGGGTTTCACATAAATACGCCCATACCTTTAAGTTAACTTAACGTAAGCAAAATAAAAAACATCATTGTCGTGAGTGTAATGATAGAAATATCGGTCACGCGCTCATACCTACTCTGTCTGATCTTACTTTGACACTTGCTGCTCTTTTTCGTTGCTTTTTGTGCTTCGGTATTTCAGCACGCATTCTGTTGTCGGTCGTTCATTCTGACGAAGAAATTGAAGTGTACGGACGCGTTTGTTTTACATGAATGCAAATCAAAAAATTATGAGTGACGAGAATAGTGAAAATAATATAGTTGGTGCGACTCCACCGGACGATGCCCAGCTAAAACAACTTTTGTTATCATTCAATTTGGAAAGCGTTTTTCCATTTTTGAAAGGTGAGTAACAAGTGCAAGTTATAAATTACGCGTCATTGAATTATTGTATGTGTGCATCATTATGCATGTATATGTTTTGTGCTAAGTGTGTTTATACATATGTACCACTAGCTCACATTACCCGTCCTTGCCGGGTGGGTTTAAATTTGGTTAGTAATTTCAGAAATAAAGTCATTTAATTTTACCAATAAAAATTATATAAAAAAAAAAACTATGTCCACTGCATGATTCGAACTCGTCTCTATCCAACCAAGCACTAGCTCCAGTACCGCTGGGCTATCTGGTTCGACAATGATACATTGACAAAAGTCCAATAAATGGTACTTGATTTGTGGAAAAATTTTTGACGATACATTTATTAAGGGTACTGTATACCTTCAGAAAATTTTTTTTTTGATTTTATTTTTATTTGCTTAAACGTTCTATTAGGATCTTATAAACATCCTGCAAAACTTTCAAGCTGATCCGAAACTCAGTTTTAAAGATATAAACAAAAACAATTATTTTTTCCGACCCTTTTATATGAAAATTGTTTTTATCGACCCTCGTATTTTTAGAAATTCGTATTTTTTTCCCCTTTTTTGGTCAAAAACTTTATAAATATTTATTAAATGTTCGATATTATGGAAAAAAAAAATGTTTGAAAAAAAAAATTTTACTTGGAAATTTTTGGAGATTTTATTTTTTACCATGTCTTGACGCACTTTGACTCAAATTTCTGGAGAACTGCTTTTCGTTGAAAGTTAACACCCAAATGCAACAAATCCGATTTATACATTTATTAAAAATCATTTTTATTTCATCGAAAACAGATGTCGAATCTTTAAATGCGATTATCTCGGAACCACTTTTTCCAAAATGGTTGCAAAGATTTAAAGAGTACCTGTTGACCGATTTTCAAATTCTTTCCCTTAAACTGCTCCTAATACCCACCATTCTGGTGTGAACTAGGATATTTTTGATCGGTCAACAAATAACGGAGCTAGGACCAATACAGTGGGAAAAAATAGTCGATTTTCGAAATTTTGACTTTGAAACCCCATAACTCCGCCGATTATTGACCGATCCAAAATATCCTAGTTCACACCAGAATTACATCAATTTTTAACATAACCCCGTCTTCAGTTTTAAATTCAGATCATCCGTTCTCAAAATATTTTTGTAACCATGGGCCTATGTTTTTAATTTTTGGCTAATTTTGAACAGAAATACAACAACAACCGTAGGTACAACAACAACAACAAAAATTATTAATTATATAGTTTAACCGATTACCTATCCAATGAAAAAACCCGCTTCTTAATACCACTTATAGTTTTTGAGTAATCTATTTTTTTGTAAACCTTTAAAAAATGACACCTGAAGGTATACAGTACGCTTAAAGGAAATAACTTCTCGTTTGAAAATCAAACGCAGAGAACCTAGATCTAACAAGTGAGAAAGTCGGTCAAGCCCGACTATAACGTACTCTGTACCTGGAGTAGAAGCTGAATGCAATGCTGGTGCTGCGCTCATCTCAAAGTCTCTCTCTCTTTTTCTCTCTCTCTCTCTCACTCTCTCTCTCACTCTCTCTCTCGCTCTCTCTCTCTCCACACAGTTTGTGTAGTGTTAGTTGTGGAAGGGGGTGGGGCGAGGGAGATGTACATTTTTGCTCATAACTTGAGAACCGCTGATCCGATCTTTATCATTTCTTTGGCAAATCGATACATTTTGTTAATTACTAACTATCTCTAGAAGGTTCGAAACGTCCAAATTGCGGGGGCGGGAGGGGGCGTGGCAAAAATTGAAAATAAACTTGATCTGCCTGCAGCTATAAGAAACATTTGTCCTATACATGTCAAACCTCTATCTCTTACCATCTCCGAGATCTGTTTGTTCATACGGACGGACGGACAGACGGACAGACGGACAGACAGACGGACAGACGGACAGACGGACATGGCTATATCGACTCGGCTGTTGATGCTGATCAAGAATATATATACTTTATATAGTCGGAAATGATTCCTTCTCCCTGTTACATACTTTTGCACAAACTTAATATACTCCATGTACCTTCGTTACAGAGTATAAAAAGGAAGAGGAAAAAAGGAAAAATGCAAAAAGAATTTTTTATACCCTTGGAGAGGGTATATTAAAATTGTCCGGATGTTTGTAACGCACAGAAGGAAGCATCTCCGACCACATAAAGTATATATATTCTTGATCAGCATGACGAGCTGAGTTCATATAGCCATGTCCGTCTGTCCGTCCGTCCGTCCGTCTGTCCGTCCGTCTGTCCGTCTGTTTCTATGCTATCTCCTCCGTCAGTTTTAAAGCTATCGTAACCAAACTTTGCACGAAGTCTTTTGGTATAAATACGCTGCACATTTGTCGGAACCGGCCGGATCGGATGACTATAGCATATAGCTGCCATAGGAACGATCGGTCGAAAAACTAGTTTTAGTGAGAAAAACTTTTTTGTTTTTAGTGCTATCGTTCCCAACGCTCGTATTTATAAGTTTTTAATGATTTCACATGATCTCACCACCGCTTGTCGAAATCGGACAACTATATAGTATAGCTGCCATACAAAAGTTAGGTCTAAAAAAAAGTCTTAGTGAGAAAAACTTTTTTGTTTTCAATGTTATCGCTCCCAACGCTCGTATTTATAAGTTTTCAATGATTTTACATAATTTCAACAAGATTTGTTGAAACCGGACCACTATATAGTATAGCTGCCATACAAACTGTCAGGCATATATCAAGCTCCAAGGGTATATAAACTTCGGTCGAGCCGAAGTTAGCTGGCCTCTATTTTTTTTTTTTATTTAGGCATAAGGCTGCCAAATTTTGTTCTGTGTCTGTTGAATGTTGTTGATAATTTCTGTTTGTTTATTGTACAATTGTTGTGTTTGTTGTTGTTGAATATTAATTTGGGTTTGTTGTTGTAGTTGTTGTTTTTGTATTTGGTATTGGGTTTTTCTTATTTGTAGCTGTTGTTTTTGAATTTCCTTCAAAATGTTGTTTTGTTGGTTTCGATTTTGTTGTTTTTGTTGAGCTGGTTCAAAATATTGTTGTTGTATTGCGGCTGCTGTTGTTTTTGTTGTGTGATAAATTGTTGTTGTGCATGTGGTGGTGATTGTTGTGTTTGTTGTTGTTTTTGATGATCGTATTGTTGTATTTGTTGTTGTAGTTGTAGCTGTTTTTGTATGTCCAATAAATTTTTTCTACCTTCTCGGCCTCCGCCCTGGCCCTGGCGCGTGCTTTTCTTCCCGTCATTGTTAGATGAATGATCGAAAATGAAAACGTTGTCCACTCTCACGCACGCATGCGAAGAAGAAAAAGATTACCGTTTATTGTCATTTTTTTCTATTTCACATCATTCCTTGTGTCGTCCGTTTGGACTTGGTTGGCGATTGGCACAACAATTTTGAGAGTAGATTTAGCTCAGTGCGTATGCAACCTGTTTAAGAGTTGGGAGTACCATGTTCAAGTCATAATTCAGGTGTTTTGTTTTTTTTTAGTTTATTATAATATAAAAAATGCTCAGAACGCTCACGCAGCTTACATTGTATATGTGTTTGTGAATGTTATTTCTTTCTCACCAACTCTATTTTCGTTTTGGTTTGAATATTTGGGATTCCACTGTCAACACTTGGTGTGAATTAGTCAACCATATGGTCCTAGTAACGTTAGCCTAGAGGAGAGAAGTCCAGCCACGATGATTGACGTACCATGTTTGAACTCCTACCCTAGAACTAATATTTTTTTCCTTTTTTTGTAGCATATTTTTTACTGTTTTCTGTATTGTTTATATTAAAAAAGAAAACCATTCATTCCTGTTAAGACTTTAACATGATGTTCAACTCGGCCCACACGTAGTTTTAATCTAATATTTAGTTAACTCAGCCTATGTCATAAATATGTCACTTTTTGTAATGGCATTAATATTAATAGCTACACTGACGAGGATCGCTCGCAACAGGATAGGCGAGACTTCAAGACACAATCAGTGTCAGAGGTCATAAATACATGCCGCAGCCGAGACACCACTTGAAAAGGTCGACTTGACTCGTATCGCGTGGGAATTATCCCTTGTGACCCACGCGGAACAGCTTATAAGAAATAATTCTAAATAAAAGAGAACTCACTCGCCAGAGTGAGTCAGTACAAATCGAAACTTACAACCGTGCTCACTTTAAAGGTGTATATTTATATACAATTCCCATATGTTTTTAAGTTGGAAAAGATTTGTGGAACACATGGGACTATGTTAGGCAGTGCTAATCGTTCTTACTTCATCTATTTTTGCAATATTGTTAATATTCATATATTAAAATTCCATTCAAACAATTTAGCATTTATTTCAGCATTTTTATCTTTATAATAGATAACACATAACACATTATAAGAAAACAAAAGAACTGCGGACTGAGCGCTTCATAATTATGAGTGGTCTGCCACCGAATTGGAAATGGAATCCGTGGCGCGAGGGGAGAGAGTCAGCCGCCCATGTTAGCAGCAGTGGGTTCGAATCATGCCTGACGCGAGCGAAGATTTTTTTGTTTTCAAATTGTATTTTTAAACAGATATAATTTTTTGTTATTTTTGATATCAAGAAAGCACACTTCTAGTAAATATTTTCAGCACTTAAACGTTTTTTTCGTTTTGGAGAGCAATGGGAGCTGCGTTGAGGAAATGCTTTCTTAGTACAATGTCCGATCACTATAGGAAGTTATTGTGAAATTTTGAAGTTTCTAACTATAATGGTTTTGGCTCCAGATCGATGATCATATGAAATGTCTTATCACTATATGTATTTAGATGAGCACACATTTTAAAATATTTAAGTCGAAGTGTGAAAAAAAAATGGAAAAACGAGTGATAGCTTAATATTTCTTAGAATCTAAATATGTGTACATACATACATATGTATGTGCATTGACGTGCAAATCACGGAGTTACGAAACAACACATACATACATGCATGCATATGCGAATACAAAGCGAAAAGGAAGTACTGTTACTTTGCGGCAATGCTCTCTTCGCTTGTATTTATTGACTAGAAATGGCGCATAAAGCTGTGATGAACTTAGAATAAGGTGGTCTCGCCGGTAAAACCTGTCCCTTATCTTATGCTAGCAGCAAAACCACAAAAAAGCTAAGGGACAAAACAGAGCCAGCGTCGGCTGCCAACGAGACCACCTTATTCTTATTTCATCATACGTAAAGCAATCGTTCACTAAATTGTTCTTTCAGCGAGGCTGATTTTCGCCTAGTACCCTCGTGTCTTTTCTTATTCGCTTTGTCACTTAAAAAGTGTTAATTTTTTGTTGGATTAAAAAATCAAAAATAAATTCTTTAATGTAGATTCAAACGTAACCTTTCGGAATTTGGAGTTCATTCCTCCTCTTGGACTACGTGCGGAGTTTCGAGAAAAACTATTTGCATGGAAAAAACGTGAGGTGAGCCTTAAGTCGTATCAGATTCACTGATCTAAGTTTACAAACAATAATAAATATTATTAATAATCAGGGGTGTTCTAGAAATCTCTAGAGATTTTCGTATAAACGATTGCATTTCGAACAAAACTGGTACTACATTATTTGCAAAGTGCGAAGAATCAGACCGCCTACTAGATTATGTGGAAGGAAAACCGTACGCAACAAATCTACTTGGCTTTGAGCAGGCGGTTTCAAATCTCTCAACTTTTGACATCTAATCTAGTAGCCGGGCATATTTTAGTCCCATAACATATAAATTTAAACAGCTTTGATATAAAATGCTGACGTTTATACGAAAACCTCTAGAGATTTCTGGAACACACCCGAATATGAATTTCCTTTTTTGATATATTAGTTGGGAATCGATGATGAAACTATTTCTGTTCCATCAAAGGTCGGACTCTGGTTGGAGACAACAGCACAATCCCCAAACGTATATAACGGAAAGCAAGTCTTCAACAAGAGTTTGGGTCGCTTGTTAAAGGAATCACATAAGGGCAGAGCTATTATTCAGTACGAGGAGAACTTTAATACGCTAACTCCTGCTTTAAGGGATGACTTAATAAACTTAATTGTCGAGGAAACAATATGCCGAAACATAGTCATTCGAGTTCCTGATTTTCCTCTTTTACTCAACGAAATATTTTATTTCTTTCCTTGCGAAATGCACATGAAGGTAATTATATATTCGTATTTACATTAAACCAGAACTGATTTTACAAATATTTCTTAAGAGGACTTTTACTACATTCCACGAACAGGAAAAGGTTCTCCAAGCGGCAAACTGTACTCGAAATACAAGAATCGTCGTAGTAAGCTTGCAAAACTAGATTGTATATCGGAGACATCTAGTATACAAAACGAAAACGATTTCAACTCTGCAAATAAATACGTTGAAACAGATGAATCAGTTTCCACGGCATATAAGTTGTCACTGAATCGAACTGCACCGATTGGGATGATGTTTGTGAGAAGTGGAAAAGAACTTTCCAATTGCGCCAAAAAGATATGAAGAATCTTGAAACACAGGAATTTTTCCAAGCATGGTCAAAATTTTCACATGCTCAAGCAAGTGATTTGGTAAAATATCTGAAAATATTAACTGATTAACTGATTGACGAATCAATTAATTTATTTTTTATTATTGTAATATATTTTTACAGATTGAAATTGACTTTAAATTAATGTATCCCGAAAAACATTTGCTAATGCTTTCTAAATGGGAAACATTTAAAAATAAAATCTTCAGTTATTATGAAAAACATATATTGAATGATTCATGCAAAGAACTTCTCTCTGTTGCTAAAACAAGCACAAATAAAGGTAACAACAAAGTTTTTTTTTATTATATTTCGTTTTGGTCTAATTTGTATAATTTGTTCAACAGATGTGCAGGACTATTTAGTAGCCATTTTATTGAATGCAGTTTTGCCATCGGCCGTCCGATTCAAGGATGAATATGGAAAACGCAACAAAAAGCTACAATTGCAGACTGTCAGGAAAGCTTTGTGCTGAGATTGCCAACACTTAACGACAATCAACGGCAGCTTAACAGGATCACCAATAAATATTACTGTGCTGGACTAACCATGCAACCATTCCTGATAGTAGAAGGCGTATCAGATGCAGATATTAAAAGGTTTTTTATGTATTTCGATAACAATTTACTTTGTTTTCCGTCATTTATTCAGAGCCTTAATATATGTTTCAAGACATTCCAAATTCTTTCATTAGAATACCCCAAAGCTTGCCAGCCAGCTTGGATGTTCATCCAAAAATATTTTTTTTATTTTAAAATTTGTTATTCTGAAAGTAAAAATCATTCGGATTATAAAACCATTCCATTTAAAACAGTTTCACGTTCGCAAAGTTACTCAGATCTGCATTCAGCAACACCAACAAACGTAACTATCTGTGAACCCGATTCCACTTTGCAGTCTATAAATCATCTTAAAAAAAAGGCAGTTGAACTTTCACTAAGTATTTATGAGCAAAATTATATGCCGAGAAACCATGTTGTAAAATTACAAGACTCTATTTCTGCGTTATTCGCTTTAATAGCCACAGCGATTGAAGGCCAATTAAATGAAAGTGTTATTAAGGAAGAATTAAAAGATATTTTAAGTTTTTGTAAGGACCCTTTTGGAGAAATTCGAACAGAGTATAGGTTTTTAAAATTTTAAAATCATTAAACCTTTACAAAGATCCTATATCATGCATAATTGATCAAAAAGTGGTTGAAGTTGTTTATATTATATTATTATATTATGCCTTTGTATTTTATGTTCAAACGTATTTTGAAATACCAACACTGTTGGATCGTACTTTGGAGAATATTAATGCCAGTTTACTCGAAAGTAACCTTACAAACTTTTCAAATGGCGAAATTTTCAAAAGTCAAATGAAACAATTTCAGTCCCGACTATTAATTCCTTATGTTTTGTACTGCGACGATTTTGAGATTGACAACCCACTTGTTTTCCTGCGATGCCGCAATACCTATTATCACAGCTAAAATACATTTTTCCTGCCGCATTCCTTTCAAGCGCAGACTTAAAAGAATATGGCAATGAAAGGTGCTTTTATAATCTAGTAAAGGAATTAAAAATATTAGAAGAAGGTATTGAGATTAAAACTAACAGAGAGGTGCGGAAGGTGCATTTTGTTTTGGGCCTCGTTATAGGGGATAACTTGGCGGTAAATAGTATTAATGGCTTTGTAAAATCCTTTAATTCTAAAAAGTACTGTCGCGCTTGCAGACGATCAAAGCCTAAAATGCAGGTTGACGTTTCAGAAATTAAAAAATCATTAAGAAATAAAGAAAATTATTCGTTAGACTTGTTGGCAAACAGTTTCCAAGAAACGGGAATTAAATCTAATTGCGTTTTTCATGATTTACCAAACTTTCATATAACAGAGAGCTTATGTTTTGACTTAATGCACGATGTATTCGAGGGTGTATGTAAATACGATGTTTGTAACATACTTCTAACATTAATCAAACATAAAGTTCTATCTTTGAATGATATTAATAGTCGTAAGAAATTGTTTCAGTTTGGAGAGACAGCAATTGGCAATCCATCGAATTCTTTAAATTTTGTTCGCTTAAAAAACTTTAATTTAAAGATGACCGCTAGTGAAATGAACTGTTTTATTAATTTTTTGCCCCTTATTATTGGTGATTTGGTACCTCATGATAATCAAGCCTGGCAGTTACTCCTCATTTTGTTGCATATTATCGAATTACTCTTTAAGTCTAAGTATACAACTAAAGACCTGGATACTTTACAAGAGCTGGTGGAAAAACATCACAATATGTATAAAATTCTTTTTGGCAAGCTAAAACCGAAGCACCATTTTCTTGTCCATTATCCTGCAGCGATTAAAAAATGTGGCCCGCTTAAGTATCTGTGGAGCATGCGCTTCGAGTCGAAGCTAAGAGAAGCCAAATTATAAATACACACACAATATTAATTCTCGAGTATATCCGTCTTGTTCAATAGCTGTAAAAGCAGGACTCAAATTTGCCAAATTTTTAATCAACCAACCTTTAACCAACCTTAGTTTGTAATTCCTTCACATTTTCGAACTTACAAAAAGAAGAATATTTTGAAAAAATTAATATCAATGAAAACCGTGATTTTAATTTTCTAAACAGCAAAACTTGTAATGGGCTGGAATTTAAAGGACCATTATATAAAATCAACTACTATTTAGCTACTTTTTGTATAAGCTTAAGCTTGTTTAAAATTTTAAGATTTTTGATTCATAATGAAAATGTTTATATTGTATGTCAAGAAATTTCTCTACTACCATACGACAATCATTTTCGTGCTTATGAAGTAGGAAGTCCTACTGATAACATATGTATAAAAAATATTAATGAATTTGTAAGTCCTCCGTTGCACATATATCCATTGAATAATGGTAACTCATATATACGACTAAGATAAATTTAAGATGTACAAAAAATTTATGAACAAACTGAGTGTATAATTTCATTTAAAATAAATATAAATAAGCAAGCCTTAATAACTGAGATTATTTTTCTGGTTCTGGAACGAATTGGGATTGACTTTAGAACTTTTCAGGGTCAACTTAAGAACATTTAATTCTTATTTTGAGCAGGCGAATTCTTGATCCGAGGACGAATTGGGATGGATTGTAAGCATGGAAATACTTGGTTCAATAACGAAATGGGATTGATATAGGCATTTTTGGGACTTAATTCAAGAAATTTTTGTTCTTGTTTTAAGTATGCAAGCACTTGGTTTAATACCGAATCGGGATTGTTTTCAGTATTTAACGGGCTTGAGTCAAGAACGAAATAAGATTGATCTTAGTAATTTTGGGCTTAAATGAAGAACATTTTGTTCTTATTTTTAGTACGCAAGTTCTAGCATTAAGAACTAATCGGGATTGGCCCAAGACCAAACAGTACTTGATTTATCCTGAAATGGTCTGAAATCAAGTATTTTGGGATTGAAAAAATCGTTCTTGATCCAAGTATTTTCGTACTTACCGTACTATTGACACCGTTTGTACTTAATTCAAGTACAAAGTTCTTGGTTTTTTTTCTGAGTGCGGTCGAGCCCATTGTGAAGGAAATAAGCGTGCGTCAACGACAGTCACAATATCGTCGACGGAACGTTGATATAGCGTCGGTCGGCCGTACTAGAGGCTAAGTACACGCACACACACACACACACATTTTCCTATACATACACTCATAAAAATATTTCCCAGCAAACAATTTCATATAAAAATAAACGTTTTGTAAGCGCTCAAATATAAGCAAAACGCTTATAAAACGCTGCTGTGACATTTATAAAACGCATCAAAGTAAGCGTTTTATAATCGAAGCACACCCATCTTTATAACTAAAAGACGCAAAAACGTGTTTTATAATTCATTTTTATACGCTTTTCACAAGCTTTGTAAATACGGTTATAAAACACGTATTGTAAGTGAAATAATAAAGCGTTTTCTTCCTTCCTTAATATCATAGTGAAAGTCTCTGAAATAGAATTTAAATATAAATGTTAATAGTTAACTGCAAGAAAGCATTGTTACTCACCACGAATGGCAGTGGCGAATGTCATGTCTTCTCCGCAGCAAACTTCCTTGCACTTGAGGTTGACAGTCGAATATAATCTGCTTTCTTAATTTTTTCCTAATACTATTGCTGCTGGCATTAAATGAACTTAAACGCGCACTTACTTTTTTAAAGAACAATTTTTACTTCTTTGCTCTTAAAGAAAAAAAAACAAGAATGAGATGATACACATTTTTTTCTTGCCTTTGCTTGAGGTTACATTTTTTTTTTGCCTGCCCGCTGCAGCTGCCTTGCACTAAAAGATCACAAGGGAGAGAGAGAGCGCCAAGAGAGAGTTTCAAGAGAGCGAGAGAGAGTGAGCACGAAATCTCTCGGTCGCCGAAACGACATTTGAAAATCGAAGGCTGCCATACGACAACGCATTAAAAAGTAAGCTAACTTTAAGCTTCTTTTGCATAACGTTAGCTCAATTTCTGGCTGGGTTGTTATTGTGTACTTGTTGTGTATGTGTGAAACAGATTCACAATCGCCGAGAAAGAAGTCGAGGATGGACGCTTTACTGGAGCAATTTAAATGGCAAGCCTTTGCTGGCATATTTAAAGGTAAATATTGGTATAACTAGGCATGTAAATTATTCTTATATTCAAATTTTAATTTGTATAAAGATCTTAACGTCACGGAGGAGACTTTACAATTTTTGGCATGGGAGCAGCTCAGCCCTTATATATACAACGTTTATGCTATGAATTTCACGCTTTCTTCAATTTGCAAAATCAAATTTGTTCCTGTTTATGCAGCTTTTGCAAATTCACAAAATGACCAACTTTTTGGCAGATGTGGCAGCACCAACGCAAACTTAAGTTGGCTGCGCCTCTAGATTATAACAGTGTGGTAGCACATAAAAGCGGGAATTGTAAACAAAGGCCAATTGAATTCGATTGCAATGGAGAACATGAAATTATTTTTGATTAAAGCTAGGTATCGAGACACTCGAAATTTTTGCGCAGCGGAAATTGTTTGATAATTTCACGAGCCGCTCAGACAATGTAGTGTGACCAGGCAACAGCAAAAAATTCAGCTGTTGCTTACTTAAGAAATTGGCGGGCTAATTCAAATAAAATTAAAGAGTTAAGATTATTGATAAAGGAAGTCACTGGGAGAAATTCAAAGGTCATAGACAATGCCATGGTCAATTTCATGGATGCATCTTTAGTGTGGCTGAAGGTATAAACAGTGTACTTTGTTATTGTATTGGCCTGCGTGAGCAGAACTGATCCCCTAAGACATACTGCTATAGTAACAACCCAAAACGCATCGAACGATTAGAATTAGCACATTAAGCCACAGCCAGCTCCAAGCATATTAGTTGAATATCTTAAGGTAGCCACGGGAGCGGCTGGAGCAACGGAAACTACCACAATAAGCCGTAGAAAACACTGCTACAATGGGCTATGGAGACTGCTAAGGTTCAGTGCTGCTTGGACGTGGGCTGTGGAGACTACGGAGGTTTGGACTCGTTTGGTGTGCACACATTGGGCGAATGGCATACCAACCACATCAACGGGAGAGCATACCGAAAAAGATTCTCAGCCACAAGTGATGCAGCGGCTGGAGCTGCCCGTATTAAAACGCTTTTTATTGGCCAGATTCCATCGAAATGGTAGCGACTGGCCCACTTTCATCAGCTCCACATGTTTGTCCACCTCGGAGCTCTCCAAATAATTGTTGCTTTGATTTTTTAGTCCTCTTTGCTTCAACTTTTTTCATTGCGTGCTCAATTTTCGTAGGTACCTCTGACAATTATCAAACAAGTTTCATAATTTCATGACCCCCTTGGACAATTTATCAGCTGTTTTCAAGAAAACGAGTTGGCCGGTCCATGTTAATTATCGAAGCAAATTTCGAGTGTCTCGGTACTCGCTCAGGAAATGCGAGCGGATTTCCTGAGCTATGTAATTAGATGGGCTCCGCAAAAATTTCGAGTGTCTCGATACCTAGCTTAAAAGGGAACAACGAACAGCACAACTTATGCGGAATGTTATACAGTGGAGGCAAAAGCTAATAATGTCGATGGTGCAAGCTAGACAAGCATTCCAGGCGAAATGCAACCTTCTGCTCATGCAGTATTATCCTGCTGCCATTGGAGCGGCTAAAATATTAAAGCAACGAGTACGAAGATTCCAATGAAGGCCTAGGAGTGATGGCTATTGGCAGTTAATGCGTGATCCGAAAAATGAAAATCTCTTCTTCGAAAACTTCCGGATGTCGATGAAGCCATTTTACGAGCTGTGTAACTTACTGAAGCCGCATTTACCAAAGCAGATGGAGTACATTACAATACCGGTGCCATTGGAGAAGCAGGTGGCAATATGTTTATACAAGTTGGCGTCATGTCCAGAGTACAGGGTGGTCGGCGATGTGTTTGGTGTGCACAAAAGCACTGTTCATAAATATTTTCATATTGTGATAATTGCAATTTTAAAATTGACCAAAAGTCTTATCTCCTTTCCAAAGTTGGATGAATGTCTAAAAGTGGCTGATTGCTTTGAAAAACTGTCACATATTCCAAATATAATTGGCGCAATTGACGGTGAATTAAAAAAAAAAAACAAATATTTATTTGGGCCTAATTTTCAATACTATTTAAGGAACACATATACCAATAAAAGCGCCATAGAAAGGTTACGTGGACTATGTGAATCGGAAAGGATGGATGTCTATGGTAATGCAGGCTGTCGTCGATAATAACTATTTGTAAGTAAATATGATTGTCTTAAGTGCTTTTAATTAATGTTTAACATTTTCAGATTTCGAGACGTTAGTATAAAGTTTCCCGGCAGTGAACATGACGCAACAGTTTTTAAGAAGTCTGGACTGTTCAAAAATCAGGAGAGGATAATTCCCAACTTTAAAAAACGGTTGGGAAATGTAGAGATACCATTTATGATCCTGGGGGACCCAGCTTATCCACTGCTGCCTTGGCTTATGAAACCTTTTACGGGAGCACTCACAGCGGAAGAGGAGTCTTTGAATTGCCATTTGAGCTCTGCAAGAATAGTTGTTGAGAATGCGTTCGGAAGACTCAAAGGACGATGGAGATGCTTAACCAAGAAAATTGAAATTGAGCCTAATTTTGTCCCATATGTTGCCGTTGCTTGTTCCACTTTACACAACTACGTTGAAATTAAGAAGGAGAGGTTCATGAACAACCCGGATGTTTCAGCATTCAACTCTGACCAACAATTACCGGACTGGCTCAATAATCAGGTCTTCATATCTCCAGAATGCGATCCAGTAGATTTAAGGCAGAACATTAAAAATTACCTTGCGGAGAATTATGCTTTAAGAACGAGTTCATGTATTTAAATGTATTCAAACTCGTATACATATTGAAATTAAACGTATTTAAACTGATATTTCATTTTCTTAGTACTTTTTTCACTTTGAGTGCTTTCATGTTTTGATTAAAATGCATATGTATTATATTTTATTAATTTTTTCCCAAGAGCTCTTTAATGAATTTTTGAGTCTCCTCGCGGTCCTCTGCCATGACTTCTCTCATGCTTTGGACGAACGTAGCGTCGATATTTTTTTAGCCTCTATGAGTTTATCATTCTGCATTTCGAGTCTGTCCAAGCCATCCTTGTAGTCTTAAGACATTGACTCAAGCATTTGGAGCACATTAGTCTTGTCTAAAATTGAAATTAAATAAATATCTTATACACAAATCCTTTAAATTCGCTTACTTGAAGATTGGCGTCGCTTTGACACTTGAATGTCAGCGACTGGAATTGCGTCATTTTCAGATATTTCGTCGTTGACAAATGCATCATTTTGAAAAATGGAGTCAAAATCGTCCACAGATGTGTCGACACCAACAGCGGCCGATACTGGACGCGTCCCAAATAGCTCATTCAGTTCGTTAAAGTGGGAGCAGTTCTTCCTTCCAGCGCCACTGGTTGCGTTGTTGCGCTTCACCTCATAAAAGTTTTTTTTAAGCATTCGAAGCTTAGTTTTTACTTGCCCGCTAGACTTATACATATTTTTAGCCTCTAAATTGTCGGAAAGAGTTTTGTATATGGGGTTGTTTCTTTTAGTTTTTCCATCGAGTTGGCTTAATATCTTGTTTTCCTTCACTAAGCCAAGCAGTTCGGCCACTTCATCGTCCGCCCAAAACGCTTGCTCTGAAAATCCATATTCATGGATATTTATGTGATAGAAACTTATTTTTATGTGCGCAAACAATTGGCTAAAATTTATGAACAGCTGTTTGCTAAAGCTCAATGTTACCAGACATTGAGAAAAAAAAGATCTGGTTGCATCTGCGCAACTCAAGTTGGCTACGCCACAGCATTTCATGAATTGACGTCGAATTCATAGTCATCTTTCGTGTGTATTCGAATTCATGAATTGGTGTTTATGCACGCACTTTCGGACCAATTTCATGAAACGATTTTGCAAAGTGAGCATAGCATAAACGTAGTAATAAAAAAGGCGGAGTTTGGAGCCGCAGTAATATTTTTGGCCTGCTGAAGAAGTGGCAAGAAAAAACTGTAAGCATTTTTTTTCTAATTTTTTATTAATTAATTACATATCGCTCACTTACTTCAATACTGGCATAACTCAAAATAATCCATTTTGAGAAAAACACGTTTGAAGTTCTCAATGGATTTTTACCTAAAAAAAATGGTTCTTTTAGTTTCAACTTAATTAAGTAAAATATTATAAATTAAGAATGCTTATTAATAAACATTAAACATATTATGCTTTAAGCTTAGTATACACTTCCACCAAAGACTCGCCAAAACAAAAAACTCCATATAAAAAAAACTCACAAAAATTTTTGTGCCAAAATCCTTTGGCAGTCTCTTTGGTGGCAGTCTACACTCAAAACAAAAAGGCCTCGATTAAATACCGATAAAATACTAGATCCGTAGTTTTTGTGTTTTTATCGATAGCTCCCTGAATAATTAATTTTAATTATTTCAAGAGGTATCGGACATTGCCGATACACAAATATGCGTAATCGGGTGAAATTTGGATAATTTCCCCATCAATGATTGAGCGCAATATTCAAAGTAAGGTACAAAACACCGTGAGACTTCAATCATTCTTAAACTGGGTTATAATTATGAATTTAATCGTTGCAAAAGTGTCATATCTGCTCATCAGGCCCAGTAGCCAGGGTTTGGCCATGAAGAACGCATGTTAATAACTTGTATTTATTGATTGTAAAACTTATAGTTTAAAATTAAACCAAAAGCTACGGTCTTGGCAAAGTGACCATTTAACATGCATACATCTTAATATCTGGTCACATTGTCCCAAAACAAAAGAATTGTCACAATTTTGGTATTTTTGTTTTGGCGAGTCTTTGGTGGAAGTGTATACTAAGCTTTTGGTGGAAGTGTATACTAAGCTTTAACTGAAAGACGAAGTATGTTTGGTCAATATCGACAGCAGGACAACTGAGATATGGCCGTTCTTGCATCAACATAAAAATGAACCTGGAAAATGATATTGCGACATATTCTCATTTCACATGAAAATTTTTTGCATAAAATAGTACAGAAGAGCGCGCACATTTCTGCATCATTAAGTCAAAAATCGTATTTTTTGAGTTATGCCAGTATTGAAGTAAGTGAGCGATATGTATACATATTCATTCATATGTATGTATCACAGCTGTTAAATTACGATTAGGATTAGTAATCAATTACATTATTTTTTAAAAAGAATTGTAATGATTATATAATCCTCTCGGTTAAAAATATTTGATAACTAATTGATTTCTTTCAGAAATAATCAAAAATAATAAGTGGGATTTTTGAGGATTACCAAAAAATAATCAAAAATAATCAAAAAATAATTCGACTACTTTACAAGATAATTTTTGATTATTTTTGATTATTTAAAAAAAAAAGGCATTGCCCTCAATGATTTCATATAGCACTTTTAGCTGCCTACTAAAACTTGTAGGTAATGGCGTAGAGGTTAAGGCCTATGACTGAGAGGCAGTAAGTCCGAGGTTCAAGTCCCAGTTTAGGACATGTATTTTTTTTTTTTTTTTGTTTTCTAGAGTTTTAAAACAATTGCATTAGCTCCCGTGTACCAGCTTATGCTATTAAACACAGCAAGCAAAATATGTATTGTTTCTCCTTTTCATTTCATCATGTAATGGCCTGCATTATGACTCCCTCCAAGACTATCAACATCTCGTTTGAAATGACTCTTCGGTTCAGTCAATAATGCCTGAAGTTCCGGTTTCGAGCTTAAGCTAGTCAGTAAAAGTGTAATATTGGCTCTACAGCCCAAAAGGGCCAAGTCAAGCTTCTCTCAGTCTCTTGGCGTGTATACGCTTATAATTTTTTCCACAAGACAAACAGACCTACAGTTTAACTCCAAATCCGAACTTCAAAGTTTTTTTCATGGCTTGTACTTCACAGCTGGCGATGAATTCAATGAATTCCAGCGGGTAACAACTGGCAAAAGCAATGACGATCCCAAGTGTTCCGGAAATATTTCTGAAGACTTTGGCCACTTGCACTTCTTCCATAAGTTATTGCATTTATCAAAAGTCTGAAAAACAAGCATTATCCAAAGTTTCCACAAGTAGGTAGTGTGTAGAATAATATACATTAAACACCTAATATAATTACCATCTTATGCTGAATATAAAGTGGCTGCACATTTTTTTAAATTTTATCGAAGTCAGCAGAGGCTAGCAAATTCAGAGTGTGGCTGCAACATCTCTGATGTTTAGGTAACCACTCATCGTTTTCAAAAGTCGGCAAATCTCATTAATTTCGTCTTCAAAAAAGTTTTTTTCAATGCCGTAATCCTTAAACGCCTTTACGAAATTTGAACCGTTGTCCGTTACGGTCAAAACTATGTTTGAGCTGTTTAATCCAAAGGCAGTGTTGACTTCACTTATCATCTGCGCTACCTTTTCAGCGGAGTGAACCCCAAAAATTCTTCTGCATGCTAAGGCTGCCGATTTGCGTTCCAAATTGTCCGTGAGCCAATGAATGGTGTACCCAACGAAATGTTGTTTTTAATGGTGTCAATCATGATGGAATATTTTTTCCCCAATTTCTTTTCCGCTGTTTGCCTGCTCATCACCTTCATGACAGTATTTTCAAAAAGTTCAATGAAGGACTTCTTTTCCAGAATGGAATTGGACAGTGCAGAGTCAACAATTGCATGCAACAGTTTTCCGTCAAAAACAGTTTGTGCATTGTCGCCAAAAGTAGTGCTTGTCTTATAGCTTTAATATTTTTTAAACAGTTCTGAGTGCTTGACTTTTAAATATTTTATGAAATTGGAAGTCACCTCGCCGCTTCCTCTTATAATTCGCTTACATCATCTTACATGTATAGTATGGTAAACAAACTTTTTCCACTTCTGTGAAGAATTCATGTTTAAAAATAATTTTTTGTATATCAGCCGGCGTACTTCTATGGGTGTGCTTTTTGAAGAAGGAGTAAAGTCCGGATCCTCGTCGGCGGAAAAATCGCTTTCAAAAATGTTCGCAGACATTTCAAGCTGAAATTCAATTTTTTATTATAGAGTGTTTGCAACTACGCAGTCGATTTACATACTCTTTTTTTAGTTACTGCACTTCTGACTTATGCCAATGTCAACAATAACCGACAATGCGAAGAATGAGATTTGCAACGAAACAACAACAATCGTTAAATTTTGATGACCACGGCTCGGCAACAAAGACCACAAACGCACTATATGCACGCACTCACTTTTTATACGAACTCAACTGTTTACTATTGCGCGACTGTTCAATGTACCAAAATCTTTTACAATTAAATATTTTGATGTTAATTTGACGAGCGATAAATTATGACTTATAATAGTTTTAAGACAGTTTGTTGTGCTCTTGACATTCACCAACAATGAAATTAAATGAAACGGGAAAGCAAAGCTAACTTCGTCTTCTGAAAACAGATTTGATTTCAACACACGAAAATCATCTAGAATCAACACCCGCCCTTCTATATATTAAAAAAGTCTCATGTTGTTGCCTTATATAACACTATGTCACAAAATTTGAAAAGTTTTTGTATCCCACACTTTTAGCCATTGATTCTAATGTAAAATTTCACGCTGAATTCAAATCTGCTCTCAGATATGTCAAAAGTAGAACGGTTCTTGAGATATCGCGAAATTTTCAATTTTAGTGTTTTGAAAAAAGGTAGGTCTATTAAAATGCCATTTTCTCTAATTTTAGTCCACCGATATGTATAAACTGGAACAAAAATTAAAGATAATAAAATTATTTCTTCAAAAATCGACAGTTGTTGTAAATCCAACCATAAATGACGAAGTTATGGCACTTCAAAGTTGGATTTTTGAAAAATTTTGATAATTTTTAATTTTTTGCTGTCTTTTATTAAGTTTTTTTCAATCTTACCATAAAAATTGCTTAGGTCTCAGATATTGACAGGATTGGGTAATCTTTAACAAACATTTTTTGCCCTTGGTCATCGAAATCGAATGAAAAATAAACGCAATATTCACAATTAAGTAAACATACCTCTGTTTGAGAGTATTTTTGCTAGTTTTTTCAGTATAAAAATCACATCTTAGCAAGCCAAATAAGAATAAACGTTGAGCATTAGGAGTTTGTATTGCAGTTCACCAGTGGAAAATCTGTGCTAATCTGAAAGTTGAGCAATGGTAACAGGCTTGCAACAAGGATGGACAAAGCATTGCTGTTTTTGTGCAGATGGGACAGCCGAGATCGCAGCCAACATTACTTGCGTAAAGACTGGGATGTCAGGGCCAATTTTGTAGTCGGAGAAGATAACGTAAAATTTCCGCCCCTAGTTCAAGAGGACAAAATTATTCTCCCTCCGTTGCATATTAAGCTTGGTCTCTTCAAAAACTTCGTTAAAGCTCTCCATAAAAATGAAAATTTTGCGGCGTTTCAGTTTTTAAAACGACGATTCGCACAACTTTCTGACGCCAAAATCAAAGAAGGCGTATTTGTGGGTCCGCAAATCAAAAAGCTAATGAGCGACAGAGAATTTTACTCGGCACTATCAGCAGACAAGGCAAAAGCATGGGAATCATTTTGTGCAGTAGTGTCTATGTTTCTTGGAAACAAAAGAAGTGAGGACTACAAAGAAATTGTTGATGATTTATTGAAAAACTACAAAAAATTGGTATAATCTCAGTCTGCTTTTCATCGAGTTAGTATATTTACCAATTTTATTTCTTTTTTTTTTAAAGGTGTAAATATGTCCTTAAAAATTCACTTTTTGCACTCCCATTTCGATTTTTTCCCGGACAACCTAGGCGACGAAAGCGACGAGCATGGCGAACGCTTCCATCAGCAAATGCAGCAGATGGAGTTTCGCTACCAAGGCAAGTGGGATCCGGCAATGATGGGAGACTATTGCTGGTTCTTGTTGCGAGAAACACACAGTCTGCACAAAAAACAAAAGCGGTCTACATCATTTGAGTACTTTTATCCAACCTTGAACTGCAATACAAACTCCCAATGCTCAACGTTTATTCTTATTTGGCTTGCTAAGATGTGATTTTTATACTGAAAAAACTAGTAAAAAAATACTCTCAAAAAGAGGTATGTTTACTTAATTGCGAATATAGCGTTTATTTTTCATCCGATTTCGATGACCAAGGGCAAAAAATGTTCGTAAAAGATTACCCAATCCTGTCCATATCTGAGACCTGAACAATTTTTATGGTAAGATTGAAAAAAACTTAGTGAAAGGCAGCAAAAAATTAAAAATTATCAAAAAATGTTCAAAAATCCAACTTTGAAGAAGCATAACTTTGTCATTTATGGTTGGATTTACAACAACTGTCGTTTTTTTAAGAAGTAATTTTATTATCTTTAATTTTTGTTCCAGTTTATACATATCGGTGTACTAAAATCAGAGAAAATTACATTTTAGTAGACCTACCTTTTTTCAAAACACTAAAATTGAACATTTCGCGATATCTCAAAAACCGTTCTACTTTTTGACATATCTGAGAGCAGATTTGAATTCAGCGAGAAATTTTACACAAGGATCAACTATTAAGAAGCCGGGATCAAAAAATTGTTGCATAGTGTAATTAGTAGGTATAATTATTAATAGGCTTTATTTGAAAAACTGGGTACACTCATAAAAATCTAGAACGAATAATTTGAGTACGAACGCACGAACGCGGCGTCACTTTATGTTAAAACTTCAAAGTGTAAAGAAGTGTGTGAAATGAAAAAAAAGGACTACGATTTAAAATCTGCTTGTGAGGAAATGCAAATTTTAGAAGCTCTTCCCTTCCTAATAGGTAAGTTTAAATTATGTTAAAAGTGCCTTTTAATATATTCATATCGCTCACTTACTTCAATACTGGCATAACTCAAAAAATACGATTTTTGACTTAATGATGCAGAAATGTGCGCGTTCTTCTGTACTATTTTATGCAAAAATTTTCGTACTGCTATCTCTTCTACTTTTCATGTGAGGTGACAATATGTCGCAATATCATTTTCCAGGTTCATTTTCATGTTGATGCAAGAACCCCCATATCTCAGTTGTCCTGCTGTCGATATTGACCAAACATACTTCGTTTTTCAGTTAAAACATCATATTTTTAATGTATATTAATAAGCATTCTTAATTTATAATATTTTACTTAATTAAGTTGAAACTAAAAGAACCATTTTTTTTAGGTAAAAATCCATTGATAACTTCAAACGTGTTTTTCTGAAAATGAATTATTTTGAGTTATGCCAGTATTGAAGTAAGTGAGCGATATGTACAACACATACATTGATCAATAACCACGATCGAATCGCGCAGCAATTACATCCCAGCAAACAATTTCATATAATAATACACGTTTTGTAAGCGTTCAAATATAAGCAAAACGCTTATAAAACGCTGCTGTGACATTTATAAAACGCATCAAAGTAAGCGTTTTATAATCGAAACGCACCCATCTTTATAAGCTTAAAAAAGACGCTTGCAAAACATGTTTTATAATTCGTTTTCATAAGCTTATAACAAGCTTTGTAAATACGGTTACAAAACACGTGTTGTAAGTGAAGTAATAAAGCGTTTTATACATTTATTTTGTGAGTGTTCTGGTTGGTTATTTTTATTACTCAAAAATTTAAATTAAATTAAATTAGCGTTTTCCCTGCTTTAAAAGAAAATACAAAGTCCTCTTCCTTCCTTCATAGCAGAGTGAAGGTCTCTGCAATAGAATTTAAATATAAATGTCAATAGTTGACTTTGAACTGCAAGAAATCATTGTTACTCACGGCGAATGGCAGTGGCGAATGTTATGTTTTGTCCGCAGCAAATTTCCTTGCACTTGATGTGGACAGTCTATTATATACGACTTATGCTTTCTTAATTTTTTCCAAATATTATTGCTGCTGGCATTAAATAAATTTAAACGCGCACTTATATTTTTAAAGAAAAATGTTTACTTGTTCGCTCTTCAAAAAACAAAACTAAACTGATATACACAATATTTTTCATGCCTTTGCTTGAGGTTACATTTTTTTTTTGCCTGCCCTGTCAGCTGCAGTTGCCTAGAACTAAAAGATCACAAGGGAGAGAGAGAGCGCCAAGAGAGAGTGCCAAGAGAGCGAGAGAGAGTGAGCTCTAAATCTCTCGGTCGCCGAATCGACATTTGGAAATCGAAGGCTGCCATACGACAACGCATGAAAAAGTAAGCTTACTTTAAGCTTCTTTTGCATAACGTTTGCTCAATTGCTGGCTGGGATGACAAGAATGTGTATAAGTATTTACATACATACATACACATATTCCAAGCGTGATTTCTGCATGTTCCTTTATGGGTATAAATGTATGTATGTATGTAAGTCTATGCGTAAATACGTGAATATAGCGGAAGACGTGTACCCAGTCGGACTTTACGGAACGTGGTTCCAAAAAGAATGCCATCTGGCACTGTTCTTTTTACAAGGAAGAATGCACTACCAATTTTTGCAGTATGAAAAACGGCATGCAATCTGTATGAAAACGGATGCACGTTCCTATTTTCAGTGGGTTAGAAGGGAAGAAATCTGCATAACATGCAAACGTCCCTTCTAATAGCACGCATTTAGCACCTGTGCTTTAAGAACCCAAAAAGCGAAATGAGACTCGAACAGAGAATCAGCGAAAAGCAATAGCTAAAAGTTAAGAGAACAAAGGGAACATGAAAAAACACATGGTTTTCAGTGTCGCCGTTTATATTTGTCTTCAGTTAGAAGTTGACGATTGCAGCGCAATGAATTGAAAATTAAATGTGGCTCTCCATTTATATTTGGTAATGGTAAGTAATTAATTAAATATCTGCTGACATTTAAATATGTATTAGTATTTACATATATTCTCTTCGTATTTTTCTATTTTATTAGTCTAGGCGAGAGATCGAGGCAACCACTTTGTAATGCGTAAATAAAGTAAGAAAATACACGAATAATAATATTTCTTAGGCTGCTGTACTGGCCTGACGCATTGACTTCATAAAAGCATTAAAAAAGTGCTTATACATTAAACAATGTATTTAATTATGTAGTCCCAATACTGAATTTAATAATAAAAAAATATATTTTGAATTATTAAGATATATTCATTAAGAAAGATGAGGTTTGTGTTTTACTTTATTTTTTAAATAATTTTTTCAAATTTGGCATGCAATGCTGCACACATTCTATTAGCACTGGTGCAGGATGCCATGCTAAATACGTTCTAGTAGCACACGTTCTGAATGCGTTCGTTTTGGACACCATGGCAGCATGCGTGCAAATACCACTGCCAAGAGAACGCTATCTGACAGCGTGCAAATGGAAACTTAAGTTGGAAGGGAGAGCCGAGCGTTTTTACGAAGTTGAACCTACAACAACAACCCATGCAAAAGGCCGTTCCTAAGTAAACAAACAGCAGCTTCTATTTGTTTGTTAAAAATCATTTGCAAAATGCCGTCTTATTAGCTGTGGATTTTCTAGTTTCCGCAATAACTATCGTATTGATAAAGGAACTTTTTTGATGATATATGGAGTAATTGAAGAACAAATCCCACCATCATCAATTTCACCAATCCTGCAGCTGGCCACTGCGCTTTCTAGGTGTTGGCTCATTTCAAGCAGTTATTGGCAAAGACACGGACTTGACATTGTTTCGGCAATCAGTACTTGAATCGGAAAGGTTATTTTAGTATTAATGTAATGATTGTGAGTATTATTAAACCAGCAAACAATTTGTGATTGAGTTTTGTGATGCACGTATCGTATTGAGGAAAATGTTTGTAAGTAGAGGTGTTGTCCAATTGTGTTACACTTAAGAAATATGAATTGCTGTTCATACTTTATCCAAATTTCGTAAAGATATGTGTAAAGATATGTGTATTTGTGGATGCTAAATCGCCTAGAGCAACTCATGATTTGTTTGCATGGAACTTAAGCGATTCTAAGCATTTCCTACCACAAAAGTTCGACAATGGGTCGCATGGCTGGCTACTAGCTGATTCGGGTTACCCACTTGTGTTGACTCCATACAGAAATTCAATGGCAGGAACAATGCAGCACACCTTTAATCTGCGACATGCATCTGCGCGGAATGTCGTGGAATACACAATTGGTGTTTTGAAAAGTCGATTCAGGTCAATTCAAGGTTGCTTGTTTTATCAACTTTTAAAAGTAACCCGGGTAGTTAATGTATGCTGTGCCTTGCTCAACATTTGCCGGTCTCGAAACGAAGCTGACAATATTCCATACAGTGGAGGTGAGGATGAAGAAGTCATCAGTAATGGGCAACAACAAAGTGCTTTCGCGATTCGGGATGAAATAGCCTCAAGCTTACGTTTGAGCGTACTCGAAAAAGTATTTGTACTTTTTAAAAGACAATCAAAATATAATCCAACTTTAAATTTGAATTCATAAATATTTATTCACTTTAATTTTTCTTAAATAATTTAATTTTTTAAAATTTTCAGCAACATATCGTTTTGGCGCTTGGTTTCTTCCAAATTTTGCTGCATAAGAGCTCCCATGGCAAGGAGAGCCTCTGTGTTGGCTTTGGAGCTTTTATTTAGTTCATGCAGCTCCTTTACCACATCTTTTAGCAGCAGCGCTACTAAGTACATCTGAATCCAATTCCTCTTTGAGGGTTTGCTTCTGGTGTCAACATGAGTCTTGTGAAAAGAGCTGGCTTCATCATCCGCAATCTTCTCCTTTTTATTTGGAGTCTCGTCTAAATCTGAAAAACACAGTGTTTGAAATATAAATGCTATACTTCGCTGACTCGTGTTTGCTTAAGCTCCATTCACACGACCTGATAGCTCAGATGAGTTTTCGCCTGATTTGCTGTCTGACCGTGTAAAAAGGCGTCTGAGTAGACATGAAGCTACTCAGGTGAGCGATCAGGCGAAATAGAATTAGGACCATGTGTAGAACCGGTTCTATTTGGCCTGAGCACGCATCTGACTGGCATTTATCGAGTTACAGTGTTGCCTAACTGCTGTGTGTTGGCGTTGCCATTTTCTGACAATCGATATACATTTCTTATCGAATTTTGGCTATCGGTCAAGTGTTTTGTATGTCAAGTGAATTCTTATTTAAAGCTTGGTATGGAGATACTTGCGAAAAGTGTGCGAAATCGCTGCACATTATTTCGTCGATAGCAAGTGCGAAATAAGTCGCTCATCTCTAGTTGCTTTGTTTTCAAATTTAATTTGGCGGCACAATTTAAACTAATTAACAGCGAATATTTATGGTGGCCTTTAATGATGCAATAGTTGCAGCAATAGCTTTATGTGATTTGTAAGAAGCTTTAGTGAAGGCACCTAGGGTTCGGCTGTGTTTGTTTAATCCTTACTTCCTGTGAAGATCTATGTGGAGGCAGTTGTATAACTTAAAAAAATCGCAAAAAAAATAAATCGTTTGTAGGTTCATCGTTAACTTTATTTGTAACTTTTCAATAATTTGCTCCAATTGGCAATTGGTACTCTTTGGACCCGACTAGGGAAATGGCAGAATCGACTGTTGTGGCCATTTCATCTCGATGTTATGTACTTATAATGCAATATCATAGATTAGAAGATGTTGTCCACAACTTGCAGCGACAAAGAAGTCCCAAGTCTGACCATTGCACTTTGTGCTGGACCAAGTTCCTCATCATCACCCCTTTCGTTCGAGGAGCTAAGGCTCTTGAAAAGAGAATGAGCACTTATTTCTTCATATGCATGGCACACATCCCTTGTGCCGACCTATTGCCGACAATTTGGTTAAAAACGACACAAGTGGAGCTAACTGCCACTTGCGCTGGTGGCGCTGTTTTTTAACGACGCCCAAGCTGCGTTGCAATGATCTCCAAGCAAAAACAATCAGTTTTGAATAGCATAATTAAACTCAATAAATATCTATACATTTACAGATCTTTTTTGTCAAGCCGCCATCACCTTTTCCTCAAATGAATAGATGTTCAGCCTTTTTAATGTTTTTGTATAGTTGTCCTACTCATTTAAAAACTCTGCGCCACAACACTTGTATGTATATGAGTGTCTACCGCCATGTCGAGTACGAAAAATATGTTTTACATATATTTCACACCTTCGAAATCATCTCTCATCACTTGCCTATCGGGTGACTATCGCGTGACACGTTGACGTCGGGTGGAAACGCTGTTATATCAACTACTCACGAAACAGCAACTTGCGAAATCCGTGCGAAATAATTTTTTTTATATGGACTTTTTCATTTCGCGGGTATTTCGCGGGTATCTCCATACCAAGCTTAAACCCAAAAAATTAATTGCAATTAAAGCATCAGAACGCAGATCGCCATGACCCAACCAAATAAGAAAGTAAGTGTGTATGATTTGAATAACTATTGCTTTTAGTATATGCATCACACTAATTTTGTAGACATCTGCTGAGTGGACCAAGGATGAAGTTACTCGTCTTATTGACGAGCAGGCTGAGCCTGCTCTGTATGATTCCTGCAATCCGACCTACAAAAGCAGATCGTACAGAATTGCCACAATGGAAAAATTTGCAGAGCAATTTGAGGGCAAAACAATGGTGGATATAAAGACCAAATTAGGTAATTTGCGCGGGCAATTTACAAATAAAATGGCCAAGCTTAAAAAAGCCAACAACAAAAGCGGAATGGGTACGGATGAGCGGGAGAGTCCGCATTGGTTCCACCGTCTTCGCTTTTTGGACGGATTTATAAAGCCTCGAACATCGGAGTCTACCTTTACAGTATGTTTTACAGCTGCGTTTTTCCAATTTGAAGTTGATTGACTTTATTACAGTTGCCCAATGAACGTGACAGGGAGTCCTTTTCAGAGGATTCTTTTTTGGAGCAGCCGAATGCAAAACGAGCTAACATTGAAGAAAATTTGCCAAGCGACAATCGGACCGAGGTGTTAGAGAAGGCCATATTGGCTTTGAACACACCTGAGAGCGAATATTCCGCAAGCGTGAACTCTTTTGGCGAATTTATTCAGTCGCAAGCAGCCACGGTCCCAGAGGAGCGCCAAGAAGAGTTCTTTGCTAAAATGATAGCATATATGTATTCTATTAAATATAATTAATTATGTTAGAGTAAGCTTAAAGTATTTTATTAAGAATAGAAAAATAAAAGGAGAAAATTGAATTAAAAATTGAACTTTCTTATCGCCTCTTGCTGCCAGGGAACTGAACCTTGCTCGTTAAAGTATTGAGTAAATTTATCGCGCACTTGCATTGGCGCTAGGGCAGCACGGTTTCCTCCTGCCTCCAAGCCGATTAGGCGTTCATTTTGGCGCCATTCGCCCTCTCTGAAGTCCACTGTTTCAATATCTTCATGGTCCACCAGATTTTGCAGAGATGAGAGTTCCTCGCGAATAATAAAATTGTGCAGAACACAGACTGCCAATGTAATTGCTTGAACCTTTTCAACACTTAGGTCTATCGATGTCATTAGCACTCGGAATTTGTTGGTCAATATCCCAAACGCGTTCTCAACAACACGTCTGGCACGACTTAGGCGGTAATTAAATATTTTATTTGCATCTGATGTTCTTTGGCGATGTGGCTTCATGGTTCGTGTAGTTAGCTTAAACGCATCATCAGCGACAATGACGTAAGGCATTTTATCGGAGATGCCTGGCAAATAGGTATTTTCTGGAAAGTCCAGTAAACTTTCCTCTATCGCTGTGCACAAAGATGAGTAGTTGTACACAGCAGCATCATTAGCTCGACCATTACAACTAATGTCAACATAAAGAAATTTGTATTCGGCTTCCACTAATGCAAGAAGGACGATGCTATGAAATCCTTTATAATTAAAGAAGAAGGATCCTTGATTCCGGCTTGCCCTGAACGCAATATGTTTTCCGTCTGAAAAATCGGATAACTTAATAATATAGCCATTCAAAATAAGTCAATAAATAATTATTAATTATAATTACCCAATGCTCCAATACACAATGGAAAATTCCAGTTTTGTTCAAACTTCTCAGCAACAGCGATCCATTCTTCTTTTGTTTGTGGCACCTAGAATTTATAGATCATGAAAATCAGTATCCACAAACGTTATATTGTTTACCTTCAGGTAATCAAGCTTTAGTAATGCGATAGCATTTACTGTCTCTGGAACTTTTTTTGATATTGCCGAAATGGAAATGCGAAATGCGGCAGACAATGATGAGTATGTCTCCCCTGTGGCCAAGAACCGTAACGTGACAAGCAAACTGGTAAAATTATAATTAATTGATATATCCATCATTAAAGGGAAGAAACCTTACCGAGTTTGCGCTGGAATTGCTTCTCTCATGTTCGTGTCCTGCTTTGCGATATAAGGAGCGACATGTCCCATCAATTTATGAAATGTGGCTATGCTCATTCTATTAAAATTTGCGAAAGTTTCCGGATCCTCGTATTGCAGTTCACACAACACAAGTTGGGCCACATCTCGGCCTTCTACTCGGCGTCGAAGCCAGTCACGGCTCCGCATTGCTCGCTTTGTATACTTTCTTTTCATCTTTTGGACATTCCTTTTTGCGTCCATATTTTTTCATCCTCAATTTCACTTGCCAGAACGGCAACTATAATTTTTAATGCTTTCTTATTCATTTCGCTTTTTATTCTTCTTGCCTTCTTCTTCTATGTAAACAAAGCAACGTCACAATGTTCATATGAACCAGATGATTCCGATGAACCAATGGTTCTGCAACTGGCTCATCGGAGCTTCTCAGGCATGTGTAAAAGCAAAACTGATTTGATCAGATGAGTTTTCGTCAGACGAAAACTCATCTGAGCGATCAGGTCGTGTAAATGGAGCTTTACCACTTTCATGGACGTCTGACGTTGGAAGGTTCTCCGTGTTGGCTTCTGAAGTGGCCAAGCCAAACGCCTGTGCTCCAGCCACGCGCTCAACCATGCCGTATATATTGATGGCAATGGCAATGGCTTTTTCAGAAGGCGTAAAAGGCTCCTGCTTAAAAGGGCCGCCACCAGTGGCTCTGCTCTCTCTCTGATTGTGTGAGATCTTTATACCCTTGCAAAGGGTATTATAATTTTGGCCAGAAGTTTGCAACGCATAGAAATATTCGTTTCCGACCCCATAAAATATATATTCTTGGTCAGGGCGACGAGCTGAGTCGATTGAGCTTTGTCCGTCCGTCTGTCTGTCTGTCCGTCTGTCTATTTCTACGCAAACTAGTCTCTCAGTTTTAAAGCTATCGAACTGAAACTTTGCACAGAGTCTTCTTTTTACTGCACACTTCTAATATGTCAAAACCGACCGGATCGGATGACTATATCTTATAGCGGCCATTGGAACTATCGGTCGAAAAGGTGGTCTATGTGAGAAAAAACCTTTTTTTTTTCAATGTAAACTCCTCCCGCTTCGGCAAGTATTAGTTTTATACGCTTTTACACAGATTTGAAAGTTTTGGTCAAAATCGGATAATTATATCTTAAGGCTGTCATAGGAACCAGGGTTTAAAAAAACTTCCAGTTTTTCATTTCATTTGCTTTTTGCTGTGCTGTGCTGCGACGCAATCGTAGTTCACATAGGAAGCAGAAGCACAAAAATCAAAATCCGAAGCTGTGCTATTGCTCTGCTGTGAGAATTTCGGAAGCATAGCAATAGCACATTTGAAATACTTTCGTAGCCGTACTGCTGTGCTGTTGAAAAAGCATAGCACTCTAAGCTGGGAAAGTTCAATAGCACACATATTTTAGCACAAATTCAGGGTAATATTTTTTTGTTTTTTAAGTATAAAAAATAAAAAATTAATGCCGCAAAAATAAAATAAAAGATGGTGATATTATCAGATGTAAGTCTATATTCAAAATGGAATGCCTGCAGCTCTTACCATTTCTGAGATCTGTACGTGATATTACTGGTAAAAAATATTTATCGCAACAAAAATTTACTCAGATACGCACGTTATATTCTAACCCCAAATCCAAATTTAACTGTTCTGTTAAACACAACAGACCATTCTCCCTCTCTGTCAACACGGAATCAGTAATATATGAAGATAGTTTAAAGCCGGGTATCCAGCACCGCGGAAACTAAAAATTCCTGTCAAACTTCATATAAAAAAAAACTGTGGCAGGAATTTTTAGTTTGCGTTTTTCTTGCTTGTGTATCCAGCAACATGAACGTAATCCACAATTTGTTATCGATAGTTGGCATATCGAAAGCGTGTGTGGATGGAGAGAACAGCTGACTCACAGCGCAGGAATATATTGTCAACGATTATTTTGGACGTCATGAGCTGTAATCTGGATGGAGAACCATCAGCGTGCAAGAGGGTGCAAAGGGCACACTTATGCCAAAATGATGAAGCCGCCAGAGGGATGCTTTCCATAGACACAAAGGTCCGAGAGATGTTGTCCATGAAGATGCCTTCTTAATCTGTGTGTCGCCAGATCATAGGCAAATTTATTAGAGTGGTGCATCAATGGTCATGATAGCTGCTGGTTTGCTAACCCAACTTCATATGTACACTTGTAGTTATATGCCTCTCATACCAGAGGCACCAAAACGACGACTCTAGTTTCTTGAGGGCATCCATAACGGGATCGCCCAGATCCCCCTGTACGATGCTTAAGAAGCTAATGGAGCTCCAATGCCATTAACTGCATCCATAGCTACTGCCCAAGTAACACGGGCTTTCCTAGTCAAGACACGCCAAGGTATTCAGCCGCGTTATCCGTATATGGATCTCTTAATCCCAGGAGTCGCACTCAAGCTACTTTTCCGGATCTCATAGCAATCGTGTTGACTCTTTAAACGATTAACGGCTATGTTCCAGCCGGTTCGCCCTTCTACTAAAGCCAAGGCACTGATCCGGCCACTAAATTGACAAAATCCTTAATGTTAATGCGAATGTACCTTATTTGATTGGCGACCAACCAAGAAGTCATACTACTTTGGGGATAATAGCATTATAAAGTTGTGCAGATAACAACATTCTGCGGTGATATTGTGTGCCATCCGGGACCAACTGCAAAGTGACATGCCATCGGGATATCATCCCCAAGTATAAAGTTTTGCTACATACTCCGAGCAGCATGCTTTATTCAGAAAATACTATTTATATTTTTTAATTTTATTTAAATTCAAATAGTTAACAATGCTTAACAGCTGATTGATCAGAGTGACCTTTCACCTTTTAGGTGCATGGTCACACTGTTTTAGTTATGTTCCACACACACAAGAAATAATTAGCAAATTCCTGAAAGGAATTTTCCGCAGTGCTGGATACAGGCCTTAAGAGTAAAGACGGAATACCTTTCGTGGCTCGCACCTGTGGCTAGTATGATGAAGCTGCGTTTTGGCGGAAGACGGATTCTAAAAAATCAACTTTTGTAATCCTTTAGGCAAAATATTCATTCAATGTCTTCACAAACCGTCATTTCAGTTAATGTAGCGATGACCATCTGTCTCTCCGTATGAACAAACAGCTCTCAAAGAAGTTAAGAGAAAGAAGCTTATCATGTTTGGGACATACAGGCAGATACATTTTATTTGAATTTTTGGCACGCTTTCTCCCGTCCCTGCAACTTGGGAAGTCATAACTTCCACAGTTTTGTAATACAACATTTGTATACAGGTGGTTCGTACGTAGCGTAAGTTAAAGTCGGCTGTATCCGAGTTCGATTTACCCGATACTCATGAAAATAAATGTTTAACAGCGTTCCTGAGGGTGAGCATCCGAAAAGTATGCAACATTTTTTTAAATTCGCTATTTATTATCCGATCTGGATGTAAATTTCAGGGATTAGAGTTATTGCTGATATAAATTTAAGTTATAAATTTGAAGTCGATACCTTAAAAAATATGGGAGTTATTCAACATTTTTTATTGTGCGTGCAGATATGAGTCTACATGTCAAATTTGGTGGCTCTAGCTCTTCTAATCTCTGAGATCGAGGAGTTCATACACTTTTTGATATACGAGTTACTGGTATAAATCAGAAAGTTATCTAAAAAGCCCCCCTCGGAGACGTGTATTCCGTTTCTTCCAATCTTCGAAGCACTTTAAGTGCTACAAATAATTTTTTCAAATAGTTTTTTGTAAGCTTGTTTAGCTTCTTCTCCGATGCCGTCTTTATATCCTCAATCGTGTTATAGAGACCAGAGAACAGGCCATTTTGAATAAGTTGCTTAACAATTTGTAGCCATTGAGTGACCGAATTAATAGAAGAAAAAATAGTTTTGCAAAATATTCAGTCGTTTTCATTTTATGACAAAAAAAAGCGTTTACCAAAACAACAACAAACCTCTTATATTTGCATGAGCTTAAAATTCCTTTGTTACCCTTGTTACTATAAGAACAAGTCAGTGTCTCAGCAACACAACCCGAGGCTCTTCTTTCCCAAGTACATATTGGCCCCAGCAGCAAATGATAAGATATACTGAGTTGCTTTATAAAAGTGTTTACTTATGTTTGTATAAAAGTTAGAACATTAATATTGTACTTATACATATATTTGTATATACATAATGTTGTGTAATTATTTTGTAATGCTTATGTCCTCCTCGTCCTCTTCCTCAAACAACGGCAGATTGTTGATCGCTTCGTTTAAGAAGGAAGCATTTAACTTCACTAGCAAAATATCCTCCAAGATATCACGGCTCAGTCTATTGCGGTTGTCCGTCAAAATAATCCTTAAGGACGAAAACGCTCGTTCTAAGGTAACCTTTCAGATAAAAAATTACGTGAAAAATTAATGGAGTAAAATTGTTTTTAATTAGAAATGCATTGCTCTTTACCTGAGTTGGAGGAATGCCAAAGCAAACGTTGCTTAATCTGTACAGTTCAGGATCGGCATGCTTCCTCTCTTTCCAAAATTCTAACACATCGCTGTCGCTGCGCAAAAATTCAAGATGCAGGTTTGCAATTTTAGAATAGACATAAACAACCTCGCTAGCACTAGAGGATGCTTTAAGTTTATTGGTCAAATAGGAATTCAGCATTTCTTCATATTCGTCTATGAAGGAGTTTGTTTTCGACGATGAAACCGAATCATTAGTGGTGATTTCCAATACAGAAGAGACAGAGCGTAATTTTTCCCATAGATGTTTTAAACAATTAACAGCATCTTGTCTGTTTTCAGCACTTAGAGTGTGGTAAAATCGTGGATCCAGAAATAGGCACGCATTTAGACTTTCGTTTTCAAGCATCTTCGAAGTTCGCTTTTTAATGCTCTCTAAAACTTTAGTTCCAATTTTATGCATCAGGTCTTTAGCTTCATTTTCATTAACAATTTTTTCGGTGCGGATTCTAAACTTTAGCCATTGCGCGTAAAAATTTCCATAATGTAAATTCTCCGCTTGAAAATTTACTATTACTTCTTGTAAAGGAGCGAATACTGCGCAATAGGACTCCATAAACTCCCAAAGATAATCATTATTATCAAATTTTTCATCAAAGTTATTGCCCTGTATAGACTCTACACGAATTAATACGTCTTTTGCAGCCAGTAATGATTGTATCATTAAATATGTTGAAACCCATCTGGTAGCACAATCAAGTTTCGGAAGACTTATGTTTCGTAATTCAAACGTGTCCTTAAACCCATTTGAAGGTTTCCGAATGAATTTGGTGAAATTTCTGCAACTAATCAGAAGTCCTTTTATTTCACTGTCTTTAATCACGTCTAGTGCACATAATTGAGCGGTGTGGGCTGCGCATCTACAGACTTGAATATGTCCAACGCGAAGATTTGATGGTTGTTCCTGATTCCCGACATCTTCCAAGTACTTTTGGTTCGAGCACTAAGCAAGAAATATATAGAGGCGTCAAACAGCAGAAAAAGTGCTATCAACCAAACGGCTGAGCGTGGAACCCCAGACCAGCCGAACGAACTGTCTAGCACCCCGAGAGCGCTTGGCTTTTTCGAGTTCGAAGCATTCGTTCGAAAGCCAGAAAGCAAGAAACCGATTTTCAGTCGCAGATCAAATGCGGAACGATGAGGCACGGCCGCGCATTGCGCGCTCGGCTCTCGTTTCTCTGTATGTGTGTATATGTGTACAAGCGCTCGCACGTTTGCAAGCGTGTGCAAAATACACGGTTGCCGCTCTTCTTTGTTATGTTTTTGATCCTGGGCTGTCTGCGGCAACAGCAAGTGGCGCCGCGACGGCTCATTTGCTTATGACGTCACGACAATGTGAAAATTAGTTTTATTATCGACCATCACTTTAAAATGCCCTATGACCCAAACAAAAATCAATTACATTAATAGACTTAATATATGTACATACTTGTCTTTACTTGCCATTGATAAAATTGGTTTATCTGAGAGTTCAAATACTGTTTGCAAGATGCTAATAAAAAAAAACAATCGTGGAATGAAGACGAAAGATTAATTGCTCAAAGTATAAATTTTTATTCTGCTAAGGCCTATAGTTTTATGAGAGATGACCTTAAATTGAATCTGCCGTCAAAATCGTCGCTAGTGAGATGGGCTCCAGTTCGACACATGGTTCCGGGATTTAATGAAAATTTTATAAATATATTAAAATCACTTATTGCAAAAATGGACAGTAGGAGTAGAAATGCCGTATTAATTTTTGATGAAATTTCAATTAGAAAAGGGCTGCAATATAACTCCCTTCGAGATGAAGTGGAAGGCTTTGTTGATGATGGCAACGAAAAAATGAACACATTGTGCAAGCAGATATGCGTTTTTATGGTGAGAGGATTGTATGAGAACTGGAAATTTGTCTTGGGTTATGTCGCAACGACCAATGGACTTTAAGCTCATAAATTACAAGATTTAATAACAGAAAATATAAAAGTCGCCAAGAGCTTAGGCCTCATTATAAGAGCAGTGGTATGTGACCAAGGATCGAACAACCGAGGAGCTTTTAAAAAATTCGGGGTGAATGAAGAAGAGCCTTTTATATCTGTTGACAGTCAGAAAATTTACGCTATATATGATATCCCCCACTTATTTAAATCGCTTCGCAATATTTTGATGAAAAATTGTATTATGACTCCAGATGGCGAAGTCTCATGGAAAATTATTGTTAAATTGTTTGAAACTTGAACTTGAACTCTTTAACTCGGTTGTGCCCAAAGCTATCTCGGAAACATATAGACCCAAACTCCTTTGAAAAAATGAAGGTTAAATATGCCACGCAGGTATTTAGCCAAACAGTCGCTTCTGCCTTAAAGACCCTTATACAAAATGGCGCATTTAATGACTGCGAAGAACAAGCACTTGCAACAGTTAAATTTATTAAAAAAATGAATAGGCTCTTCGATTGCTTGAATAGCAATAATATATATAGTAAAAATCCTTTCAAGGCCGCCATGCAGAAGAATAGTGACACAGAAAACTACATTACTGAAATGAAAGATTATTTAAACAAATGCAAATACCCCCACAAAGTTTATTGTATAGACGGATTAATACTTTCCATAAATTCAATTTTGATGCTTGCGCAAGATGTCTGGGGTGAAAGTAATGTATACTTTCTGATATTGTCCCGTCTTAATCAGGATGCTCTGGAGCAACTATTATTTAATAAGAAGTAGAGGCGGTACAAACAACAATCCAATGCTCTTTGAATTTAATGCCATTATTTCAAAGATGCTATCAATGAAGGTCATCTCTTCTAAAAGAACAACTGGAAACTGCGAGCCAGATGATGATGAAATGATTACACAGCCCAACAGTGATTTTGGTGCAGGTCTATTTTTAACAGATTATGTCAATATAGACTTCACTGAACAAAACTGTATCATTGGTTTTGTTCAATCAGCTCTTGTTTCCAAGATATCGCGGAAAAACCAAAAAGTCGGCTTTTTGGCACTCTAGGATTTATGGAGGCCACACTAGGCATAATTATCTGAATTTATGAACTAATTGCGATAAAGTACAGATCAATGCAAATTTTAAAAATCATATCCGCTATATTAGTACAGCGGAAAGTTTCTAAATTGGCCTCTAAAGACAGACATTTTTTGATTTATAGCATTTTTAGCATTTTTTATAGCCCGTTAAAGCTAGCGCAGATATTGAATTTATATTTTCGCCATCTGAGCCTATTGACAAACCTATGATCTAATTTTGTGATTTTTATGGCGATTAAATCAATTTATTTGGCAAAGTTATGGCCTCTTAAAGACGAAATCACATATTTAAATTTATGGGAGGAAAACTAGATTTGTAACTCAAATTTTTATAGGAACTGTGAAAAGGCTACTTTTTTCCAAATATAATTTATCATCTACATGTAAACATATAACATTTTATGCCGAACCAAGTAGCCCCTTTACAGATCCTATACAGATTTACAGTAATAATCTAGTTTTCCTCCCATAAATTTAAATATGTATTTTCGTCTTAAACACGCCATATCCTTGCCAAAAAAACTTATTTAAGTGCCATAAAAATCACAAAATTAGATCATATGTTTGGCTATATGCTCAAATTAGACACTTTCCGCTGGACTTAAATGGTCCCTATGTTTTTTTAATTTGCAATGATATGTCCTTTATCATAATTAGCTCATAAACTCAGACATTTATGCCTAGTGTGGCCTCCATAAATCATATAGTGCCAAAAATGCAAGATTTTCGTTTTTCCGCTATATCTTGGAAACAAGAGCTGATAGAACGAAACCGAAGCCAGTTTTGGAATCAGTAAACATAAACTTATCATATTTTTAAAACACTTTAAACAGGGCTGCACCTCACAAAGATGGTCATTTTGTTGGCCTGTGTTATTAATGCAGTTAAAAACGTAAATGAGGAACAGACCGCCAATCTAAATGACCAAGAACAGGTGTATTTTAAAGATATTGATATTTGTTTTGAAGCGCAATCAGACGAAATGGAAATTATGAACGATAATGAAACCGCCACCTTTGCCATGAGCGTAGCAAGTGAAAATGCATTAAGATATTTTACAGGATTTGTGCTATTTAAAACACAACAGAAATTTAATTGCGATACCTGCAAGATGCTGACAAAAGATGAATTAGTGAATTTTGAGCAATCCGAACTATTTGTATTCAACAAAACTTACAGAAGTACGAACAATAATTTGAAACTAAAAGCCCCACAGGACGATTTTTTTTGAACTGATTAAGCGGCATTATAATATATTTCACAAATTTTTTGAAGAGTCCCCTCATGCTAGAAATATTAAAGAAACCTTAGTTAATAAATGTATTGCGCAGGCGGAAAGCGTAGATAAATACTCAGAATGGTATTCCGAAAATCATAATAGTAATGAACATAGAAAGCACATTTTAAATTATTTTCTGCTCATCCTGCTTAGGAAAAATAGTTTATGGCTCACAGAAAAGTTATGTGGGGGATCTGAGAGGCTGAAAAGCACAAGAAAAATAGACATTTTAAAGTCCTAAGAACGAATTTAACTCGCCATCAACTCTCGGGGCGCTCTCGGGGTGCTAGACATTTCGTTCGGCTGCTCTGCGGTTCCAGGCTCAGCCGTTTGGTTGATGGCACTTTTTCTGCTGTTTGACGCCTCTATATATTTCTTGCTTAGTGGGTCAACTTTGAGAACCTACCCCAACAGAAGACGAATTCGCACTTGTTGTATGCATATGCATGTATGTATGTATGTGAACGCATGCTGTTCACAGTTTAAACGCACTTTTAATAAATTATCATAATTATATTATTAAAGATTCAAAAATTATTTAATTTTGATCTCAAAATGTACTGAAGTAAATAAAAATACACAAGTATGTACATATATTAAGTCTATTAATGTAATTGATTTTTGTTTGGGTCATAGGGCATTTAAAAGTGATGGTCGATAATAAAACCGTCGCGGCGCCACTTCCTGTTGCCGCAGACAACCCAGGATCAAAAACATAACAAAGAAGAGCGGCAACCGTGTATTTTGCACACGCTTGCAAACGTGCGAGCGCTTGTACACATATACACACATACAGAGAAACGAGAGCCGAGCGCGCAATGCGCGGCCGTGCCTCATCGTTCCGCATTTGATCTGCGACTGAAAATCGGTTTCTTGCTTTCTGGCTTTCGAACGAATGCTTCGAACTCGAAACAGCCGAGCGCTCTCGGGGTGCTAGACAGTTCGTTCGGCTGGTCTGGGATTCCACGCTCAGCCGTTTGGTTGATAGCACTTTTTCTGCTGTTTGACGCCTCTATATATTTCTTGCTTAGTGGTTCGAGTCTCCATCTAAATTTTCGAGTGAATTGTAATTTGACAATGTCTTGGTAGCTTTAATCATATTGGCTCCGTTGTCGGAAGTTATTGACACAATTTGGTTTAGTTCAATATCATATCTTTTTAAGGTTTTAATTATTTCCTCTGCCAGGTTTTTTGACGCACTTGCTCCAATGCCTTTTAATTCCACCATGCCCAAAATATGTGATGTCACTTTATCTTCCAAAATGTATTGAGCGCTTATTCCAAAAATATTTCTTGTCAGCCTCGTGGCACTATCAACCTTTAAGGATATAAGTCTTTTGCTCATTTCCCTTTTTAAACTGTTTCTTACATTTTCGGCGACTTTCCTTAAGGTTGATTTTGCATTTTCAGCATTAAGTGTTATTCGCTGGTCAAGTCTTTCCCCCAAAGCACGGCAAATCGGATTAATAGTGTTCCTTAAATTGAGAGAATTAAAGACATTAAATGACACAGAGTCTTCAGTTATTAGTCCGATATAAGACCTAAAGAATAAAAATACATTTATAGAAATATTTGAAAGTATAATTTGATCAAATCAGTATTTGGGATTATGCTTACCGAAATAATATTTTTTTATTTATTTTAACTTTAATGCTATAATCTTTTCCCAACATGGAGGACTTTGTATCCAAGGTCGATAGGGTCTCATCGGAATTAAAGCTCATTTTGTGCACTTTAATCAAATGCATTTTCAAATTGTATGTGCGATTATTTTTGAGTTCCACTTGGCACAGATTGCACACCGCTTTTCCGATTTCTTCATTAGTTGCGAAATGCTCCCAAACGTTACAAGATTTGCGTGGAGCCATTCTCAAAACTATTTTAATTAATTAATTTCTTTTGCTTTTAATTTGACACCGGCCTATTTTGACAGTATTTGCAATGATGTTCTGCGCTTGTAAAATATTTGCAGCACAGTATTTCCGTTTCGCATTGCCATGTCATATTCCTTCAACTGGTAAAGTGTTTTGCTCCAACATAACTCTTTGTTTTGTTTAGATCTATGGACTATGTATAACTGCCATAATGAGAATCGTTTGGATAGACAGTTTTGTACCACTACCATGATGCCATTAAACTTAGCGAGGAAAAGAAGTTTTCTTCTTTCTATAGCGTCGTGAATGGCCTGCATTTTAAATTCATCTAGGACTAGCAACTTTTCGTTTGAAAACATCCCTCCCGGAGCGCAGTTTGGCGCCGATGTAAACTCTTTATTTTTTGCTACCTAATTGTTGTCACAAACTATTCTGCTGTCATCGACGGCCCGGTGAATCTTAATTCCACATTTTCAACGAATATTTTGAATAATTCTTATGAATACTTGGCCTAAAGGAGTTCAAAAGTAGATTTTTTTTAAAACAGGTTCGTGTCCCCCAGCAATATCACGTACAGATCTGCAGGCATCCCATTTTGAATATAGACTTACATCTGATAATTTCACCATCTTTTATTTTATTTTTTGCGGCATTAATTTTTTATTTTAATTCTATACTTATATAACAAAAAATATTACCCTACATTTGTGCTAAAATATGTGTGCTATTGAACTTTCCCAGCTTAGAGTGCTATGCTTTTTCAACAGCACAGCAGTACGGCTACGAAAGTATTTCAAATGTGCTATTGCTATGCTTCCGAAATTCTCACAGCAAAGCAATAGCACAGCTTCGGATTTGGATTTTTGTGCTTCTGCTTCCTATGTGAACTACGATTGCTTCGCAGCACAGCACAGCCAAAAGCATACATTTCAGTGCTATTGCTTTTTTGCTGACAGTTTTTTTTTTTTCTTATTAGGAACTATCGGTCGATAAGTGGGTCTTTGTGAAAAAATTTTTTTTTTTATTTTATTATTAACGCCTCCCACCTCAGCTATTAGACAGTGCTACAGTGCGAAATAACCTGCGTATTGGCATAGCGTACGCTGTAGAGCAGGTCGCGTATAGCATTTCCTTATACTTGGATTTCGTTTGGGACCCCCAAAATCGGAAGTTATGGCCCAAAACCGATTTTTGTAATTTTACCTCAAATTAATTGATATAACTCGCGAATGGACCTTCAGATGGCTCATAACCTTTACAATTCCGACAGCTACGAGAGGTATCTAAAACATTATAATCAATGGATAGACTAATTTAACGCGCTGGCTGAGAAATGCGACTAACAGATCTGGCCTTTTGAACTTTTTTTGAGACTTTTGTACTTTGACCATCACTGGTTTAACTATTTTATTCTATGCGATTTTTTCTTAAAGTTTGTAACAAAAGCCCATTTAATTCTCCTTCGAACGGTTGTTGTCCCAATGAATTTGGATACCGTTTGACGAAGTTATGCGCGATTTTCTGAGTACAGCGTAGTATACACTTCCACCAAAGACTTGCCAAAACAAAAAACTCCATATAAAAAAAAACTCACAAAAATTTTTGTGTCAAAATCCTTTGGCAGTCTCTTTGCTGGCAGTCCACACTAAGTCTGTTTTTTTTTTTATCGATAGCTCCCTGAATAATTAATTTGAATTATTTCAAGAGATATCGGCCATTGTCGATACACATATATGCATAATCGGGTGAACTTTGAATAATTTTCCCATCAATGATTGAGCGCAATTTTCAAAGCAAGCTACAAAACACCGTAAGATTTAAATGAAACTTAAACTGGGTAATAATTATGAATTTAATCATTGCTAAAGAGACATATCTGCTCATCACGCCCCGTAGCCAGGGCTGGGCCGTAAAAACGCATGTTAATCATTTATATTTATTGATTGTGAAACGTTTAATTTAAAAGTAAACCAAAAGCTACGCTCTTGGCATATTGCATGCATACATCTTACAATCTGGTCACACTGTCCCAAAACAAAAGAATTGTATGTCCGTCAAAATAGCAACGAAAGTTAGCGTCGATTTGGAACGATGGAATTTGGAACACCAGAGCATTTTTTATATTTTGATTTATTCCTTAAATATTAACTTAATTTGGAATCTGTAAATGCATATATATATATATATATATTGTTAAGAATTGCGTAAACTATTGTTTTATTTAACTTGTGGGTCGATTTGAGGTTTACAGGTATTTAAAAAATCAAGTTAAAAAATTGACATCCCACATTTTGGCTCATATCTCTACTTCCAGGCGATGTGCCATAATACGTCATATACCATTTTAAAGGATACTCTTTCAAGAGTATTTAAAAAAAAAAGATCATGCAAATCGTCTGAACAGTTTTTGAGAAAAGCTCTTCTAAGTGGACCAACCTCCTACTTTTCCCCATACAAAATGATTCAAAAACATTACTTTTACACGTCAAGCCCTATAACTCCGATTTTAGGCGATGTGCCCAAATACGCCTTATACCATCATAAAGGACACATATTCAAGGGTATATACAACAAACTGTATCCAAATCGTGTGAACCGTTTTTGAGAAAAGCACTTTTAAGTGAAGGTGCCTTGGCTTGATGTTCAAAAATTACAAAGAGACCGCCAGTTCAGCAGTCGGAACCAGTCATGGAACTAGTTATACAAACAGTACTTTTTAAGAAAAATTAAGTTAAATTAAGGCTTTTTAAACAACAAAAAACGAGTTTACACAAAATATTTTACATCCAACGCGTTCGAGCCACTTTAGTATGACCATAAAAATCTTTGCTGATATTAATTATTTTAATTGCGGGGGAACTAGGAGATGTGCAGACATGCACGATACCTCAAAAAATTCATACTTTTATCAGCTATTTTATAAAAACAAAATCATCAAGTTCGTCTGAACAGATTTCGAGATATTCAATTTTTTATTATTCTCAGTCACTGACAGTGACAAGTGACAATTGGTATGACCATACATATCGACGCTAACTTTTCTTTTCCAGATTACGCGATAACTAGGCGATGTGCCAACATGCACGATACGTCAAAAGACGCGCATTTCAATTCCCTAACTTATGCAAAAAGAGTTATCAAGATCGTCTGAACAGATTTCGAGATATTCAATTTTTTCTATATTCATAGTAACTATGGTCAAAAAAAAGCCAAATGGCGTGTAGTAGTATGACCAACTTTCATAGAGTTAGAAAATAAAATGACCAGAAAATCGTTGCTAACTTTTCTTTTCCAGATTGCGCGATAACTAGGCGATGTGCCAACATGCACGATACGTCAACAGACGCGCATTTTAATTCCCTAATTTATGCAAAAGGAATCATCAAGTTCGTCTGAACAGATTTCGAGATATTCAATTTTTTATTATTCTCAGTCACTGACAGTGACAAGTGACAATTGGTATGACCATACATATCGACGCTAACTTTTCTTTTCCAGATTACGCGATAACTAGGCGATGTGCCAACATGCACGATACGTCAAAAGACGCGTATTTCAATTCCCTAACTTATGCAAAAAGAGTTATCAAGATCGTCTGAACAGATTTCGAGATATTCAATTTTTTATTATTCTCAGTCACTGACAGTGACAAGTGACAATTGGTATGACCATACATATCGACGCTAACTTTTCTTTTCCAGATTACGCGATAACTAGGCGATGTGCAAACATTCACGATACGTCAAAAGACGCGCATTTTAATTCTCTATTTTACAAAAAAAGAATCACGGCAATCGTGTGAACAGAATTTGAGAAATTTAATTTTTTTTTTTGTCTGTTACTGACAGTGACAAGTCACAGTTAGTAGCAATTTTGTAAATAACTGCTCCTCTCTAATCTACATAAAAACGCTTTTAAGACTTTCCGGCAACTCTGCTGCAAGGCATTGCCAGGTGCACAGAAAATTCGCCGTTATTCTGAAAGCAGAGACCATGATGCAACTATACCATGATGCAACTATACAAGGTGCGGCATTCAGCTGAAAAATGTGGCCCAAGAGCTTTTGCTGAGAGAGCGAAAGAGAGGGAGGATGTCAGCGAGATTCAACGGCGCACATGCACACAAATTAAATATGTGTGTATGTGTGTGCATAAAAAAAATGCATGTACATGCGTAAGTATGTATACATTTGTATACAACAATAAAAACAACAAAATGACAAGTGCACGCAGTGCATAAGTATGTAAGCAACTCTGCAATAAATATGAATACATATTTTTTTTTGCAACGCAGCAACATCCAACCAAACACGAGATCAATTCACTCTAAAAACCCACCCCCCAAATGTGCATTTAATCAACAACAAAAAGAATAAACAAGAGCAAACCATTTTTTAATTATTAATACATTTTTTTTGTAAAGCAGCAACAACAAAACAACTACGAGATCGCTTCAAAAAATCCGCCACCAAAATGCACAACATAAAAATGGCAAGCGCATGTACAACCTTTCACGACAAATGTCTCCCGAATACTAAAATTATGTGGCTCAAGCCGAGGCCGCAGTCGGCGAGTGCCGCACCTTGTATAGTTGCATCATGGCAGAGACGAAACAAAAACAACAACAACCAAAACACAACAAGAACAATTTCAACGATCGCAACAAATCAAATTAAAAAAATTATTAATTTTGTTAAACATTAAAATTCAAAAATAAATTGTTGAACAAAAACTATATATTTGTACATTTTTTTTGCTTCATTTTTGATAATATTTAAATCTTAAAGAAAAACTTGAAATTAATATTAATATTTTAAAGCAAAAAAGGAAAAAAAATATTATACTATAATCAAAGATGGATCATCGCAAAATCAGTGGGAAAAAAAGTAAGTTTACAAACGTAACTTATATAGCTTTTTTCAGCAACTGCGTTGTTGCTAGTGTACATAAGTATGTATGTATTTATGCACGCACATCAGGAATGTGTCTACTGGTTGCTGTTCAGAAATACGTCCAGGACGCGTGGGAGTAAATCGCACTCTGTTGTGCCCTGACAAGGTGCTCTCTCCACCTTATGGAGGTGTTTTAACTGGACTTTATTGTTGATAGCCGTGAGCCGATTCTGGCCAGTGCTCCACTTGGTCGTGACATTGTTGAAGGCGTCCCCTTATGGCTGAAAATGTGGCCAAAGAGGAAAAATTTCCTAAAATTTTGATCAGATTTTGACAATTAAATTGCCCGTGTTAATTTAGCTTCTGAACTTACTATTATTATCCGCAACACACATGCGGCAGCTGTTATGAATACCACTGTGACACATTTTTGAACTCAAAAAAGTTGATACGGTCGAGATCAAAAAATTCTGAAATGGTATAATATGTAAAGGTAAAATTGGCTATACAGCTCCTCTAACGGGGCCAAGCCAAGCAAGAGGGTGTGATGGTAGTATAAAAACCCTGCCTGGGTTTGGTCTGATTAGCTGCCGTTTTCTTTTTATTGACCTTTGAACTTTTCAACTTCAAAGTAGGATTAACGATACCATATCTCGTAGACTATTTTGAATTTTGCTTTTATGTCTTTAGCAAAGTTGTTGCTCTTGGCTTGGCCTACAAAACATTTCTTAGTAGTAAATCAAAAAAGTACATCTTTTTGCTTAAAATTACAAAAGATGTCCAAAAAAACCAAGTTTTCACAACTTTTTTCCAGTTTTTCAACTTTTTCCAGGAACCTGTTACAAATTTGGACATGTAATGTAGGTAAAAGTTGTTGCTTAAACCAAAATAAACAAACCGTTAGTACGAAAAAACTTCATTTAAGTACTCTTTCATATAGTTAAAAGCCCAAAAGCATGAAAAAATGTCATAAAAATTCGAAAAAAACTAATATTTTCGGTAAAAAAAGTAAATAAATAAAATTTCTTTAGTTAAGTTCTATATTTTCACAATTTTATTGATTTAACACAAAACAACCGAAATTTTAGATTGTGTCAGCCAATTTCTACCAATAACTGTAATTTTTCGAGTTTTGGTTGAAAATATAAATACTTTAGGGCCCTTACTATATGAAGGACCAATCGAATGAAGTTGGTATGTTTCAACCGATTGTTTATTTTAGTCAAAGCTACTTTTTCGTCCTTCATTGCATAGTCAAATTCGATATAGTTTTCAAGAAAAATTTGAAAAACAGTACAAAACAAGGGGAAAACATGATGATTACGACATTTTTGCAATTTCGAGTTTAAAGATGTGACTATTTTGACTTGTTACTTAGAAATGTTTTGTAAACAAAGTCAAGAGCAACCATTTCCTTTAGGACTTCAAAGCAAAATTTTAAATAGCTTACGAGATATGGACTTACCAGTCCCAATCATATGCTTAAAACTTCAAAGTGCTATAAAAAGAAATCGGCAGCTAAACAGACCAAACCCAGCGAAGGTTTTTTTATTACCATCATACCCTTTCAGAATTTTTTGGTCTCGACCGTATCAACTTTTTAGTGTTGCACAGTATACTAGAGCCTTAAATGATTGGAATCAAAGTGCTCTTTGCTTCAACTTTTGGATTTTTGGAATTTTGTTTCTTTCCCTTTTTTTTGTTTGTTTGAAATTCTGTTCCTTATAGTCGAGTTTTAACGCATTTATTACTCGAAAAAAACTTTTATTGCACTCAACATTAATAATTTATTTAAACTTTTTTAAATATTACAGAAATATCGAAGTGGGACTAAGCGCTGCTATAGAAGAAGCTGTGGCAAGAGGTGAGCTAAAAACATCGGGAGATTTACTTGATAAGGACTATTTCACAGTTTCAGAAATAGTAAATAAAAAGTTAAGTAATAAGAATCTCATTTTTAGAGTCAGCGGCGCCTCTCAAAAATGGCGCAAAACTGTTGACCTAAGTTACAAACGATTTTTGTTAAAAAAGAATGATATTACCTCAACTGCTAATGAGGTAGCATGTGCTGACCATTCTTCGCCTGGTTTGGTTCAGAAACATGAAAGTATTGAACAAAATGTGAGCACTGTGTCAAATTCCATGGTCGATATTTCCTCCAACCCTGTTGACGAAAGTCTTGTCGAAGCAACTTTAAAGTGCTTTCGAAAAAACGCTATGGTTGGAAATGTCAGTTTAAATGTAGACGTAAAAATGGTCGACAATCCAAAACGAATACGTTTAGCTCACCTTAAATGCGAACATTTTATAACTGACTTGAAAGTGGAAGATTTTATGGACACATTTGAAAAGACCAGCACAATGTTTACTGAAAAAAAGAGTATAGAACACATTCTCAGAGAAACTTTTTTAACCATTAACAATGCGTGTGTTCTGTACTTTAAATCAATACGATTAAACAAAAAAACATTTGTTGCATATGGATACTGTAAAGATCCTTCTTGCAACTATTTTAAATTTATTGGGTCATTTGATGGAACTGTTCGAGTTTATTCAAGCAGCCAAAATTTGACACACACAATAAATTTAAAAAGAAATACGCAGTGCAGAGCTATAAATCGCTTTATGGCAAAAAGCGATATTAAAGGCAACACTGCGTTTGAGTTTAGAACAAAACTAGCAAAAAAAGCAAATACCGAAAGAGCTTTGGTAGGAAATGAGCAAATGATAAATACAAATTTATCCTTCTACAGAAATCTCATATCAGAAGAAAACGCAAAACATGATTTCGAAACAGATGCTTTTAAAGATGCATACGATATGAGATGTCAGGAGTTTGCTCATTATATTCAATATATATCCACCAAGCTTGAGGTATATTTGTGGAACTTAGAGCACATAAGAACGTTCCAACAAAATCTTAAGATACATACGTTGCATATGGATGCTACAGGTGGTGTTGTGCGGCGAATGAAAAAAGGATATTTATTTACTCAAAAGTTGCACATATTCCTGAGCTCCATATCACTTATTGCATAGCGCATGCGATTCTATCGAATCATACAGCCTATGATATTGGTAGATTTTTATGTGAACTAAATAGGTTCTGTAAAGCAAATAAATTACGGGTACCCCTTTGCAAAAGAGTCATTACTGACGTAAGCTTTGCAATAATTGGAGCAATTCTAAAAGAATACTGCGATTTAACTATAATTGCATGCAAGGAAATGTGCTTCCAATTTTTATATGGTCAGAGCACTACATTTCCAAAAGTATGTGTTCAATTTTGTACGAGCCATTACGCTAAAATAATGTGTTCTGATATAGATAGTACCGTGGGCCTAGACAATATTGAACTAAGAGATTTCGTAAGAAATGGATTGGGCCTTGCATATAATATATGCTGTATTAAGGATTTAGAAGAATGGTTTCAAAATCTCATAACTATTCTCCTTTCTCCCTCTGTCAACAATAAAGTTTGCAATGCTATTTCGTATTTTACTGGAGAAAATCCAAACCAATTCGATCTCAAACAGCATACTATTATTTCCAAGCCAAATGGAAAGTATCGTGAAGATACATTAAAATCTATTGCAAGCAAAAGTAAATTGAAAAACCACTTTAAAACTTTTTTCGACGCAATCAGTGAATTGATTTTAGCAGAACCAGCAAACGGTCAAAACAATATATATTATCATCCCAAAATGGTTGATATTATTTTAGGTAAATATATAGTTTGTGATCCATTTTGGACGAATATAATAGGTATTTTTATTGGTAGAACAATAAAAGACCTAGCAATGGTCCAATAGAGTCCTTTTTTAGAACGCTCAAACATAGTGTTATAAAATCTAAGCAAGGTCTCAAACTTGGAAGATTTATTCGAAAATTGGATGATCTTTCAAAATCAGTGGTGCGACAAGTTGAACTTGCACATCCAGAATATATGCGTTCCCCGCTTACGCATGGTACGATAATAAAGGCTAAGACTAAAAAACGTACATTAAAAAATAAACAAAAGACTGCCCTAAGTGAAATGTCTATTAAAAAACTTTCTTCTTACAAGGAAAGCTGGCACAAAAGGCATAAAAAAGCTGAAGGTAGGTTTGTTTAAGCGTGATTTCTCCGGGCCAATTGGAGTACGGGAGGTATATGAACAATCATTTCTCAACAAAAATAATGATTTGAGTGAATTTCTTAACAAAGATAATAATAATATTAGTGAAATTAACTTGGATTGTAATTTGGAATTGTCAGTTCTCTCTGAATGAAAATACGAATTTTGATTATTCAATTCAATCCGAACATTCTTATGCTATTCAATTGCATAATTTTAATTTGGAGGAAATATACAAAAAAATTCTTCTGAAATATAAGAAATTGAGCAGTTGATGTAACTAGTGGAACATTATACGTGTTAAATTGCAGATCACTTTTTGAAGCTGTTCATGGGGTTGATAACTATGATTTCATGTATCATATAACTTTTAGTGACCTTGTTTTATTGGAAGAGAACAAATGGTTGACTAAGTTTATAGTAGATGCACTCTTAACTACCCTTATTTATGAACAGCATGACGAAACGATTAAAAATCTTCCTTGCCAACTTGGGTTTTATTGTTTTAAAAATGAAGAAGCGATAAGAAGTGCTTTAAATAGCCCCAAGCACACTATAATTGTTCCGCATTGTTACAAAAATCACTTTTTTATACTATTTATCAATAAATACTCGAAACACTTTATGTTTTTAGATCCTTTTGGGAGTATAGATAATTCTCAGAGGTTTATAAACTATTATAAGGAAATTTTATTCCGTATCAGTAAATCGAATTACAAGTTCATCTATATGAAACATGCCTTGCAAAGTGACTCCTCCAATTGTGGCATTTATGTTTTACAATTTGCCAAGTGTTATATGGATAACATTAGCCTAACGGATTTGCAACCAGCCAATCTGTTTAGAAAGGAAATGTTTGAAATATTATTAAATAGAGGAGATTCAGTGATAAATATTTGCCTTCATTGCTGCAAAGAGACACAAGAAACAGATGTATCACGCTGTAAAAACTGCAAACGTTTTGTATGTGCCTTATGTAGTGTACATATATATAACAAAAAAGAAAATGGTAATTTTAACTGTAAGCTATGCAGTCAAAATGAAGCGCCCTAGTGCGTTTCGTCTAAAACTTAGGTAACTACGCTTATAAGCGTTAAAATGATAAAGCGAAGCATATTAATGCGTACAGTCTGCTGAATTCATCTAAGGGACATCTTAGCGAAGCATATTAATGCAAACAGTCTGCTGAGATAATCCAAAGGCTATCTTAGCGAAGCATATTAATGCAAACAATGTGCTGAGATAATCCAAAGGCCATCTTATCGAAGCATATTAATGCAAACAGTCTGCTGAGATAATCCAAAGGCCATCTTAGCGAAGCATATTAATGCAAACAGTCTGCTGAGATTATCGAAAGGCCACCTTAGCGAAGCATCCTGATGCTAACAGTCTGCTGAGTTCTATGTGGACTAGGCCTACTGGGGATACCACTTTAAAAAAAACGCGCCATAAACCCTACCTCATTGGTGGTGAGGAAATGAGTTTAACCTATAATGTATATCCACTAGCTGTATAGCCAACGACGCACAGGTCCATTTCCCACGCTTTCCCGACTTTTCCGGGTGGAATTTTGAAAATCCCCGTCTGTTACAGCCTCCTATCTCTTACCGCTTAGGCTGTGCGATGATTGCCAATCAGTCAGTCAGTGAATCAGTAAGTGAATCAGGACACTCTCTTTTATATTTATAGAGATTATTTTATTGAGCACAACAAACTAAATATTTACCCTTATTTAACTTAAAGCTAATTTATGTTTAAGTTACTAAGGTCAATCAAATTTTCCTTGTTCACTTCTTGGCTTGTCTCATCAGTCAGATCGATCAATTCGACCTCAACCTCTTCCACCACTTCGGCTTTCACAACCGCTTGCAGCTCTTTTGGCCGGCGACTAATGTGGCGACCAGCCCGGCGGTGTCGGCCACCCCCACCACGTCCGCCCTTCCCAGTAAGGGGACGAGTAGCTTTGCCACCGTTGCCTCGTCCACCGTCATCGTTGGGGGGGCGTAAAGAGTTGTTGTCTGCGTCCTGCCCCTCGTTCTCCATGACACCGTGTTCTCCTTTATCCTTGCCGTGCCCCCCTCGACGACCGCCACGATGCTGCCAATGCTTGCGCCCAGCTTTCTTCACCGCGCCATTTTTTGAAATTCGACCATTCGAATTAATGGCAGGTACATTGATAGTAACCTAAAAATACATACATAATAAAATATTAGTTTCACACACATACATATATACACAAGTATTCAACAAAACAGCTCTCAAATCTAATTTGGATAGATTCATTGTTTTTGGAACTGTTTTGTTGAAAACGTAGATAACAATCAAATTACTTACCGACCCCCTAATATTTCGGATATTAGTTAAATTAATATTCATGATGGCGATCGATGTAATTATTTTTGTTGTGTTTTCGTCTTCTTTGGTGCTTGCAGAATAACGGCGAATTTTCTGTGCACCTGGCAATGCCTTGCAGCAGAGTTGCCGGAAAGTCTTAAAAGCGTTTTTATGTAGATTAGAGAGGAGCAGTTATTTACAAAATTGCTACTAACTGTGACTTGTCACTGTCAGTAACAGACAAAAATAAAAAATTAAATTTCTCAAAATCTGTTCACACGATTGCCGTGATTCTTTTTTTGTAAAATAGAGAATTAAAATGCGCGTCTTTTGACGTATCGTGCATGTTGGCACATCGCCTAGTTATCGCGTAATCTGGAAAAGAAAAGTTAGCGTCGATATGTATGGTCATACCAATTGTCACTTGTCACTGTCAGTGACTGAGAATAATAAAAAATTGAATATCTCGAAATCTGTTCAGACGATCTTGATGATTTTTTTTTTTATAAAATAGCTGATAAAAGTATGAATTTTTTGAGGTATCGTGCATGTCTGCACATCTCCTAGTTCCCCCGCAATTAAAATAATTAATATCAGCAAAGATTTTTATGGTCATACTAAAGTGGCTCGAACGCGTTGGATGTAAAATATTTTGTTTAAACTTGTTTTTTGTTGTTTAAAAAGCCTTAATTTAACTTAATTTTTCTTAAAAAGTACTGTTTGTATAACTAGTTCCATGACTGGTTCCGACTGCTGAACTGGCGGTCTCTTTGTAATATTTGAACATCAAGCCAAGGCACCTTCACTTAAAAGTGCTTTTCTCAAAAACGGTTCACACGATTTGGATACAGTTTGTTGTATATACCCTTGAATATGTGTCCTTTATGATGGTATAAGGCGTATTTGGGCACATCGCCTAAAATCGGAGTTATAGGGCTTGACGTGTAAAAGTAATGTTTTTGAATCATTTTGTATGGGGAAAAGTAGGAGGTTGGTCCACTTAGAAGAGCTTTTCTCAAAAACTGTACAGAAGATTTGCATGATCTTTTTTTTAAAATACTCTTGAAAGAGTATCCTTTAAAATGGTATATGACGTATTATGGCACATCGCCTGGAAGTAGAGATATGAGCCAAAATGTGGGATGTCAATTTTTTAACTTGATTTTTTAAATACCTGTAAACCTCAAATCGACCCACAAGTTAAATAAAACAAAAGTTTACGCAATTCTTAACAATATTGCATTTACAGATTCCAAATTAAGTTAATAGTGGTATTCCTGAAAGTGATTTGCTTTTGATTTGCTTTCGATTTGATTTCGCGAAACAGCTGATCACAGCTGCTCCATACAAAATGAGCAGTGTGCCCAGAAAATGTAAGGAAATTAAGGTCATACTAATTGCTTTCGCGAAATCAGCCTCGAAGCTGATTTCGATTTGCTTTCGTTTTAGTGAGACCGTTCTCGTAGAAAAAATGGCTCCGCGCGCATGGTGTTTGTTTAAATTTTGTTGTGATTTAAATATAAAAAATGTAAGTTATTTTGCTTTCCATATTTTAGCAATTAAATGATAACTATTTATTGCATCTAAGACTGCATTCGAGAGTACTGAAAACAAGGCCCGCGGCCTTAAGTGGACAGAGTCATAAGTGCCCGAGTTCTTGGAGCTTGTGCTTGACATGGTCAAAGGTGTTCAGGCTTACATATTTGCAGAGCTCTCCTAGAAGGTTCGAGGTTACAAATTCTTCCACTATTTTATCCTGCCTCTTCCTCTTTGGATCTGTCAAATGGCAGTCACTTTCTGTGGTCATAAACAAATACATAATTAATTGAATTCAGCTTAGTTAAGTTACAAACTTCTTAGAACTACAGATTCTGATAACATACTATTGTTAAAGAAGATTAGAAAATTCAATTTTACAATTTCATTTGTCATTTTTTGCTTACCCGCGAATGTTTAAATTTGGCGCCAATTGAAAGCAAATCAAAATGAAATCAGGATCGTTCCACCAACTGCTTTGCTTTTGCTTTCACGAAAGCAAATCAAAAGCAAATCAACTTTCAGGAATACCACTAATATTTAAGGAATAAATCAAAAAATAAAAAATGCTCTGGTGTTCCAAATTCCATCGTTCCAAATCGACGCTAAGGCTGGAATGACACTTGCTTTTTTTACAGACAATTTCTAGCAGCAATATTGTCGGGCGAATATTACGAACACGGCGAATTCGGCGAATTCTTAAATTACATACCAAAAAAATCCTGAAGATTGTTGAGAATTTAGTATTTCCACCCGAATTTTTTGGTATTTTCAACAAAAAAGGTCACACTGGCTGTTGTTGACATCCAACTTAATTTAACATTTGAAAGTAAAAAATGTAATATGTTTTATTAGGATGACAGGATAGATTGGTTAGATTAAATTGGCTGCTCGGCTGAGGCCGTGATCAAGTAAAGACCCTATGGCCCTTTGTGATGTGGGTTAAAAAGGAGTTTGGTGGATGTGGATGGGGTGCGTCGAGTGGGCGTTGACGGTGAGCCAGCTATTCTAGTCGCAGATAACCAGGTCAATGGGTATCCCAGGTGCTGGGTGCGTAGGGCCATCCTGAAGACAACCCATTTTATAATGCATTTTATACCTTGCAGAGGGTGTGTAGCTCTGATGTTTTTAGCGTATTAAGGGAGGCCAATCCTTATGTAACCATGTCCATTGAGGTTTGCAGGTATTATTCACAAAAGAAGCGCAACCTATTGGTCAACTGGCTTTTTTCAAAGGAAATATTTTAATTGTTTTTAGAAAAATTATAAATCCATACACAAAAACTTATTTTTTATAATTGAAAAAAATAAACAGTTTAATTTCAAGATGCTAAAAGTAAATTTTTATATCTAAATAAGTAATCAAACATAGCAGCCACAGCAAATTGTTGTCTAGCGACAATATTGTATCTAGCGAAAACAATTCTGCCGACTGCTCTGCCTTCAGCAGCAATTTATTGTGCGGCGAATTCAACAACTGTCTATCTCGCTCTTACACACTTAGATTCCCATAAGAGCAAAATTGCTGCTAGAAATTGTCGGTAAAACAAGCAAGTGTCATTCCAGCCTAACTTTCGTTGCTATTTTGACGGACATAAGAATTGTCCCTTTGGTATTTTTGTTTTGGCAAGTCTTTGGTGAAAGTATGTGCGTCAAAATAGCGACGGATATTTAACGACGATTTTGGAACGATGGAATCTGGAACACTATAGCAATTTTTATTTTTTAAATTTCACGTCAATTAAAGACATAATTGAGCAACTGCAAATGCAGAAATGTTAAGAAAGACGTAAACTATTGTTTTTATTGGGCGGGGGGGGGGGGGGTGAATTAAAGCTTTTTGGGTATTAAAAATCAAGTGTTGAAAAATTGACTTTCCACTAAAATGCAAATAGCTCAATTCACAGCTCGCGTAGGGCAATGCACGATATATCAGCGCATTCGCCATGGTTTTAGCTGTTTTCAGTGAAAGGCTTATCAAAATCATGTGGATCGTTTTCGAGATATCTTCATTTTTGTGAGACCACCTACCTTGTCCGCCCATACAAAAAACACCTGTTTGGCATATGGTTACAAATGTTCATTAATATCTCGACTTACAGCTCGCGTAGCGCAATTCGCGGTATACCTGTGAATTCGTCATGCTTTTGAAAGCATTTTAGTAAAAGCTAGATCAAAATCATGTGGAGCGTTTGGGAGAAAAGTGATGTTTTGTAGACATACTAAATCCACCAATTAAAAGCCCGCGCCTGAAATGGAACCAGTGCAGTATCGGAACCAGTTCATATTCCTATCGATATGCGATCATTTGAATTGGGAAAAAATGGTCTTCCTAAATCGTCGCTGGCTAAATAGCGCGATTTTAAGCTCGCGTAGCCCTATAGGCGGTATGCAGGATTAATCTGCAATTAATTCCGCATCTTTTGCATCCTCACTGATCAAAATCATGTGGAGGGTTTTTGCAAAAAATGCATTTTAGTGTGAGGCCAAATATTTAGACGCACTGGCAAGGCTGCCCATTCAAATTAGTAGCGAGTGGTCCAGTGTCACTTCTTTTACTGATCCCGTTAAGTTTGGGTCATCTGTGTATGTGTGTATACGAGCACACTTATGTGCAAAATTTTTAACAGTGAAAACTTGGCTTTTAAACAAAAGAAAATATCTTCAAAAAAACATAGAAAATAAATATTTTTAAAACTAGCTTAATAGATTGAGTGCGAAAAACACCCAATCAAGTCAAGAAAGCATAAGTGGAAAAGTGAAGTGATCGGTGTAAAAAAAAAAACAAAAACTAGACAAAACAAAACTCACAGACAAATTCAAAGAATAAAAATTGAAAGAAAAGTAAATTGATACCAAAATAGAAATTTGGAATGGAGTCGAAAAAAACAAACAATTTAACTAAAAAGTAAGTAACACGCTCCCTCACCTCCCTCTCTCATATCTACAGTAAACACAAAAATTATTGGAACCTTATCAACTTTTTGTTAAATAAGTGTCCGTGCAATTGTTGAGTTAAGGGAACTCTATAGCTTCAGGTGTCAGTTTTAAAAGTTTACAAAAAATTAAATTTCATATAAATTACAAGTGATATAAACAAGCGGTTTTTTATTTGATAGGTCATTGCTTAAATAAAATTTAGAAATTTTTGTTGCTGGTGTTGTTCCTGCGGTTGTTTCTGTATTCCGTGTTAAAAAATTAAAGCATTGGCCAATGGTTACAAAATTCTTTTGAGAACAGATTGTCTGACAGTGAAAATGAAAACAAAGTTTTCTAAAGAAATGATGAGAAAATTTCATTATCAATGTACTATTACTCTTTAAATTTTTTATAATCTTTTTGAAAAAAGTGGTTCTGAGTTTTCTGAAGGTATACCCTTAAGAATTGCGCTCAAAGCTATTTTTATTTCGTGAAGCATTCGTGACATAATAGAAAATTTGCTCACGCGCGCACCTCCGGTACTCAAAGTATTGACTAGAGGTGCGCTCGTGAAGTTGATTTGAACGTGTCACGATATGACACGACGGGTAAAGACGTGAAGAACTCAGATAGGAAGCTAAGATTTCACTGTAGTCTTATCTTAGGCCGGGTTTACATTGGGGCACACTGTGACCGTGTTGTCTGTGACGCACTGTGACCAAAGTACTCAGAAGTCCAAAGTGTTTACATTGGCGTCACAGAAATTGCATGTCACAAATGAGTACTTTTGATGTGAACGCTTCTTGTCGTTATCACAGAGCGCCACCTGGCTCACAAAAGTGAACATTGAACTGTTTGTGAGCTGTGAGCCAGATCCGCATAAATAAAGTAAACAACACCGGCAACAATTAAAAAAAACGAATTGAGAAGTCAAAAACTATTAATCGCCATGTGGCCATGGAGTGGAATGCCGATTCGATCCCTTATTGCATCCGTGGAGGAGTCGGAATGCCTCTGGAATTTGACCACTGCCAATTATTAACATCGCGATGCCAAGGAGTCTAGCTGGAGCAGCATTGCCGATCACCTTGCCGTCACCTAAAAAGACGTTGTCGACAAATGGAACAGTTTACGAAACACATATCGAGTAGGTGTACAATTCAATACATAAGCTACCCGGCATGAAATTGTATTTTTATTCACATTTTTACAGACAACAGACTTGTGGTTCTTGGATAAGAAGGTGCTCTCTATCTAAAGCACCAATGCAATGGATTGCCTTATTGTTGCCTTTGACATTCTAAACTCGTATGAGAGGGATGCCAACTCTGGATCCTTAAGCCGATTAGCGCAATACGTTGTCTGCTTTCTGATAAGTGGCGTTACCCAGAATACGAGCTGATCAAAACTGGCTGCATCCATGCGCACATAATTTTTAAATTTGTGCGAAATACTTCGCAACTCTCTGTTGAACTTGGCAAACATGCCTTCTTCCCTTCGAGTCAAATTAATTTTGTCGATCCAGCAAGAGCGCTTTGACTTAGTTCATCATCATTGTCGTCTTCGTATCTTCGTCCTGCACCCACAACGCCACTACAGCTCGGGCCACTGGCCCTTTCGCCTTTCGCGCATTCATTTCTTGCAGATAAAAAATTTAATTTTAACATAAATATCATCAATAAATGACGCATATTCACCTTTACCAAAATTTTTAATTCGCAAAAAAACAAAACAAGATGGCCACAGTGTGCCTTAAAAACGAACTTGATCGATATGCTTGTCACAGGAAAAATAGTTCTAATGAGCTAGTTTTGAGCTAACTCATTGCAATCAGCTGTTCAATATATTCTTGGCACAAATGTGCCACCCTCCGGCACAGAAACACTGTGACGCCAAATGAGTACTGGTGTTCACATTGAAAAGTACTCATTCCTGTGACACACGATTTCTGTGACAAGCCATTTGCCGTTCACATTGCGCTGTGACACTGTGACACTGAAACGTGCCGCGCTGTGCCCCAATGTAAACCCGGCCTTATTCTAAAAAATTTCGTATGAATCTTCTTTGTTTATCATATTTCTAACCACTTTTGTACCCTTTACTTATTATTTATCTTTTGACAAATATTTTATTATAGAAATGCTGCTGCCGGAATCGCTAATGCCATCAAAGAGGCGATGTCAACTGGAGCGATTCCTCCGTATGGAAAATTAGAGGAAGTACATATTCAAACTATATGTACAATGGTAAATAAAAATTTAAGAAAAAATGGTAGAGTTTACCAAATTAGTGCAAGCAGGAAATATCGCTTAGCAATACAAAAAAAAATTCAGCGATATTCAAAAGCTTGAAATTTTAAATAGTACATGCAAATATACTGCCTCTGGTAATGAAAAATATAGAAAAATCCATTCCCATAACCAAATATGAGGCCCTTCCTATAGGTTCTATAATTAGTTTTAATGATAATAGCGAATCGCATATCACTAATAATAATAGTTCTAATAATATGGTTAATATTTCCATAAGTCCGGCCGACGAAAGTCTTATCGAAGCAAAATTAAAATGTTTTCGAAAGAATTGCCGTGATGGAAATGAATCATTGAATGTTGACGTAGAAATGGTAGAGAATTTAGAATGCATACGTTCAACGAATTCTCCGTGCAATCATTTGGCCATGAATACCATTATATCAGATTTTGAGAGCATACTTCAATCGTGCTGCAAAAAATTTACATTGAAGAAAAGTATCGAACATATCATTAGAGATACATACTTTGAATGTAACAATGCGTGTGTTTTGTATTTTAACACTATACGCATTAATAAAAACACATTCGTTGCGTATGGATATTGTAAAGATCCATCTTGCAATTTATTGAAATTTGTTGGGTCTTTTGATGGTTGCTTAAAAATATTTACTAGCAACTCTCATGTTAGACACACTATAAATTTAAAAAAATCAACTCAATGCAGAGCAGTAAATCGATTTGTAGAAAAATGCGAAATTAAGGGCACTACTGCGTTTGAATATAAAAAAAAGAAATTTAATAAAATTAATAAGTACAGGGCTTTGGTTGGAAACGACCAAATGGCACATACAAATCTATCCTATACTAGAAATTTCATATCGGAGGAAAATGCTAAAAACGATTTTGATAAAGATGCGTTTAAAGATGCCTACGATATGAAATGTCTGGACTACAAAAATTATATTCAACATTTATCGACCAGAATTAAAGTGTTTTTATGGAATATCAACCATATAAGACTGATTATCGAATTAAATATTCACACATTCCATATGGATGCGACTGGCAATGTTGTTCAACCATTAAAAATTGCTAATAAGAGAATATATCTATATTCATTAATAGCACTTATTCCTGATCATCACATAACATATCCCGTCGCAAACACGATTCTTTCAAATCATACAATATATAATATAGGGCGGTTTTTATGTGATCTCAATAGGTTTTGTGAACAAAATAAAACAAAATTGCCCATTTGTAGACGAATTATAACAGATGTTAGTTTTGCTATCATTGGGGCAATTTTAAAAGAATTTAGCAACTTGGACATTTTGAAATACAATGATATGTGTTTCGATTTTGTTTATGGGAAAAATAATGCCTTTCTAAAGTCTGTGTTCAGTTTTGTACAAGCCACTATAGTAAAATCATGTGTCGTGATATCGACAACAAAGTTGGCTTGAAAAATGTAGAACTTAGAACATTTTTAAGAAATGCATTGGGTTTGGCATATAACATATGCGAAATTGGAGACTTAGAAGAATGGTTTAAAAACCTTATTACTATACTCTTATCTCCAAATTTTAATAAAATGGTTAGTACTGCTATTTTACACTTCACACAGAAAAAAATAGACGTTAATAATTTCGATCAAATTGATGTTGCTTTGCAAGAAGCTGATGTGTTTCGCGACCACACATTAAAAACCATTGCAAGCAAAAGTCAGTTTAGAAAAAAATTCTGTAAAATTGCAGATGAAGTTAAGAAAAATATTTTACTGCAGGTTGACGAGGGTCAGGCAAATCAATTCTTCCAACCGGAAATGGTAGATATTGTTTTAGAAAAATATATTGTTTATACACCATTTTGGACTAACATAATAGGTATTTTTATTGATAAGCTCAATAAAAGACCTAGCAATGGTCCTATTGAATCATTTTTTAAAACGATTAAACATAGTGTAATAAAATCCAAACACGGAATGAAGCTTGGTAGATTAATTCGAGAAATGAATGATCTTTCCAACTCTGTGATCCGACATATTGAATTTGTGTATCCACAATCCATGCACTCCCCTCTTTTGCCTGGCACTACTATTAAAGCTAGACCTAAAATGCATAAAAAAAACAATCAAAAACGTTTAACGAAATGTCTAATAAAAAAAGACTTTCTAAGCACCAAGAAAGCTGGCAAAAAAAAGGTGTTAAAAAACTTAAGGTAGGACTATTTAAAGGTGATTTCTCTGGACCAATTAAAGTTCAAGAGAAATACAAGTCATCATGCCTTCCAATAGACACTGATGAAAAGAACTATAATTTAGAACTAACAATTGTTCCCGAACAAGCTATGGATGATTCTATTTGTTTAGACCATTCATATGCATGCTCTCCAAATAAATTTGGAATGGAAGAAAAGTACAAAGAAATTCTTATTAACAATTCCAAATTAAGCAGTTGCATTATCAAAAGCTCTCACTTGTACGTAGTAAACTGCAAAACTCTTTTTGAAACTGTACATGGTAATAATTGTTCTAGATTCTTGTATCAAATAGAGTTATCCGATCTTGTCACGTTAGAACGAAATAATTGGCTGACGAACTTTATAGTTGACGCCGCCTTGGCGGTTCTTATTTATGACCATTGCGACGAAGGAGTGCAAAGTCTTCCATGTCAACTTAGTGATTTTTGCTTCAGCAACACGGAACTTATTCAAAATGCCCTTAAAGAAACTAAAAGCATTTAAATTGTTCCTCATTGCTATAAAGGTCATTTTCATATATTGCTTATAAATAAGAAAAAGCATGAGTATTCATTTCTTGATCCTATGGGACAGACCACTATAGGTCAAAAATTTAAATCAGAAAATGTTAGATCAAATTGGCGAAGTAAATTTCAGATATGTTTACTTATGCCATCATCTTCAACGAGATTCGTTTAATTGTGGGATTTATATATTACAGTTTGCGAAGCATCTAAAGCGTAACGTCTGCTGAGATACAAGTCTATATAGCGAAGCATCTAATGCGTAACGTCTGCTGAGATACAAGTCTATATAGCGAAGCATCTAATGCGTAACGTCTGCTGAGATACAAGTCTATATAGCGAAGCATCTAATGCGTAACGTCTGCTGAGATACAAGTCTATATAGCGAAGCATCTAATGCGTAACGTCTGCTGAGATACAAGTCTATATAGCGAAGCATCTAAAGCGTAACGTCTGCTGAGATACAAGTCTATATAGCGAAGCATATAATGCGTAACGTCTGCTGAGATACAAGTCAATATAGCGAAGCATCTTATGCGTAACGTCTGCTGAGATACAAGTCTATATAGCGAAGCATCTAAAGCGTAACGTCTGCTGAGATTCATTGTACTTGCTTTAAGCACAGAAAACCGTGTAATAGTAAGTTAATGTGGACTAGGCCTACTGGGGAAACCACACTAAAAAAAACGCGCTCTAAACTTTACCTCAATGGTGGTGCGGAAATAAGTTTTTTGTTTTATGAAATTGTATCTGTTGTAAATTTATATGACTGTATTTAATATTATTAACTACTAATATAAGCTGAATAAATTGAATAAAAACGATTTACTTGAACTTTTTTTCAATAGTTGAAGCTAGGGCACTATGACTCATAATATGTTTTCGGTTTTAATAATTGTTTACAAAATAATACTGATAACACAGCCCAACACTGTTTTTGGTGCATGCCTATTAGGATTTTATTATGCTAATATGGATTAAACTGCATCGTTGGTTCTGTTATATATGTTCTTGTTTCTTAGATATAGGGGAAAAAGAGTTTTTGTTAATTTCCAGACCTCTAGAATTTATGGGGGCCACACTTGGTATAAATAAATTTTTTAAATAAATCGTACCGTGTAAACTAGAGCGGGCATTGGACTAATACTTTAGCTATTAGAGCATTTAGCCAAACATGTGATCTAATTGTTTAATTTTTATGGCAGTCTGCTTAAGACGAAATCCATATTAAATTTATAGGAGGAAAACAAGATTGTCACTCTAAATATGTATAGAAACTTTTAAAAGACTACTTGAATCAACATAGAATTTATCATCTACATTTAAACATATAAGTTATACCGTAGGCACAAGTGAAATCATCCAGGTTAACAATACTGACCAATATGCCAGGCGTGAATGAAAACGAGCTGGCAAATGTAAAGCCAAAAATCACACACATGGCCATCAGTCAATTGTAGTTCGTCAACACCCACGGCATAAAGTACACGGAGGCGCCTGAGACTGAAAAAAGAAATTAATTTTTATTTACTTTTCATCTCTTTAGTTTCAAAAAATACCAACTCACCCAACATACACAAGGAGTAGCATATATTGATGTTCATCCAGGATAATTCACCCAAATGGCCCAGACCAATCATGCCCGCCGTTTGGGCTATGCCTACGGCCGATATCATCACCGCACTTACATCCACTTCATAGCCATATTACTTCATGTAGTCGGGCAGATACAAATACAGAATAGTAAATGCATTAGATATGAGCATTTTACTAGAGATAGAGATGACAGAAAATAAGCAGTCACGACTGCCGTGATTCAAACAGTAACGCAGTTTAAATGCTTAATAACGATTTGCTCAGTGTAAATAGCCTATTAGAGTGCTTCTAAAAATAAAAAAAGGTCTGCACACATGATTTTTAAATATATATTTTAAAATATTCTTACATATTAAGATTATTATTAGAGATTATATTTTTATTATTATTATTATATATATTATTATTATAATATTATTAGCTGCTCCTGGGCTGGCTGCTCCTCGGCAGGCTGCTCTTGCAGAGGCAGCTCCTCTTCCAGAGGCAGCTCCACTTGTGGCTCATGACCGCCAAGCTCCTGTCCCCGCTGCCCTCCGCCATGCTCCTGTTCACGCTGCCCTCCGACACGCTCCTGTTCACGCTGCCCTCCGCCACGCTCCACTCCGCCACGCTCCACTCCGCCACGCCGTATTCCGCCACGCTCCACTCCGCCACGCTGCCCTGCGCCACGCTGCATTCCGTCTTGCCCCAGAAGCTTGCGACTGATGTGCCGCCCAGCGCGTCGATGACGGCCGCCTCCACCTCGACCTCCGCGCTTAACGCCGCCCGGAAACGGCTGATTGCGCCCGCGCCCGTTATAGTGCGGACCAACATTTGGTCCGTTTCGTTCATTGCTCACCTGTTCGCCACTCACAAATGTCAGTGTTTGATGCACTACAAGTTTCTGGAAAAAAAAGCATATGGGGAAAAATAAATTAAAATGAAAAAATTTAAGTAGTACTTTTTATAATATATAATACTAATATATATAAAATACTTTAATAAGCTTACCGAATTGTTAATGTTGCTGAAATTGAAGCTCATGATGATGGCGTCCGCTCACTTCAACGAATTTTTCTGCAATGAACTGCGGCTTACATTTGCACACATACACAGATGACCCAAACTTAACGGGATCAGTAAAAGAAGTGACACTGGACCACTCGCTACTAATTTGAATGGGCAGCCTTGCCAGTGCGGCTGAATATTTGGCCTGAAATATAAATGCATTTTTCGCACAAAACACTCCACATGATTTTAATGAGTGAGGATGCAAAAGATGCGGAATTAATTGCAGATTAATCCTGCATACCGCCTATAAGGCTACGCGAGCTTAAAATCGCGCTATTTAGCTAGCGACGATTTAGGCAGACCATATGTGGCCATCGACTAGTAGGCGGCAGCCTTGCCAGTGCGGCTGAATATTTGGCCTCACACTAAAATGCATTTTTTGCAAAAACCCTCCACATGATTTTGATCAGTGAGGATGCAAAAGATGCGGAATTAATTGCAGATTAATCCTGCATACCGCCTATAGGGCTACGCGAGCTTAAAATCGCGCTATTTAGCCAGCGACGATTTAGGAAGACCATTTTTTCCCAATTCAAATGATCGCATATCGATAGGAATATGAACTGGTTCCGATACTGCACTGGTTCCATTTCAGGCGCGGGCTTTTAATTGGTGGATTTAGTATGTCTACAAAACATCACTTTTCTCCCAAACGCTCCACATGATTTTGATCTAGCTTTTACTAAAATGCTTTCAAAAGCATGACGAATTCACAGGTATACCGCGAATTGCGCTACGCGAGCTGTAAGTCGAGATATTAATGAACATTTGTAACCATATGCCAAACAGGTGTTTTTTGTATGGGCGGACAAGGTAGGTGGTCTCACAAAAATGAAGATATCTCGAAAACGATCCACATGATTTTGATAAGCCTTTCACTGAAAACAGCTAAAACCATGGCGAATGCGCTGATATATCGTGCACTGCCCTACGCGAATTGAGCTATTTGCATTTTAGTGGAAAGTCAATTTTTTAACACGTGATTTTTAATACCCAAAAAGCTTTAATCCACCCACCGCCCAATTAAAACAATAGTTTACGTCTTTCTTAACATTTCTGCATTTGCAGTTGCTCAATTATGTCTTTATTTGTCGTGAAATTTTAAAAATAAAAATTTCCCCAGTGTTCCAGATTCCATCGTTCCAAATCGTCGTTAAATATCCGTCGCTATTTTGACGCACATGGTGAAAGTGTATACTAGAGACCTGCACGAGTATGTAAAATAGTAATCGAGTAGTACTCGCCGAGTATGATTACAAACGAGTACGATTACCTAGCTGTCAAATTCGCACCGTGGCACCGTAGAATCGTAGGAACCGCACCGTTTTACTTATTTTACTCGTTTTTACTTATATCCAATTTTGTTTTCGACTTATTTCTACATCGAACCGGTCGCATAAAATTTGTAAAGAAATAATATGGACGTACGTAGAAAGCTAGAGTAGGGAGAGTACAAGCGGATTGAAGCAAGTGGTTCAAGCGATGTGTGCAAATTCTACGATAGAATTACGGAGGCCAATACTTCGGAATCTGTTGGCTATGTGTTGTGCAAAAGATGAGAAAAAACTTTAAAATTTCCAAAAGCATCCAAAAGCATGCGAAAACATGTTTGTTACAAACGCTCAGGCACCAGCAAAGTATAGCCTCAATTTAAAAAAATCACGAGAGGGAATGACAAAGAGCTGCGCTAAATTTGTCGCTCAAGACATTCGTCCGTTTGAGCACAGAAATGGTTTGGGGATTTAAGGATCTTGCTCGTTGATTATTTGATGTGGGAGTCAAGTTACGGCCCAAGCAGTATTCAATCGATGATATTTTACCGCATTCCACCAACGTTAGCCGTAGGTTGCTTAATTCCTGAAGAGACGCGCCCCGCGGGTTTTATATTTAATTAACACGTCCAAGTCCCTTGTGGAGAACTTTAAAAGAACGGGCCGAAACAACATGCCGGAAAACAGTATCAAACAGGAGTGTCCCTCAATGTGGAAAATACACGGAAAGGAATTTCCCTTAAATGAAAAATTAGCAAGGCAAATATTATGTATACCTGCATCTAGCGCTTCTAGTGAAAGGTGCTTCTGGTCGGCTAATTGAGTCTTGGAAGACCGGCGCACCAATCTTAAGGCCGAAAACTTGGATGCTGTTTAATTTTAACACACACAACGCATTTTTTTTCCAAATCACAAAGCTATTAATAAAGAATATACCAAAATATTTTTGTACTAATTTTTTGTTATGTTTGTTAAGGTAAAATCTTTCTGCAATTGGGAATGACCGATTATATTTTACGATTTTATTTATTTAAGGTTATGAAAACCATCGAAGATCGTTTTGATTCATATTGATCTGATTCTTTTTTTAGAATTATAAGCGAGTTTTGGAAGCGATGGTCATATCTTAAGCCAAAGAATTCGCAGTATTTTTTCGCGATTTGATGATTTGCTAGTCACGGAAAGTGGTTTGAATCATTCCTTATGATCTTGACTATATTCTTTACCATTGGTCATCAATAGTTCGGCATTGTCATAATCATAATGATGCAGTTATGTGCGGTCAGTTTTGGCCTTGAAAAGCAGTTTCTTAAGTATTTAGCGGTTTTATTACCACGAAGAACCCTTAGCTGCGCTTATGCAATGATCCTTACATGTTTTATTTTACCTGGTTGGGAGTAAAGTTTGTATGACAATATTACTATTTTTGATCCGCCAACACACCCTTGATACACCGGGTATGGATCCCCATTGGTGTAGTGGCGGCTGCTGACTAAAGCGCTGGCGTCACCGAGCACACTTTTCTTGGGCGGTTCCACTCGTCAGTTGACCCCCTTCGTTGATGATTTCAAAGGATTTCTTTGTTCCAAAGAACAACATTATAAAGTTTTTAATTTTTTTCAAATTAGATTGTGGAGTCCTTCTCTAATCTTTTCATATACCGATATTCCTGAGCTCACAGTGTCAGCTCCCCAAGGAAGAGAGAGAACACAAATTTCGCCGCCATGCGGCGCACACACCCCACCGACTTTTATTTCCACTCCCCGGTTTGTTGTTGCTGGTTTCCAGTTTCTTCTCTGGTCTCGCACATTCCTTCTCGTCTCCGCTTCCTTTCGTTTGGGATTCCTGGGCGCGGGAATCAATCCGTGGCTTGACTTGGTTTCTTTTCTTAGTGCCCTCCGAGGAGCTCACCACCTTGTCACGTCGCCGTTCAAAATTTTCTGCTGCTCAGCTTTCTTGTGTCTATCTGTAGCATTATAAAAATACTGTACTGCAAAATTAAAGTTGTACAAATTTTAAATATCAGTGTCTTTAAAATAATCCACTTATACCCATATGACACTTGCTGATATTGGTAGCCATTGTTGTCTTGATTAAATTGAATCATTCATTGGGGATCCCAAAAACGAAAGCAAACGAGATTAAATTTTCTTTGGAATGCTTACGATTCTTTTTAACAGAAACAAATGGGAAACTTTAAAACTAACAAACAAATAGATATAGATGGAGATAAAGTTTTTTTTCGAACTTTGTCAAGAACTCAAAATCGGATTAAAGAACAGGCAAATCGACCAGGGCTTCATAAAGGGCTTAAGAAGGACGACGTGTCGCCGTGTTTGTTCCTTGGAATTGCCATCGTTGCCACCACCGATTTGGATAGGCTGCGACTGCGAAATGATATTCACCAGATGATGATACTAGATCACCAAATCACGCACCTGGACTGCGCCTCGTAGTCTATGTTGCAGCGGCTTCAGAGTGAATGAAAAACTTTTAAGTGTTTATTCATGATATGCTTTCCTTTAATAAACATAGCCTTGCAATGTTTGCATGGTTGGATGTGCGGTTTTTTTCCATGATCGTAGGGAGATTTTTGGTGGGGGAAAATTTTATAACATTTTTCACATTTTTTTTTTTTACGCTTGTAAGCTTCCTTATGGACTATAGCTTACAATAGTTTGCCATTGTACATTTTCCTGCCGTAAGCACAGCCTTGCATAGTTGGCAGGGTTGAATGTGCGGTTGCCAGGAATATAAACGCAAATTTTTTCTGTTTCCAGGTGTGTTTCAAAAGTGTTCAGCTTGATTTGTCTTTTGCATTCAGCGCAAGAAACAAAGTGCGTTAAAAACCGATCTAAGGTTCTCATCTTCAATCACCGGAACACCATTGATACGCTGGTCACTTGCCGTGCTCGCATTGTACAGCGCCGCAAAACTGGCCTCCAACTCACCGATGCGCCCGCGAAGTGCCTGCACTTCTACAGCCTCAGCTTCAAGTTGAAGAGCCAAACCGGTCTCACCTCCAGTTGCTGCACATGCTGGGTGAGTTTCTGCGTCTCGTCAGTCATAAGGCTTCATTTCGCCTGAATCTCGTGCAGGATGTGCTCCTCTGACTCATGTATACCGGCCGTGATGTGTTCGACATGTTGCCATACTTCTGTTCAATCATCTGGAGCAACAAAGGGGATGGAGTATCTGAAGATCGAACGCCTTTGACATCCAGGCCAGTGTTCTAGTATTGACGTTTTGGTGGTGGAGCCATTTGAGTGTTTTGCTGCTATGAGTAAGTTTCTTTGGTTTCGTTTAATGAGTGTTCTAGTGTGCGTGGTTTTGGTTTTGTTGTGGTTTATGTTTGTTTATATCGCACAGAATTTCAATTTGATAGTTTTCCTCGTACACATATTGTTTGCTGAGCATTTATTTATTGGCTAATAAAAGTGGACGTTTTTTAATTAAAATACAATTATTTTCCGGAGCGATTTAAATGGCGATAGAATGCTGCTAGAGTTGCCGAACTTTGCTAAAACAATTTTCTATCGTATGTTGTGTCCTGCACGCTTAAATTTTTATGTGTGTGTGTATAACAACCCTTCAGTTCCAGAATTCACTACTCCTCAAATTCACCAGTTTTTCACTGATCTGCGTCAACGTCGACGTCGGCAGAGCTAAATTCTGTGTATATTTGTTGTTGGAATTTTGCCTAGAGCATCGAAAAACAAAAGTCAGCGTGCGCTGCTTTTGCGTCGACGTCGGCAGAGCTCAATTCTGTGTATATTTGTTGTTGCAATTTTACCTAAAAAAACCCAAAAAAAGGCGTGACAATCGCTCTGCTCGCACAGGCCAAAAGATGAGAACAAACGAAGAAGTTTGAATACCCTTTAATTATGAGCAAGCAATTAAACTATATTTTATGTATCAATTTTGCAATATAAAAACAAGGGGCTTGGACAGATCGTTCGTGGAATAACCTTATGATACACTATTATTATTATTATCCCTAAAGCAATATTTTATTTTTGGATCTTAAAAAAATGTACACATAAGCTTTTCAAAGTCGTATATGCCTTTCCATACCCTGAGTAAGCAAATGTGCGAGAGCGAGAAGGATAAATGCGCCGTTGCTTCTGCCCTTTGCGTTTGCGTGCCCGTCGTCAAATGCGTTGAAAAATCTAAGACGCACTTGTGTCTTTACTGGCATCGCGTGACGTTCAATGTGTCAAATAAAAGTGGTTGTTTTTTTTTGTGGCTGAAGTTATCTTATTAATGCATAATTGTCTGCAGACAAGTTGTTGTGATGTGGATTGCTTCTTTTATGTATTTTTTTTTCATTCAATTCTATTACACTGTGGAACACTCAAAATTGCCTGGGACTGGGACCAATAAATTATGAAACTAGAGGCATCAGGTAGCAACACCTCATACCCAGTTTTTCTGGACCACGTCAAGTTCGCGTTTAATGGGCACATTTATACTAGCAACACACAGTTACAACATCTGTTGCTGGTCAAATAAAGATGAGAGCTAAAATTTTGAAAAATTCACCAAAGATGCAGGGAGTTACCACAATTGTTATACCAAATTCCCGCCGCCAATGGATAAGCGGTTAGTACCCCGCCCATAGAGGTCTAACTTAGAAAATGGAATTAATGGAAAACCACTCGACAGAATTGTACAAGATTTTAACTATATTGGGATACGGACTTATAAAATGTGTACTTAAGAGATGGTAACATGACCAAAAACCGGATGGTGGGTACCACATTGACAGCACTTATCATCGAGGCAATATAGGCCAAAAAGTAGAGATCAAAATAGACCGAACTGCGTTTTTAGTTTTACCAATAAAGGCTTGGTTCGCGGTTCTTAGGCATTTATATACTAGCAATTGCCTTCGAGCAATATTGACCATTTAGGTGAAACCAGTTTCACCAAAATTATGAAATTAATCTTATGAGTAAAGTGCTTTAATACCAGCAGAAAAACAGATCGGATCAATTAAATACATCAGTTCAAGGCATCTCGCGTATCGCGGTTTGTCCACCAATGACATTTTTAAAGTAAATTTTTGATTTTCTTAATGGAAATGACGACTTTTACTCATAGGATTTATTGCATAATTTTGGAGACGCTCTTGATACCCATATGGTCAATGTTGTTTTGAGGCAATTGCTTGTACAAAGATAGCCATAGCCCGTGACTTAAGGGTCCGATGGTGAATCTAAAAACGCAGTTCGGTCTATTTTTGATCTCTAGTTTATGGCTTATATTGCCTCGATGATGGGTGCTGTCAAATGTGGTACCCACCATCGCGGTTTTTCGATGCAGGTTACCATCTCTTAAGTACACATTTTATTAGTCCGTATCTCAACATAGTTAAAATCTTTTACAATTCTATCGAGTGGTTTTCCATTAATTCCATTTTCTAAGTTAGACCTCTATGGGCATGGTACTAACCGTTTATCCGTTGAAGGCGGGAATTTTATATTAGAGTACTGGTGATTCCTTTCATCTTTGGTGAATTTTTCAAAATTTTAGCTTTCATCTTCTTTTAACCAGCAACAGAGGTTGTAGCTTTGTGTTGCTAGTATAAAAGTGCCCATTAAACGCGAACTTGACGTGCTCCAGAAAAACTGGGTATGAGGTGTTGCTACCTGATGCCTCTAGTTTCATAATTTATTGGTCCCAGTCCCAGGCAAAAAAAAAGTTGAATTTTTGTTCCACTGTGTTATAAGTTTTCTGTATTTACTAGTTAAGTGTTTATTATGTTTATTTTGTAATATATTGATAAATAAAATGAGTGAATATAACAAATATATAATGTTGCCTGTTTGTGAATCGGGGGAAAAGTTTTTGGTTTATTATTTTATGAAATTAATCGTTTTATATTCCATTTGTTTGTATTCATCAGTTAATTTTGCAACAGTTTCTTGGGAGAATCCAATTTGAATTTATAGGTGAATTAAGTGATGAATTCTGTTTCAAATTCATCGATGATTCCGGGGTGACTTTTTTGCAAAATTCATGCAGGAATCTTGGGTGCCCCATAAATGAATTTTTTGGTAAATTCTGTAGTGAATTTTGCAAAGAAATCATGCGTGAACATCGATGAATCTACCAGTGAATTCATCAGTGATTCACCAATGAACAGTCACGCGTGACCTCCTAGGACATGCCTATGTTAAATTCACTACATTTTCCCGTAGTGATTCACCGATGAATTGGCCTATGTCATCGGTGAATCATTGGTGATTCATTGGTGACGAGAACTGAAGGGAAGTGGTTCAGTTCACAAGTGGTTCTTACGATCTAGTTTACATTGTTGATCTATCGGTATTGGCGTTGCAACAAATATAAATATTTGAAATACTATATATCCATCATTAATTAAACTTAATTTAATTCGCTAGATAAATAAACAAGACTTTTTGTAAAACGATAAGAAAGAAGAATGATATATTAAATTGACAGTCTTCGACTGAACTTTGTCGTGATCGAAAGCTGTAAACAAACGAGACAAAACAGAATAAAAAAAAAGCCCGTTCAGCAACCAAGCCTTATTTCTTTCTTAATCAATTGCAAGAACAACATTTTACAAGTGCAAGTGAGACAAACAATCACACTGAGCACAAACTGTGGCAGAATGGGGGATCCGCCTGATCCCCACTTAGAGGCTTTTACTAATCAAATGGACATAGACCAACAACTTAAAAGTTCAAAAACAAAAATAACAAAAGTTGAAACACCTGGAACTAAATTTTTGACAATTACCCGGATAGACAACGATTCAAATTTTTCAAATGTGTCGCCTTTCCTAATAAAAAAGGTAATTGACTTCACATGTGGAGGAGAAGTGGAGTTCTGCAAGAAAATCCGTATAGGCAGTTTGCTTGTCAAGACCAAAAACAAATTACAAGCTAATAAACTGCTTCAACTCAAAATGTTCTCCGATGGAATTAACGCCGATGTTTCAATCCATTCTTCGCTTAACCACACTAAAGGAGTTATTTACTCAAATGACCTTCGGGGAACTGAAGAAGAAGCCATAACAAAGGAGCTTGCTAAACAGCAAGTAGTAGAAGTGCGAAAAATCTTGAAGAAAGTAAACAACACACTACAGGAAACTGGACATTTGCGACATTTGAAGCTCTAACACTACGCTCACATATCATGATTGGTTATGAAAGAACATCTGTCCGCCCGTACATCCCCTTGCCAATAAGATGCCATAACTGTCTTCGCTATGGACATATTCATAAAGTATGCCGTAGCCAAAAAACTTGCATCAACTGCGGAGAAATACAACACACCAATATAGAAGAAAACGAAACATGCAACAACCATATAAACTGCATCAGCTGTCAGGAACGTGGACTTATTGGCAACACCCACAACGCACTCAACAAAAAATGTCCCATATTCATTAAACAGCAGGAATTGCAAGCAATTAAAACCATACATAAGGTAGATAACAAACAAGTGAGAAAGTCGGTCAAGCCCGACTATAACATACTTTGTATTTGGAGTAGAAGCTGAATGCAATGCTGGTGCTACTCTCATCTCTAAGTCTCTCTCTCAATCTCTTTCTCTCTCTAGCACTCTCTCTCTCTCTCTCTCTCTAAGATTGTGCGGTGTTAGTTGTAAAAGGGTGGGAGGGGGTGGGGGGGAGGGTGATTTACTTTTTTGCTCATAACTTGAGAACCGCTAATCCGATCTTTATCATCTTTTCGGCAAATCGATACATTTTGCTAATTACTAATTATATCTAGAAGGTACGAAACGTCTATCTTCAAAACTGTAGGAGATATAACGTTTTTTCAAAACTGCGGGGGCTGGAGGGGGCGTGGCAAAAATTGAAAATAAACTTGATCTGCCTGCCTGATCTGTCAAACCTCTATCTCTTACCATCTCGGAGATCTTTTTGTTCATACGGACGGACGGACAGACGGACAGACAGACGGACATGGCTATTTCGACTCGGCTGTTGATGCTGATCAAGAATATATATACTTTATTTAGTCGGAAATGATTCCTTCTCCCTGTTACATACTTTTGCACAAACTTAATATACTCTATGTACCTTTGGTACAGAGTATAAAATGCTTATGAAATATACCAGGAAAAGCATCATCACGATGGAGCTTTGTACTCAGACGTCACAAAACAAGCAAGCCAACAACGACTAAATTCAACAGACAACTCAACTTCAACAACAACAACCACAGAACCAAAACCGTCGACTAATAAACAATCAGACCCACGAAACCCTTCTAAGAGAACGTTAAGACAACTTAAAAGTAAATGTAAATGTTGGCTACACAGCTCCTACAACGGGGCCAAGCCAAGCTTCTCACGATCTCTTGGCGTGTGTGCTTTAAATTTTTCGCACAAGAGAAAGGGGCCTACAGTTTAACGCCGGATCCGAACGGCAAAGTTTGAGAATTTGCTTTTTCATGGCTAGATACTTTACAGCTGGCGCCAATAGCTGGTGAAGGTGACCGTATGTGTAAAAGCTATTATCTAAAGAAAGAAAAAAAACGTTTATTATTAGATATTCAGAGGCGGGATCGAACCCACGACCTCCCGCCCAGCAGTCCAGCACACTAACCACTGGGCCACATACGGCCACACTTAAAAGTAATGATAAAAAAATTGAACCTCTTAGCAAAAAATCAACATCATACACTGTCCAAGATGAGGATAGTGCAGATTAACTTAGGACCTTACATTTGACCCGAAAAATTTTGGTCTCCTTGGGGCAGTGTGTGCTGTTGTACTGTCAGACAGGGTAACAGTTCACACAGTCCTCGGGAGACCGGGCTTTTTCGGGTAAATACTTTAATCACTGTAGTTAAAAACAAAAGTGTGACTTGCTCACACTTACTTTTGCCAAATCATACTTGTATTTAAAAATTTTTTTATTCTAAAATGACCCTTACAATCATCCAATGGAACCTTCGTGGCTATATTCATAACTACAGTGAACTGCAAATAATTATAAAACAATATCAACCACACATAATTGCACTACAAGAAACACACCTTCATAATACTCACAAAATTCCCATACCCATTAATTTTTCACTCTATTCAAACAACTATTCACCCAGCTTTGGCGGTGCAGCCATTCTGATTCACAGCTCAATTCAAGCAAAAGAAATACATTTAGCTAAAGACTTCGATGCAACAGCTATTGAAGTTGAGTCAATAAAAACATTCGAAATAATTTCGGCATACATTTCCCCAAATAAAAATTTTAACGAAAGCAACCTTCACAATGTTCTCAACCTTAATTCAAACTCACTTATATTAGGTGATTTCAATAGTTGGAGTAAACTTTGGGGATCCCCAAAAAATAACACAAGAGGTAATACTATGACAAAATTCTTAAATAGCACGAACTTTATACTATTAAATGACAAATCTCCCACTCACTTCACTACACATAATACATACACCCATATAGACTTATCATTTTGTTCTCCAGACTTATTTCATTTCGCAAACTGGAAAATGATAGATGACCTTCACGGAAGTGATCATTTTCCTATACTCATTACATTATTTAATAATAACATACAAAATAAAACCCAGAGTAAGCTCATTTTTAAAATAAACTTTGCGAATTGGGATGCTTTTGAAATAAAAACTGATCACTTCAATATGCAAAGTTCCCCCTCAAGTAATATAAAGAAAGAAGCAGCAAATCTCAATAAAATAATATTTCAAAGTGTCCATCTGATAATCCCACAAACATCAATAAACCATCATGTCAAGAATGTCCCTTGGTGGAATAAGGACCTGCAGACTTTAAACAACGAAAAGAAACAGGCTTGGAACCAGTTAAAAAAACGAATAACAACAACATATATCATAAATTTTCGTAAAGCAGCAGCCAAATTCAAAAGAGAACTTAAATCCGCCAACAATAAAGCACTTTCTTCTTTTACTTCCGAAACTCAACCACTTACAAAAACAAATCAAACTTGGTCAAATATAAGACGCTTCTGTGGACTCAATAATATGAAACATATTCATACAATTATACATCCTGTCACTTTCCTTAAAATTTCCGATAACCTCTCCATTGCAAACTCGTTCGCCGAGTTCTGGTCCGATGAGTCAGAAGACTCGAATTTGCCATCCCTATTTATTAGTAACAAATATTCCATTTCATCACACCAAAAGTCTCCTATATCACAAAGTGCACAACAAATAGAATCAGATATAAATAATAGAACTTTACTCTGCACTCTCTAGCTTAAAGGTTAAATCAGTTAAAATTAGAATCCTAAATCATTACAATAACATACTTAATAATTATATACCCCAAACTTATAAAACAAGCCTAGTGGTTCCGATAGTTAAGCCCAGTTCTATCAAAACATCAATAAGCTTATACCGCCCAATTTCTTTAAGCTCGTGCTTTGCTAAAGTCTTGGACAAAATCATAGCAAAAAGGTTATGGTGGTTTGTTACCGAAAACCAATACATTCACTCAAATCAAGTAGGTTTCAAACGTGGTAAATCAGTTACAGACAATCTAGCGTATCTAGATCATCTGATAACAGATGCGTTATCCCATAAACAACATACTTCAATAATATCATTAGACTTTAGCAAGGCCTTTGATAAAATTGGAGTCCATGCAATAACAACACAACTGCAGGAATGGAACATTGGCCCAAGAATATTAAATTACATTTTTAATTTTATGACTAAAAGAAAAGTAAAATGCAGAGTCTCACACAATATTTCTAATACTTTTCCACTACATAACGGAATCCCTCAGGGATCCCCAATTTCTGTAATTCTGTTTTTGATTGCCTATAATAAGCTTTCAAATCTCATCACTATTCAAAGGAGTCCCACATTTGCTGCTTATGCAGATGATTTTCACATTATTGTTAAATTTAATAAAAACCAAACTCAAAAAAATATTTGTCTTGGCGACCTTTTTCGAAAAATTAACGAATAGTGTTCCTTTTCCGGCTCATCCTTATTACTTGATAAGTGCAAGCACCTGCATATATGTCGAAAACACAACTGTCAATGCTCGATTTCAACTCAAGACCTAAGAATAGAAAAAGTTGAGTATATGCAAATATTAGAACTTACTTTCGATGTAAAATATAGATGGACAAAACACATAGACGACCTAGTCAGCTCTCTTTTCTAAAAAACTAAACATAATAAAATGTCTTGCCAGTAACAGATTCAACTGCAATACACATACATTAATATCAATTACAAAAGCATTGATAGTTTCGAAAATTGACTACGGACTAGTGTTCTACGGTAATTGTTCAATTGTTCACCTTAAAAAAGTTCAAACCATCCTAAACTGCGCGGTAAGGACAGCTTTGGGAGCATTTAGAACAACACCGATTACAAATCTTTTGATGGAAGCTAGTATCAACACTGTAGCAGATCGACGAGACTTTTTACAAGCTAAGCTTATAAAAAACCTTTCTTCCTCAAGAAACTCACCCCTTCAAAAAATGTCCCAATCTATTCAAAATAGAAAGAACTTCAACAATAAAATACCTTCAGCTATAACTTTCTCTATACAACATTGTGCCAGACATAACATAAGCTTCTCATTACAACGGAATATAAAAACTAAACAACCATTATATAAATTTCAAACTGATTCAATAAATACCGAACTGAATAAGCTAGACAAGAACAACACCCCCGACTCTACATACCAACAGCACTTTCTTCACATAAAAAGTCACTTAAGTAATTATAGTTTTTTGTACACCGACGGATCGAAAACCATAAATAGTACATCTTTTGCAATAACAACTGAACATTAAAAGTAGGCCTACTGCAAAACTTTTCTTCTATTTACTTTGCTGAAATTATTGCTATGTACGAAGCAATACAAATTATTAAGTATAAGCGTGGTAAACATGTAATATTTTCCGAATTACTGCTGAACAATTTGCCAAAAAATTAGACCAAAACATTACATCTAGGATTGATCAAACAAAAATTATTAGATTACGGCTAGGACATACGAAAATAACCCACCAGCACTATCTCAATCCCAATAAATCAAATACTTGCACCAATTGCCAAAACAATGTCCCGATAACAATAGAACATATACTTCAAAACTGCCCATCCTCACAATTTAGAAAAATTCGCACCCAAGTTTTCTCCAATAATAACCCACTCTTATTACTTGCAAACCCCACAAAACTGAAATAGAACAAATTATAAAATATCTAAAAGAAACAAACTTATACCACCTAATCTAAAAATTAAAAAAATACTCAACAACTTAATCTTATGGTAAAAAAAAGCCTACCTTAAACTTATATTATATTATAAAATATATAGGGTGTTCACTTTGTTGAGCACTTGAGCACTTGGGGAAAAGTGTAAACATTTCCAACAACAATTTACTCTGAACAAATTGTGCACAGCTTGCTCGACCCAGGCCCTGACTACGAAAAGTCGGGCACTTGTACCTTAGTGCTATAAGTTTATATGTACAAGCTAAAATCAAATGTGTGATCATTCATATAAATTGTATGGAAAAAGCGCCAACTTTGAATGAACCACCGTAGCACCGTAGCATCGTAGGAACCGCACCGTTTTAATCATTTTACTCATATTTACTTTTCAGGGTTCGGAATCGCCCTTTACCTGCAGCTTTCGAGACTGACGGCTTATTAAATTGCGAAATAATACCAAAGAGGATAAAAAATAGTAATAAAAAAAAGACAGTGCAAATAAAGTGATAAATCATGGCGGGATCATTGCATAAGCGCAATTCGCAGCTAAGGGTTCTCCGAGGTAATAAAAACGCGAACTACTTAAGAAACTGCTTTCCATGGCCAAAAATGACCACACATAACAGCATTACCATGATTAAGACAATGCCGAACCGCGGTAAATACCATGGATGACCAATGGTTAAAAATATAGTTAAGACCATAAGGAATGTTTCAAACCACTTTTCGTGACTGACAACTCATCAAATCGCGCAAAAATACCGTTGAGGATCAAAAATAGTAATAATGTCAAACAAACAGGAAAAAAACCATGTAAGGATCATTGCATACGCGCAGTTCGCAGCTAAGGGTTATCCGCGGAATTAAAACCGCTAAATACTTAAGAAACTAACCTCTGGTGACTAACCGCGATACATACCATGGATGACCATTAACAAAGAACTTAGAAGAAGAAATTTTCTTCAAAATTTCCGAAAATTTTTTAAAATTAATTGCCGGTGTGGTCATCCATGGATTGGACATCCATGGTATTTATCGTGGTTCAGTATTATCATATTCATGGTAGTGTAATGGTCATGTGTGCTCATTTTTAGCTTCGAAAATCAATTTCTTAAGCACTTAGCGGTTTTTGTTACCACGGCGATCCCTTAGATGTGAATTGCTTTTATGCATTAATCCTGGCTTGATTTTTTACTTGGTTGGAAGTAAAGTAAGTTTGACATTATTTATATTTTTGAACCGCAACGGTATTTTCCCGCGATTTGATGATTTGTCATTCCTAAAAAGTGGTTTGAAACATTCCTTATGATCTTCACTATATTCTTTAACATTGGTCATCCATGGTATTTATCGCGGTTCGGTATATTCAAAATCATGGTAATGTAGTTATGTGTGCTCACTTGTGCCCTTGAAAAGCAGTTTCTTAAGCACTAAGAGGTTTTGTTACCATGCAGATCCTTCATCTGCGAATTGCGCTTATGCAATAATCTAGGCATGATTTTTTTACTTGGTTGGGCATAAAGTTTTTTTGACATTATTAATATTTTTATCCTCTTTGGTATTATTTCGCGATTTAATAAGTCGTCAGCCGAGTGCCGGATGCTGGCTTTCAAACTGTGCCACCAAAATAAACCTTACTAATATTTTATTATTATTATTTTAATTTTATTTCATTTTTTACGGTTTTTCGATTATAATCGTACGATGCCACGATGCCGACTACTACTCGGCACCGTAAAAATAAATCATATCTCAAACGTAGTTGTGCACAAATTTCGTGCACAGAGGGCTGCTCACAGCACTAGTCAGGCAAAACTGCTCAAGTGCTCAAGTGCTCAACAAAGTGAATACCCCAATTATGTTACATAGATTAAGAAAACAACATCCTATGTATTACAAAAAATATAGCCGAAGGCCATAGAAGCCAGTGCTATTAACTATAAGCTAGGTTAATTGTTTGTAACTCTAACCTCGCTGTACATAAATAAATAAATAAATAAAAATATATTAAACTGAATTGAAATATGAACAAGATGCGTTAAAGTTTACATTCCTGCACAGAGGAAGAAACCGAGAACATTGGACGGACATACGGAACAGGGACACATCTCTTTATATTGGAGATATGGACGCCTGCTGCTTTTCCCTCCACCCATATATTCCATAGGAATTAGAACCATCGCTTCAACGACCCACGCCACCTAAAACACAGAAAAATTTGGCTTGGTACCTAATGCAATCAACGTACGGAATGACGCGTTAGCCCATTCAACCGTTGAACAGTTTTGCAGAATCACATCTAAAAGGCTTTTTATGCTTGGTCCAGCTGACAAATGAGAGATCAAAAAGACAGGCAAATCGCTTTCACTCACTATTTCTCTCTTGTTTATCTCTCTGTCGACAATCGGTTTTGTTGTTTTTTAAAGCAAATACATACGTATTATACGACTGAGAACAACTTTACTCATTCCAATAACATTTAAATATTTGTTCTTAAGAATTTTGAGACCATCTTGTTGTTATTTTAAGTTGAAGGCTACTCATTTTCTGAACAGGTTTTTTCCTTCTGTGTGTAGACATGATAAGCCAAAGTGTAGTCAATTTTGTTTTATTGGGATCCACTCATAAACTCTCTATCAGATTAATAGATGAGTGTGTAGAGAACGCGTGGGTCAATTATAAGTACATTCGACCCCGCTTAACAGACTATTGAATTACATTCAGCGTCCCTCCTGTTTAGTGCAATTCTTGCTTATAAATACACATAGTATACTATTATTTTTGATTTCGAGAGTGTTATGTAGGCCTGCTGGCTAGGAACCGCGCTAGGCAGAGGATCCTGTATTGCTTCGCTCAAATAATTGCCGATGATCCAAAGGCAACAAAGAAATCAATTAGAAAGATGTTAGGGAATAACCGACCAGCATGACAGTCGTCAAAGCGAAGCCCATCGAAAAAGTTATATATCGCAGTGCGGGTCGTGCCAAAAATAACTAAAAGTATTGGAAATTTGTTGTGCGTGGTTTAGTAAAAGCGAAAAAAAAGGCCAGCCAAAAAATATTTATTTCCGTTTAAAAGTTGCCATTTGCAACTCTAAATCGGTCAAACCGACAACTTTAGCAAAGCCAATCACGGTGGATAATATGCTAGTAGTTTTAGACGTCGCAGATTATGAAATTCTGTAAATTATTTGTATAATGTTTTTGCATTTTTGGCTGGCTTGAGGTCGGTGCAGAGTTACAATTCAATGTAATCAACACAAATCAACAGAGATTAATTACAACAATTTGGAATAGCAAATTATTTGTATAATTTTTGACTAATCTTAGTAGGCCAAGAGTTTTGGTAAATTTGATTTGCTTGAGCAGTCAAAGTCTTGTGTTCATTCGGCAGTTGGCCCTTGTGAGGACAAAGAAAATTTAACATAGAAGCACACTCTGCTGCGTCGTCAACATTTCACTCAGAAATTAATCAGCTGTTTGCTGTCATTTTGGCTCTTTGAGTCATTTTTTGACACTTTGGCTCTCTAACAAACATGGTTTCCTATGTCGACAAACATTTTGAGTAAAATTTTGAGTTGTCAGAATGAATGCTCTTTTTGTCAGGATTGAGTTAACATCACTCAAAATAGAGAGGCGTTTCAAAGTGTGCTTCTATGTTAAATTTTCTTTGCAATTATTTTTTGGAAAACATTTTTTTTTCTTTGACTGTCTGTTTAGACTTTCTAATTTATTTTTTCTTTCTATTTATTTTTCGAGCGAAGCAATAGCCTTACGGTATTGAAGCATTTCCTGATCGTTGGAGCTGAATTTAGCTTCTATTATATTTATTTTTCTTTAAATTTATCACTGCGCCTTGAATTATTCATGAACTCTGTTATATAGTTATTCTAGTCCATAAAGAGCCGCAAGCAATATGTCTGAGGGCTCTGTGAAATTAGACCGCGTGAATTTAGACCGCGGTACATTTTGTATGGCGGCCTAATTTCATTCTGCAAAATGAATTTAGACCGCCAGCTCAAAATGAAATTAGCCCGCGCGGCCTTATTTCATTTTGCAAAATGAATTTAGACCGCCATCACAAAATGAAGCTAGCCCGCGCGGCCTTATTTCATTTTCCAAAATGAATTTAGGCCGCGATCACAAAATGAAATTAGACCGCGGGCTTGATCTTAGACTAAGTATTTGAATTTTGTACAGATGTGCAAAAGTATGTTGATAAATTAAGTGATTTGCATTGTGTAAATTTTCATTATTTTATTTGAAAAATTGAATCGATGATAGCGCCGCAGGCAAAAATTTGATACAAAAAAATCGCGCGATTTTTTGTATCAAATTTTTATTATTTCTTAATGTTATATTTAGAAAATTTTTTTTACTAGAAATCCAAAAATACATTTTATTTGTAATGGCGGTCTAAATTCATTTTGCAAAATGAAATAAGGCCGCGCGGTCTAATTTCATTTTCTAATGGCGGTCTAAATTCATTTTGCAAAATGAAATTAGGCCGCGCGGGCTTATTTCATTTTGTAATGGCGGTCTAAATTCAGTTTGCAAAATGAAACTAGACCGCCGACGGCGGTCTTAATTCACGCGGTCTAATTTCCATCACCCGTATTAGGTCTATAAGTTCCTCATCCACATGTCCCACAATGCCGTTTAGATCGAAGCCCTTGAATTCTCATGGTAATTTAAGAAGGCACAAAAAATTGCACTTCTTTAAAAATTGATCAAATAAAATTAGTGAACTTTTTTAAATAATAATAAAGCACACTTTGATCTTATCGTTTATTCATTTAATTAAAATTTTTTTCATTTTGTATACCCTTGGAGAGGGTATATTAAAATTGTCCGGATGTTTGTAACGCATAGAAGGAAGCATCTCCGACCACATAAAGGTTATATATTCTTGATCAGCATGACGAGCTGAGTTGATATAGCCATGTCCGTCCGTCTGTCTGTTTCTATGCTATCGCCTCCGTCAGTTTTAAAGCTATCTTAACCAAACTTTGCACGAAGTCTTTTTTGAATAAATACGCTGCTCATTTGTCGGAACCGGCCGGATCGGATGACTATAGCATATAGCTGCCATAGGAACGATCGGTTGAAAAACTAGTTTTAGTGAGAAAAACTTTTTTGTTTTTAGTGCTATCGCCCCCAACGCTCGTATTTATAAGTTTTTAGCGATTCCACATAATTTCACTAAAACTTGTCGAAATCGGACCACTATATAGTATAGCTGCCATATATAAACTTCGGTCGAGCCGAAGTTAGCTTGCCCTTTTTTTTTGTTTTCAATGTTATCGCTCCAAACGCTCGTATTTATAAGTTTTCAATGATTCTACATAATTTTATAGCTGCCATACAAACTGTCAGGCACATATCAAGCTCCAAGGGTATATAAAATTCGGTCGAGCCGAAGTTAGCTTGCCTCTATTTTTTTAATTGAAAACTTATAAACAATATCGCTTAGTTTATTAAGCAGCTAAAATCACGTCCTTTTGCTGAGCTGTGTGAAATGTTTAAAAACTTGTATACGGGTGTGTCACAGAAATCTCTAGAGGTTTTCGTATAAACGTCAGCATTTTATATCTAAGCTGTTTAAATTTATATGTTATGGGGCTAAAATATGCCCGGCTACTAGATTAGATGTCAAAAGTTGAGAGATTTGAAACCGCCTGCTCAACGTCAAATAGATTTGAAGCGTACGGTTTTCCATCCACGTAATTTAGTAGGCGGTCTGATTCTTGGCACTTCGCAAATAAAGTAGTCCCTGATTTGTTCGAAGTGCAATCGTTTACACGAAAATCTCTAGAGATTTCTGTGACACCCCTGATAGAAAGCTTTCTGAATTCTTAAAAACACGATAATATTTATAAAAATTTCAAAAATACGGGAAAAACAAAGGAATGCCAACTTTGACTCGTCCGAAGTTTATATAATAAATAGAAGCAGTCTGAACTAATGGGTTTAGCGGTAAACGAGGACAAGACGAAGTACCTAGTGTCCTCTAAACAGAAGTAGTAAACAGAAGCCTGGAAATTCGAAGAAGAATCACGCTCGCAAACCGATGCTATTACGGGCTAAGTAGGGAGCTCAAGAGCAGAAACCTCAAGCGAAGAACAAAAATAGCGCTATATAAGACGCTTATCATCCCAGTCCTGCAATACGGCGCAGAAGCATGGGCAATATCATCAGCGGATGAGGCGGCGATTGGCGTTTTATGCAATGCTTTGGAATTCTACGCTGAGTTTTGTTCGATTCAACACATGTTGGATCAAAAAACTCTATTTAAACCGCTCTATGCTTTTTTCGATATGAGCTGAATATATTCAACGCAGAGTTTTGTCGATTGATTAAATGTGAGTAAGAGTCACGAAAAAATTTTGTTTTTTTTCCAGTTCTCTGATAAATATGTTCGAGATGGACCCCTTGACGTGAATTCGAAAGTGTCACGGTGTGTCACGAGTCACGACGTGATCGTAAGCAAACACAGCGGATCGTTCATGATACTAGCGTGTGTCAAATACAATATATTTAAAACCTATTTATCTGGTTCTTTGAAATTTGTGCAAGTGGAATGGCGTAAGTTTGTTGCTGTTAGCAGATTATTAGCAGAAAAGCGAACTGCGGACACTAAGCGATATGGCTTATAAGCTGTCAGCTTGTGAAGTAAATATATGAAAATATTTAATATAAATTAATATAATTATAATTAATATTTATAATAAGTGAAATTATTTAATTAAATTATTTAAATAATTTCTTAAATTAAATTAATGAATTTTTAAGAATATGCGCTCTTTCCTCCGTAAATCACTATATATCCTCATGGGCTTCGATCTAAACGGCATTGTGGGACATGTGGATGAGGAACTTATAGGCCTAATATGTTAAAATATGTTGAGAAGATATTCTCAGGCGTACTGCAGAGAATGCATAGAGATATATATAGAGAAAAAAGAAATTTGCCTTGTAGATCGGTCAGATCTGGTACTTAAAAATTAATAATGAAATACAATTTTAAAAGAAAGACTGCCTTTCGGCTCTCTGCGAGCAAATTTACCAAAACACTTGTCCTACTAAGATAAGACAAAAATTATACATTTAACAAAAAAATTTGTGGAATTTCATAAATTGCTGCGTCTCAAATTACTAAATAGCATATTACACAGTGCTACAAATTTCTGAAAATTGTAATAACCTGGGTATTGGCATAGCGTACACTGTAGAGCAGGTCGCGTATAGCACTTCCTCATACTTGGTTTTCCTCGGGGACCCCCAAAATCTGAAGTTAGGGCCCAAAAACCGCTTTTTGCTTTTTTACCTCACTTAAATAGATATAACTCGCGAATGGACCATCTGATTGCTCATAACCTTATCAATTCCGATAGCCACGAGAGGGATCTAAAACATTATAATCAATGGTTTGACTATTTTAACGCGATGGCTGAGAACAGAGGCACTTTCAACTTTTTTTGAGAAATTTGTACTTTGACCATCACTGGTTTAACTATTTTATTCTATGCGATTTTTCCTCAAAGTTTGTAATAAAAGCTCATTTAATTCTCCGTCGAACGGTTGTTGTTCCAATGAATTTGGATACCGTTTGACGAAGTCATCTAATTAGTGACGCGCATGAATGGATTAACGACGGACGTGTTTTTCGATCGCTCCCGAAAATAAAAATTCGTCGCCAACAGTCGTCGCTTTTGTTTTTGTTTCCCCACGCGAGTCTCAACTTTCTGTGTGTCGCGGCCACAGAAGTCTCGTTTGTTTAACGGTTGTTGCTGATAAGCAGCCTGTGCCAAAGTGGTAAACAAAGCCATAAAACACTTTACGGTGAATTGCGTGAATTAGCTGTGAGCTACTGGCAGTGTGTGTGCGGTGCGTGTATCGGCTTCGGTTCGCGGCCGCGGTTGCTGTACCAGCCAGCTTGTGTCACACGTGTGGTGTGTGTCGCGGATAAAGTTGTCAAAAACTGCCGATAGAGGGCGTTTGTTCTCGAAAGAGGGCGCTGATTGGTGTGTGTCGCGGATTTCAGTTCCGGAAACTGCACACAGAGGTCGCTCAGCATGAGCGAAACGCCAACGCCAGGCGAGCTGAGCCGCTCATCGAGCATGGCCAGCGTGATGAGCGAGGGTAGCTCGAGTAGTACCCGTCGCCGAGGAGGAAGACGTGGAAAGAGGACCAAGGTGCCCTCTGATGACTCGCCGCCACTTTCGCTGGCATATGGGCAGTCGAAACGGGCCGCTGTTGAAGGTGAGTTGCCTTCGGACGAGCTTATTTTTAAAGCTCCAGCCGCCCCTGCCCCTGCTACCCCTGCTACCCCTGGTGCCCCTGCTGCTGATGGTGGAGCAGCTCCTGTTGCTGCCCCTGCTGCCCCTGCTGCTGCCCCTGCTGCCGCTTCTCATGCTGCATCGCTCGCTGCCGCTCTTGACAAAGTAAAGGCTGCTGTCGCCCGTGATGTGGCTCCACGCCCCGTGGCTGATGCTCCGCGCTGCCCAGCGACTGCCATAGTCGCCCAAGGCGCGTCGGCTGTTATAGCCGAGCTGTCGTCAGTGCAGCTGAGCGTCAAGGACGCAGTCTTTCGCGGCAAGATGGATGACGAGGCTGCTCACGCTGTCCACGCGGCGATTGCGCGCTACGACGAGCTCGTCGTAGCGATGCTGCTGCAAAATTTAGCGTTGGAGATTGCCTCGAAGGTGCAGGTGCAGGCACCCCCGGCTGCTCAAAACACTGTTGCCCCTGTAGCTGCTTTGGCTGTACCCACAGCTGCCCCACGGATGAGCAAGCCAGTTCCGACGTGGTCTGCTGTGGTGACCAGCCAGGACCCCGCTGTCACGGGAAAACAGGTGGCGGAGAAGATCCTCAAGGAAGTGGCTCCAGCCCTTGGCGTCCGTGTCCACGACGTGCGTGAGCTGCATCGTGGTGGTGCCATAATTCGCACACCTTCGGTGGGCGAGATTAAAAGGGTGGTGGCAAACGCCAAGTTTGCTGAGGTTGGCCTCGCTGTCGAGCGAAACCGGAGCCCTAAGCCGAGGATCACTATCTTCGACGTGGACACGAGCATACTGCCGGAGGAGTTTATGGAGGAGTTGTATGTGAACCATTTCAAGGAGCAGCTCACGATGGCAGCCTTTAAGAGGAACGTCCACTTGGAGACAAAGCCTTGGTCCACCACTGACGGCGACAGAGTCAATCTGACGCTTGAAGTGGACGAGAGCGCACTGGCCGTACTTGAAGAGACCGGACGGGTCTATATCAAGTGGTTCTCATTCCGATGCCGGTCCCTCGTACGTACCTATGCGTGTCATAGGTGCGTTGGATTCGATCACAAGGTGTCTCAGTGCCGATCGAACGACGTCACATGCCGTCAATGTGGCGACACTGGCCACTCTGCCACAAAGTGTACCCAGCAGGTGAGCTGCAGAAATTGCAGACAGAGGCGGCTACCCGACGGGAATCACATGCTTTTGGGGACGTGCCCCACTTATGCTGCGGTGCTAGCGAGGGTGGCAGCTAGACATTAAAATGTTTAGCTTCACCCAAGCAAACTGTGGTCGTGGCAGAGCTTCGACTATCAAGCTCGGAGTCCGGATGCGAGACCTAGGCCACTCGATCGCACTTGTGCAGGAGCCCTATGTGGACAAAAGAGGAGAGATTTCGGGCCTCCCATCCGGGATGCTCGTTTTCACCGATCTCCGGAAAAAGGCTGTCATCATCATCGACGATCCAGATGCCATCTGCATGCCAATTACATCGCTGATCACCGAGTTTGGCGTATGCGTGAGCGTCACTGGAAGATTTGGCTCCATCTTCCTGAGCTCCGTATACTGCCAATTCAACACCGAACTGGAGCCGTACCTCGAGTACTTAGATGCGGTGCTGCTGTTAGGCAGCCGCACTCCCGTCATCTTTGGCCTTGACGCGAACGCAGTATCCTCCATGTGGTTCAGTAAGCTCTCCGAGCATGCTTGGAGACATGATAACTACAACCGGGGTGAGCTGCTGTCCGAGTGGTTACTCAGACGCCGAGCCAGTGTGCTAAACGAGGCCAGCGAGGTGTACACGTTCGACAATCGCAGAGCCCAAAGCGATATCGACGTGACGATCGTCAACGATGCAGCGTCTATGTGGGCCGCATATGACTGGAGAGTGGACGAATGGGATCTTAGCGACCACAACATTATTACTGTTGAGGTGACGCGTGACCCATCAGACACAGTTGAGAGCTTTGCTCCTGTGCCGTCCTGAAACGTCTCAAATGCGCGTTGGCGGTTGTTCGGTGAGGAAGCAAGACGATTGGCAGCCGAACTGCCTGAGGACTTCGAGGAAACGCCATTGGACGACCAAGTGTCTGCAGTGCGCTCGCTCGTACACCAGTTGTGCGACCAAGTGCTGGGACGCAGACCGCCGAGAACTAAACGGACAGTGGTTTGGTGGACCGCCGAACTAAACTCCAAGCGCCAAGAGGTCGGGAGACTGAGGCGTCGGCTCCAGGATGCTCGTCGTAGTGGCAACGACGAGGTCGGGCGACTTGCTTCTGCACTGAGGATTTCCTCGGGGCAGTACAAGAAGCTCATCCTGAAGGCGAAGGAGGACAATTGTGCGTCGCTTCGTGGGAGACAACCGGAATGATCCATGGGGGCCCGTATACAAAATATGCCGGGGACGAAAGAAGTCTACCGAGATAGGAAGTCTTCGTTCGAATGGTGAGCTGGTCGTAACATGGCACGACTGCTCGGGTGTGCTCCTCCGTAACTTTTTCCCAGTTGCGGAGTCGAATGCGCACATCGCCATTCCGAACGAGGCTCCTCCAGCCCTTGAAGAATTCGAGGTGGATGCTTGTGTCGCCAGGTTGAAGAGCAGGCGCTCTCCCGGCATGGACGGCATCAACGGTACGATCTTCAAGGCACTGTGGAGGGCCATCCCTCAGCACCTGACAGCGTTGTATTCCCGCTGCGTAGACCAAGGATACTTCCCCACCGAGTGGAAGCGCCCGCGAGTAGTGGCACGGCTCAAGGGGCCTGATAAGGACAGGAGCGATCCTGCCTCTTATCGTGGCATCTGTTTGCTGCCAGTTTTCGGCAAGGTGCTTGAGGGTATCATGGTGAATCGGATGAAGGAGGTTCTTCAGGATGGCAGCAGATGGCAATTTGGATTCAATGAAAGACGCTGTGTGGAGGATGCTTGGAGTCACGTCGTGAGCACTGTTGCCGCCAGCCCGGCCCAATATGTGCTCGGAATCTTCGTGGACTTCAAGGGTGCCTTCGACCACGTGGAGTGGAGTGCCGCTATGCGCAAGCTGATCGACTCCGGCTGCCGAGAAGCCGGCTTGTGGAGAAGCTTCTTCTCTGGCAGGAGCGCAAGTATCGTCAGCAGGTATGGAGAAGTCACTGTTCCGGTGACAAGAGGTTGCCCACAGGGGTCCATCAGTGGTCCATTTATTTGGAATCTCGTGATGGACACACTTCTCCAGCGTCTGGAAACACATTGTGTATTCAGCGCGTATGCAGACGACTTGCTGCTTTTCACCGAGGGAAATTCCCGAGCTGAACTGGAGAGGAAAGGAGCGCATTTGATGTCCATCGTAGGAGCGTGGGGAGTAGAAGTTGGTGTATCCGTTTCTACCAGCAAGACGGCTGTCATGCTGCTGAAAGGTAGATTATCACCGAATAGGCGGCCATTGGTACGATTTGCTGGAGCAAACATACCATATGCTGACGAATACCGGTACCTTGGCATCACGGCCGGCGAGCGGTTGAGTTTTCTCCCGCACTTCACGTACTTACGTGAGAAGCTGGCCGGAGTCGTTGGCGCTTTGGCACGGGTACTGCGGGTCGACTGGGGTGTCAGTCCTCGCGACAAGCGGACCATAATTGCCGGACTCATAGTGCCTTGTGCACTATTTGGTGCCTCGGTTTGGTACGGCGTGACACGACGACAAGTCGTTGCCAGGAGGCAGCTCACCCGATGCCAGAGGCTCGTCCTGCTTGGATGCCTACCGGTATGCCGAACAGTGTCCACTGTGGCACTGCAGGTGCTTGCAGGAGTTCCCCCTTTGACCTGATGGCCACGCGACTGGCAATTAAGGTCAAATTGAAGCGCGACTACCCGTTGGAGGATGGCGATTGGCTGTACGGTGAAGACCTGACAAGTCTTGACTGGAAGCAAAGGATGGCGCGGCTCGACGAAGACTTACTGCGCGAGTGGCAGCGCAGATGGGATAATGGTGCCGATCACGAACGAGTGACCCACCAATTTCTTCCCGATGTAAGCTTCGTCTTCTGCGAGCGTAATTTTGGCTTTACGCTACGCGCCGGTTTCTTGCTGACTGGCCATGGATCGCTGAACGCATTTTTGCATGCAAGGCACCTTAGTGAAACACCTGCATGTCCATGCGGTGCGGATCTTGAGGACTGGCAGCACGTGCTATGTGTTTGCCCCTTGTATGCAGAATGGCGAGACCTCGATGGACTGGGAATACGGCACGAGAATGGCGTCTGGATTGTGTCTGGAGTGGCAGAAACACAGGAGAGGATGAGGCTGCTGGATGAGTTTGCTGGCGCAGCGTTTGCAGAACGGCAGCGGTGTCTGCTGGATCCCTCGCGTGTGAGTGGGCTGTCAGTCCCGGGCTAGGCCAAAACTGACAAAATCCTCCTGGTGCTCCCTGTTCCGGTGCCTGTCGGGGCCAAAAGGGGAGGGCCCACCGAGCCTATCGGTACCACGGGTTGAGTAGTTTTCCAAGGCTACTCATTGAGGTCGGCCCCCTTATGGGAGTATCGTGGTGGCTGTGGTTGACACCCAAATCGCGGGTAGAGTCTCAGTCGAGGCTCGACGTGGAGTTGCGTATCAACCGGGTGCTGTGACCCATAGATCAGCAGAGAATTTAGATAAACCTCGCCCCTCACCAAGGGGGACTGTCATGCCCGACAAGCAGACAATCAAATTGGTACCTAGAGGACTTCGCTCCAGATTCATCGTGTCATATGTACAATTATGTGCATATCGGGGCACCGTGGTTGTATATAGCATAAAGATAAATTGTGCTTCGTATAGTGAGTAGATGTGGGTTAAAATTGGTTGTTGGTATTTGTGAATGAGCTGAAATTGGCATATAATAAAAAAGAGCCGTGCACAGCCAGAATCGTATACAGGTAGGCACGGTTAAGGCTTGTGAAAAGCAGATTGCTCTCATGGCGCAAGCCTTGGCCACGCCTGGACATATCTGGTCTAATGCATAGAATTTAGCTGCGGGTTCTATTTAATGATAAACCCCTTTGGTACCTAAGAAATTACTTTTCAAGTCCACAAACAAGGCCCAATGCTTGCAGGGAACCGCGATAAAATACCATGGATGACCAATGATGAAGAATATAAAAATCTCTATAACAGGATTAAATACCAAATAAAAACCAAAGTGGACCACGCCAAGTAAAAATGAGAAGAAAGTGACATCAGCATGCACTTAAGCAGCGATGGGTGATACATAGCCCGCTTGGGCCGCGACGCCCGGCCCGTTATCCTGTCTAAAAACTTAGCGCATAAATTGTCTTCTTTTGATGCGAGGGCCCGCACAAGCTGACGTTGCAACAAGTGTAATTGGCTCAATTTGAAGTGAGTTAAGACAAATAATTCCAAGAGTGTCGATGTCAGCCCGCATAAGCACACGGCGCAGCAAGTGCAGTATGGGCGACTTTAACTCGCTTATAAGGGTGGTTTGTGCTGTTTCTACAAAATAGCCTAACTCGCAACAATAGGTAACATTATTGGAGAGCGGTAATCTTGGCCCAGCAATCGTGAAGCATTGAATTTTATATATATTTGCATTTTAAGTACTTCAAAATATCATTTGAATCTGCCGCCAAACAAAACTGAGTTTACTTTTGGGGGACAATTATGTGAAAGCAAAAATAAATATGTTAGCATACTAAAAAAACGAGAGCGTAAGTTAAAGTCGGCTCTAACCGACTTCGATATACCCGTTACTCATGAATACTCGATCATTTTGCTACTTACTAACTAACTCTGAAAGGTACGAATCATCTATCTACAAAACTGTAGGAGATATGACGTTTTTTCCAAATTGCGGGGGCGGGAGGGGGCGTGGCCAAAATTTGAAATAAACTTGATCTGCGTACAGATAAAAGAAGCATTTGTCCCATACATGTCAAACCTCTATCTCTTACCATCTCTGAGATCTAGGTGTTCATACAGACAGACGGACGGACGGACAGACGGACAGACAGACATGTCTATATCGACTCGGCTGTTGATGCTGATCAAGAATATATATACTTTATATGGTCGGAAATGATTCCTTCTGTCTGTTTCATACATTTGCACGACTTTAGTATACCCTTTTTACTCTACGAGTAAAGGGTATAAATACTAAATTGTCGATGTATACTCAGATACTCAGCGCATTACTTCGTCAAACGGTATCCAAGTTCATTGGGACAACAACCGTTCGAAGGAGAATTAAATGGGCTTTTATTACAAACTTTAAGAAAAAATCGCATAGAATAAAATAGTTAAACCAATGATGGCCAAAGTACAAATTTCTCAAAAAAAGTTAAAAATGCCAGATCTCTAAGTCGCATTTTTCAGCCATCGCGTTAAATTAGTCTATCCATTGATTATAATGTTTTAGATTCCTCTCGTAGCTATCGGAATTGTAAAGGTTATGAGCCATCTGAAGGTCCATTCGCGAGTTATATCAATTAATTTAAGGTAAAATTACAAAAAGCGGTTTTGGGCCATACCTTCCGATTTTGGGGGTCCTTAAAGAAATCCAAGTATGAGGAAATGCTATACGCGACCTGCTCTACAGCGTACGCTATGCCAATACCCAGGTTATTACAATTTTTGGAAATTGGTAGCACTGTGTTATTAATATTATACGCTTTAACACAGATTTGGAAGTTTTGGTCAAAATCGTACGGTTATATCTCATGGCTACCATAGGAACTATCGGCCGAAAAGTGGGTCTTTATGAGAAAAACTATTTTGTTTTTAATGTTAGTGTCCCCCACTTCAGCGATTATGCAAATTAAACACTTTTACACAGATTCGGAAATTTTGCACAAAATCGGATGGCTATGTCTTATAGCTGCCATTGAAACTATTGGTCGAAAAGTGAGTTTTATTTATTAACATATATATCTATAATCATATAATGATAAGACATTTCATATGATCATCGATGTGCAGCCAAAACCATAATAGTTAGAAACTTCAAAATTTCACAATAACTTCCTATAGTGATCGGACGTTGTACTAAGAAAGCATTTCCTCAACGCAGCTCCCATTGCTCTCCAAAACGAAAAAAACGTTTAAGTGCTGAAAATATTTACTAGATGTGTGTTTTCTTGATATCAAAAACAACAAAAAATTATATTTGTTTAAAAATACAATAAAAATACAATTTGAAAACAAAAAAAAACAAAAAAAAATCTTCGCTTGCGTCAGGCCATGATTCGAACCCACAACTGCTGACATGGGCGGCTGACTCTCTACCCTCGCGCCACTTTGGCATTTTCAATTCGGTGGCAGACCACTTATAATTATGAAGCGCTCAGTCCGCAAGGCATATTTCTTTTGTAATCTATTATAAAGATAAAGATTCTCAAATAAATGCTTAATTGTTTGAATGGAATTTTAATAACCCTATTCTAGCGATACTTAGTCCTTGGTTCCTCCCAGGGGGCGAAAACATTTCGTTATTCACACGTACACGACCCGAACGTTTGCCGAAGCTGAGACCAAAAGAGCAGAAAGCCGTCATTCGCTCGCAAGAGTTCGAATCGACATCAATACTCTCTCACTTTTTGGCCTCGCTCTATATCTATAAAAAGAGAGTGTACTGACTGGCTGACTGACTGATTCACTGACTGATTCACTAACTCAATGGCAATCATCGCACAGCCTAAACGGTAAGAGATAAAGGGCTGTAATTTGGAGAGGAGTTCTGTTAGTGGAGAAGGTGCGTACTAAGACGGAGCCCACGAGGAAAATGGACGGAAAATTCTGCACTCAAAAACTATTTTTCTTCCGATTGGCTTTAACCTCGGTTTGTAAGGATGGAATACGAAATAGTTTGAAATGTGATTTTCTGATGTTGGAAAATTTTATCCAAAGGTCGGAAAATTCTGCATAAAAAAGTATTTTCCATCCGATTTCCTTGAAACTCGGTTTGTAAGGACAGACTACGATATGATTTAAAATGGGATTTTTCTTACCAAAAAAACCGCTCCAGGTTGGCTTAAAAATCGGTTTGTAAAGATGTAATACCAATTAATTTAAAAAGCGTCTTTTCAAAGTCGGAAAATTTTACCCGACTGCCGTAAAATTTCCAGCAAATTCTGCGAGAAGAAAACTATTTATCATCCGATTGGCTTGAAGCTCGGATTCAATTGATGAAATAGAAAAATGTCGGAAAATCTGATCCCCGCGAGTGAAAATGCGCAGAAAATTCTGCATGCAAGAAAACTTTTATTCATCCGATTGGCTTAAACGATAGAATACGAATTAATTTGAAGCATAATTTTCCAATGACGGAAATTCCGCCCCAGGCGCGAAATTCCAGGAAAATTCTACATGAAAAATAACTACTTTTCATCCGATTGACTTGAGACTCTGTTTGTAAGGATAAAATTCGCAAGTATTTTAAGTGTGATTTCCCAATGATGGAAAATCCGACCACGGTCTGATATTGGTTCTATACTGTTAAAGGCGCAGCGAAGCGCGACGGGTTATGTGCTAGTATATAATAATTTTTAAGTGTGTAATAAATTACCATTAAATAATGTACTTTCCCGGCGCCATTTTTCAATTGAATTACAAGGTGGGCCAATAGAGTTTAATTCTGCTGTTAACTCGGCCCAGGCAACTGCCACAGCGACTCTATCACCTTTGGTGTACCCTCGGCCGATTTCAGGGTGCTTCTCAATGAAGCGAACAAACATTTCATCTTGCTGAGGCGTTCTTTGCTTTCCCCTAAAAAATCCACACAGATATTATCAATTAAAATTTATAAATTTAATGTTTACTTACATTTTCGCGCAATTTGTTTCCTTCTTTTTCACACAGATGTATTCTTCTCTTTTTTAATCGGGCATTCACTAAATACGTATGCATATGCCGACTTGCCAACTTCCAACACTGAACTTTTAGCGAATATTTTTATTGAAGTACACATTTATTTTATGCTAAATGGAAGATTATAAAGATGCCAATGATCGTTTTTTTTACTTCAATATATCACTTGTTTTATTGAGTAACTCAATAAGATAATAATTGATAACTCAAAGACACTACCTATATAGATACCGCATCTCATACAAACTTTGTTTTTGAGATCCAATGTCAGATCCGAAGATAATACGTTCTTGTCGTCACATGTGACATCTATAACAGAGTTCCCCAAGCAGAGAGCGCGAAAACCTGACTGTGTCTCTGTCTAACACACAATGAAGGTTGACTTCGACAAGCATTCGGTAAGAATTGGCAAGTAAGTTCGTGCCCCCGGGGCTATCGTTGGGGAACTCTGATCTATAATATCTATAAATTTTTGCTCTCAGCCGTATAGATAATTTAGAAAACGTATAGCTAAATTTCAATAAATGTATCCTCGTAAAGGCGGCGAGAACCAAAAATTGGGATCCAATGTCAGCTTCCAAAAACTGTAGTTTTTTGTTTCACATGCGTCATCTATATTATCTATAAATCTTTGATACAATACTCCGAAAAATTTACAGCACTATTTTTGTTAAGTTGGCACCTTAGTGCTTGGTTGGTTTTGGGTTGGTTTTGCTGGCAAACTGTGAACTGCAATATTTTACTAGAGATTTTGTAACATGTTAAATTAGTTATTCTATCATTTATAAAAAGCAAAATAAACTATGCAGATCACTCAGAAAATTAAAAATGCTTTTATTTCAATCACTACTTTTTGATTACATTTTTTTGCAAGGTACATTTTGCAAAATCTCTTCACAAAACAAGGGAGCTTTGAAACCAACCAAAATAAATTTCTGTGGCACCTAAGTATTGGAATTCGGCTAGAATTTGGTTGGAAGAGGTTTCTGTGGCACCCTTATATAGTTGTCCGATTTTGACAAATCTTGGTGAAATTATGTGAAATCATTGAAAACTTATAAATACGAGCGTAGGGAGCGATATCACTGAAAACAGAAAAGTTTTTCTCACTAAAACTAGTTGTTCAACGATCGTTCCAATGGAAGCTATATGCTATAGTCATCCGATCCGGCCGGTTCTGACAAATGTGCAGCGTATTTGTACCAAAAGACTTCGTGCAAAGTTTGGTTAAGATAGCTTTAAAACTGACGGAGGAAATAGCATAGAAACAGACGGACAGACGGACGGACGGACGGACAGACGGACATGGCCATATCAACTCAGCTCGTCAAGCTGATCAAGAATATATATAGTCACATATTCATACTCCACCACCACATTCGCAACCTCGCAACCCTTATGCAGATTTCATACATTTCTCATAATCCACCTGAATAGTCATAAAATAATCACCCATGACAACAACTTTATTAATCATGCAAAACCTATACATGTAAACAAATATTCCCAGTCATGTAAACAAATATTCCCAGTAGACATAACAATTCTGGTGAAGCAAGGCATAATATGATCCCTTCACCATAATTGCTCAATAACAAGAACAAAGGACAGACGCGGCGCAAAGTCCACTTCATAAAAAACGAACTTTGGAAAAGAGAGAAAAAGCTTTTTTAGAACTTCATTCTCAAAAAGCACAAAACCGAGGTTTGCTAAGCGTCAACATCAGTCCAGCAATTAGAGTTTTACTTGATCAGCCAAACAGCACAGATCGTTTATATTATTAAAATATATTCAATGTAAATCTTTCACATAAGTTATTCGGTATTATTCAATAAAGAAAATCGTTTTTTTTATACAAGTGTAATATTGAACATCTAATTGGCGCAGCCGGTAGGATAAGTCAAACATTTTAAGGATCGACTGAAAGGATAATCGATATCCTGGATCCCAGTACCAATCTAAGTACTGTATGTTGTATACTTATCCGCGAAAGAACCCACGTGAAAACAAATCAAATCGACATCGTCCTAGCCCGCTTAAACCTACAAGTGTGACCGCTATCGAGACGTAAAAGAACTTTTCACGATCAAAGCCCACTTAACCCAAAAAAAAAAGTGACAGCTAAATCTACGTGAAGAAGATAAACTTGATTTTGAAAACGAAAAACTACCACAACAAACCAATCATGACTACAACAGCAGCAGGAGAAACAAATCCAGCTCTAACACTGTCAGAGCAGAACCTGAATCAAGCCCTTTGCCAAATTAGGCAGGTGCCTATGTTCAACGGAGCAACAGAAGACCTCTGTTCCTTCATCCGAAGGGTCGACTATATTCTTCAATTGTACCAAACAAGAGAACCCCGTCAAATGAATATATTATTTGGAGCCATCGAAATGCAAATAACTGGAGAAGCACAACGCGTGTCCCAAATTTCAGCTGTTAACACCTGGAACGATCTCAAGTATACCCTTATAGATGCCTTCAGAAACCAGACACCATGCGAAGAACTACTGAGACGCCTATACAATACACAGTTCAACGGAAGTATTCGTAAGTTCGTTGAAGAATTAGAATATAAGTCATTTGTAATACAAAGTAAACTTGCACTTGAAAATGAACATACAGCAAACGCACTCATATACAAAAGTGCTTTGAACAATACAATAAAAGACGTTATAATGAGGAAACTTCCCGATAGAATGTTTATGACATTAGCTAGATACGAGATATCTACAATTTTAAAGTTAAAACAAGTAGCCCAAAGAGAAGGAGTTTATGAGAACATAATACCCGATCGAACAAGAAATAACACCCCAAATAGTCAGTCAACTTCTAAAAATAACGATAACCGCAAATATAATAATGATAGCCGTAAATATAATAATGATAACCATAAATACAAAACAAATTATTCCCTAAATTATAATCAACCCCAATTTACTAACGAAGGTAATCAAACAAGTCAAAATCGTTACGAAGATAGCCAGCAAATGAGACAAGAATTCAAACAAAAATTAAATCAGGGGAGATATCAAAACCCAAGCAATTTTCAACAAAGTCAAAATTATTCTAATGCTCCAAATCCCCCAGTAAAAAGGCAGCGTGAAAGTGGAAGTGGCCACCAAAAAATGGACACGTCCGAAAATTTTCATCAAATAGCCTCGGATTCGGAAATGGAAGAAGAAATAGAACAACAAACCCTTACATAAATTTAACTTTGAATAATAAAGTATTAAAATGTATAATAGATTCAGGGTCATCTATTAATATCATGACAAAAAATCACTTAAATTTCCCTATAAAAAATAATCAAATTGACGTACATACTATAAATGGTGTAATAACATTACAACAAAGTATTTCGTTGAAACCCAGCAAATTATGCCCAACACATCAAAAGTTTTATTTGCATAATTTCTCACAAAGATATGACGTCTTACTTGGTCGTCAATTTTTAAAAGATACTAATGCAATACACAATCATGGTACAGATACCATATTAATAAACAACTTCCCATTTCAAATGAAATATGAACATGAAGAAGTTAAAGAACATAAGGACGAGACCGCATATGAATGCCTTGATCCAAAAACAATTCAAGACGAGCATACAGTGTTCGCAATAAACAATGAATTACACGAATGTAATGAGTTCCGTTTAGAACACCTGAACGAAGAAGAAAAGAAAAATTTAATAAAAATATTATTCGAGTTTAGAGACATTCAGTACAAAGAAGGTGAGAATTTGACTTTCACAAGTACAATTAAGCATGTCATCAAAACTAAACATGAAGAACCAATTTATAAGAAACCCTATAAATATCCACAGACATTCGACGAAGAAGTTGAAAAACAAATGAAGGATATGTTAGAACAAGGCATAATCCGAAAATCAAATTCTCCTTATTGCTCGCCTATTTGGATTGTACCAAAGAAGCTTGATGCATCAGGAAGAAAGAAATTTAGAGTAGTCAATGACTATCGTGATATAAATGAAAACACAAATAATGACAAATACCCAATCCCGATTATGGATGATATATTAGACAAACTTGGAAAGTGTCAATATTTCACAACCATCGATCTTGCAAAAGGATTTCATCAAATCCAAATGGACGAAAATTCAATTCACAAAACTGCTTTTTCAACTAAAAACGGTCATTACGAATATACTCGAATGCCTTTTGGTTTAAAAAATGCACCAGCAACCTTTCAACGTTGTATGAATAATCTCTTAGAAGATTTAATTTACAAAGATTGTCTCGTGTATATGGATGATATCATTATATTCTCCACTTCTTTGGAAGAACACTTACAATCGTTGAGAAAAGTTTTTGGAAAATTAAGAGAAGCAAACCTGAAATTGCAACTCGACAAATGTGAATTTATGAAAAAAGAAACTGAATTTTTAGGACATATCATAACAACAGAAGGAATTAAGCCAAACCCAACGAAAATTCATGCCATCAAAAATTTCCCAATACCAAAAACAACTAAAGAAATTAAATCTTTCTTAGGTCTTTGTGGTTTCTACCGTAAATTTATTCCAAACTTTGCAAAAATTGCAAAACCAATGACTTCAAAATTGAAAAAAAGGATCAAAAATTAATATTAAAGAAACAGATTATATCCTTTCCTTCGAAAAATTGAAATTACTCATTATGTCAGATCCAATTCTGATATACCCAAATTTTGAAAAACAATTCTCATTAACAACAGACGCAAGTAATATTGCTATAGGTGCAGTATTGTCACAAGACCATAAACCAATTTGTTTTGCTAGCAGAACATTGAACGAACATGAAATTAACTATTCTGCTATAGAAAAAAGAAGTCTTAGCAATCGTTTGGGCAACTAAATATTTCAGATCATATTTGTACGGCAGAAAATTCGAAATCCTATCTGATCACAAACCTTTGGTATGGCTTAATAACATAAAAGAACCAAACATGAAATTACAGAGATGGAAAATCAAACTAAATGAGTATGATTATCACATAAAATACATCCCTGGTAAAGAAAACCATGTAGCAGATGCACTTTCAAGAGTGGAAATTGAAGAAAACTTCTTAGGAGAAACACCTAGTAGTGTGGTAGGCACAATCCATAGTGCTCAAGAAGATAACGAAAGATACATCCCTATCACGGAAAGACCAATTAATTACTATAACAGGCAAATAAAGTTTATCAAAGGAGAATTAAATGAAGTAAAAACTACCAAATACTTTCATAAAACACAAATTAATAAAATTAATGAAATTGAAAAGTTAAATGAAAAACGAAATGAATTTGAGATTGATACTAGATACAGACAGGCACCATTGGTAAGGAGTAAAACAACTAATCCTTTCAAAAGAACAGGAGAAATAACACAGACAGACAATAAACATTATGAAGAAAAGAATAGAGGAAGAAAGGTTACCCACTACAAATCTAAATTTAAAAAGAAAAAGAAAACTAACGAGAGTAAATATGACAATTCCAGATTACCAACAGTCGGTCAACCGAGCCAAGAAGGCGCAACATAAGTTAACATCATTTTTAATCTTATTCTTAGCACTATGTTATGTTAAAGAAACTAAGTCTCAAGACATAGAAGTTAATCAAATCCATGCTAAAAATGGATATTTAATTTTTAAAACAGGTTACATAGATTTACCATTAAACTATGAACACCATATCCTAACCGTAAATTTAACCAAAACAGAACAAATTTACGATAATCTTATATATCAAAATAATGAATTTACTAAATATGTGCAAATCAAATATTTAACAGAAAAATTAGAGAGAGAAATGAACGGCATAAGAATTGCAAAACGAAGCAAACGAAATAAACGAGGACTCATTAACATTGTAGGAAAAGCTTACAAATACTTATTTGGCACCCTAGATCAGGATGATAAAGAAGAATTGGCAAACAAAATTAACAATTTGTCTGATAATAGTATCCAAATAAATGATTTAAACCATGTGATCGACGCAATCAATCACGGTATAGATTCCTTAAACACCATAAGTCAACAGGAGCAAAGACTCGCAGTTCATATTTTTAACCTCGAACAATTCACAGAATATATAGAAGACATAGAATTGGGTATGCAATTAACTAGGTTAGGCATTTTTAATCCAAAATTATTGAAACATGATTCACTTCTTCACATTAATTCAGAAAAACTTTTGAATATAAAAACATCAACTTGGTTAAAGACTATTAAAAATGAAATTTTGATTATATCCCACATACCACGTGATATCATTAAACAACCAATTTTTGAAATTTTGCCATATCCAGATGAAAACAATAAAATCCTAACTGAAAGAATTCATGATAAATATTTTATTCATAAAAATAAAGTCTACACAGTTACATCTAAAAATTTAGTTACGAATAAATGTATTATAGGTTTATTAAACCAAGAATCTACTTCATGCAGATATACAAAGATGCATAAAAATCTCGCAGTAAATTTTATCGAACCAAACATTATTGTCACATGGAACTTACCTAAAACAACACTAAACCAAAATTGTGTAAACAGAAAAATTACTATAAAGGGAAACAACATTATAAAGGCTTTTAATTGTTCAATTCAACTCGAAGATGTAATAATTACAAACACACTACTAGATTATACACAAACAATTTATGTAAACAATAACGTTACCAAATTAGATCCATTATCATATGTTCAAGCAAGAGAAATATTACAAGAACATACGTATAAGAATAATGTATTTCAAATAATTATTACAACTACCCTAGTTATAATATTAATTATAATCATACCTGTTAAGTTGCCATTAGAATTAATAATCAATTAAATTATTTTTGGAAAATAGTCGTAGTGATTATATAGTTGTCTGGTGAAAAATTTATGATTATTTAATGATTACGATTAAAAATAATCAAAAATAATGGAAAATTACCATAAATTATTAAAAATAATTGAAAATAATGGAAAATAATGGAAAATAATCGTTTCCATTATTTTCCATTAATTTCCATTATTTTCCATTATTTCCATTATTTTCCATTATTCCATTATTTTCCATTATTTCCATTATTTTCCATTATTCCATTATTTTCCATTATTCCATTATTTTCCATTATTTCCATTATTTTCCATTATTTCCATTATTTTCCATTATTTCGACTATTTGAGACTATTTTGAGAGAAACAAATTATTTTCAACATCACATTTAATAACAACAATGTTTCTGTACGAGATTGGCTTACAACATATTAACAAAAACGTATTAAATATTACATGTTTTCACATTAAGGAGGTATTCTCCATTGGCAAAATTTGTTTTCGATTTTTTTTTTTGCATTTTTGTATAGTTTGGATATTTGAGAATATCGCCCCAAAACCATTTTTAAAAATTCAAAATACTTTAGAAGATATAGCCTTTTTAGTCGAACAATGTTTTCGCTAAATCGAGAAATTTTTGAGTAAATAAATTTCCAGTCAATAAAACTGTGATATAACGGCTGGTTCTTGAACTTGTATGGTAAGATATTGTAGCCCAGAACGATATCGATTATTAATCGGCTTTTAATCGATAATTTTCGAAGGCTATCCTACGCAATACTACTACCTACTAAATCGCTCAGAAACTACAGCTGCGGCCGCATCTAAAGAGGCAGAATGGCACGCAAAGCAAAGAGAGCTGCTGCTGAAAACAGTTTTTTTGAAAATGAGGAAGATTCGCTGTATGCAGCTGGCATCGCAGACTAATATCTGTAAGTATATAATATTTGTAAAATTTTTGGTTACTTTTAAAGCAACTTTTTCGGACTGCCAAACCACTCCAGTTCTACAAAACCAATTTTGATCAAATTATATGCAATCGACGCAGAATTGTCACCATTCTAGAACTGCATTTTTGATTTTTGATTTTATTGTTCTTTCTTTTTCCCAAAAAATTTGTTTTAAACTGTAAACGCGTTTATCTCGCAACCACGTTTTTTGAACTGGCGGCCATGATATCTCCAGTTACACTGAACCGATTTTGATGATCTAAACTGAAATCAACGCAGAATTGTCACCATTCTGGTCTAAGCCTCAATCATATTTAAAAAAAAAAAATTTACTAAATTTACTAAAAATGTACTATTTTTTTTTTTTTCATTTTTGAATGGCCGCCATTTTGTCAAAAAAAAATCACAAAATGTTTTTCGAGGTTCAGACCAGAATTACATCTATTCTAATTATAACCCCGTTTTTACTTTTCATTTCAGACATCCTGGAGACCTGGAATCATGGCCGCCAGCACTATAACTTTTTTTTTAGACACCCACTTTGACGGCCGATAAATTTTGTTTCTTTACTCTAATCTGTTTGTAATATAATCAAAAAACAGAATTGGAAAAACTCTTTGCGTTTTCAAATAAGATTTATTTAAAAAAGGTCCAAAAAACAGCCTTGACATAGAGAATACCCCCTTAAATTAAACACAAATATTAAACATATTCAGGGTTTGCCTTCATTAAAACTAATTTTTGGAATGAAATATCAGACAATGATTGGCGCCTAGGGCTGTTTATAATACCAGCAAATGAAAACAGACGCTCTACAGGAGCCGAAGATGTTAAAGGCGTGTTAAAAGCAATAGACGCTTCTTTTAAAATGCCATATTTTAGCCATATATCTTCCGAGCTAGCATTATCACTCAAATAGCTGAAGAGCTGATGGCAAATTAAAGACCGTTGTGTCGTGCGTAGTTCATCTTGAGAAGATGGACTTGCGTTTTCATCATCTGCAAAAGTAAAAAGATTGAAATTTGTTACAAATTCAAACAAACATACAGATTTACTCACCATCAATGTCAAAATCAAAGTTTTGAGCAATGTCAGGACAACTATTGCTTGTTGCACTCGTGTCAAAATTGAATTTTGTTGCGTGCTTTGAAAAAAAAATTGGCTATTGCGTCCAAAACAATATCGCGAACTTTTTCTTCATTACACTCCGGGTTCAGTTTGTGCAAAACCTTCACCCATTTCAATTTTATGCACGGGGTAAGCACCGCAGCTGCAATTGCTGTGTGTGCTTCTGCCGTCAACAAGAAATAGTTCTTAAACCGCTCTCGTAACTTTTCATCAACTTGTAGTATGACAGAGCATATAGATTGCAGTTCCTCGTTCTTAGATAGTTTCTGCAACCTGTTGCTCAACGTCATTAAACTCGGAATAAGGTAGCCTATATTGAATGATATTAAAAAATCGTTTAGACCTAAAAGTTTTTTTCATAACTATTATAATTTATATTACCATAGTTTAGGTTTTTTTCTCCTTGAAGAAAATCCAGCGCCTTTGAAATTGGTTCCATCACCAAAGCGAACATGTTCAGGTACTGGATGTCACCTTGTCTGAAAGACACCAAGCTCAGCTTATCGCAAAGCTCGTTAAGCTTCTCTTGATGTGACAACAATTTTTTTAACCGCGTCGTACAGCGAATTCCAACGAGTAACGACGGGCAATACCAACGAAGATCCCAAATGTTCCACAATTATTTCAGATGACTTTGGCCATCTGCACTTTTTCCACAGGCTATTGCATTTGTCCAATGCCTGAAAAAGAACAATAAAAAAATTTTAAAAATAATTTTTACACTTAATACAATTCCATATTACAATCTTATGCTGAATATACAGGGGCTGATTCGTCTTTAGAATCTTTTCAAAGTCCGTTGACGCAAGCAAATTAAGTGTATGGCTGCAACACCTCTGATGCTTGGCCAAAAACTTATCATTTTCGAAAATGGGCATATCGTCTTCATTTATATTTTCGGGAACTTCCACGTCGTTTTTGATTCCATAATCCTTGAAGGCCTTAACAAAGTTCGAGCCGTTGTCAGTGACCGTCATAACTATGTTGCTTTTAAGTCCGTACCAGCTGTTTATTTCCGCGATCATCTCGGCCACTTTTTCGGAGGAATGTACGCCAAACATTCTTCTGCATGCCAACGCAACCGATTTCCGTTCGAACTTTTCGGTTAGCCAATGGCACGTGTAACCAAGAAAGCTACGGCGGTTTCCTGACCAAATATCAGCCGTAGTACAAAAATAGCTTGCTGAAGAAATTTGTGCTTTGATTTTCTCAAGCATATTGGCATATTTGTTAGTAAGTTTGACTACGGCTGTTTGCCTGCTCATGACCTTCAAGCCGTTATGCTCAAAGAGGTCAATGAACGATTTCTTGCCCAGAATGGAAACAGGCAAAGCGCAGTCAACAATTGCGGTCAGAAGCTTCTCGTTAAACTGTATTTGCGCGTTTTCCCCAGAAACTTTGCCGGTCTTCAGAGTGTTGTACTTCGTGAACAGATCGGTATGTTTAATCCGCAAATGTGTTATAAAGTTTGACGAAACTCCATCGCGCCCTCTAATTTGACGGTTGCATGCAGCACACTTAGCGCACGTTGTCTTATCTGAAACCTACAAATTAAATTAATAAATATACATATGTATATAAGAAGTATGTTGTTCAAACCTTTTCCACATCCACATAAAAATCGCTTTTAAAAATTAGCTGTTGCAAATCAGTTGGCGATTCCAAACAATTTTTTTTTTGCGAGGGCTGGGACTCTCCCCCTATTAAGCGCCTTTTCCTCGTGCTTGTTGAAGGTAGAAAGTCTGGATCTTCCAAAGCATCATCTGCTGAAAAATCGCAATCGCTCTCGAAAATGGACTGAGACATTTTTACCTAAATTAAAAATGTTTGTGTACTCCATTCAATCATACATAAGTGACAAAAGTTACATAACAAGTGTACACTAGTCGGCATATTTATTTTGATAACATTTAATGCTATTTAAACTTATCATCGGTTCTTGATACGTATGCAAAGTTTCAAATTAATCAGGCTACTGGAAATTGGTCAAAATTACGCTTAATGATTTTGTTACATACATGCCGAGCTAATTGAGAACTTTCAATGAGTACTTAATAAGTTAAGCAAAATATTGTATCATTCAAACGGAAATTAAATGACCTTTCCATTGATATCAAACTTTTTAAAAAGTAATTTTAAACAACAAGGACCTAGACTTTACATTAAATGTTGTCAAAATAAGTAAGCCGACTGGTGTAAATGCAATACAACGTGTTCAGTTGTTATTAATAGGCATTAATTTAGCTTATGTGTATTTTTTGAAACTGTTTCACTTTCAATACTTACCCGTATTTTATTGAGACTGACTTATCTATAATTAACGATGTATTTATATTTATTTTTTTAGCTCCGTATTGTTCGGCAGCCCAGATAGAACTAAACAACATTACAACATTTCCATACAGATCGATTTCATGGAATGACAGCTCCATTCCATGGCCACCTTTTTAGTGCCGGATACTACACTTACCAAATATTGTATTATATTCACAATTTATAATATAAAAAAACTTCAATTACACAGAAATACACAAAATTCAATTTAACAAAACCCACTTCAAACTTAAACTCAACATATGAACGTTCAATATATAAAACAATATGTGTTCAATTTAAGCGTGTTGAACTTGCAAATCTCTCTCTTAAACATATGACGCTTAACGGAACCGCGAATACAACGCAAGCTATAAAATCCAATAAGAATTGGCATAGGCAGCGAGCAGACGAACAAAATAAAAATACGCAAAGTTGTTCTTGTCTGATTTTTCATTCGAAAACTTAGTTTTAATGAAGGCAAACCCTGAATATGTTTAATGTTTGTGTTTAATTTAATGTGAAAACATGTAATATTTAATACGTTTTTGTTAATATGTTGTAAGCCAATCTCGTACAGAAACATTGTTGTTATTAAATGTGATGTTGAAAATAATTTGTTTCTCTCAAAATAGTCTCAAATAGTCGAAATAATGGAAAATAATGGAAATAATGGAAAATAATGGAAATAATGGAAAATAATGGAATAATGGAAAATAATGGAATAATGGAAAATAATGGAAATAATGGAAAATAATGGAATAATGGAAAATAATGGAAATAATGGAAAATAATGGAAATTAATGGAAAATAATGGAAACGATTATTTTCCATTATTTTCCATTATTTTCAATTATTTTTAATAATTTATGGTAATTTTCCATTATTTTTGATTATTTTTAATCGTAATCATTAAATAATTGTGTGAAACCGAAAATAATCGCAATTTAATCATTAATTCAACTTTTAAACAAAAATAATCTAATTAATAATGACTACCATTAATAATCATTATTTAACAGGTATGATTATAATATTATTGTATGTTATCTATAAATTTCGAGCAATACCACACAAAATAATTGTAAAATATAAAAATCACTCAGAACAAATCCCAATGGAAATCCACCCAATACCAAAAGTAATGGAAAATGAAAATGTATCAAATCCGATCTTGTACCCCCAACTTTCCGCTTGAGGACAAGCTAAATTCAACGGATGGGGAAGTCACATATTCATACTCCACCACCACATTCGCAACCTCGCAACCCTTATGCAGATTTCATACATTTCTCATAATCCACCTGAATAGTCATAAAATAATCACCCATGACAACAACTTTATTAATCATGCAAAACCTATACATGTAAACAAATATTCCCAGTCATGTAAACAAATATTCCCAGTAGACATAACAATTCTGGTGAAGCAAGGCATAATATGATCCCTTCACCATAATTGCTCAATAACAAGAACAAAGGACAGACGCGGCGCAAAGTCCACTTCATAAAAAACGAACTTTGGAAAAGAGAGAAAAAGCTTTTTTAGAACTTCATTCTCAAAAAGCACAAAACCGAGGTTTGCTAAGCGTCAACATCAGTCCAGCAATTAGAGTTTTACTTGATCAGCCAAACAGCACAGATCGTTTATATTATTAAAATATATTCAATGTAAATCTTTCACATAAGTTATTCGGTATTATACAATAAAGAAAATCGTTTTTTTTATACAAGTGTAATATTGAACATCTAATTATATACTTTATGTGGTCAGAGATGCTTCCTTCTGTGCGTTACAAACATCCGGACAATTTCAATATACCCTCTCCAAGGGTATAAAAACTCCTAGTGTGTGTGCGAGAGCAGAGCGCGAAACCGGCAACTCACCTCACCATAGAGAGCGTGCCAAAGTTAAAACCGTTGCTGCACTAACGCGGTTGTATGAGTGTGTGTGAGTGTGTGCGGGTCTACAAAACTGTTGGTAACGCAGTGGAATCACCCAGCATCGGCAACGCGGAGCAATAAGAACATATTGGAGCAACGACAGCATCCACGCAGCTGCATTGGTGGTGGAACCGTCAGCGTGTGTTCGATCCCGGCTCAGGTCAGAATAATTATTTTATTTTTATTTATTTTCTGTGTGTTTTTTTAATCTCTACCCGGCTGGGAAGGAGATCAAAACGGAACACCATATCAACTACACGTTTGGGGCACCGTAAATTGCTTCTTGATGATGGATATGGAAGCTGGGGAAACGATTGAAGATCCGCCTTTGGGACGCTACCTGCTGAAGGAGGTTTTGGATGGAGCATCGGGTAGTATAACCCCTTTAACAAGCACCATAAACTGGGACCAAGCTGACCCATTCAGGAAAAGTACTGTGGTCGCACGATCTTCACCTGCAGCGGGTGGACAACTAGAGCGACCTACAACATTATTTGATACCAGTAAAAATCCGGCTGAGGAATGCGAGAAAAAGCAGGTCCTTGCCCTACTTAATAGCATCGGAGCTAAAGTGAGGGAGCTTCGGAAACTAATGGCTCTACCAAAGCGCTCCATTACGAACGGCATGAGGGAGATAGTTGATGAAATCGACCTCTTTCAGAGGGCATCACAGTAGGGTTGTCAATATTTTATCGATATATTGATATATCGATATTTTGTTTGAACGATAAGGGTTATTCCGATATGATATTTTTTGTACCGATATAGGATTATCGATATTTTTATAAACGATATATCGGAAAAAATTACTATGGTAATTGCAGGAGCAAATTGTCATAGCAAGACTGTCGATTTTGTTCTGCCCAAAACTTATAGAAAAAATTAAATCTTCGGAAAATTTCGTCCAAAAACCATGGGTCTAAAATGAATTCCTCCATTCAACTTGATCCAGGTACGGTATTTCGGCATAGGTTTTGTTCTCTTATACGTAATTTCTTCGTAGAAGTGCGTTTTCTAAGTTGAATAAATTAACATAGTTGTTTTCAGTCCTGTTGAATAAGACAAAATCTTAGTTTTTAATATAATATTTGAGGTGGATTTGCGCGGGCAAGAAATTCATTTTAGGCTCTTTGTTTGTTGGTTAGATTTTCTGCACTTATACCCTTTTTTTCGTAGGAGTGCGATTTCTGAGTAAAATATATAAAAATTTATTTTCCAGTCCCGTTCAAAAAGACAAAATCCTTAAGTATCTATAATATTTGAGATAGATTTGCACCGATTAGGAATTCATTTTGGATCCATGGGATCTTGGTGAAATTTTCTTAAAATTTTCCGTAGATTCCGTTTTTGCTATCCGCTATAATCTCTAGCTTTAATAATCTAGTTTCAGAAAATTGAGTCACATATCAATCATAACGTTATCCCACTAGAAAAATAAGATATAACGGCGACTATAAATGTTCATTTGTCGGTAAGGAAGTTCCTTGAAAACTTTTCACTTTTAATAAGCTTTAGAAAATAACGATATATCGATTTTTTCTGGACCCGATATATCAAAAATCAATATTGATTTTTGATATTATCGATATTGATATTTTGTGAAATATCGATAACCCTAGTTGTAAGAGGCCAAGAAGAAACCAGGATCCGAAATCACCAAGTGCAACCAACACTCCAAAAAAAAGCAATGCGCGGAGCACCCACGACGACGACTTTCGTTTCCAAAAATGCTCAGCAGCCAAAGGCCAAGCCCAATGGCCAAGCGAATAGTAATCAGCCACCAAGACATACTGAGCCAACCAAGCCGGCAAATAAGGAGCAAGCAAATGGAGAATGGACTGTTGTTAGAGGCAAAAAGCAGCCACAGAAGAGGGTGCCGCCAAGGACTGATGCAATAATCATTAAGGGCTCCAAAGGAATCTCCTACGCTGAGATATTAAAACTGGTGAAGGCAGAACCACAATTATTGGAACTCGGGCTGAAAGTTCAAGGCGTAAAGCGTACATCCAATGGAGGACTTTTACTGGAACTGGACAAGGTGTCTGATCCAAAGACGGCGGATCTACAGATGGCAGTACAGACCTTATTGGGAGCAGACTATTACGGTGACGATCCAGCTTGAGATTCGAGACCTGGACGAGGTAACCACAAAAGAGGAGTTGATAGACGCCATCAACAAACAGGTGCACATAGAGCTGCCAATGACAGCCATCACAAACTTTTGTGCATTTTTTTAATTTTATAAAGGAAACCCTAAAAACCTTGGGTTATTGAAAATGGTCAATTACACAAGTTTACAAAAAAAGGCCATTTTTTGCAACAGAGAACTTTGCAACCGTTCCTTATGTATTTTTGGCCGCTGAACTCAGATAAATTGTCCGTTTTCTTCCAGCACGTCAGGTTCACGAGATATTTGCATTAGAGAGGTATTCTTACATTTGTTGGTCGTGTGGCCACATTAAGTGTCCTATTCGAACCAACTTTGTTTTAATGTAAGCTGCATTGAATGACGTTAAAGAAAAACCAAACACGAAGTTTTGATTTTGCTGATAAGGTACCAACTTTTGGATTTGAACATTAAAAATGTGGGTTTTTTTGAAAAAATCGATTTTTTGGCAAGTTTAAGAAATTCTGTAAATTTGTCTGCTAATATTAAAAATCTTAGAAAAAAATAGTTGGTAGCTCTTTGTTTTTTCTTATTTCAATTATTTTCAGTTTTCCAATATCATTGCGCTTTTAGAAGTTATAGCCCAAAAACTATACAAATTTTCGACTTTTTTTGGACAACATTTACCGCCAAAATTTCTTGTAGCTTGAAAATAACATGGTAGTTATTTTTAAACCAAAGAATGGATATTAAAAAATTATTTAAGATCGATTTTTGAAAATTTTTAGACATTTTAAGGCTTAATATTGTTAAAAAAATGTAAAAATATTACAAAATTTTTTAAGGTTTTTGGACAATAACTTTTAAAGTCGCAATGAAATTGAAAAACTGAAAATAATTGAAATAAGAAGAAACAATGGACTACCAACTATTTTTTTCTAAGATTTTTAATATTAGCAGACAAATTTACAGAATTTCTTAAACTTGCAAAAAAATCGATTTTTTCAAAAAAACCCACATTTTTAATGTTCAAATCCAAAAGTTGGTACCTTATCAGCAAAATCAAAACTTCGTGTTTGGTTTTTCTTTAACGTCATTCAATGCAGCTTACATTAAAACAAAGTTGGTTCGAATAGGACACTTAATGTGGCCACACGACCAACAAATGTAAGAATACCTCTCTAATGCAAATATCTCGTGAACCTGACGTGCTGGAAGAAAACGGACAATTTATCTGAGTTCAGCGGCCAAAAATACATAAGGAACGGTTGCAAAGTTCTCTGTTGCAAAAAATGGCCTTTTTTTGTAAACTTGTGTTATTTTGGTTTTTACAGTGGTTCAATATGGAACAGTTTTTCAAACTGATACATTTTTGTATTTTTTTGGTTATAAATGCTACGTTTGGGAACGTATAAACCAAACGGAAACTCCGATTACAATTTGTACCTTTATTTTTTTTAAAGATGCATCAATTCTGAAGCAAAATGAATAAGAAAAATTCAGTTTATTTAATCAGTTGAATTATTGTCGTATTACTGAAGTACTACTTCTGTACCTTATTTTACCACTTTGATGGCTCGTAAAAAGTTTATTTTACCTAGTTTTGAGTTCTAGAGTGCACATTTTTGTAAAATACAAATATGTATAAATAAAAGTTGTTTGTTTTTTGCGACCTCTTCTTAGTTATTTAAGAAATAGTTGATAGCAGGCTCAAGGTCGAGAATATTTTATGTGCTTTGTTTTTTGTCTCCAATATAACTATTTCTTATATAAATAAAATATAAAAAGACACACTTTCCCTTTATTACCTCTTACGATTTTGAATATATCAATAATATGCTTGAATTTATTATGTATTAAGATGAAATCTAAATAATTTTGCTTGTACACCGGTGTTTTGCTTTGCAAAAATCGTAGCTTATAAAAGGAAAGAGATATATGAGAATTTTATTAGCTTTAAAAAAATGTGATAATAGCTAACTTTTGACTTCAAACTTAATTTCATACAAAATAAATATTTTATAGTAATAAATAATTTTAATAGAAATAAATTTTTTCACTTATCAGCTTTTTATAAAATGTATTTTAAAGCCATTGAAAATCTCTGGCACCTTCCCGTTTGAATTTTTCAAATATCTCTTTCCGTTCAAAAGTTACGATTTTTGAAACGCTAAATAAGCGAATCCGGCCAAAGTGCAGCGGTTCAATTTACTTTAGAAAAAGTTGGGTTAGGCCAATGGGGAAAAATGCGGTGGAGTAGTTTAACTTAAAATTTAGTTCACATATTATAAAATTTAAAATCATATATGTGCTCTAATTACACAAATCACACTCCACTACCTTTCGCTTTATATCTATTTTGACTCTATCTGACAATGATAAAGTGAGATATGGCTTAGGTACCCACCAAAAAATTAAAAAATATTAATATTTAAAAAACGGAGCCATGAAAAAATTTTTCAAATCGATTTTTGAGATCACCATTCCAAACTATACTAAGAAAATTTTTTAGCTGAAATGGGTCATTTACTTTTATTTTTGTAAACTAGAGTTATTTGTTATAATGTGGAACTTATTTGGAATATATTACGAATTTAATAAACAAATAATTATAAATAAATAGTTTCCAAATCAATCTACCTTTTACCACTGTGCAAAAGACAACGTGGCTCGTGCGGCACCTATAATGAAAACAAAAGAGGTGATAGATAAGCTTTCGCAATTTATTCACATTATTTTTGGACCACGCTGGCGAGGTAAGCAGTTCTTTGAAAATTAAAATAAATCAATGAATATAATATATTTATTTTCATTACATTTATATTTTCAGATGAAACAACATTTCCACATATACATTGGAGGAGGTAGTAGTGGTAGTGGTTCGACGACAGGCTGGTCTTTCAGCTGCTCCATCACAAGCCAGACGCCCCTTTCCAGCCACGGGTGCCCCACCATGCCGTTTTGGCAAAAATTGTCGCTTTGGCCAGCGGTGCCGATTTTAGCACAAGCGTGAGGGTTCACGAAGTGATCTTTTGGTAAAGCGCCAGCTGCTGGAGGCACAGTTGACGGCAATAGAGGAAGAAATTCAGTGTTCCCCTGCAAACGCATATGAGAGGCGTTTGGCTAAGCGAGCCGAAGAAAAAAAAAGCAGAAGAACCAAAAAGTTCCAGTGTGGTTGAGGCGGAGGTTCCAGAGGAGCCAAAGGAGGAAGACTCGCTGGAAATGGCAAAACTAAAAATTTGACTTACCCATAAAAAAATATTTGAAAATTAAAATAATATTTTTTAAGTCTAAAAATTTAAAATAAAAATGTGCAAAAATAATTTTTGGAATTCGATGGCACTTTTTCAGCTGGAAATGTTAAAAAATAATTCTTTTGAATCTAGTGAGCGTAAAAACGAAGAAGTTTTTCATTTGCGCAAAGTTGAGGGCATATATATTGACTGAATTGATTTTTTCTATTTTTGGTCAATTTAAGCCCAAAAAGTGTTTCTTCTACAGGTTTTTTTTTTTAAAATTCTTCGTTTTGGTATGCCGTTCATAAATCAAAAGAAAATACAAGTCTATGTGCCATGGGGACGTAGATATTTGAAATTGAGTTTTATTTTTTTTTTAATAATGAAACCCAATAATAAGCAATAAGTTTTATTTTTTGAGTAATAAATAAAACTCAAAAAATAAGTTTTAAATAAGTAATAAATAAATTTAAAAAAAATAAGTCTTATTTTTTGAGTTATAAATAAAACTCATAAAATAAGACTTATTTTTAGAGTAATAAATAAAACTAAAAAAAAACACTTATTTTTCGAGCAGTAAATAAAAATCAAAAAATAATGCTTACTTCTTGAATATTATTAAAAATTTTAAAAAATGAGGATCGATGTTTAATTTAAAAAAAACCCTCAAATGAATAAATTATTTTTTGAGTAATTAATAAAACTCAAAATATAATTCTCAAAAGTTGATGTTTCTTCTAAAAATTACTCGGATAAAAATCTTGCAGGATTTGTATAGTCCTTTGGCTAAGGATCATTTTGGTGTTTTTCAAACGTTTGTCCGATTATTCTTTACCAATGATTTTTTAGATCAAAAATAGAAAAATAAGACTTATTTTCGGTCCCTGGGTTTTAGCTAAGTCCCGTACGGAGAACGACGAAAATTCGTTTCGATCAGAGCTCGCAAAATATGGTCAACCAAATTTTTCTATACTGTCTGCTCACCGAAATGACAGGAAAAAATTTAACAGAGTAGCTAACTCTCTGAACAGAACACTAGATTTTGATTTTCTAGTATTTTCTGTCTCATAGTAATCGATGAGAGAAACACACGAAGCTGTCTGACTATAACAGTTTGATGGGGAGAGTTTCGTTCGGGTGTCAGCAGCTGAGCATAAGCAGCTGAGCAAATCAAGCAGTGTCCGAGCAAAGTGTCTTTTCTATTGTTGTGTTACACACTCACCTAGGCCTACTAGGATTAAAATATGTTTGAAAATATACAATATTCGATGTATAATAATTTAAATTCTTATTTTTAAGCAATAAGTAGCTGGATCATCCCTAACTTTTTCACGACAATCTCAGTCTTCAACAACGTATATTTAATTATTTGCAAATTAATTCCTTGGACAGATTTATTTAGTCTGGTCGCCAAAACAATTTTAGCAACAACAACAATTGAGCTTGCGTGCAACCATAACCTTTATATCGTCATTTATGGACAGCCCTTTCAATCGTACATGATCCATAATTCCTGAGGCTATTGGAGCCATTTGCAGGGCATTTATGTATTTATTTTGATTATAATTTCACGAAACGCTTTGCAGGCTTATAGTAAAAAGGGCCTGCCGTAGTGGATACAATTTTCACGTTCGGCGCAGTTATTGTTTGCTCATTTGCCTTTCATTTCTTTGTATTTTTTGGACACCGGTGTACTCTTTGACCTCATTAAATTTTTAAACACTTCTTGGCGTTTAGCCGTCAATACCGCCTCAAAATTTTACATTCGGTGGAAAGCGATGAATTTAAGGTATTTTAAAATTTAAAAATTATGCACTTGGTTCACTTTTTTGCTCATAACTTGAGAACCGTTCATCCGATCTTTATCATTTCTTCGGCAAATCGATTCATTTTGCTAATTACTAACTATCTCTTGCAGGTACAAATCGTCTATCTTCAAAACTGTAGGAGATATAACGTTTCCAAATTGCGGTTGCGGGAGGGGGCGTGGCCAAAATTTGAAACAAACTTGATTTGCGTGCAGATAAAAGAAGCATTTGTCCCATACATGTCAAACCTCTATCTCTTACCATCTCTGTGATCTAGGTGTTCATACAGACGGACGGACAGACGGTCAGACGGACATGAAGGCTCAGAAAAATTTATAATTCTTAATGCCATTATAGGCTAATTAACAACAATCAGCTGCGTCGATGTATTGTTTTGCCTTTTACACACTTATAGTTTACTGAGTCACACACACATGCTTGTAAGACACTTTCGACAAATTCTGAGCAGCAAAGTGTCTCAAGGAAACACATGAGCAAAGCAAGCTAAAAAAATCTCTCATTGATTGAGCAAAGAGCACTTTGCGAATAGTCAGAGGTGAGATGTCATTTCGTTACAATAGTTCAAAGTGTCTCAGAGTGACTGTATTTTATCTGACAGCCTGCGAAAAAGGGAGCATTTTTTGGGAGCTCTGGTTTCGATACAGTATTTCATATAATTAGAAACACCTTGGCTTTGTTTTGATGCTCATTTGCTGTTAGAAAGTGTTTTTATTTATATGAAAAACTGTATCATACTTATATGGTATGTATCGAAACAAATTTTTTGTCGTTCGCCGTACGGGGCTTTCGAGGGCAGTACAAATATTTCCCAGTCTGCCAAGTAGGGCCTTCCAAAAAGTGGTGGAGGGTGGAGCAGTATTGAATGGTTTGAACCTGTTCTCTAGGTTAGAAGCAAAGGCATCAGCCTGTTCTTGGGGGGTTACGCAAAAGGTGACACCATCATTTCTGATTGGCATGTGCATGTGAGGCTGTGTTTTTAAACCTTTACAGGCGCGCCACAAATTGAAGCCCCCCTTCTTATGCGGATCAGCGTTTTCTAGTATTCTATCAAAGTAGTCTGAATCATTTTTCTTTTGTAATTGCGACAATAATCGGCTAGCCCTCTGCCAGGCAAATCTATTCTCAAGTGTGTGTGACCGAATATAAAGTTTGCGAAGTCTGCGTTTCTCACGAATGAGATTTGTCAACTCTGCATTAATGGGGTCGTGCGGAAAACGTTGCAAACGTCGAGATTCTAATGATGGAGAGGAGGCAGCTCTGGCTGCTGATTCGACCTTCGTGCAGAAGAGTTCGAGCATGTCGTCGATATTTTACATTTAACTTTAAATCTGCTTCCAATCTTTGTCGAAACACCTTGAGATTTGACTGTTTTGATAGAATACGAGCATGTGGATGGGTTGAGGCAGTTTCTACAGAATAGTCTACAATAAGTGGAATATGGTCGCTTGATAAGTCAAAGACACGCCTGATTGTTAAGCAGTGCGCATTTATACCGTTAAAAACAGCAAAGTCTAAGACAGATGGTGTGTTGTTGCTCGCAGGAAAATGGGTTGGTTCAGCAGTTGTTAACATATTGTAATGCGGAGAAGTCATAACAAAATCACCCAGAATCCTACCTCTGGAGCATGAGATGTAGTTACCCCACAGTCGGTGCTTGGCATTCCAGTCACCGCCTCACCAAATAAATCAGAATAATGGGAATGATTCAGATCGTTACGTTGGCCTGGTGGCCAGTAGCAAGCGACAATTGTCAGAGGACCTCGTTTTGTACTAATAGAAACTCTGGCAGCTTGAACATGAGTTGCTGAAATGGGCGGAAGCCCAATATGGGAGATTCTATTTGATATAATAGCTGCTGCACCGCCCGTACTGATGCGAAATCAAGAAGAAGTTGTAGAATATATTGAAAAACCGGGTATGTTGATGACTGTGTTAATATTGAAATGAGACTCACTGACTATTAGTATGTCGATAAAGTGATGCTTTGGAAACAACTTAACTTCATTCGACCTTCTTGGAAGGCCGTTGGCGTTCCAAATTGCCAACCTTAGACCATTCATTGAGTGATTGTAGGACCAGATATTAGTTCATCAGAAATTATATTAATGGGGCTCACCCAGCGTCCATTTCGAATTGGAGCGACAGAGGCAGCGACCGATGCATATGAATTGTTTTGAGCAGCTACTGCGAACAAGGACATTGCTTCTTGTATACCGCTTATGAATGCATGCATTGTTTGAATTACATTTGATGCCAACAATGTAATGTCAGCAAACGGATTTTCAGCAGGAATATGTTAAGACGAGTTAAGAGGAATAAAGGTCAAGTGCGACGATGGCACAACATTTGACCGAAATTGTCTGCGAGATTGTCTAGGTTGTGTCAATGTTTCTTGAAATGTTTCCTGAAAGCTCACCTGGGGCCGTTTAACACTGTTTAATGTGTGTTTGATTGGGCACTGGTGAACTCCTGCTGAGGGCTTACGGGCTGCTCAGTACTACGGTTATTCAAATTATTAACAGTTAGTGTGGATAACTGCCCCTGAGCATGACCGCTGACTGCACTCAATTGCTGTATTGCATTTCGAATCGCAATTGGAGGCTGTCTCATATTTGATGAAGGGTTGTTGAAGTTTCTTGAGTTTTCCTCAAGAGACAGGAATTTTGATGACTTAATTTGTTGGTAATAGGGGCAGCCCTTGAAATTGGTCCCCCTGGCAGTTACCACACTTTGCTGGCGTATTTGGAGATTTGGTGCAAGAATTAGTTGCATGTTTCTCACCACATTTAACACAGACAAACTTGGAAAATGTTGTCCGTCTGCTTTCGGGGCCATTCAACTGTAACAGATTGCTGACAGAGCGTTTTGGTTAAGAAAATCTCTTTGCTCTTTGAGTTATTGGTATATTTGGGTTATACGATTTTTGTACGTTGGTATAAAAACGCTGCGCACAACAAAACCCAGGTTGGAAAGCTCATTGCTGATCTGCGAGATTGAGGACGAATGATGCACTCCACGAATAACTACACGAATACTACGATCAATTCGTACCTGGTAGGTGTGGAAACTTATCGCTTTTTCTTCAAGAAAAGATATGATTTTGTTATAAGTATCAAGTAGTGAACAGGTAATGCGAAATTTTACGCCGAAGTGAGACACGATGAAGGTGTTTTCTCCAACCAAATTGTTAATTTCATTAAGCAAAGAAGCGTTAATTGATCCAAAAGACCATATTTGGGGAGGTTTAAGCGAGTTGTTTTGGGCTGAATGATTGACGTTTGGAGAGGCCGAGTTATTTACGGTACTGGGACCAGTGTTGGCTTGATTACCTGCGCTGGTTAAACTGGAACCAGTGTTGACTTGATTAAGAACGTTGCCCAGCGGCGCAAAAGCCCATTACAAGTTCGATGCTTACATAAACACTTTGAAGGCTGGCAGCCTTTAAGTATCGGTTACTACTCTGTATACATTTACATAAGCTTGGCCGCTTTCGTTGGCATACTGTATTCAAAGCAGAATACTATGTAATCGGAAAAGTGGGCGTATAACAGAAAACACTTCGGCTTTAGATTACAACTCAATATACCATTTGAGAAAACGTTGGCGAGGAAGTATGCGTTCAGTTCACAAGACGATACACCATTTTGAAACTTGTGTGTGGACTAGCTGTGCGCGCGTCCACATACTAGGTGTATCGGATTGTAATGGGGATCAAAATTAAAAAACTTAACAAAAAAATGTTGTATGAAAATAGGAAGGAATTGAACTCGGGACCCATAACACAGAAACACATGGACGACGGCGCGTTAGCTCACTTGACTATTTGGCATATGGGACAACTAGCAACAAAATCATAATTAAGAATGTAAGCAGTTGGCACTTTGCCGACCGAGGTGCTTTTTTCAAAAGTCGATTGACACAAACATAACACAACTGTTATATATACACGAGCAACAACTCGACCCGAAGTTTAACTTCTCTACACACAACTGTGTATTCGAAACGTAGCGAGAAATTCCCCTTACGTGGGCACCTACTGCGATGCATATTGTGGACCAGCCTCATTCACCTCTACGCCGCTGGATGGTTACATTGGAAACAGTGTTGACTTGATTACGAGAGTTGGTTAAATTGGTACCAGTATTGGCTTGATTACGGGCGTTAGTTACACTGGAACCAGTATTGGCGAGGACGTTTGGGTCAGTGTTTTCGTCAGTGTTTGTAATGGCGTTGACATTAGCGTTGTCAATATCAAAGTCTTGTCTGCTGGAGCAAGACATTGCGTCTTCGCTAGAGCTTCCAGTTGGTGTAGTATCTGGTAATGAATTTGGGTCTATATAGTCAAGTGATGAGTTAGACAATGGTCGCTATTGTGAGGGCGAGGAGTCTTGCTCGAATTGGAGCTTGTTTTAGAAGTTTGGCTTAGTTTACGCTTAGTCCTACGACTGATTTTGAATAAAAGGAATAATTAAATGTAATAATTTTCTTTGAATAAATTGAATTTGACGAATATATAGAATAAGTTGTTTATTGATTAAATGTAAGAACTTTCTTTGAATAAAAGAAATTTGATGAATATATATAGAGATTAAGAATTTAAGTTTATTTATTAAATATACGAATTTTGTTTGAATAAATTGAATTTGGGTATTTTATAAGTATAAAAAATTTAAGTGGATTGAAATGTACGAATTTTGTTTGAACAAATTTAATTTGAGTAATTTATAGAGATTAAGAATTTAAGTTTATTTATTAAATTAATTAAATTGAATTTAAGGAGTAAATAGGGATTAAGAATATAAGTTGATAATTGATTAGATGTAAACATTAAATTGTATTTGATTAGTAAAAGATAAAATTGTATTTGATTAGTATAAGTTTAGTATTAGTATTTCATTAGTATGAAATTGAATTTTATTTGATTAGTTTAAGATTAAATAGTTTTTGATATGTATATAGGGATTAAAAATAGTAGTGTATATGCACTAAGAATATTATTAGTATCTAAGTTGATAAATGATTTTATTTATTTATTTATAATATGTTCGAGGGCAATGTTAAATTGCGAACGAACAGGGTTTAAAGCTATAGCTCCAAGGCCTTAAGCTTAATATTTTCATAATTTGGATGATACTTCGATACATGAGTTTTTATTTGTAAGCATATTATTATTAACAAATTTATTACTAGTACTTATAATTATAAAGTGAGTAAGTCGAGATAGAGAATATGTGGGGTGAGGTTATGAATTTATAGTAAGTTAATTAAGTTTGTATTTTGGAGAAATTGAATAATTGTATCTATGTTGTGGCTGTTAGGATCAAAAATTGCTTTTAAGGGATTATTGTTGGGAGGGAATTGGGATCTGTGGGGTTGTAGGTGCGGACAGTCGACGAGTATGTGTTTGATCGTTGATTGTGAATTGTTGCAGAAGCTGCACGTTGGGATCGTGGATTGTTGGTTGAAAAGGTAGCTGTGTGTGAGATTAGTGTGACCCAATCGAAGGCGGATTATTTTGGTGAATGCTCGCCGGTGGATTGCCATATTTGATTGCAGTTGGCCGTAGTCATAAATAGTATTTTTAATTTGGTTGAAAGATTTGTAATGTGTGTTGGTGCGGTTGAATAATAGAGCTTGTTCGGATTTAAAGTGGTTTTTAATGTATTTCAGTATGTCGGCTATGTTGAAGTTGTTCTGAAGTTCTAAGTGGAAGTGAAAAGCATTCTTTAGCGGCTTTGTCAGCGGATTCATTGCCAGTGATTCCGCATATCAGCATAATTTTGCTTTTTTTATTTTGCAGGGTTTGTCTGATGGCAGATGGGTAATACAGGTTGTTGTGGGGGTTGGAAATGGCTTCTAGAGAGGACAATGAATCCGTACAAATGGCGGTTGGTTGTGTGTGCTGAGCTAATAAAGTTGCGTTGTAGATAGCGATCATTTCTGCTGAGAAGATTGAGCTGTATAGGGGTAACAGGTGTTTATGGCAGTTTTCATTATCAACTACGCTAAAGGAGGTTGCTCGGTCGGATTTCGATCCGTCAGTGTATATGAATCTGTGCAAGGGGAGAGAATTTTTTGAGTTCGAGGAATTTTTGTTGATAGACTGAAGGTGGGGTAGACGGTTTTGGTAGAAGGTGGAGTGTTGTATTTATAGCGGAGGAGAAATCAAGCCAAGGTGGGTTTGGGTTCTTAGTGGCAGGTATGGGCTTGTATGGTAGACCAAGGTTTGTCGCAATTTGTATACAGCGTTGCAGAGCGGATGGTGTTTTGGGGTTTTTTTTTTTTTGCTTTGAGTATGTTGTCTATTGTTTTCTTTAAAGGTGAATTGTGGGACAGGAGAACTGGTTTTATGAGTTTGGCTGTGAAGAGTTTGGTTCGAATATCTATTGGCATTACTTTTGTTTCAAACAGTAGGTTGCTTATTGGAGTAGATCGGAAAGCACCAAGGGTGATCCTGATGGCGGAGTGATATAGTGATTTTACTTGCCGAAGTTGGGATGTTGGTGCGTTCCCGTAAAGGAATAGGCCGAAATCAATTTTGGACATAATGAGTTGGTTCATTGCGTTTAAGACGCTGAGCTGATTACAGTTGTATTTGTTGTTGGAGAGACATTTTATAATGTTAAGTCTGTTAGAGAGTGAAAAGCAGAGATTGGAGATGTGATCGTTCCAGGTATATTTTTTGTTGAAAGTGATTCCAAGAATCTTTAGGGTGTTGGTGTTAGTAATTTGGGTTAATGAAGTGGTGATTTGGATACGGCAAGAGTGTTTCTTACAAATGTGCAGGTGCTTACATTTGGAAAGGGATAGTATTGCGCCAGAGTAGTCGCACCAGGAAAGTATGTCAGTAAGTAGGGGGTCTATGTCAATTTGCGTGTTTTTATTCAGTTTTTTTACTATATGGTAGTCATCTGCGTATGCGCAAAAATTAAATTGTTTGTGCATGTTTATGGTGTGGTTTAGTTTGTTAAAAGCGATTAGGAATAGGATGACGGAAATTGGTGACCCTTGAGGGATCCCATTATATTGAGGAAGTGTTGTAGATAGGTGGTGGTTGGCAAAAACTGTAATTTTTCTGTTTGTCATAAAATTGGTGACGTAGTTGATAATCTTGGGGCCTATTTTCCATGCGTAAAGTTCGTCTAGTATGGTGTGGATACCAATTTTGTCGAATGCTTTGGTAAAGTCGAGAGAGATTATTGAAGCGTGGTTTTTACATGATAGGGAGGAGGATATCAGATGGTCTAAAACAAGCAGACTATCTGATATAGATTTTCCCTTTCTGAATCCTGTTTGGCGGCTATCGATTGATTTGTTGTACGAAACAAACCACCATAGCCGGTTGGCAATAATTTTGTCTAGAGTCTTTGCAAAGCATGAGTTTAGGGCTATGGGGCGGTATGAATTGAGGTTGGTTTTGTCTGTGTTTGGCTTGTTAAGCGGGATTATCTTGCTTAATTTATAATTTTGGGGGATGTACTTGTTTAAAATATTATTGTAGTGGTCTAACAGGCGGAGTTTAACTGAAGGGTGGGCGTTTTTAATCATGGGGTAGGAGACTCGGTCAAGCCCGGGGGTCTTGCCTTTTTGTTTTGACAGTGCTATGCTTAGCTCTAGAGTAGTAATTGGTGCTTCGATTTTTTGTGCAGACGGGGATGGGGGGTAGGATGGATTGAGGGATAGGGTGTAGTCTTTTTGAGTTTTAAAGGTAGTGGAAAAATTTGAATCGCTAGATTCAGTGGACCAGTGATGACATAGCTCGTTCGCTATGGCTAGACCGTCAGATATTGTTGTTTAGCTGTTAAATTTTTTTTATTCAGTGGATAGAGAGCCGGGGTTTTAGGCCACAAAACGTACGTATGTTGGCCCAGACTCGAGAAGGAGGTGTGTTGGGGTTTATTTCTGAGGTGAAAGATTCGAGGGACGAACGTTTGGCTATTTTTAAATCTCGTTTGAATAAGGCGTTAGCTCTTTTGTAGTTGAGAATATTTGTTGTTGATATATTTCGCTTCAGTGTGGACCAGTGTTGGTTTTTATTATGTTTTAGGGTTTGGAGGTGGGCACTCCACCAAGGGACTTGATATTGGGTGCTAGGTTTGACACTTGATTGTGGTATAGATTCGTTTGCGCTTTGGTGAATTATTTTTATAATATTGGCTGATTCTTTGTTGATATTTTGGCTGGTGGGGCGTTGGAGGTGAAAGTGCTTGCTAGCTTCTTCAAATCTTGCCCAGTCAGCGGAGTCAAGCTTGAATTTGGGTGTGAATGTAGGTGATGAAGCTGATTCAAAGAGGGAGGTGATGATGGGGAAGTGGTCGCTGCAGAATCTGTCGGATTCTATGTGCCATGTGGATTGGAGGGCAAGGGTGGGAGTAGCTAGTGTAAGGTCGATATGAGTAAGAGTATGGTGCGTGCTAAAATGGGTTGGTGAACCATCATTAAGCAGAACCAAAGGAGATAAGTTTATAAATTTCGCGAGGGTGTTACCTTTTTTATTATTTCGGGGCGAGCCCCAAAGCCTGTGCCAACTGTTAAAATCACCTGTGATAATGGTGGGAATAGAAAGGTCGTTGTAAACATTCTGTAGGTTGTTCATCGTAAAGTTGTTTCTTGGTGGTATGTATGAGCTAATTATGTTGAAGGTTGATTTTGAATGTATTTTAATACCGATTGAGTCGAAGTCTTGCTGTAGGCTAATTTCATTGTGTTGGAGGGATCTGTGGATAAGGATGGCGACGCCGCCTGATGAATTGACAGAAGAGTTGAAGGCGTATAATTTGTAGTTAATGGGAATGGGAGTATATCTGTGTGAGTAAAGATGGGTTTCTTGAAGTGATATGATTTTTGGGGAGTATTTTTTAATTAATATTTGAATTTGATCGTAGTTATTTATATAGCCATTGCAATTCCATTGAATTATGTTAAGTAGCATGATGGGAATATCAAAAGAAAGAGTGTGGTTTGTAGAGTATCTTTTTAGTTAGAGTTTGATCAAATATTTCGTAATCGGGAGAATTTATGTGTCGGCAAGCCCACATAATTTTCCCAATATTATTTGTGAGGATAGATTAGCTGAGCTGCGTCTCTAAGAGTCTTCGTAGTCGTGGTGTTAGTTAAGAGATTTTGCCGTAATCTCTTAAATAAGCGCAACGACAAGAGAGGGCTGTGCAAAGGCGAAGCTCAGCTAGAAAGAAGAAACAGTTATAGGGTTATTTTAAATTAGGTTTGGGTTTGGTTGTTGCTTTAAGAGTAGATTTAAGTGAGTTGTTGTTCTTGTTAAAGATTTTTATTTTAGTTGTGCTCTCAAGTGATTCAAGAGCTGCGGTAGATGTGCTGGACATCGGGGCAACTTCGTTGGACAGAACGTTGAGGTGATCGGGGGGGGAGGTGATGTCCGAATAGTCCATAACGGTGCGTTCGGTTGAATTCGTGGTTATTGGACTTACGTTGGCAGTTATGTTTGTTGATGTTGTGCTTGTTGAAGAGTGGGATGAGCGGGTGACGGTGGAATAGGCTGTGGGTTCATGTTGGTGGCGGTCGTTGTAGAGTCTGAGTGCAGTTTTCATGTCAGTTTTTTCGATGACTCGAATGGCTTGAATCTCCTTGTGCTTGATGAAGGTTGGGCACTTGCGATCATAAGAGTTGTGGTGGTAGTTTTTAACGTCTGACTCTTTGCAGTTGATGCAGCGGTTGAGGTTTCTGCATTCTTCCATTTCCTCGGGGTCGAGATGATCAGTGTTGGCGCAATTCAGACAGAGTTTTTCGCTTCGGCATGCCTTGGTTGGGTGGCCAAGTCTGCCGCAGTTTTTGCATCTAACTGGTAGGGGGATGTAGGGCCTGACGGTGATTTTTTGGTATCCCGCATATACGTATTCGGGTAGGTTAGGTGTGCTGAATGTGAGTACTATTAGTCCAGTTTCTTTGTTAGAATCTTGTTCTCGTTTCTTAATTTTGTATGATTCGCAAACGTTCTGGCTTTTGAGTTCTTCTGTAATTTCAGCTTCTTCGATGTCTCTGAGTTCGTTGCAGTATATTACGCCTTTTGAGTTATTTAATGTATTGTGTTCAGATATGTTTACTTCAATTGTGTTGTTGAGTGATGATAATGTTATGAGCCTGGAGGCTTGCACGAGGGTTTTGGTTTTAATGAGAATTGTTCCATTGCGGAGCTTGTTACACTCTTCGACTTCTCCTAATGCTAGGTTATCGATGATCTTTTTGATGAGGAAAGGTGAAACGTTGGTGAGTGTGTCGTTGCTATTTATTCTGGTCATAATCAGGAATTTTGGGCCGGCTGAGATATTTTTTAATTTTTTTGTTTTATCGGTTGTAAAGAGTAACTGTGGTGTTCTCTTATTCCGGTCGGGGGCTCCCCATGGTTGTTGTTGGTTTTGTTAAGTTTAATTGAAGAGACAAATTGCGCGGTTCCGCCTGCAACGTAGCAGTACGATTCGGCACTTGCTTGGTTGTATTATTGTGATTTGTTGCTATTATGTTCTCTTATTCAAAAAGAAGTGAGAGAGAGTTGTAGGTGAAATTAGCTTGTCTTCCGACTGATTAAGTAGGCACGTCCGTTCTCAATGGGAGTTGGTATGTGACTGAAGTTGATAAATTAGGTAATATGGATATTCAGAATTTAAAAAAGTATTGAACTTTAGGGTCCTACCTTGTTACAAATCAAAGAGCGCCACTTGAGTCCGGAACTTCAGTTTGTCATTGTAGTTCTGGCCTGTACCTCAATCATAAAAATGTTGTTTTTCTAAATTGGCGGCCATTTTAAACATTGGGCGTGTTCACCAGCATACACCAATCATCTAACAAAAATCATTAATAAAAAAAAAGTGTTAGTCATGATACAACTATATAAGGTATGGCATTCAGAGTTTATCGAGGACTGACAGCTTTTGCTAATATCGAGAGAGAGAGAGAGAATAAAACAAAAAGCAAAGCACCCTCAGAATTACAAACACATAGTATATTCATGACTAAATTTTATTGGTATTCGCTTGTCACTTTTCAAATGGCAGCTGATAAAGCCAAATCGCTGCTTGGGAGCGTTGCCGGTTGGAACACTCTAGCCTGCTAATGGCGCTGCTTCTTCGTTAGAGATTTGTTCTGAATATTGATTGTTTGGCCAATAACTGTTTCCTTTTTTGAGTTTGTGCCCGTTTTTGCTAGTGAAATTTGAATTTGTAGTGATTGTTCGCGATGCGGTCTGGGGTTAAGATCCCGCGATCCACAGCTCACACGAGCCAATGTTAGTCGTGCTTTTAAGCAACACGCAAGCCGAACTTATGGTTGTGTGAATCGGTGAAGATTTCATTGCAAGTTAAACTACTGTGTGGATTTTTTTGTTTGACCGTTTTCGTAGTTTATTTGTGGCGTAGATAGGGGTTGTTGTTCGGCAGTCTTTCTTTCCTGTAGTCAAAACATACTGCTGTAGTCTGGAAGGAGTTCTCTTGTTCACCAATACAAGTGCACTTTTCTGTCCTTTCCATTTAGCCGCCTCTTCTCCATACTACAGGCGTCTTACTTGCAATTCAGTGTTCACCGATTCACACAATCAAGAGTTCTTCTCGTGTTTGCATAAATCCAGGACTGACATCAATTCCGGGTAGCTATGGGCTGGCACTGCTTTACATCGACATACGCAACAGTATTGGCCCGACATTTTCACAAATTATAAATAAATCCCGTCGGCAAATCAAAAAAAATTCGTTAGCACACAACCTTTTCATTCAAATGACAGCAACACAATGAAAATTTGGAGTCCCCAACAGAGAGCTCTCTCAGAGAGCACCTTACCTTATATAGTTGTATCATGGTGTTAGTCTGCTGGTGAACGAACTTGTTAGAATTTTTAGGCAACAAAGTTATCGATATATATTTGTTGGCGGAGGGTTTACATTTTTGACAACAAACATAATATAATTGATAATATAATTCAGAACTGACTACTAAATATTTATGACCGTCGTAACTAGCACCAACTGCTCCTAGAATTCCCCTTGAATTTTCCTTAAGACTTTGTTAGCCGTGTTTTTAACTTTGTTCTAAGCCCAGCCCCGGCGGGTCCATTAAAAAGGACTCCTGATCACGAAAAGAAGGGTCTAAAAATGTTCATTTTAACAAAGTGGCAATGGGCTAAGAGTAGAGATGGGCGAATAAGGACGATTCGTTTCCTCCCGATCCCGACCAACAAATTTTTAGTTCAATATCGTCGTGCTTGATCCCCTACTTCTCTCGGGTCCCGCTGGAATCCTGTCGCGAGCCCATCTCTAGCTATGAGTCCTTGAGCGATGCCCAAGCGTGCAGCATGCCTGCCAATTAGGGCCAAGACCACAAGTAAGATGTTTTCGATTTCAGGTTAAACGAGGACCCCGTGACCCTAGCCACAGCCCAAGTCGGAACCATTCTTTCATAACCAGGCGCCGGGTTTCATTGCTTGTGACTATCTTGTAAGTGGATATGGGCGTCCCTATCAAGCTCTTATCTGGGAGGAGCTGAATGGTAGCGCCTTGACACACTGTGTTGAGGTGTCCATGTACCCTGATGAGGTGGTTACTACGCGTAGGGTTTCTATTTTTTGGAGTGGCGGCTTTTCAAGATTCCCTTCTCGTCCGCAACAACCAATAGAGCCTTCAGAACCTTGCTCGAATTTCCGTGAGCTACTTGCGAAACCACGTCCTCTGCCAATTCATTTATTCAAAACAAAGAGGTTTCCACATTCATTTTGCATTTGCCTTCTCAAAATTGCTTGTTTATTTACTTCTGACAGCTGTGAGCTATCGATAACAAATCATAATCAAGCAATTCTAACAAACTATTTCTTTGTTAGATTCACATATAAGACAATCATGAAAAATAGCAAACATGATTGCTCATCATGCCCGTTCACCAGCACAATCTAACAAAAATAGTCGATTTCTTGTCATCGATTTATGCTGCTGAACACGCTCATTGTGTTTTTGAACTTCTTTTCCTTTAAATAATTATAAGCTGATACCGAATGATTATAGAACGGTCCATAACTACATCAATTTTGTCCTGTAACCTTAAAATAAAGTCGCCTTCTTACAATTCGCTCACCGCAAGATAACTATTTTGCGGCTAAGCAGAGAATACTTGCCGGAAGTTTGTGAGCTGCTTGACTCGCTTAAAAGAAACAATTTTTGCTCCAAAATTTTATAAAGTGGCTACTCGTGCAAAATTGTAATCTACAGACTAGATTCAACCATTGCCAGTTTTTTCAAATGATCTGAATAAGCTATTGGTCCGCTAACGATTACATTCATACGCTATAAAGTATTTTGTTTAATTTAATAATAACAATGCATTAAAAAAAAAAATAATTAGGGTGTTCAACAGCCCGCGTAAAAACGTAATTGTGTAAATTTACGCGACGCAGCTATTGAGCGCCCCTTCTGTTCACTCGCGTAATTGTTTGACGTAAATCAGCTGTTTTTGACATGCTGTGAAATTTGCTGCCACTTGTGAGTCAAAGCTTAATGCGTTCATGTAAATTTAAATTAAAATGCCAAGAGAAAGTGTGCAAGAAGCACTGATAAAGCGAAAAATAGACCTAGCCCTGCATGAGATAGAATGCATTGATGGTAGGAAAAGAAATGAAGCTAAATACGATCAAGAAGAAATATAAATACACACATAAATAATCTATAGGTATGGACCATGATGCTGTCGACGAAGTGATGGACGACCTTATGGAGGATCTTACTGCGATTGCATGTTGTCGGCGAGGAACCAAGTTCTGCGTGCCCAAATCAGTCAACTGGCGTACCAATGTGCTACCATTTTCAATGATGGTCGCTTTCTTCAAATGCTCCGTGTCACTAAGAGTCAGTTTGCTTCGATTGTTGAATTGATCCGTGCAGACCCATGCTTTGCGTCGACTGCATTTCGACCTCAAATGAAACTCGAATTACAGGTAGCGATTGCACTTCTTCGTTTGGGGTCATCTGGAGAAGCTGCATCAATAAGGAAAATAGCAACTATGTTTGGAGTAGGCGATGGCGGCTCTCTTGGTGTTGTGACAGACAGAGTGTTCGGAGCTATTTTGAGGAAGATGTCTCAATTTATTTACTGGCCAGATGCAGCTGAACGAAAGCGATTCGTTTTAGAAACATTCCATGAGTTGCCATTCTGCATTGGATACATTGACGGTAGCGAAATAAAGCTCGCTGAACAGCCTGCAAAGAACCACGAGGTGTACTTTTCGCGCAAACGTATATACTCCATTAAGGTACAGGTTGTCTGCGACTACCAAATGAGGATTCGAAATGTTGTAGTGGGGAGTCCCGGAAGCTACCATGATGCAAAAATATTTAAAAATTGCAAACTTTTCAAGGAGCATGGAAAATACTTAAGTGGAGAAGAATGGATTGCCGGGGACTCAGCCTACCCTTTATCCAAATTTTTAATAACTCCTTACAGAAGCAATGCGACAGCTGCGGAACCGAGTGAACAAGCCAGATTTAACAAGAGACACAGCCAATTTCGCGTAAGAGTAGAAAACTGCTTTGGTATGCTGAAAGAAAAGTTTTCGTGCTTTAAAGAAATGAGGATTCGCATTCGAGACCACGATAGTCAAAAAAAAGTTTCCAAGTGGATTCTTGTTGACTGCATTCTTCACAATCTGCTGCTTGAAGAGCGAATCGCACCAATTGCTGCTCCTGATGATGATGACGTTGGTGAAGTAGATGCAAACCTAATCTCTTTGAGAAGTGAAACAGCTGAACAGAAACGACAAGCCATTAATAATATTATGTTTGATGATTAAATGTTCATAAAAGGTTATTTTTATTGTTTAAACTATACATATATTTATTGTTTGTTCTTATACTTTAACTCCAGCTCAAACTTTTTTATTCTTTCCTGTTGTTCTAGTTCTATTTTTTTCAAATAAAATCATTTTCCACCTTCTTTTCTTCCAACTCCAATTTTCGATTTTCTAACTCCATATTCCAGCTGTGCTTCTCATGCTCCAAAGCCAACTTGTTTTCTTCTACGGAAAGCTGTTGCTTACGCAAATTTATTCTGTCTACCTCCAACTCTGCTAGTTTTTCGTTAGAAGTGAGAGTCCTGGGCCTTTTCCTTTGGCGTGTGCTGCTGTTATCCATGACCGATTCTTCTAAGCCGGAAGGGCCTGTATCAACAGAGTTCTCGTACCCACTTGCATTGCCCTCAAATGCGCTGGAAGATGCCAACGAATCATCAAAGTCTTCCAGGGTATCGTGCACTACTGCTTCCACTTCTTTGACCTGGTTAAATATGTCCGCCAGTTGGTTGTAGTGGGGACACATTTTGTTCAGCTTTTCTAAATTTAAAAAATTGCAGATATTAATACTCAAATTAATATTCCAGATTCCAACAAACTTACCCTGCACAGTATGTACGCCATCTTCATCGTCAACTCCAGCACCTGTCGATCCAAGCCATTGGTTGGCTTTGCTTAGCTGTGTTTTTAAGTAGCGCATTTTGCCCTTTGCCAAACTCCATTTGTTGTCTATTTGGGTGTCGCTCAATAGTTTTTTGTAGTATAATGGAGCTGTTGGCTTCTGGAAGTATGTCTTTTCTTAGTGAAATGGCATCTTTTATATATGTCGGACAGAGGAGATACTTACTTCGAAATTCCTGTGCAACTGAATGTAAGACAACATTTTGCATATTTCGTCATCGCTCTAGCGCTTTGTATCGCCTTCCCGTTTTCTTTTAGGTCCTGTTTGTTGTTCAGACACTGAAATAACTCGCATTTAAAATAACTAAATTTTAATTGACCATTTACTTACTTTTCACTTATAATTTTGTTTGGTAAGACCGCATATTTTGAAGAGAAAAATCTCAAACCCGAGTACTTTTAGTCGTTACTTTGAATAATTTTACAACACTTTACTCTCTTTACACTTTTACACTGATTTTGTAAACATACCCCAGGGCAGCAAAAAGAGCGTAAACTTTTTCTCATGTGTTTTGTTGTTGTGGCGTAAACTTTTGGAGTTTACGCTTTTTGCTTTACACTTTTACGCGGGCTGTTGAACACCCTAAATAATAAAAAAAGATCCAGACCAGCTGAAACAAACAAAATGAAAAATAAAAACTAATAATTAAGAAAAACAACCCCACTACATCAGAATGAGGACACTTCAGTCACGTGATTGAAATTCCAATACTGTCGGGTCTAAAGTAATATTTTTGAATATTTTGTATTACCCATTAGTTTCTGCTTCTGCTTCTGTATTTTCAACCGCTGATTGAGGTGCTTAATTCGAAACATAGTGCGCACTTTGATAAAAAATTTCTTAATTTTTCTTTTAAAATCAATGTTTGCAGCTCTCTGAATCATTTGGTTTATTAATAAAGGCTTACTTGATATATTGTTATTATAAAATTAATCAAAAATACTCTCTAGCACTTTAATACTATTCGTGAAACTAACGGTCGGCTTTTTGAAACCACCCGCTCCTACCTGATGTAACACATGAACAACAAATTCTTGAAAGCTCCACTTTATGTCCGATTTCTGTATTTGAGGGCTTATTTAAAAGTAAATTGAATAGTTTTTACTGTCCAATTAAAAAAACATAACAATTTTGAATAATTATAAATCTACAAGCGTTTTAATTTCGATAAATTTTCAAATTTGGCAAAAAAAACACAATTTTTTTCTCCATTTGAGACCATAGCGTTAAAAGCACACGACCCAGCTCTTTTTTTGTCCAAGAACAAACTGTTTGGTAAAGTTTTGTCTTTTTTAATTTGTTTAGATCATTAACATCGTTTGAAAAAGTTATGAGAGTTTAAGTGGGGGTAGCTTTTTGAAAAATCGAAAAAACGGTTTATCGATAATATCTCGATAACGCGTCTATAGATTTTGTTTTTATTGCGATTTTCGTGATCAGGGGGCCAAATTATTTTAGAAAAAGTTGGTTTGGTCGGTATTTAAACTCCAAGGGGGTGGGATGATCATGTAATTCTCCTTTTGCCCGTATTGCGATGAAAAAGTGCTCTAGGATATCTTGCTGCAATCGGTTTGTCACAATGTATTTCATGTTGTATCGCTGAAGCAAATACTCATGAAGTTCGACCAACGATTGATTGCTGACTTGTATCCCAGTTTGGAATGGCCGACACCGTTTACCATTGGGCACTTTTGGGGCAGACATAAGGAAGCTGATTTTGTCCAGCACAGAGCGTTGCGCTTCGATCGCTTTTCCAAAAAGACGCTTGGTTGATATTGAGTTGCTGTTTGAGAGAGTGGAACTAAAAATATTGAACCAGTCGTTTACCATCTTGATGAAGTCTGCCGTTTCCTTAGCCTTGTAAAGCTCCAAGCCATAGGAGTGGCATTGCCTAATGGCGCTTGCAGTGGTGTTGGACAGCAATTTCGTTGCCAGCTTTACCTTTTGCCTTCCTGACCCTTTGACGGCTAAGTGCTAATCGCTGATTTTCCACATAATTGAAAGGTCTGAAGAAGAGGAATTCTTCATGGCTTGGTGAATGGTGGCTGATGTAAGAACAGTACCATTGACCACTTGTCTAGGAAATGGTTTCTGACCAATTTGATCAGATGGGGCGCATCAGCAAAAGCGAAGACCTTCATTTCTGGGTTTGATGGATGCGCGAACCAAGTTTTTTCTGACAGAAATTAAACTTTGTATAAGTATTTATGTTAACAAAACTTTCTTACCTGTTGACACACCAAGGTTTCTTCATAGCTTACAATTTCCTGTCCCCAAATCCGACACCATCGCCACAACGTTATATCCAACTCCATACAATTTCTGAAGGATATCGTACAGAATGTCCACGGTCACTGGAGTGTCGTAGTTGAAGAAAACTGGCTGTTGCCAGGATTTTCGAAAGCCCCGCACCGTGACCACTTGTACGTAATTGTATGGGGCATTCACTGCCTCTCGTGAGTGGCCGTATTCAAACACAGCTGCTACCTTCATTTCGTCAAATGAAGGAACGCAAGCTTTGTCTTCGTCGGATACATCAACTGCGTTCTTCATCAATCAAAATAAAATCCAACGTTCCTGGCTGAACATCCAGCTTCTGCGACCAATCCCGCAAGGCCTCTCGCTAGGCAAAAGAAATCCCTTTTTTAAAAGATGCCTATATGCACGTGGCCCAGCAACATGAAGACAAATTCCATAGGACACATTTTCTGGATTCCATTCTACTTGTTTCCCTTCATTTGCCAATCGACGGACTTGGGAGTTGGTGAAAATTTAGTTCAAGGACATTTCCATACACTCAAACTTTGCAATTTTGCCCTTCAAAGCAGCATTCTCATTTTCCAGCTCGGAAACTCTGATTTTCAACCGCAAATTCTCCAATGCTATGCCACAATCCACGACTTGTTTTCTGAAATTTCATAGACATTAAGAAAATAATACAACAAGTTGTAAGGGTAAGATGCGCTTACTCAGGCTTCGTTTCCGACACAAAATGTTCCGTAAACTGGAATTCTCCAATTGGAATGGCATTTTTCAAAAGGCGCCTTTGTTTGTTTTTACCACCTTCTGCTATATAAAAGTCACTGTCTTTAAAATGAATATCACAAATTTTACTAGTTTTATTAATTAAAACCCCCGTTGACTTTGACCACGCTCTTCTTCTTTCTTCATCTTGCGGAGCTCGTCTCAATGAAATGTTCGATACTCTACATCGACATAAGCAACAATACTGTCTCGTCATTTTCACAAACTCTGATTAAAATAAATAACACAAGCCTAAATTTGTAAATAATTGCCACAGGGCACTCACCAATTTGATGTACATACGTATTACGTAAGTATGTATACATTTTCTGTTGTGATGACGCAACAAAAAACAAATGAGAAAGTCGGTCAAGCCCGACTATAAGATACCCTGTACCTGGAGTAGAAGCTGAATGCAATGCTGGTGCTGCGCTCATCTCAAAGACTCTCTCTCTCTTTTTTTCTCTCTCTCTCACTCTCCCTCTATCTCTTTCTCTCTAGGATTTTGCGGTGTCAGTGGTGGGAGGGGGTGGGGCGAGGGCGATGTACTTTTTTGCTCATAACTTGAAAACCTCTGATCTGATCTTTATCATTTCTTTGGCAAATCGATACATTTTGCTAATTACTAACTATCTCTAGAAAGTACAACACGTCTATCTTCAAAACTGTAGAAGACATAACGTTTTTTCCAAATTGCGGGGGCGGGAGGGTGCGTGGCAAAAATTTAAAACAAACTTGAGCTGCCTGCAAGTATAAGAAGCATTTGTCCCATACATGTCAAACCTCTATCTCTTATCACCTCTGAGATCTGTTTATTCATACGGACGGACGGACAGACGGACAGACAGACAGACGGACATGGCTATTTCCACTCGGCTTTTGATGATGATCAAGAATATATATACTTTATATACAGGCCTGTTCCCGTTTTCGATTTCGATCAAATCATGTGGAATCGGAATTGATAGCTGTTCCCGTTTCCGAAAAACGATCGAATTATTCGGTTTTAAAAGTTTTGCCCTTGAGTGAGTGAAATGAAAAGTAATTGACAAATTTTCATGTCAACGGTTATAGTTTTTATTTATCAAATATTTTTATATTAATAAGTCTTATATTGAGAAGATTTTAAATTAACCATAGATATATTGAGCATTCAATTTGATTTAAAATTAATTTTTTCAAAGTTGTACCCCAGAAATTGCGTGTAGACGAAAGCAATAACGATCGAAATGAAACCGAGCTGTTCGCAATTCCGCATCAGCGCATGCGCAGTGGTGTTCGAAATTTTTAAGGTTACCCTTCAGCTGAATTATAATTCGAACACAAAAATTTTCGCTTATAATGGCATATTAAATGAAAACAAAGCAAGTATTTTAACTACCATGGTGAAAAAAAGGTATAGACTAAATTATAGTTAGGAGATGATTAAAAAAATGAGATTGATAACTATATTTGCGAAAGAGTTGGTAACTCTAAAGTCGATAGTCACGACCGCTTTTATCGATATCAACTGGACGATCAGCTGACTCAGCAACAAGAATTTGACATGTAAGTGTTAAAATTTTTGTTTATTTTTTGTAAATTTCTTTAAATGATTGCCTATTCCAGGGGCAAACACAAGAATCCTCAGCAGGAACACATATTGCTAGAGTTTATGATGCAAAATGAGGACTTGGCAAAAGGTTTTGTAAAAGGGGAAAGAATCCAAGTGGACGCTAAATGGACAAAGCTTGCGGACTCCTTGAATGCTGCTGGACCGCCTCTTAAATCTACCAAATGGAAGAAAGTACGTACTTGAAAATATATTTATCAAGATACCAATTTTCTTTGTAATCCTGGATAGACTGGAAAGCGGCAACAAAAAAAAATAAATTGGCTGCCCACAGTCGGCGGTCCCTATTCGCGCCAAATTATTACGCCCGCAGAGGAATCCATTGCGCTGCTGTGTGGCCTTTACAAGGTGGTAGGTGGAATTGAAGGAGTTGAGTCCTTTGGCCATGCTGAGGTGCGACCTAGCCAAGAGGCAGCAAAAGGAGGATCATTGGACGAAAATGAAATTAGTGTCCAAGAACCAGTCGATCTCGACGAGAAGTTGGCAGGGATTGATAACGCTCCTAATGAAAAGCAGAGTGGAAAGCGTCGTCGCGGCAACGACAATTTTGAAAGTATTTGCTCTGACCAAAATGTCTTCATGAAGCGAATGGCGGACACTTTGGATGCAATGCTGGTCCAAAAGGAAAAGCACTACAAAAAAGTGGAAGATATCCAAAGTGAGCAATTAAATACGTTGAAGAAGATCCTCCACTTAAAAGAAAAAGAGAACGTATACTTCTAGCTTAAGAGTTACCTTCACAAAGAAAAGTGTTCAATTATTTAAGTTTCTTGTAAGAAAATGAAGAAGACTGTTTTATTTTTTAAGAAGTAACAAAAGGCGCTGTGAAAGCCAAAAGTCATTAAATATCTAATTACAATATGTATTGTATTGTTTTCATGTTCCTTATGGCATATTGATCTTGAGTTAGACATATTTGAGTTAGGCATAATATACTTCATCTCAAAAAACTACGAGCGACCTGGTCTCTAACATGAGTTCCATCAGGAAAATTTTCGTCATCATTTGTCAAATCAACGTCTTCCGTACTAACTTCATGGAATAGGTCTTCATTTTCCGGGATTGGTACGTTGCGTCGGCGGCATATATTGTGGAGCGCACAGCAAACGTTAATAATTTGTGCAGAAAACTTTGGCTCATAGAAGAGAGTGCCTTGCAAGCACCTAAATCGGGACTTAAGCAAGCCGATTGAGCGCTCAACTATATTGCGCGCCGCGGTATGTTTTTTATTAAATATATGTACCATGGATCCTGGTTGCGGAGTTCTGTATGGTGTTAGTATAAATTTCTCTAAGGCATAGCCAGAATCTGCCAGAATCCAGGAGTTTTCATTAGAACGGTTTCTATAAAACTGCTTACAATAACTGTTGTTCCAAACAAAAGAATCATGGCATGATCCAGGATGACTGGCATCTATTGCCAAAATTTCCATATTGTAGTTGCAAATCTTTAAAAGAATATATGAAAAGAAATTATTTAATCTATTCTGTACTCGATATCTAAATAATGCTTACCACCATTGCGTTTAAGCTAAAATAACCCTTTCGGTTAAAGAACAGGGACTCGTCGATGACTGGTTTGAATATTTTAATGTGCGTGCCATCCACACATCCTGTGACACCAGGAAAACCAAATCTAGAGTAAAAAAACTCTTTAGAAGAAGTCATCTCTTCTGGGGACATATTTAGTTTGATCCACTCCCGGCATATGGTTTTCTCTAGCTTTTGGATAACGCCATGTAACACCTTTGAGAATGTGCTTCGACATTTGTTTATGTCCTGATCCTTAGCCACAGCCAATTGGTATGATCCAGTTGCCAAAAATCTAAGTGCGCCTGCCAACTGGGTGGTTGGTGAAATAAGACGATGTCTGTCAGCTAGTTGGCTCCCTATCTTCCTTAATAACATTTGGAAAACGTTTTTATCGACTCGAAACGACTCAATGAACCTGAAAAGTAAAGTTTGCATCCGGCATTTAATTTGTCTTTCGAATGGATACAACTTACTTGAAATCTGACTTTAGAGGAATGTCCACATAATTACGGAGATGTGTGCTTCTTCTGCCTTCTTGAATTTTACGTTTTCTTCGTATCTCTGCACAAGCAATTAACATAACCGCTGGCATTTTAAAAATGGTAAATCTAGTTGACTTTAAAGATAACTTTTTCGTGCAGACAATTAAATACAGCTGATTCTTTCGATAAATAATTGTTACCGGATCAGATCGAAAACGATTCGAACATTCATTCGAAAAGAAGATCGGTTTCTATTTCACTCGGAAACGGGAACACCATAATGAAAACGATTCGGAATTACAATCGTTTTACTTTTTAAATCCACTCGGAAATGGGAAAAGGCCTGATAGTCGGAAATGATTCCTTTTCCCTGTTACATACTTTTGCACAAACTTAATATACTCTATGTACCTTTGGTACAGAGTATAAAAATGACAAGCGCAGTTACTACCTTTCACGACAAATGTCTCCCGAATATTAAAATTATGTGGATCAAGCCGAGGCCGCAGTCGGCGAGTGCCATACCTTATTGGTTGTATCATGATGTGGAAGAAAAAATGAAAAAATCAAATAGCAAAAAGGAATACGAATTGGACGCTTTGTGTACATATATGTCAAAAACAAATAGGAATGAAAACAAACACTGGCGCCTATTTTAAAGGAACACAAATTTTTTTTATTTCATTAAGTAGTTTAGTAAGTTAGATTAAGATTAGGAATATATATGCTTAAAACTAAGAGTAATTGTTGTTTTCAAATTTAAGAATATATGTATTATACTGTTGGTTGTTGCTGTGGCGGCGGCATTTGTTGTTGTTGTTGCGGCGGCATTTGTTGTTGTTGGGCGGTGGCATTTGTTGTTGTTGTTGTGGTAGCGTCATGGCGTTCTGCAATGGCGCCCCAGTTGCAAAAGCCTGCAGCGGTGGCATTGTGGCAAACTGCGGTTGGATCTTTGGCGGCAATATGGAAGATTGCGCCTTCACTTGCCACTGAAGGGCGGCAACCTGCTCCTTTAGCAGCTTCAGCTCCCTTTTTAGCAATTGTTGTTGGTGTAGCGGCTCCCGTGGATGAGAGTAATGGTACGCATACGTTTTTGAGGTAATAGTTAGAAGGTTAGAAAAAAGGATAGTTTTGGATAAGAGAAAATTGGGGTGAGTAGAGTAGGAGGTTAGAAAGTGTTTTCATCAGAGTCTTTCAGGTCTAGTAAGAGGAATCTGGCTGCTTGGATGGTGTCGGTCCAGAGGTGGAGAGGCGTCAGGATTGTCGGGTCAGCTAGGCAGTCGAAGAGGTGCTTCGTGTCATGCGGGGATTGTTTAGCGTTGCCGAGTATCCTGATCTGAGCTGAGCCAGTGTTGTCCGTGTGCTTCTAGGCAGGGTTTTTTCCTCATCGCTGATGGGGGGTGGCCTTGCTCCCAGGACAACGTTTGGTTTTAGGCAATTTATGGCTGCAGTCACCGTGCTGTGATGGATAGAGTTTTTCACAGCTATTGCCTCTGCCTCTGATATCTGCGTTGAGTTTGCGGTGTGGGTGAGTATACTGGCAGATGAGTTCTCAGATCCTGTCTGCTGGTTCTTGGGGGCAGAGAGACTTGGAAAGCCAGATGATTTGGATGGTCCATTTGCAAGGAATTGCTTTGAGAGCATGTTGCAGTGGTCGCGAACACCGAGCATGCGGGTTTCTTCATGCAGATGATCCACTTGGGCCATGGTGTGACATCCAGTAATGGTGCGTAGAGCAGCATTTTGGGCACGCTGGAGATTTCCCCATTGTGTGTCGCTGATGGCTGCGCTCCATGCTGGTGCCACGTAGTCGCACTGTACACGCCCTATTGCCTTATATGTGACCAGCAGTGTCTCCTTTTCCTTTCCCCAGGAGCTTCCAACTATGGCTTTGAGGGCCCTATTTCTCTCTCTAACTTTGCGGGCTGTGTTCTCGGCGTGCCTCGCAAAGAAGAAGAGGTTGTCAAAGGTCACTCCCAAAATTTTTGGGTATCCGATCCTAGGATGGTGCAGTCGTCTGCATAGCTGACTAGCTTGAGTTCCGGAGGTGGTGTTGGCATTCCAGCGACATAGAAGTTAAAGAGGAGTGGGGAGAGGACTCCACCTTGGGGGACTCGATGTTTCAACTTTCTATAGCTGGATTTTCTATCACGGAACTCAAGACAGGCCTGCCGACCTGTCATGTAGTTTGCTACCCAGCGCTTGAGTGTGTTCGGGAGCGCTGTGCCTTCGATGTCCTGGAGTAGGATGGCATGATTAACAGTGTCGAAGGCTTTTGACAGGTCTAGTGCAACCAGCACAGTGCGTTTGTGGGGGCTAGGAGAATTTAGCCCGTCTGCGATGGCGGTGGTCATTTCGCAGAGCGCTGTGCTGGTGCTTCGGCCTTTTCTGAAACCGTGCTGGTGGTTTGCAAGCGGAAGGTGCTCTTGGAGTATTGGAAGTACCAGCGCTTTCAGGATTTTGACGGCTGGGGCGAGCAGCGTGATGGGGGTGTATGAGTTGCCCAGCTCTAGTGGTTTTCCTGGTTTCGGAACAGGCAGGATTTTGCCCGTTTTCCAGATGTCGGGAATAACTAGGCTGGACATGCTGAGGTTGAAGAGCTGGGTGAGGTATTCTACGCCTTTTTGCCCGAGCTTCTAAAGCATGACTGTGGCGATACCGTCAGGTCCCACAGCCTTGGAGTTTTTGGCAACTTTAATGGCGTTTGCCACCTCCTCTGCAGTGAAGTCAGGCGCCTCAGGGTCTCGGGGGAGTTTGCGGATCCGGCGGAGGACGGTTCTGTGTGTTTGCTCACGTCCTTTGGATGCTCCACAAACTGCCTGTTGAAACCTACTGCACAACTCTCAGCAGTGAGTTTGGGCACTCCATGGAAAGCTATGGCGGCAAGGTTTTGCCGTTTCGGTGCGGATGTTATGCACCTTATTGTCTTCCATAGTTTGGCCGTGCCCATTTCACACTCATCTAGGTGTGCAAGCCACTTCTCCTTCCTATGCTCGTTGATCATTCTTCTGCTGTCCTTGTTTGCTTCATCTATGCGAGGGTCTGCCGGATTTGCAGCTCTTGTGTTGTCGCGCATACGAGCCTTTTCCGCAGCTTCCGAGGGGAAGCCAGGGCGAATTCTGGGAATTCTTCTAGCAGGGATGTGTCGCTTTCCCGCACAGATGAGGTTTTTTCGGAATACGACTTCTCCTGAGGATACATCAGATGGGGGTTGAATCTGATCGAAGAGTTGCTCCGTGTGCGCTGTGAACGCATTCCAGTCTGCCTTTGAGAAGTTAGTGTACGTTTTCCTCTCCGAGGACACAAACTCCTCTTCACCGTGGAGAGTGTGGGTGATGGGCAGGTGATCGGAGTTCAGAGCAATATCTGTGTTCCACTCGACGATGGCCAGAAGGTTTGAGCTGACGATGGAGATGTCAGGCGAGCTGCTGCAATTTGGTGTTATCCTGGTAGGCTAGTCTTGGTTCACACAATCGTAGGAGGTGTTCTCTACCTGCTCTGCTATGTGGCTCCCTCTGGGGTCGTTTCTGAGCAGAGAGAACCAGCTTTCATGGTGAGCATTAAAGTCTCCCATAATTATCCGGTTTTCACCGGACAGCAGGTGTGCAAGGTTGGGTTGGTAACCTGCGATGCATGCTGCAACGGGGGGAATATAGACATTTATCAGGTCTATGGACGAGCCGCCGGCTTGGATGGCAATCCCTTGCACTTCCATGTGTTCATCGGGAGCTGGGTCAAGCTGCAGGTGTCTGTAATTTACAGATTGGTGGACAATGAACGCAAATTCACCACCCGCATTTCGCTGCCTGTCTTGTCTAAGGATGTTGTATTCCCCTGCTGCGACTATATTGGCCCTGGGCGTAAGTCTTGTCTCCTGGACCGCTGCTATCCGTATCTTGTTGCGGGCCATATAGTCGGTGAGCTCAGCAATTTTGGCTCAAAGTCCATTGCAGTTCCAGTGAGTTACTTGGAAGCCTTCTACGACTGTGGGTGTTGTAGCTGTGGTTATTGTTGTGGGATTGGGGGTTTGAGTTTGAGGTGGTGTGTGTGTGTGCACAGGTGTTAGTGGCCTCTGTAAACGTGCTGCCCTTCGCCTAGTACAAGGCGGGGTCGCAACCGGTGTTGTTTGTTGCTGAGCTGAATGTTGGTTCACGTTTACGCATTGCAGAGGTTGGGGTGCGGGCGGAATCGGAGTGGCAGTGGTTGCTTGTACAGCTGGGGCTGCTGGTATTGAGCAGCAGGGGCCACGGAAAGGTCTGCAGTAGTCCCGTGGTTTGGCTAGCTGGGAACACTTTAGGTGCAGCCACTGGAAGCAGACGGAGCACTCAAAGAAGTATCCTCTGCTGGTGATTTTGGCCTTACACACAGGGCACCACCAGGTCCTGGGACCTGGATTCGACTCGATGTCTCCAGCACGTAGGAGGAGAATGCTGAGCAGACAGGCCGGAATTGTCTGCTCAGTGTAAGAAAAAAGGGGGAGAAAGAGAGGAAAAGGGGGGAATGCGTACATACCCGGTTCCACGTGTCCGTGGGGTAACAATCCTTGGCCAGGAGGTTGGGTCCTGGGTCGGCTCCGGAACGAAGATCCGATTGTCGTGAGAGCCGATTTTTTTTTTAGCGATTGTTGTTGTTATTGCTGCTGCGCTGGCCTGTTGTGCCCGTTGCAGTTGTTGCTGTTGTTGCTGCCACTGAAGTTGTTGCTGTTGTAGCAGGAGCTGTAGCCCGCCCCACTGATCCCCGCTTATTTGCTGGCCAAATGGATGCGTGGGGGGGTGGGGCTGCAACATCCCAATTGCGGTGATTGGTTGCATGGCGGTATTTGCCGGCATGCCACTGACGGCGTTTGTTGGTGCGTTGAGCCCGAAATTAATTTTGACACTAATCTCGCGTCAAACTCGCTCGTGCTAGCTGCACACAGTGTGTGTGTGTGTGTGTGTGTGCAGGCAAATGAGACGATCGCTTACCCAGTCGGACTTTGCAGCATGTGCTTACCAAAATAAGTACATTTGGTGGCATGAAATTTCAGGGAAATAGTCACTTCATAATTTTTTGGCATTACATTAGCGCATTTATCATCATGAAAAACTCACACGTTCTTTTTTCAGGTATTCGTAAGGCTAAAAGTCGGCCTATCGTGAAACGGTTCAGTCTCTCTTAGTCGTGGGATGACTGTAATGGATGGCTGTAATGGAGGCTAACATCGCTACAAAGGAGGACATTCTAGACCTGAAAAGACAACTTAGCCAACAAGTTGAGGCGGTACAAGCTGAGAATAGTGCGCTTAAACTGGAGGTGGCCGAACTTAGGAAAAATAGAGAGTTGGATCGGATTGAATTAAACAGAGTTATTGAACTGAGTAAGCGGAACAACGTCATAATTAAAGGGTTGCCTAAAGAAAGTACACCAATGGCAGATATTCATAAGCTTTGCAACGAGAAACTAAAAATTACGGATATAAAAATTAATCAAACCCGTGTCCTTTATGAAAGAGATAACAAAAGAGGTTTAATAGCTGAACTGGAGACTCAACAAATGGTAGAAAAAATTTTTAAAAATACAAAATATTTGGCAGGATCACGAATATATATAGAAAGAGACTTAACAGCAGAAAAGCAAAAAAAACAAACAAGTTTTATTAGAACTAAAAAATTTGCTGTTGGAAAAAGATAAAAACATAAAAATCATAGTACGAAATGATAGAATGCAAATTGAAAATAAATGGTTGTATTATAATTCTAATAAAATACTAGTCTTTAACGGGCAGCCAGCGGAAGACATGTTAAAAAACTTGTACGCGGGAAAGCTGCACAATATTAACATATCGTTTGAAGCACTAAATAGCAAAATTAATAGCCGCTCAAAAAACTAGGGTACACTATAAGGGAAATAAATGAAGAAAACGAAAACACAACACAATATAATAAAGTTTTAAAAATTCAAATTTTAGCTTATAATGTACACGGCCTTAAAAGTAAATTATTGCATAGGGAATTCTTTGAGTACGTTAAGGGACATGATATATTTCTTCTAACCGAAACACACGTAGAGAAAGATTCAATAAGTGCGTATGATAATAAATTTACGGGTTTTTATACACAATGGGAACCAGCGACAAGAGCTAATAGATTCGGCAGAGCAGTTGGCGGACAGTTACATGGAGTAAGAAAAGCTTTAAAGGAACATGGAATCGAACACAAATTTGATGAGCTTGATAATGTCAAAATAATTCGAGTAAGAACTGGCCTGCAAAAAGTTCACTATTGTACCACTTTATATAAGAGGAACGTGCTGGAAAAAGGAATTTAGTGTAGTCTCTGACCTTTTTATGCAACATGCCCCAATTAATCCTCTAGTTATTGGCGACCTAAATATTCGTATAGGCGAAGAGCAACAAATTGTACACAATTGTTTGATTAACAGTTTTACTGCTGGCACACATGGTAGAGAATCACAGGACAAACTAGTAAACGGTAACGGAAGGGAGTTTTTGAAATTCTGCGAGGATAACAGCCTACTCATTTTAAATGGAAGAACCAATGGCGACAGAGAAGGAGCATTTACATACATAAGCAATATGGGTCAGTCGGTTAATGATATCTGCGCAATATCTTATGAAATGCTTGATCAAGTTGGAAAATTTTCGGTGGAAAGTGCAATATGGTCCGATCACATGCCAATCACTTTGGTTTTAAGCGTAAAAGTAGATGGGTGTAATATCCAAAGTATGAACCTTCTACCTAAACTGAAATGGAAAGATTCGCTTAAAGAAGCATATAATCAGAAATTGGACTACAACTTGGACAGAGCAATGTTGCAACAATCAGACATAAGTTTGAATGACATGTGTAGAGTAATAAAATGTTCATATCCAGTACAATCTCAGAAGGGAAACAATAGAGTCTACAAAAACAAATGGTTTGATGCGCAATGTATGAGGCAAAGGGACTTGGTATTTGATAATCTGAAAAAATATAGGAGAACGCAGAGTATTGGGGATAAAATTAACTATACCAAAAGCAAAGAAAAATATGAAATGATGTGCAATGATAAGCAACTATTTTACTATGAAAAACTAGAAATCAAAATCAACAGTATTCAAAGCAGCAAGGACTGGTGGATTGTGGCAAAGGAAATAAGAAATGCTCAACCTCAGATCGGAACACATATTAACGCACAAGACTTTAAGAGGTACTTCCAAACTTTGCTGAATCCGTCGCAAAATATTGCACCTATTCAATACGCTGTTAATGAAATAGCAAATTTTGAGCTTGATAAACCTGTCACACCGGACGAAATATTATCCATGCTACAGAAAACAAGACCAGAAAAAGCTCCAGGACAAGATAGGATTCCATATGAGTTTTTTAAAAATGCATCTGATAACTATATTCATAAATTGGCTTCGGTATATAATAAAATCCTCGATGACGTCACCGATATTGATTGCTTTAAAACCTCTGTAATATTCCCATTATTTAAAAAAGGAGATCCAAATGCACCAGAGAACTATCGAGGGATATCCTTCATGAATTGCGCTGCAAAAATATTAATGGGTATTATAAATGCACGTCTTGCTTCCTGGATAGAAGAAAATAAAATTCTAAATGAATTTCAAGCTGGGTTTCGGAAAAATTATTCCACTGTAGACAATGTATACAATTTAGCGTCCATAGTCCATCTAAAAATTGCCGAAAGGAAAAAGTATATTGCTTTTTCGTGGATTTCAAAGCAGCATTTGACCGAGTTCATAGACAATTATTGCTTTACAAATTACAAACTATGGGCATATCAACCAAAATTGCGAACTTTCTCGAAAAAATATATAAAAATACAGAAAGCATTGTGTGGACTAAGACTGAAATTTCTGAGGAGTTCCAAACTTATAGTGGCGTAAAGCAAGGCTGTCTACTCTCCCCTCTGCTTTTTACGTTGTACCTTAATGATCTTCATGATCAATTGGAAGGTGGACTCTATATCGGGGACGTTAACATAAGATTATTGCTCTACGCCGATGACATTGTCATTTTATCTGACGATATACATGTTCTGCAGAAAATGATTACACGTTTGGAGAAATATTGCGATTTATGGGGAATGGAAGTAAACATGTCCAAATCAGAAATAATGGTTTTTAGAAATGGGGGCAGATTGGCTGCTTCAGAGCAATGGTTTTACAAATCCAACCTTATAAAAATCACTTCGGAGTATAAATATCTAGGCGTAATCCTAACCCCACGAATGTCATTTGGACCACATATAAAAAACAGAAATGTAGAAGCAAAGGGAGCGATCAATTCAACTTGGAATACATTCTATGATAAGCCGAATATAAACTTGAGTAGCAAGTGGAACCTTTTCCAGTCCACTGCGAGGGCAATGCAAATGTATGCAGCGCAAGTATGGGGCTATGCATGGTTCAGCGAAACTAATATGTTGCAAAGATTTTTCATCAAACGGATTCTACGATTACCAGACTGCGCACCAAATTACACACTATGCCTAGAAACTGGTGTTGAAGAGGCATATTTATATGGTCTCAATCTGCACCTCAAATATATTCAGCGAGTCATGTTTGACTATGACGCAAGTAGATTGCCACATATCCTGACAAAGCAAATAATTAGAAAAAATGTATTTTGGCATGAGGATATAAAGAGGCTGGTACAACACTGCGACTTAGAACTCGTTGAAAATATGGCAAAATATAAGTGGTGCAATATGAGCATAAGGCTGTTAATGAAACTGAAAGAAAATGATCGTGGTGGCCATATAAATAGTGCAGTATCCAGTGAAAATCGAATATACAAACATCTTGATTACACTAGAGGCGTTACTTACTGTGATGATAAATATCAGAGGAAAATGATTAGTTGGATTTTTAAGGCTCGTGCTGACCTCCTATGGCTTAATGGAAGTACGCATCAAACTGGAGATAAAACATGTTCCTTGTGCAATTTAAAAGAAATTGAAAAACATATGTCACTTTTTGGGAAGATGTCCTGTGCTCAAAGAATTTAGATTATTGTATTTTAGAAAACCAACACTAAGTGAGGCAGAAATTATATCAGTATTAAATGGAAACGGCTTAGTTTATTGGGTCAATTTGGCAGGATATGTAGAGAAGGCCATTCTTTATAGAAAACTTATTATGAGCGAATTTGTTTAATTGTGTTCAAGCATTCATTATTAAATGTATTTAATTTAAAATTTTGTTAGTATTTAATCTAAAATTATTGTTCAATAACACAGTGGAACAAAATTCAACTTTTTTTTTTGCCTGGGACTGGGACCAATAAATTATGAAACTAGAGGCATCAGGTAGCAACACCTCATACCCAGTTTTTCTGGAGCACGTCAAGTTCGCGTTTAATGGGCACTTTTATACTAGCAACACAAAGCTACAACCTCTGTTGCTGGTTAAAAGAAGATGAAAGCTAAAATTTTGAAAAATTCACCAAAGATGAAAGGAATCACCAGTACTCTAATATAAAATTCCCGCCTTCAACGGATAAACGGTTAGTACCATGCCCATAGAGGTCTAACTTAGAAAATGGAATTAATGGAAAACCACTCGATAGAATTGTAAAAGATTTTAACTATGTTGAGATACGGACTAATAAAATGTGTACTTAAGAGATGGTAACCTGCATCGAAAAACCGCGATGGTGGGTACCACATTTGACAGCACCCATCATCGAGGCAATATAAGCCATAAACTAGAGATCAAAATAGACCGAACTGCGTTTTTAGATTCACCATCGGACCCTTAAGTCACGGGCTATGGCTATCTTTGTACAAGCAATTGCCTCAAAACAACATTGACCATATGGGTATCAAGAGCGTCTCCAAAATTATGCAATAAATCCTATGAGTAAAAGTCGTCATTTCCATTAAGAAAATCAAAAATTTACTTTAAAAATGTCATTGGTGGACAAACCGCGATACGCGAAGATGCCTTGAACTGATGTATTTAATTGATCCGATCTGTTTTTCTGCTGGTATTAAAGCACTTTACTCATAAGATTAATTTCATAATTTTGGTGAAACTGGTTTCACCTAAATGGTCAATATTGCTCGAAGGCAATTGCTAGTATATAAATGCCTAAGAACCGCGAACCAAGCCTTTATTGGTAAAACTAAAAACGCAGTTCGGTCTATTTTGATCTCTACTTTTTGGCCTATATTGCCTCGATGATAAGTGCTGTCACATGTGGTACCCACCATCGCGGTTTTTCGATGCATGTTACCATCTCTTAAGTACACATTTTATAAGTCCGTATCTCAATATAGTTAAAATCTTGTACAATTCTGTCGAGTGGTTTTCCATTAATTCCATTTTCTAAGTTAGACCTCTATGGGCGGGGTACTAACCGCTTATCCATTGGCGGCGGGAATTTGGTATAACAATTGTGGTAACTCCCTGCATCTTTGGTGAATTTTTCAAAATTTTAGCTCTCATCTTTATTTGACCAGCAACAGATGTTGTAACTGTGTGTTGCTAGTATAAATGTGCCCATTAAACGCGAACTTGACGTGGTCCAGAAAAACTGGGTATGAGGTGTTGCTACCTGATGCCTCTAGTTTCATAATTTATTGGTCCCAGTCCCAGGCAATTTTGAGTGTTCCACAGTGTAATATGTCTAGATTTAATTAAATATAAATGTTCACAAAAATGTATAGTGTGTGTATGTCAATACTGTGGAGGACAAACGATCGGGTATCTGGCGACGAGCTGGGCAACCCCGGTGTAGTAGTTCGAAACAGTACTTGGCAGTCTACACACTACCGGCAGACGGATTGATATCCATGCCGGCGTATCCGTACCATATTTATTTTTAATAAATATATATATCTATCTATCTATCTATCTATAGTCGTGGGATGAGCACGAAGTAGAAACACGAAGTCAGCTCCGAACGCTTGGCGAAGGTTGACCAAACGAGAGAGAAAAGCGAAAAAAATTCTTAAGTCGGTGAGATTTCGGCTTATGCAGAAAAAAAAACGTGTTCCCAGAGAATATATAATTTTTCAATTAAAAATGCGCAATATATTGTTGGTGAGTATCGAATTTAGTTATATCTACGGACTCAATAGCACTAAAGTATTATAATTATCATTAATTTGTCATTATTAATCAACTTTTTTACTTAAAACAGGTCATTCCTGCAGAAACGATTAGCAACCACACTTTTTAAGTCCAATTCAGTAACAATCATCCCTAACATTAGAAACCAAAGGCATCATGGCGAACATCAATAATAGTGATACAAATAATCAAAAATAGTTGTTGGTTTGTATATTAAATTATTTGTTAATAAAAATTGCAAATAAACTCAAATGTAGTTAAGTTGATTATGGGGGTGACATTTCACTCAAAGGCATGCAAAAAACATGAATTCGTAAGCTTACGGCCAGGTCTTCCTCCCTACGATATACAAAGTCAGTGCATCTGAAGTACTGAGTTCGTAAGGAGAAACGCGGAAGCCGAACGCTGGTGCGTGACGTCACCCAAACGGTTAACGGTTACAACAACAACCCCTGAGTGTCACGGCGTTTCTTAAGACAAACGAAAAGAAACCTTCAGGTTTTCTCATGCCTTCTGACGTGACAAGTTGCCATGAAATATGGACATCTGTCATGCATCCAAGTCCGACTGGGTAATCGTTGCAAACTCGCTCTCTCTCGCTCTCTCTTACTCTCATTGACAAACGCAAATCAACCCCCTTTTCAACAATCGGACTTTATTCTTGTTTAGATTAACTATTGTAGCGACCAGGAAAAACTGTGGGTCCCAATAACCGGCTTAAATCAATTAAAAGATTATCAGCCATGCTCATATTTTCGCTTTCGCAAAAATTTTACGATTTGGTCGCTAAATCGCAAAAGTAGGTGCTCCGAAATTTGCAAATCGCAAAATTTCGACGATTTAAAACCGGCGACGTATGAGTCCGTGAATTGAAAAGGAAATGGAAATTGTCGCTAGCGAAAAGAGCTGCCTTCCTATGAACCAATTTTTTAACATTCTTTGACTATTTTAGATTGTGTTTGCGGACTCTCTTATACAATAAAACAATATTTTTCCTATACCCACCCTTAATTGCACTAACAGCAAAATACCTTTTGGCAACAACAATTTGCGATTTGGCCATGGCATATATCGATACATTGCTATCGATAACAGAAAGTGTTGCTAGAGTTCTTTCGTTTCAGGGTCTGGACACTCGTGGGCGACTGCGTGCTTGCTTTGCCGGAGGCTCGTCGTAAAGTACTTTTAAAAATGATTTGGCCATCTGATCAAAGACATGGATTAAAATAAAGTCAAATTCTTGTTTATTATTTATGTACTTACAATTAAAACGCAATCGTCACCTTAAAGACAGTTTCTGCGGGACTGTTTTATTAGAGATGACAACATATATGGACAACATTGCGATAATTCTTTTGCAATTTTTGTGATAATTTAATAAAAAAAATTTATTATTCTACTTTATCTAGTTCCATTATGCTAATATTTATCCAAATTAGTTATACAAACTGATTTACAACAGTCCTAGCAATTAAAATACTCGGACTATCATCACAAGTTTGCCAAAGTTTGTTCTTACATTTGACTTGCAAGATCAAACTCGGCAAATGCGATAACAGTTTGACAAACAGTGTTCACATTGCGTTCAGACAGCGCACAAACTTATCGAAAGCATGCTTGGTGAAACTCGTCAAATTGGTCGTCAAATGAGTTTGACTGCAAATAAATATGGCGTTTACACACAATTCAAACTTATTTTGTCAAATTTTCGCCATATTTGACAAATTAATTTAACTGTGTGAACTTAGCTTTACTGTTCATCCGACAAATGAAGTACCGACATATTTTAACGTAAATGATGTCTGCGTTTTAGCTGAAAAATTCTACGGCGTCTTTTTTCCTCAAAGCAGGCAAATACAAATAAAAAAGGCATTTTAATTTTACTTGAAATTTTTTCAAAACGAACTTTACAAATCTGTCATGGCGCTCATCAGCTGTTTTTGTTATGTAGAATGACACAAAACAAATTGGAAATGAAACATTATCGATATCAAAAACTGGCGAAATTCGGAGCACGTTAAATTGAAATCGTACGAATTTGCTCAAATCACAAATCGCAAAATAAAGTGAAAACCGGAGCATAGCTGAATATGTAATCGGAAAAGTGGGCGTATAACAGAATCAAAATAAAAAAAATAGAGGAAAGCTAACTTCGGCTCGACCGAAGTTTATATACCCTTGGAGCTTGATATGTGCCTGACAGTTTGTATGGCAGCTATACTATATAGTGGTCCGATTTCGACAAATCTTGTAGAAATTATGTAAAATCAATGAAAACTTATAAATAAGAGCGTTGGGAGCGATAACATTGAAATCAAAAAAGGTTTTTCTGACTAAGACTTTTTTTCAGACCTAACTTTTGTATGGCAGCTATACAATATAGTTATCCGATTTCGATAAGCCTTAGTGAAACTATGTGAAATCATTGAAAATTAATAAAATTGAGCGTTGAGAGCGATAGTATTGAAAACAAAAAAGTTTTTCTCACTAAGTCTTTTTTTCAGACCTAACTTTTGTATGACAGCTATACTATATAGTTGTCCGATTTTGACAAGTTTTTGTGAAATTATGTGAAATCATTAAAAATTTATAAATACGAGCGTTGGGAGCGATAGCACTAAAAACAAAAAAGTTTTTCTCACTAAAACTAGTTTTTCAACTGATCGTTCCTATGGCAACTATATGCTATAGTCATCCGATACGGCCGGTTCCGACAAATGTGCAGCGTATTTGTACTAAAAGAATTCGTGCAAAGTTTGGTTAAGATAGCTTTAAAACTGACGGAGGAGAATAAAAACAGACGGACAGACGGACGGACAGACAGACGGATGGACAGACGGACATGGCTATATCAACTCAGCTCGTCATGCTGATCAAGAATATATATACTTTATGTGATCGGAGATGCTTCCTTTCCTGCGTTACAAACATCCGGACAATTTCAATATACCCTCTCCAAGGGTATACAAAAAAATACATGTCCCAAACTGGGACTTCAACCTAAGACTCACTGCCTTCCAGACATCGGCCTTAACCTCTACGCCATTGCCGACTAGTTTAAGGAGGCAGTTTAGTAGGCAGCTGAGGGCCACAAATCTGGCTATGCCTTTCTTTTAGAAAATAATCAAAAATTATCAAAAATAATCTTGTAAAGTAGTCGAATTCTTTTTTGATTATTTTTTGGTAGTCCTCAATAATCCCGATTATTTTTGATTTTTTCCGAAAGTAATCAATAAGTTATCGTGAAAAACTGAAAATAGTCGTTTTGTACTTATTATTTTGACTTTAAAAAGAAATAATCAAATTTGTAATCATTACGATTAGTAATCATTACTTAACAGCAATGGTTTAAACGAGCTTTGGACACATCAGATCCAATAATTTCTTTCCTAAATTTATCGCGACGCATAAGAAAAACATAAAAATCTTTTCCTTCCCATTGCTGTAATCCAGCTTCTTTCGTGTGTGAGCTGGAAAATAAAGAAAATGCTGGAAACAAAGAAAATTAATTAAAACGAGAAAGGCAAAGCTAACTTCGTCTGCGCCGAAGTTTTCATACACTTGAAAACGCTTGTCTCAACGGTTAGCGACTTCGACCAAACTTCGCAGATCAGCTTAAAAACATTGAATATTACCCGTGACCATGATTGAGAGCGGTAATATTAAGGAAAAAACAGTTTTTCTCATTAAAACCCATTTTTCGACCAATCATTTGTATGGCAGCTACAAGAAGTAGCCATCCGATCCGGTCGGCTCCGACATATTAGCAGCGTGCAGACTAAAGAAGACTCTGTGCAAAATCCGATATTTATTATTTCTTCGGCAAATCGATACATTTAGCTGATTACTAACTATCTTTAAAAGGTACGAATCGATTATCTTCAAAACTGTAGGAGATATAACGTTTTTTCCAAATTGCGGGGGCGGGAGGGGGCGTGGCAAAAATTTAAAATAAACTTGATCTGCCTGCAAGTATAAGAAGCATTTGTCCCATACATGTCAAACCTCTATCTCTAACCATCTCTGAGATCTGTTTGTTCATACGGACGGACAGACGGACATCGACTCTGCTGTTGATAATGATCAAGAATATATATACTTTATAGGGTCGGAAATGATTCCTTTTCCCTGCTACATACTTTTGCACAAACTTAATATATTCTATGTACCTTTGGTACAGAGTATAAAAATGCACGTAAAAAAATATTTTTTCGATTTTTGTCTATAATGGTCTATAGCAACATAATAAAAAAAAATTGCAGTGAAAAATCTCTTTTGGTTAACTCACAATAATAAATGCCAGATAGAGTGGTCATTTTCCCCAAAGTGCCATAGCGACGGAAACCACAGTACAGCAAAAGTTAAACGGAGTCGCCTATTCGCTGATAAGCAAATCCGTTGTATGGTTACTCACACGCACTAGCACTAGCTGTGGTAAGCGCAACACTGGTGTCTCTCTGAGGGCACAGCCAATCAGAGTAAGGCAACACGCAAGAGAAGGGAGCACGAAAACTAACGGTAAAAACCACGTTCGACCAGAAAATTACTTCCGAACTGCCCGCAGGCACGTCTTCACTCAACGTGTGTTTAATCGCAACTGACCAAATATAATATATGAAAAAAATTAAAATTTCTAAAAATACGAAGGTGGGAAAAATATTTTTTATATAAAACGGTCGGGAAATATAATTTTTGTTTGTTTATTTATGTAAATCAGAGTGTCGGATCTGCTTGAAAGTCTTACAGGATGTTTATAAGATCCTATTAGAACCAGGGCTGCAAACCCCTCTGAAATCGGTGGAGGTTCACTCCGGGGTTCGAACCCGTGAGATTTTTTTTGGTTCGGGTTCAGTAGGTCGGTGAACCTAGGTTCAGGTTCGAACCGAGGTTCAGAAATAATTTTTTTTTGCTAGCTTTAGAAACAGGAATGTAAATTGTAACAACATTAGCCAACAATTGAAATTTTCCAAATAAATTTCGAACTTGCTAAATTTAATAATGGATAAAACAAAATAAACTGACTGTTGAAACATTTGCCTGATACTTGTGTTTAATAGGCTATTCACACTGAGGCACATCTGACATCTAACATCATTATCAAAGATGTTCCATAAGCTTTTCCCGTGCCAAAATTGTATCATCATTCCATGTGCGTCAAAATAACATCGAATATTTAGCATCGAATTGGAACGGTGGAACATGGAACATTAAAAAATTTTTTTATTTATTTAATTTCTCACTATCTTGATAAAAAAAAAGATCTGTAAATGCAAAATTGTTAAGAAATGCAAGAACTACTGTTTTATTTAACGGCGGGGTGGGTTTGAGCATTGCAGATATTAAAAAAAGCACACTTAAAAATCGCCTCCCTTCATTTTGGGGTAAATCTCCTCTCTCAGATAATGGCCCGACATGCACGGTACGTAAAAACTTCGGGCACATATTCATGAATATGCTTTGAAAAGCTCAGCTCAATCGTCTGAACCGTTTTCAAGATAAACGCTTATCAGTAAGCCAACCTCTGGAAAGTCCCATACAAAAAACCATCAAAAAACTACATCCAAAATTATGAGCCAACTGCTAAGCTCCAAGACAATGGCCCACATTGCACGGTATATTAGCTTATAGCAGAGATATTCAAGAGTGTGTCTGCCAAGTTGGAGCTCAATCGTGTGAACAGTTTTTGTGAAAAACGCATTTCAGTGGGGGTGCCTCGGCTTCATATTTTCCACTGATATGGGTGGCGCTATCGTGCGAGCCGGAACCAGTCATTGGATGTGGATCAAGCGGCAATCGACAATCGAAAAATTCGACGCTAATTATTATGTTTGCTCTCAGACAATGGCCCACAATGCACGGTAGTGCAAATGATTGGCATACATTTTCCAAGCATTTTGATATATGTTTCATCAAAATCGTCTGAACAGTTATGGAGAAATTTTCATTTTTCTTATTTAAGAAAAATTTTCATAACATGGCCACAGATTCGGTGGCTCTGGCACATTTCAAAACAAAACTCGCTCACGCGCACATCTCCACATGTGCTATTGACAATGTGGCTACCTTGCCATCTTCCGTTTTTTTCAGTACGTTCGTCAAAAGCAACAGAGGATTGTATAGCGATGCCATTTATATCAATTCAAAATTGTGTACATTTTAAAATAAGGGGGCTTTTTACTTAAAATTAAAATTAACTTCAAATCCTGCAGTCCACCGATAGCCACGCCATTCTCGCCAACGTGTATAGGAAGCAGGAGTTTATATAGCCCTGTCCGTCCGTCCGTCTGTTTCTGTGCTATCTCCTCCGTCAGTTTTAAAGCTATCTTAACCAAACTTTGCACGAAGTCTTTTGGTATAAATACGCTGCATATTTGTCGAAACCGGCCGGATCGGATGACTATAGCATATAGCTGTCATAGGAACGATCGGTCGAAAAACTAGTTTTAGTGAGAAAAACTTTTTTGTTTTTAGTGCTATCGTACCCAATGCTCGTATTTATAAGTTTTTAATGATTTCACACAATTTTACCAAAACTTGTCGAAATCGGACAACTATATAGAATAGCTGCTATACAAAATTTAGGTCTGGAAAAAAGTCTTAGTGAGAAAAACTTTTTTGTTTTTAATGTTATCGCTCGCATTTATAAGTTTTCAATGATTTCACATAATTTCAACAAGTTTTGTCGAAATCGGACCACTATATAGTATAGTTGCATAAAAACTGTCAGGCATATATCAAGCTCCAAGGTCTCTTTTGGTTGGTTTTAAATCTCCCATGTTTTAGATATAGAAAAATTAATCACGCTTATACTTTTGACAAACAAAACTAATTTTGAAACTCTAAACAGCCTAGGCCTTTTTGCGAGAGATGAAGGCCTGTTTTCAGAGATGAAACAATAACTTTTAAAATCGCAATGAAATCGAAAAGCTGAAAATAATTGGAATAAGAAGAAACAAAGGACTACCAACTATTTTTTTCTAAGATTTTTAATATTAGCGAAAAATTTTACAGAATTTCTCAAACTTGCATAAAAAATCGATTTTTTACAAAAAATAACCACATTTTTAATGTTCAAATCCAAAAATTGGTACCTTATCAGCAAAATCAAAACTTCGTGTTTGGTTTTTCTGTAACGTCATTCAATGCAGCTTACATTAAAATAAAGTTGGTTCGAATAGGACACTTAATGTGGAAACACGACCAACAAATGTAAGGATACATTGCTAAACACACGTTTATGCAAATATCTGGTGAACCTGACGTGCTGGAAGAAAACGGACAATTTATCTGAGTTCAGCGGCCAAAAATACATAAGGAACGGTAGCAAAGTTCTCCGTAGCAAAAGTTGGCCTTTTTTTGTAAACTTGTGTAATTACAGTTCTTTGTGCTACACTTTTTTTATTACATTATTATATGATTTTAGGGAAGTTTAGTTTGACATTAGCAGAGATCGCACACTTTTTATAGAACTCTTACTCGCATATAGAAAAGTTGAAAAAAAAAACAGTGCTAGACTGTGAGACGCGATGAAACTCAACCTACAAAATGTGCGAACAATTACTAACTCTTGAAGATTTATGCATTCAGAGTTCTTTAAAAAAGCTTTAGCTAAGCAGACTTGAATGGAACGCAATTCAAAATGTCTGTTTTATGCTTCACAATTACTACCAAGTGATTTTTTTACGCTTGCTTTTCATTCGAAAAATTGTTCTGAAATCTTTAGCAAAGTATTCTTTATTACAATCTAAGTAACACGATAAATGTTCGTCTATTATGAGCGCAGTACCAATATTGGCTGCAGTGCTCTTCGACCCGAGACTTTCAACTTTGTTGTCTTCTAATCAAAATAATAACCGAAGTTGGAAGCAAAACCTTGGGTTCAGGGGTTCCGAGGACCAGTCCGCGATCCGAAACTTAGACTTTACAACAGGTTCAAACCCCCGGGCCGAAATTTACTGCAAAATTTTATTGGTTTCCAGCCATGGTTGTTATTATTTTATGCTTTTAAACAGACCGATAGGTCTGAATATGAGTCTTAGTGAACTATCTCTTTATCTTTTTTTTTAATTTGTGTTTGCACCTTTCAGGAACTCTATTGTGGGACTTAGTACTGCCCTAGAAGAAGCCATAACACGTGGCTTAAAAATATCAGACAATTTGCAAGATGAAGATTATCTAATTATTGCAAACATAGTCAACTCGAATCTAAAAAGAAACAACCGCGTTTTCAAATTAAGCGGAGTCTCTAAATAATTCCGTAAATCAGTTAACAAAACACTTAATCGGTATTTGCAGAAATTAAATATTAAAAATTCACTAATCAAGAAGACAGAAGACAATCAAGTCACGCATGTTGAAAATGATGTGACCAATGAGTCTACTGTACTCGAAGATGTTTCCGTCAACCCTGTAGACGAAAGTCTAGTCGAAGCTACTTTAAAGTGCTTCCGGAAAAATTGCAGGGTTGGAAATGTTAGCTTAAATGTTGATGTGAATATGGTGAACAATACAAAATGTATTCGTTCTTCTAATACTCACTGTAACCATTTTATAACTGAAATTAAAGTGGACGAATTTAAGGATACATATCATAAGTGTACCACAATGTTTTCAGAAAAGAAAAGTTTAGAACACATTATTAGAGAAAAATTTTTCTCTATTAATAATGCGTGTGGTCTGAACTTTAAGTCCATAAGAGTCAACAAAAACTCTTTCGTTGCCTATGGATACTGCAAAGATCCATCTTGCAACTATTTCAAATTTTTTGGGTCCTTCGATGGAACTGTGCGAGTTTACTCAAGCAGTCATAATTTTACCCATTCAATCAATTTTAAAAAGAATTGGCAATGCAGAGCCATGAACCGCTTTGTTGCCAAGAGCGATATTAAAGGCAGCTCTGCATTTGAGTATAAGACCAAAATTGCTTAAAAATTAAACCCTGAAAAAGCTTTAGTGGGGAATAAGCAAATGGTTTATAAAAACTTATCCTATTACAGAAATCTCTTATCGGAGGAGAATTCTAAAAACGATTTTAACAAAGATGCGTTTAAAGATGCCTACGATATGAAATGTATGGGATATGGCAATTTTATACAACATATTTCCACTAGGGTGGAGGTATATTTATGGAATTTAGAACGTTTAAAATTGTTTCTAAATCACAAAAAAAATTAATACGCTTCATATAGATGCTACAGGATGTGTTGTGCAACCAATGAAATTGGCAAAGAAACGAATATTTCTTTATTCATTGGTTGCACATATTCCAATGCATCACATTGTGTATCCTGTGGCTCATGCGATTTTATCAAATCACACTGCCTTTGATATTGGTCGCTTTTTGTGCGACCTTAATAGGTTTTGTGTTCAAAATAAATTGAAATTGCCACTTTGCAAACGAGTGGTGACTGACGTGAGTTTTGCAATTATTGGAGCAGTTTTAAAAGAATACTGTGACTTAGATATTGCAGCATACAATGAAATGTGCTTTCGATTTCTATATAGCGAAAGTAGTGCCTTTCCGAAAGTATGCATTCAATTTTGTACTAGCCATTATGCCATAATTATGTGTGCTGATATAGACAGAACCGTAGGCTTGGCCAACATTGACCTAAGACATTTCCTTAGAAATGCTCTGGGCTTGGCAAATAATATATGCTCCATTAAGGACTTAGAAGAATGGTTCAAGCATCTGATAACCATTCTACTATCTCCAACTGTAAATGAAATGGTTTGCAAAGCCATTTCATATTTTACAGGTGGAAACCAGAATCTTTTGATCTCGAAAAGCATGGATCGTTTGTAACTCATGGCAAAAAGTATCGAGAAGATACTCTAAAAACCATTGCAAGCAAAAGTAGTTTGAAAAATCGTTTCAGTACTTTCGCTGATGTAGTTAATGGTATGATTGACATTTATTCTTGTCCTGAAATGGTAGAGGTCATTTTGGGCAAATATATTGTTTTTGCTCCATTTTGGACCAATGTTATGGGTATTTTTATTGATAAGAGCAATAAAAGAACCAGTAATGGTCCGATTGAATCTTTTTTTAAGACACTGAAGCATAGTGTCATAAAAACAAAGCAAGGGCTAAAACTTGGAAGATTCATTCGTAAAATGGATGATTTCTCGAAATCTGAGGTGCGACAAGTTGAGCTAGTGCATCCAGAATATATTCACTCCCCCATTCTTCATGGTGCAGTTATAAAGGCTAGACCTAAAAAACGCACATCGAAGCAACGGCCTTAAATGAGATGTCAAATAAAAAGCTTTCAAAATATAAAGAAAGTTGGCAAAAAAAAGGCGTAAAAACTTAAGGTGGGCTTGTTTAAGCGAGATTTCTCCGGACCCAATAAAGTTCGTGAGGAGTACTCACAATCAAGTCTTCCAAAAGACAATGATCCAAATATTCATTTGGAATTGTCTATTCTTTCTGAGAACTCAAATCAAAATTTGGATTCCTCAGTCCAAGCAGATCATTCTTATGCTGCCAACTTGCAAATATTTCAAATGGAAGAGAAGTATAAAAAAATTCTTCTAAATAATGCGAAGTTAGGCAGTTGCGTTAAAGAAAATGTTCGTTTTTACGTTTTAAACTGTAAGACTCTTTTTGAGCATGTTCATTGCTTAAGCATGAATCGTTTCTTATCCCTTATAGAATTAGACGATTTGTCCAACTTTATAGTTGACGCTGCTTTGACAGCTATTCTTTTTGATCAAAATGATCCAAGATTGGAAAGTCTTTCCTGTCAACTTGATGAATATTATGCAAATAATGAGGAATTAATTAAAGCTGCCTTGGAAAGTTCTTCTAGCATTTTAATTGTTCCTCATTGCTATAAAAAACACTTTTACATTTTATTCATAGATAAGATAAGACTTGAATTTATGTTTTTAGATCCAATGGGGAAGTCGCAGACTGCCCTAAAGTTTGTTAGGTATTACAAGGAACTTTTGGACCGCAAAAGTAAAATGAATTACATAAGCGTATCCAAGACTCATGACCTTCAAAAGGATCAATTTAACTGTGGCATTTTTATTTTGCAGTTTGCCAAATGCTACATTAATGACATGCCTCTCTTAAATTTAAAATCCGCTCGATTATTTAGAAGAGGCATGTTTGAAAAATTAATTAATTATGGCGATTCACTGTTAGATATATGTTGCATTGCGGTAAAAATATACGTCATGCGGTTCGATTGCTATGCAATCGCTGTGAACGATATATCTGCATTCAATGCACTACCAATTCATACACAATTGCCGATAATAAACTTATCTGTAAACTTTGCCAAGCTTGTTTACAATAGAGAAAGTGATTTCTTAAAAAATATACTAAGCAAAGCATAGAATCAACAATTGTACATACTAAATGGTACATAAAACTTTGTGTCGCTTGTGCATGAGCCATTAATGCTTCACCGAAGGTTCTCTTATTTGGAAACCTGTTTAGGTTAGATCGAAACTGACGACATCTATGCTGCTAGCATCCAGAAACTGTCATTTCGTCAACTCATTGATTTTGTATCCTTAAAACTTTCAACAATGCAAGCGGACAGCTGCGCTCAAAAAAAAAAACCAATCGGAATGTTTGCTATTGATTAAATGCGTCTGCTAAGTAATACGTGGAATAGGCCTATTGGGGATACCACTTAAAAAAACAAGTGAGAAAGTCGGTCAAGCCCGACTATAACATACTCTGTACCTGGAGTAGGAGCTGAACGCAGTGCTGCTGCTGTGTCTCTCTCTATCTCAATCTCTATCTCACTCTCTTTCTCTCTCTCTCTCGCTCTCTCTCCCTAAGATTGTGCGGTGTTGGTTGTGAAAGGATGGGAGGGGGGGGGGTGGCGGGGGGAGCTTGAATCACTTTTTTGCTTATAACTTGAGAACCGCTCATCCGATCTTTACCATTTCTTCTGTAAATCGATACATTTTGACAATTACTAACTATCTCTAGAAGGTACAAACCATCTATCTACAAAACTGTGGAAGATATGACGTTTTTTCAAAATTGCGGGGGCGGGAGGGGGCGTGGCCAAAATTGAAAATAAACTTGATCTGCCTGCAAGTATAAGAAGCATTTGTCCCATACATGTCAAACCTCTATCTCTTACCATCTCTGAGATCTGTTTGTTCATACGGACGGACGGACGGACAGACAGACGGACGGACAGACGGACGGACAGACGGACAGACGGACAGACGGACATGGCTATATCGACTCGGCTGTTGATGCTGATCAAGAATATATATACTTTATAGGGTCGGAAATGATTCCTTCTCTCTGTTACATACTTTTGCACAAACTTAATATACTCTATGTACCTTCGGTACAGAGTATAAAAACGCGCCATGAACTCTACCTCAATGGTGGTGCGGAAAATAGTTCATAACAATAATCAAACTCATACAAAAATAGTGTAATTAGAGCCATTCGATCTTTACCATCCTTCTATTTACCCGTCCATAATAATCTAATCTCGTAATACAATTTTGCTCCGTTAAATCAATACCTTCCATTTACCAATCTAATCTTATACTATTTTTTATTTTTTTTTTTTTTTTTTTTTTTTACAAAATTTTGAAATTTTTAAAAACTTATTGAACGACACCTTCACTTTGCCCGTAATATTAAAATATTAAAACTGCCAAATATTAAATCTTCATGATAATATAAACTAATTATACAATTTTTCAATTTTTACCCGTCAACTTTCCCGTCTTTTTGGACTGTTCGATCTAAACTTCGTATAGTATTACCTTCTATCAAATTTTTACGGTAATCTGAACTCATTATACAATCTTGTAAATTTCGCTATTTTTTGGACAGTTTAGTCTACCCGATTGTAGATCAACCTTCAATTTACCGGTCATTTACCCGTCTTCTTGATTAAACTAATCTCAAACAGATCAATCTAAACTTCTTATTTACCAGCGTCAGCGCTTTTGTAAATACTCAAATGAAAATTTGACATTTATCTAATCTTCATAATATCCTTAGGGCCTTAGCCCTTTAATAAATATTCCTATAATAATTTTGCGAATTTCGAGATTTTTTGGACCATTGAAATAAAAGTTATATAGCTTAATTGTAGAATTTTCATACAAATCTTGATTAACAAAAAAGTTTCATACAACAGATTTCCGCGAATTTTTAATTTAATTCGACAGAAAATAACGATGGGATCTAGTAAAAGTTTTACCGGGACCGAAAATAACTGTTATGAAAAAAATAAAAATTTCTGTTAAAAATTATTGTCCCGATGAAAAAAGGGCATCAGACTTCATAATTTTGAATGAAGAGTCCACTGAAGCGATAAATTTTTATTTTCAATTTTTTCGCAAAAAATTTTTTTTAATTGTTATTATATAATTTTTATATAAAAATTTTTGAATAACAATTAAATTATAATTTTTTTATTTTAATTATGAAAAAACAATTTAAATTTTTATAAAAAAAATTAAAAATTAATTGTTATAAAAAAATTTTTATATAAAAATTATAAATTAATTGATATGAAAAATTTTTATTATAAAAATTAAAAATAACAATTACTTTAAGATATCCCTCGTGCCAAACATCGTAGGACAAAAGTTTGGATGTAACTTTGATCTGAGGGCTTATATGTTTATATTCTAGTGCTTGATGGGCTAATACATCAATGGGTAATAGCGAAAATCGGTTAATTAAGAAACAATTTTTAAAATCGCCCCAATCTACTACACCAAAAAAATTGTAGAAAATTAGTCCATATATGTACTACTAAGGATGTGTAGCTTTTGCTTTATTCTAATGCAGCCAACCGCCAAAACCAGTGAATTGATCTCGCTTATTCTATATATTCACATCTTATTTTACTTATCTACTTGCCACTCAAGTTAATGTCATTCCTGTGTTTTATTTAATTTCAACTGGCCTTATAATTGATAAAAACTAAAATAAATAAAATGGGAAGAAAACGGGATTCTGTTGTGCTGGAGTTTTTCACGCTGCAATCTCAAAACAATTTTAAGTGCGAAATGTGCAGCCGCTTATTAAAAGGCGACGTCATAACAAATTTGAGGAGACATGTGAAAGATGCGCATTGGGCCGTGTACCAAAAAGAATTGACCCAGGAAGAAGTTCACGACCATGCGGACAAAATAAAAAAAATTACAGTATGTCTCAGCCAAAATGATTTAAAAGGAGCATGCATTGATTTGGTCACCTCGGAGAAAATGCCTTTTTCTGCACTGGACTCTGATGCGTTTAAGACTATTACCAATCAAATATTCGGTGGTTATTTTTAAAACTTAATAAATAAACAAAAATATTATATATCCAAATTATTTATTTAGTAGTATGTCTATATATATTTATATAAAACAGTGTTTCCTCACTGACAAACAGAGTTGCCCACAGCCAAAGAATTATAGATATAATAGATGACGCATGTGAAAACTACTGTGTTTGGGAGCTGACATTGGATCCCAATTTTTGAATCTCGCCGCCTTTACGAGGATACATATCGCTCACTTACTTCAATACTGGCATAACTCAAAATAATCCATTTTGAGAAAAACACGTTTGAAGTTCTCAATGGATTTTTACCTAAAAAAAATGGTTCTTTTAGTTTCAACTTAATGAAGTAAAATATTATAAATTTGGAATGCTTATTAATAAACATTGAAAATATGATGTTTTAACTGAAAAACGATGTATGTGTGGTCAATATCGACTGCAGGACAACTGAGATATGGCGGTTCTTGCATCAACATGAAAATGAACCTGGAAAATGATATTGCGACATATTCTCATCTCACATGAAAAGTAGAAGAGATAGCAATACGAAAATTTTTGCATAAAATAGTACAGTAAAGCGCGCACATTTCTGCATCATTAAGTCAAAAATCGTATTTTTTGAGTTATGCCAGTATTGAAGTAAGTGAGCGATATATTAAAATTTAGCTAGGCAAAATTTGGGGGGAAATTTGCGATAACATCATAACAAATCCGAAAAAGAAAGACTATTGAAAACTGATGTTACTACGGGCTACGAGGGAGTTCAATAGCAGAGCCCTCTCACGAAAGGATGATAATCAGCACCACAACTGAATTGGATGGCAAATATCCCAACGACATTTCAAAAAATCTCTTCTCGAACCTAAACATTAGGATCGATAAGTAAAGCAACCTATGCGAGTAACAAAAATTATAATTATCAATGGGTTCAAATCCCGTTCCGAACCTTTTCCAGAGCAGCCTTGGTTCAGAGCCATATGACAGAAATTGATTAAGCTACGAACCTGTTGTGTAGGCTAGTACTATGAAGTAAGCCGAACCAGCCGGCTGAACTTTCGGCCAGTTTAAAATGTCTGCAGATTGTATGGTTTTAGAAATTATAGCAAAAAGCAGGAGCCGACAGAACACACATGCTCGAAATTATCATTTTACAATTTATTGTACCATAAGACAAACCTAGTTTGGGGAACACGCACAAGAACAAGAAATTTGTTTGGCGCTTTGGTCTGTCAAGTCAGCCATTGCTATTCACCGCTATTTTTGTAAAACCTTTATATTTCGTTACCTTATTAATGTTTGTGCAAACAAATTGTTTTTCATTGCTGGTAAGCATATGGATTGATTTTGGTGATGAGGATGGTCAGAGATAAGTTTTTTTGCATATTCCTAGTAGTACATATATGGACTAATTTTCTACAATTTTGTTGGGCGATTTGAGGGCGATTTTAAAAATTGTTTCTTAATTAACCGATTTTCGCCATTGCCCATTGATGTATTAGCCCATCAAGCACTAGAATATAAACATATAAGCCCTCAGATCAAAGTTACATCCAAACTTTTGTCCTACGATGTTTGGCACGAGGGATATCTTAAAGTAATTGTTATTTTTAATTTTTATAATAAAAATTTTTCATATCAATTAATTTATAATTGTTATATAAAAATTTTTTTAAAACAATTAATTTTTAATTTTTTTATATAAATTTAAATTAATTGTTTTTTCATAATTGAAATAAAAAAATTATAATTTAATTGTTATTGAAAAATTTTTATATAAAAATTATACAATAACAGTTATATTAAAATTTTTATATAAAAATTTTCAAATAACTGTTTTTTTTGTAATTTTTATCATAAAAGTTATAACAGTTACGGTCCCTGAGTAAAACATTTGCTTGACACTTACATAACCTTTTATAAAAGATGAATTGAAACAAATTACATTCCTTTTACTAATTTTTCATGTTTTTTATTTTTGTATACCAGTTCATTTGAAGAAAGTTCCTGGATGCCACCAAGCAGTTATAAAAAGCGGAAAGACAACGGAAAATGCAGGAGCTGGAGGTGCCCGAGTATTTACAACATGTTAACAAACATTTGGCCGATGAGAACGAACGACCGCTGCATTACTTAGACTCAAGCACCAAGTGGGTAAAGTCGGACAAATACATGAAACTTTTTCATTGACACGCTTCTCTCATTAGGCACCCCTTGATATACAATGTGGAAAAGGAACTGCTTGCCGAGCACTTGACTACAGTATTGCAAAAAGTGCACGACTAGAGGACAACAGACTGAACGATCTAACCCTTTTGTATGGACTGCTCAGTCGTGTTAAAAATGGTACTTAGGAGCTATGCAGCAAACTTAATGGTTACATCAAGGCCAGTAGTTCAATCCTACGTCATTATTTTGCAATTTAATAACTCTACCCTGATCTCTGCAGAAAAATTGATGCACTTTTGTCATCGATCCCGAGAACGGTAAGAGTCGCTGATTCTGTTCCCCTTCGCATTGTTGTTTGAGATACCGAATTTTAATGCAGATCCGCAAAAGTTTATTGTGAGGGTGGATGAAATCCTGAAGACAAGTGTGAGCAGTATCAGTTTGATGGTGGCTACGTTTATTATCTTTATGGGCGGTGGAGAGGCTGGCACTGTATGTGTTCAGTTAAGAAATCGCTATAAGGAGAAACGACTTGATTAGAGTTATCAAAATCATTTTGGCAATCACATGTTTGTTCATTCCTTTTCGCTTACTCGTTTTTTTTCCACAGCCCCTTTAAGCTTTAGGATACCGGCAAGGATTCAACTTATTGGCTCTTATCTCATACAACAACCCAGAAAACACCAAATCTGGATTTGAAAAAGGATCGCAGTCTCTATTAAACCTTATTTTACGTTGCTCTTAGTTGTACAGTAACCAAGCCACCCCCATACACGCCCCCCTAACAATGGACATGGCAATAGTTTTGGTCAAGCGTTTGAAACGTCTTAAGTTGTTGTCTTTAAAGTATAATTTAATTCTGTGTACTTAGTTTACTTTAACTTTTGCAGCTGATTTAACTTTATTATACACTTGAAAAGTGTAATATAATTTTGCCCAGAAGTTTGCAACGCATAGAAGGAATCATCTCCGAACACATAAAGTATATATATTCTTGATCAGCGTGACGAGCTGAGTCGATTAAGCTTTGTCCGTCCGTCTGTCCGTCCGTCCGTCTGTCTGTTTCTACGCGAACTAGTCCCTCAGTTTTGAAGCTAGCGAGCTGATATTTTGCACAGAGTCTTCTTTTGTTTGCACGCTGCTAATATGTCGGAACCGACCGGATCGGATGACTACTTCTTGTAGCTGCCATACAAATGATCGGTCAAAATTGTGTTTTAATGAGAAAAACTGTTTTTTTTCTTAATATTACCGCTCTCAATCACGGTCATGGGTAATATGAAATGTTTTTAAGCCGATCTGCGAAGTTTGGTCGAAGTCGCTAATCGTTGAGACAAGCGATTTCAAGTGTATAAAAACTTCGGCACAGACGAAGTTAGCCTTGCCTTTCTCGTTTTAAATTAATTTTGGACCTTGATTTTGGTGGATCGCAAAAATGTATGTCCTTTGAATTATAAATTGAATAAAATATTTGAGCTAGAGAAAATTTACAACACACACGGCTGTTGTCCGAGCCGTGAAAAACACAAAATGGGAAATGTAAATGTCAATTTATGTGTATTGTTTTAATGCCTATTAATAACCTATATACAATTTATAATAAAGTCGTCTTTGTTCTAAAAGTGAGTTCAGATTTCATGTTTTATTTACTGTTACGGTGGTAAACATATCAGACAGCTGAAGGGACACAATGAGAAGATTTAGGAACCCATGACACTGGAGCTTTGGGCCTTGCTTTTGGATGTGATGCAAAGCATCTTCGAGCTGCTGCTGGCCAATCCGGATATTCAAATGAGTGATAGGATACAAAATTAAAAATCAAATTGGCGATTTTTTGACCTTTCGATCTTGACCATCCGTCAACAATTGCGATGAAGATGTGATCATGACACCCGCGTCTCATAAAAATTTCAAAATTTCTCATTTTTTGTGCCTATTGTCAGGAATACCATTTGTTTCTTTCAAATCTTTATGATAATTTGTTACTTTACTTAATTTTTTAAATTTCGCTATTATTTGGACACGGTTCACCTGTTTGATCTACACTTCCTACTAACCAGCCAGTTTATCAGTTTCCTTTAGTACCTAATGTTAACTCAAATTTGTAAAGTATCGCGATTATTTGGAAAGTAATTTGCAAATTTTGCAATTTATTTTGGGCTGCTCAATCTAAACCTTCTATTTACAAACGTCAGCGCTTTCGTATATAAATTAAACCTTTAGACAGGCGGTGTGAGTTTGAAATTTTATTGGGCGAACTGCCTCAATTGAAATTGAATTAAAAACTAAATTACAATGTTCCAAAGAGCTTAAATAGACCCTACAACTCCGGCAGCGCAGTCGCTGACGCGGCCGTCGAACTCCAAGATATGCTGCGTCGGCGGCTCGTGCAAGGCATCCTATTTCCCAGCGGATGTTAGGCAACAAGTTGCCGGCCACTTAGGTACTGGCTGACGGGTGAAATTGCGGTGTCAGCGTTGTTGGGGACGGGTTCTTATGGAATGTGTTGGTGACTCCAGTGTCACTGACTGCTCGTGGTTAACTTATACTCAAAAAAAATTTGGCCATTTATGACATTTATTCAATCTACATAATAACCTTAGGTCCAATAAGAATGTTGGAAATTTCTAGATTTTGTTGACATAGATGGTTGAACATAGTCTGTATGTATGTATATGTGTATGTGTGTAATATGTTTATGTTTAAACATATATTCTTAATCATCATCAACTACCTAGTCCCGAGTGTCCCCACCAAAGAATTCACAAAGGCGTTTTTTTTTAGAATTTTATTTTTTACACAAGCTGCAACAGAAGAAAAGAAATGGTTGAGATATATATTTGAACTGTCTGTAGATCGAGATTGCTTATACATATATAATAGGCGCTTAGGTTTATAATGTTTACCTTTATTTAGGCTTCAGCTTCTGTTGGAGCGACATTTGTTTCGCCAGTTTGTGAGGCTTCCTTAGTGCGTGTTTTGGGCGGAGCTACTGACTTTACCGGTTTAGTTGCACCGGCCTGGCGGAAAATTAGCATCCGCTTTCCAGCAACACCGGCTCCGGGCTTGCGAGTATTAGGCTTCCACTGAGGACGTGCCCCGACTTTTCGCACAGCAGCGACACCCACAGCGGCCTTGGGAGCATCGTCCTTGGGAGCATCGCCCTTCTGCTTAACAGCTTCTTCTCCTACTCCTTCCTGGACCACATTTTGGTTGAAGCGCCGAGCTTGTGCATTTTTTTTGTTTTTATTTGGCGCCATCTTTTTGGTTGGAGGAGGCCCTCCATCGTCCTCGTCCTCCGGTGCACAGGCACACCGCGTGTTTGCGATATTGACGGTCTACAATATTAGAATAAAAAACTTTAATTTTAAGTAAAAAGCCCCCTTATTTTAAAACTTACACAATTTTGAATTGATATAAATGGCATCGCTATACAATCCTCTGTTGCTTTTGACGAACGTACTGAAAATAACGGAGGATGGCAAGGTAGCGACATTGTCAACAGCACATGTGAAGATGTGCGCGTGAGCGCGTTTTGTTTTGCCATGTGCCAGAGCCACCGAATCTGTGGCCATGTTATGAAAATTTTTCTTAAATAAGAAAAATGTAAATTTCTCCATAACTGTTCAGACGATTTTGATGAAACATATATCAAAATGCTTGGAAAATGTATGCCAATCATTTGCACTACCGTGCATTGTGGGCCATTGTCTGAGAGCAAACATAATAATTAGCGTCGAATTTTTCGATTGTCGATTGCCGCTTGATCCACATCCAATGACTGGTTCCGGCTCGCACGATAGCGCCACCCATATCAGTGGAAAATATGAAGCCGAGGCACCCCCACTGAAATGCGTTTTTCACAAAAACTGTTCACACGATTGAGCTCCAACTTGGCAGACACACTCTTGAATATCTCTGCTATAAGCTAATATACCGTGCAATGTGGGCCATTGTCTTGGAGCTTAGCAGTTGGCTCATAATTTTGGATGTAGTTTTTTGATGGTTTTTTGTATGGGACTTTCCAGAGGTTGGCTTACTGATAAGCGTTTATCTCGAAAAAGGTTGAAACAGCTGAGCTTTTCAGAGCATATTCATGAATATGTGCCCGAAGTTTTTACGTACCGTGCATGTCGGGCCATTATCTGAGAAAGGAGAAATACCCCAAAATGAAGGGAGGCGATTTTTAAGTGTGCTTTTTTTAATATCTGCAATGCTCAAACCCACCCCGCCGTTAAATAAAACAGTAGTTCTTGCATTTCTTAACAATTTTGCATTTACAGATATTTATTTTTTTATCTAGATAGTGAGAAATTAAATAAATAAAACAAATTTAATGTTCTATATTCCACCGTTCCAATTTGATGCTAAATATTCGATGCTATTTTGACGCACATCATCATTCCAACATCTTCTGGGGGTGTTCCTTTTTACATCGTTCCAATCAGTAATTTCACGATTGTTATTGGTCCACCACTAAAAATTTGTCATTCACTGCGAAACATAAACAATGATTCGGACATCTAAGACATTGTTCAACATGCAGCAAAGGAATGGAGTTGCGGCAATTTGTTCCTCTTTTTCTCAACTCTTTAAGCCTGTTTACAAGAAGGTCGATTGCTGCATCCAAATGATCTCATTAAACATGCCAAGCCGCTTCTAAATTATAAAAGAATAAAATATAAGTATGCAAACGAATTGCACGTATAAAAGTCAGATTTTACTAGCTCTTACAAACATCCAAGCTCTTCTCGGTATGTGCAAATTCATGCCTCTTATAGTCAGCAGCTCCTGTTCATCTTTGATCTCTGCAACTAATACATTATTGTCAAAATCTGCTGCCGTATCATAAGTTGCTGTTTTTGAGCAACAGGTAAAACAACCACCTATTGTTCTTAAAAATTAATTTAATCAATTTTTGTTTAGCAATTTGTATATTCAGATGTTAGATGTAAAATGTTGTCCGTGTGAATCGCTATTTCACATCTTCAAAAAATTCCATGCGTTCCGTTAAGATGTGCTCAGTGTGATTAGCCTATAAGGAACAGCTAATGCAACATATTATTGTTATTTACAATGATAGTCCACCCAAGCCTTTCACACATTAGAATCTTTAGGCAACCTTGGAATTCCTTCAAATGAAGCTACGAAGTCGTTCACTATTATGTATTTTGTCACTAATTCTTTATATTCTAGCTCTTTAGCTAAGGATTACATTTCATGATCATAGGAATAACACAAGTTTTCAACAAAGGCCAACTTTTGCAACAGAGAAGTTAGCAACCGTTCCTTATGTATTTTTGGCCGCTGAACTCAGATAAATTGTCCGTTTTCTCCCAACACGTCAGGCTTACGAGATATTTGCATAAACGTGTGTTTAGCGAGGTATCATTACATTTGTTGGTCGTGTGGCCACATAAAGTGTCCCATTCGAACCAATTTTGTTTTAATGTAAGCTGCATTGAATGATGTTACAGAACAACCAATCAAGAAGTTTTGATTTTGCTGATTTTAATATTAATAGTTATTTCTTGGTAAAATCAATTGATAATTGATAATATGATGATAATGTTAAAAATCTTAGAAAAAAATAGTTGGTAGTCCTTTGTTTCTTCTTATTTAACATATTTTCGGTTTTTCGATATCATTGCGCTTTTAAAATGTAGAAGGCGGTTTGAGGTTTGAACCTTGATTGTTTATTTCAGGGGCGCCAGGCGCCCTATTTATATCATTTGGTTTACATGGGTTCTTATGGACTATGTATGGTTACATATGTTAGAAGAGATCTTAATGCTAATCTTATGCTAGGCTTAATTACGGTACTTAGGAATATATCTTGCTTGCTTTTTCATATGTGGGCCAAAGCTTAGATAAGAAGTTTGGCTTTAAAGTATAGCTTTTGGCTTGAAGCTTTTTGGCTTAAGCTTTTTAAGTGAAGCTGTTTTGGTTTTATACTGAGCTTTGAACTGATGCATAGTGGCTGCAATAATTTATGCAACATCTCCTTTTTTCGCAAAAAAAAAAATAATTTATTGTTCTTTTTTTTTCTAAATGTTTTCTACAATTAAAACAGAATTATACATCTCAGCCTAGGCTGGGATTCACGTACCCAAAGGGTTACGCTCTGTTGCCCTATATCTTTGTTTTTTTTGTTGAAGATAAGAGATCTTAATATTAAGACAAGTTTGATCTTAGTCTAATAATTTTACTCTGTCTAGGTTTACAATTTGTGTTTTATTTTTATTATCACTTATTGTTATATTGTTATTTTCTCCTATTTCTACTATCTTATATATTCCTAAGTATTGAGGGTCTAATTTATGGCCTGTCTCATTCTTTAGTAGAACTAATTGACCTATTTTTATTGCTACCTCATTTGTTTTTCTATCATAATTTTTCTTTTGTTTTTCCTTATATCTGTCTAACACGAGCCTTGCTTTATTTTGTGCTATTTGTAGCTTATACTTAATTTCTTTGTTATAATCTTCTAAATTATAGACTGGGTCAATTGTTGTAGATGAAAATGGAAGATCTGTTGGTTGTTTACCGAAGATCAATTCAAAAGGGCAATAGCCATGTACTGTGGATGGAGTAGTATTAAAACAATATGTAAAGTATTGAAGATACTCATCCCAATCATATTTGTTTATTGATATGTATGATCTTATGTACTCGTTGAATGTTCTGTGGTTTCGCTCGATTGTTCCTAGTGTTTGATGATGATGGGCAATCGAATTAATTTTTTAAATTTTAAAGTTTTTGCATAACTCCGTTAGTATTGAGTTCATGTACTCTGTTCCCATGTCTGTAATAAAAGTCTTCATCGGACCGAATGTCAAAATACATTTTTCAAATATTGCTTTTGCAACGGTTTTTGCGCTTTTGTTCGGTATTGGTGCCGTAATAAGGTATTTGGTCAAATCACATATCATTGTAACAGCGTACTCGTTTCCGTTTTCTGTTCTCGGTAACGGACCAATAGTGTCAATTATAACAATGTCGAAAGCTGTTGCAGGAGTTGTAGTCAATGTCATAGGGGTTTTATTATGTCTGGTAATTTTAGCTAGCTTGCATTTTTCGCACGATTTTACGTAAGTTGTTATCTGTCTTGTCATATTTTTCCAATAATATTTTCTTTTAATCTTCCTTAACATTCTTGATATTCCACAGTGTCCGCCTGATATTGGATTATCATGATACTTTTTTAATATATTTTTAATTTCAACATCATTTTCTCTTAAATTTGTTAATAATGGCAGTATAGTTATTTTTAATTTCTTTAAATGTTTATTCCCTGTGCTTTTAAATTCGTTTATTGAAACTGTACTGAATAATTCATCTAATGGAGCTATTTGCAATATGTCAATGTTTCGTTCACCGGCTTCTTGTTCAAGCCTTGGAAAGAGTCGATCTAGATCGAGTTTTCCATTAATGAATAAATCATTAACTGCAAAAGCTGTTACCATTGATTTTCCTTTTAAAAATGTGCATTTTTGATCTTTCAATTTTAATTTAATATGTGTTTTGGCATCACAAAAGTTTATTGCCTCGTAAATCATTGGTGTCTTTTCTTTTGTCAGTTGGTTGTTTTGTTTGTCAGGGATTGTATTTTTCATTTTCGTGTCTGATCTTGTAGTTACTTTTAATATATTGTTATTAGACAATTCCTTGATGTCTTTAAATTCAATTCTCGATAAAGCGTCTGCTGTCTTAATTAGGAACTTTTTCCCATATATGTAGGGTTTGAAGTATTGTATACTGGAATGTATTGCAGTAAGTTCCTGTTCTATTGTTGACTTATTGCTTTCGCCCTTAGTGAAAGACTTTGACGCATATGCTACTGGAAGTTGTTTTCCGTCATACTCTTGACTCAGCACTGCTCCGCATGCTTTTTTGCTTGCGTCTGTAGTTATGCAAAACTCCCTATTAAAATCTGGATATTGAAGGATTATTGGGCCTAAAAGTTGCTTTTTTAGATATTTAAATGCCAATTCACTTTCGTTTGTCCATTCAAAAGCCACATTTTTTCGAGATAACCTGGTTATATGTCTTGCTGAATCTGCAAAATTTGGAATAAACCTGCGGTAGTAATTGCAGAATGCTATGAACCGTTTTGCTTCATCCCCATTTTTTGGAGTAGGATAGTTTTTTATAACCTCAAACTTGTTGTTATCTGGTAAGATTCCTTGGTTTGTGCACTTGTGGCCCAAAAAGGTTACTTCATGTCCGAAAAAAGAACATTTGTCAGGGTGTAGTTTAAGGTTGTACTTTCTGCACGTGGTAAAAACATCACGCAAGTTGCGCAACATATGGGATTTGGAACATCCTATAACTATCAGGTCGTCCATATATAAAAATGCTTGAGACGGTGATAGTCCAGAAAATGCTAAGGACATCATTCTTTGGAATGAGTTTGGAGCTACTTTTTGACCATATGGTAATCTTTTAAATCGGTATGAGCCTTTATCAGTTGAAAATGAGGTAATATCCCTTGAACTTTCTTCTAATTCTACTTGATGGAAACCTGACATTAGGTCTAGGCAAGAAAAATATTTGGCACGTCCCAGTTGATCAAGAATGTCATCCATTCTGGGCAGTGGGAATTTGTCTGCTATCAACTGCTTGTTTATTTTTCTATAGTCTACTACTAGACGCCAACGTTTTTCTTCAGTTCCTGGTAGGGATTTCTTTGGGACTAAAAGAATTGGACTATTGAACTCGGACATTGATGGTTCAATTATGTCATCATTGATCAGTTTGTCCACCTGCCTACTTATTTCTTCTTTTTGAGTATGTGCTATCCTATAATTCTTCAAATATACTGGGGTTTCGTCTTTTAGTCGCAGTTTTAGCTTGTAGAAGTTATTTGACGAAATTTTCTCGGATTCTGTTGCAAAAATATCATTAAACTCAGAACATAAGCTATGTAGTTGTTCTTTAACAAAAGTATGGAAATTTTTACTAAGTTTTTCCATGACATTTGTTTTATGGTTTTTATAGTTTGTGGGTATTTCGAAAATTTCATAGTCTGATAGCTTTTCAGTTTGAATATTAGTTTTGTTGATTTTTGCTTCTACTGTATTCGTGTTAATCAATCTGACAAATGGGCTGTTTTTTGAGACTATCGTGTTTGCAATGAACACACCTGGTTGAATTTCTTGGTTCGGGATTAAAAGATCGTCATCGTTACTATTGATTTGTATTGGTCGAATAACTTCTGACCTAGATGGGATTGTGAAAATACCTGTTTGTGAGCCTGTTGTTATGGGGATAGTTATATTTCGACTTAGAAAGTTTGGTCGTAATGTGAACAGATGTTGATGTTGTGCATAATCAAGTTTGCAATTAAAGGTTTTAATGAAGTCAAGTCCAATTATTCCATCACATGGAATAGGAAAGTCATCTTTGACAACTTGGAACTTGTGCTGTATTGAAATGTTTTCGATTTCTAAGATTAATGCAATTTCTCCTATTGATTGAACACTTTCCTGACATATCCCATTTAAGCTGGTGTATTTTGTTGTGTTTATATCTGTTCGATTAAACAGTTTACTCTCTTTTATCAAGCAGATATCCGCACCTGTGTCTAGAAGAAATTTAAGTAATTTTGTTTTATGGTTTACGAAAATGAAACTATTGTTGCATTTGTAGACTTAGAGTATATATTTTGTGTGTACTTCGTACTGTGTGTACTGTGACGTTCGGAGTTTTCCTGTTGACTATTTTCAGTTGCTACTCTTATATTGTTATTTCTGTTTTGGTTATTGTTGTTCCTGCTATTATTATTATTATATCCATTGTTTTGGTTATAACTGTTATTGTTATTATATCGGTTGTTGTTATTATTATTGTTATATCGGTTATTGTTATTATTGCTGTATCTGTAATTATCATTGTTTCTGTTATAACCATTATTCCAGTTATTCCAGTTTCTTTGACCATTGTTGTTGTATTGCCATTGACTATTTTGCCTGTTGGGGTTGTTGAAGTTTTGTCTTGTAAAGAGAATTGTGTTGTTTTGGCCAGTTGCGTCTGTACAACTACTGACAAATTTAGAAATAACTTCATTCATTTTACTAAATTGGCCGGCTTCTATTATTGTTTTGACTTTTTCAATTGTGCAATTGTGGGTAATTGCTCTTACAACTGTCTGAGTAGCGTATTTGTTTGCTATTTCAGGTTTAAGCTCATCTAAAATGTATGCCCGCGTGAGAGCTTTTGTTAAATTTTCAAGGTCTGTCGCGTAGGCAGTAGCTGATTTTCCGTGCTGTCTCATATTCATCATCTTTGCTTCTAAAACTCCTACTGATTCTCCCTTAATATTATTTTTAAGCTTTAATACTATTTCGCTAATTGTATTTTCGTTCGTAATCAATATTCTTGAGTCCCCTTTTAGTTTTGTTTTAATGAAACGTATGGCTGTCGATTCATGTGTTCCTTTAATGTCATCTTAAAGTTCAAGAGAGTCAACGAAACTTTGTAGGTTTTCAGCCTTTCCATCAAAATCATGAACAAGCCTTGCGGCTGAGCTCAGAAATTCCAGAGATGTTTGTGATATATTGATTTCTTTTTTTTTCAATATTAATGGGTAGTTGATCTTCCTTTTCTATTTCTAATTCTGCTTCTCCTTCCATATGTTTAAATTCATAAGTGGCTGGGTTCTCCAGTTGTCTTGGCAAGAATGCTATTATTTGATGTTTGTTCGTAATATATTCTAAGTTATTTCTAAAAAGTAAGAAAGTATCATTAGCCTGAAGTTCCTGTAGTGTATTAAATTTAGTATGGTCTGCTATTAATATTTCTCTAATTTTGTTAAAGTTCTCAAATAATATTTCTAAATGATTTCCCACGGTTACTGATCTAATTGGTATACTTTTGTTAAGACATTTGTAAGACTTAAAGAAATTGTCTTTGTGAGGAAGAATTTTATCTTGAATTATTGTCCAATCCATATGTTGTTTGGAAAACAATTTTTATTTATATATATGTCGAAGAATGGTGGTTTTCCATTTTTTTATTGTTTTGTTATTTTAGGAACCGTAAGGCAAATGTCTGTACTCTTCCAATGCCCGAGCTAGACTAATTACTCGGTTCACAATTCATTACCCCAAATCTCATATTTCACTTGACACTAGACACTTGACTTACTTGGCAGAAAACGATACATTCGTCCCACCATGTTCCCAACAAGAGTAGGCTTAGAAATATTCCACTATAGGACCATTTATTTGTCCAAGCTTACTTTCTATTTTACAATATTTGTGTTATCTACGACACGGCTTTCCCGACCTTCGCACGACCTCGTGCGAATTTCTATACAGACACAAAGTTAGTACCATGCCTTGCTCAAACTATTATGTCCCGCGTGTCAAAAGACCAAACCAATTCAACAATTTATTATTTTTTTTTTAAATTTAATTGCCTTTTAAACTTGTCTCTTTTTTTTTTTTTTTTTTTTTATTTATTGTAACTTCTTTCAATTTCCACATCAGATGTCAGTTTGGCAGGATAACAATTTTCAGTGGCCCAACTGCCATTATTAGCATCTACTGTGCTCTTCTGCTAAACCCGACCATCTAAATCAAACCATCAAAAATCCCACAAAGGCTCTTGCTGCTTTACAAGCAACGATATCCCGCAATTCTATGCGTCAAGGTCCCCACCGGACCTTCTGACCCCCGCCACGATGTCAACCGCGCCGTACCCGATGCAAGACTCTCTGTCTGCACTTGTACCATCGGTATGCCCATCGTGGTGCGGTCGTAGTCTTCCGTGTGTATTCTAACTCGCACCCTCATTTGGTGCAGGATTAGGCTCAATGCCCACATCCTCTTCATTTTCATTCATCGAATCATTTTCACATTCTTCAAAGACTTGCTTATCAGGCATCGCTCGCAAACATTCATGAGCATACTTATAAACTCTCTTGCTCGTTAATGATTTCAACATGTGTCGATCACCGTCAAGTATCTCAATAACCTCAAATGGTCCCTTGTATTTCGGATCTAACTTGGTTTGATGACGTTCTTCATTGTTGAGCAAAACATGGTCTCCAACTCTATGCTTTACAATTTTGGCTTTGGTCTTGTCGAACCGTACCTTATCATAAGCTGAATTTTTCTCAATATTTAACTTAGCCTGCGATCTTAAATATGATATGTCAACTATATCTTCATCATTAATGGGGTCTAGCCACCTTTCCAAGCAGCAATTCTAATGGACTAGCTTTTGTTACTCGAATAACCGTGCAATTCAAAGCCAATTGCACATCAAACAAGGCATCCTGCCATGAACGCTGACTGGTCTGTACTGTCGTTAACATGTTCTTCATGGTACTCATTAATCGCTCCACTTAACCATTTGCACTGGAGGCGCCTGTAGCAATCAAATGTAACTCAACTTTCTGCAATTCACAAAATTCCCTAAATCTAGTACTTGCAAATCTTCTTCCCTGATCAGCGATCACACGCATGGGCACGCCAAAGAATGACATAGCGGATTTAACTGCCTTTATGTAGTTTTCGGAATTTAGGTTTAAGGTATGATAAAAATAGACAAATTTCGTAAATGCATCTATCTGGACAATGACATATTCCTTTTGATCGTTTTTTCCGCTGATATCAATATGAATGGTGTGCCATGGTATATCAACTTTAAGTATAGGATGCATTTCAACTTGAGGTTTACCAGAAGGAGGCTTGGAAAGCTTGCAAGTTATGCAGTTTTCAACAAACTTTCGAACAAATTTTGACATACTTTCAAACCAGTAATAATCGTAAACCTTATCTAATGTTTTCTCCCATCCCAAGTGCATCATAGCTTCATGCACATGATTTATGACGGACCATCTAAGTGTTCTTGGTAGACATAGTGTTCTTCCATTCTCTTGAATCTTTTGATGCAATATACCACTCCTTATTTCGTATGTCTTAGCAATTTCTGCTGACAAATCATTATTTCGCATTTTAGAAATCAATGCAGGCACTTCTGAATCTCTTTGCTGTTCAGCAATAAGACAACTACTTGTAATTTAGCAAAATCTACACGCTTTTCTATTGCTTTGTTAGCTGGCTTAGTATTTTTTGATGCTATGTTACGCGATAAAAAATCAACTTGAGCCATACTACTGCCTTTTCTGTACTCTACACTAAAATCGAACAATTGTAGATATGCCCACCAGCGGTGAACTCTAGGCATCAGATTAACTTTGTTCCGAGTTGCTTTTAGTGAATTACAATTTGTATATACTGCGAACTTTCGGCCATGTAAATAGTGACGGAAATGTTTTACTGCGTTAAATACTGCCATTGTCCCAAGCTGTTATGAATGGTATTTGATTTCTAAAGCCGTTGTACATTTACCGTAATATTCAATTACCCTCGGCACATAAGTCAATTAAAAATAGAACAGGCTCACCAAGTTGATAAAGGATTCCTTTCGGTTCCGACACACTGCATACTAGACTGGCCATTAAAAATACATTTCAAAATACCGGGCGGAAAAGGGTTCGTTTTGGTTCCAATAGTTATGAAAAAAAGTTTGGCAGCGATCGGACTTCATTTAGTGGACGCGCGTTCGCCCTGAAAATCGAAAATTTGAAATGTATGGGAAATGAGGGGGATGAGATTCGAATTTAATTTCTAAAAACTCCAAAAAAAATTTTTATGTGTTAATTCTTTTTACATCCTTTTAGGGGAATATCATAGCAACATTTTAAATATAAATGTGTCTTATTTTGAGAGTCAGCCTGGCCAGAATCATATCAAAAGGGTCCATTTTTCAAATTTTTTTTTGGTATTTTTTTCGAAAAATTTTTAATACATATGAGATTTTGATCTTTGATTTCACAGTACAACACTAAAAAAAAGCCCGGCATAAGACCAATAAATTATGATAAAAGGCACCTTTGTAAGCATCACCTCATACCCAGTTTTTCAAATCCACCCTCGGTTCGCGTTTAATGGGTACATTTGTACTTGCAACACACAACTACAACAATTTTAACTAAGTTTTTACTGGCTTAAGATAAAATTCTCCAAAATTCAGCATATGTGGACAGGTTCATTGGGAACGACATATGAAAAATTCACTTAATTCGCGCAAACGGTTAAGGTACCTCCAGAAGGAGTTAAACGTTCATTCTTCAATATCTTTAAAAGCGCACGGTAGATTTTTCTTAAAATCGTTGTGTTTGATGGTGTAATGGGCTATTGCATTTCCCTAAGAGATGGTACTCGACAGCCAAAAAACCGCGAATTGGAGGACCAATTTTATATTCACCCACAAATCAATTCATAAAGGCCATAAACAAGGTCTAAAAATAGCCAGATCTGCGTTTTCAGTTTTGTCAACGAAGCCTTGGTTCGCGGTTTATAGGCATTTTTGTACCAGCAACTGCCTTAGAACAACATTGACCATTTAGGTAAAACCAGCTTTAACAAAATTATGAAATTAAATTTATAAGTAAATTGCTTCATTGCAAGCAGGAAAACAGATCATATCATTTAAATACTTTAGTTCAGCGCATCTTGGTGTACCACGGATGGCCCACCAAAGACAATTTTTATTAAAGATTTACTTTTTCTTGGTGGAAACGACGAATTTTAATCATAAGATTAATTGCATAATTTTTGGGGGAGGCTGTGATACCCAGATGGTATATGTTGTTTAAAGGCAATTGCTGGTACAAAATTGCCTATAAAACGCGAACCAAAGCTTCCTTGGTGAAACTGAAAACACAGTTCAGTCTATTTGTACGTCGGGTATATAGTTCATATGGAGTGCTCCGTGGGTGAATATAAAATTGGTACTCCAATTCGCGTTTTTTTGGCTGTCAAGTACCATCTCTTAGGGACATGCAATAGCCCATTATACCATCATACACAACGATTTTAAGAGAAATCTACCGTGCGCTTTTAAAGATATTAAAGAATGAACGTTTAACTCCTTCTGGAGGTACCTTAACCGTTTGCGCGAACTAAGTGAATTTTTCATATGTCGTTCCCAATGAACCTGTCCACATATGCTGAATTTTGGAGAATTTTATCTTAAGCCAGTAAAAACTTAGTTAAAATTGTTGTAGTTGTGTGTTGCAAGTACAAATGTACCCATTAAACGCGAACCGAGGGTGGATTTGAAAAACTGGGTATGAGGTGATGCTTACAAAGGTGCCTTTTATCATAATTTATTGGTCTTATGCCGGGCTTTTAAAAAAAGTTGGATTTTGTCGAACTGTGTTTTGCCCGGGCGGCAAAACTATCGTTTTGGTCCCAAAAGATATAATAAAAAGTTTGGCTGCGATCGGACTAAATTTAGTGGACGCGCTCTCGCCCTAGAAACCAAAAATTTTAAATATGCTACCAATATATGGGATGAGATACGGATTAAATCTGCAAAATTTGAAAAAAAATTTTTTGTGATTTTGCTCTTTAAATCCTTAAAGGGGAATACCATAGCAACATTTTACATATTTTTGTTGGATATTTCGAGCGTAAACTTGGTCGAATTCATATCAAATCGGCCAATTTTTAAAAAAAAAAATTTTTTTTCTGAGATTAACTTCGGATTTAATTTCTAAAAGTTATATATATATGATTCCGACCAAGTTTACGCTTCAAATATCCAACAAAAATATGTAAAATGTTGCTATGGTATTCCCTTTTAAGGATTTAAAGAGCAAAATCACAAAAATTTTTTTTTCAAATTTTGCAGATTTAATCCGTATCTCATCCCATATATTGATAGCATATTTAACATTTTTGGTTTCTAGGGCGAGAGTGCGTCCACTAAATTTAGTCCGATCGCAGCCAAACTTTTTATTATATCTTTTGGGACCAAAACGATAGTTTTGCCGCCCGGGCAAAATCAAAAATCAAAATCTCATATGTATTAAAAATTTTTCGAAAAAAATACCAAAAAAAAATTTGAAAAATGGACCCTTTTGATATGATTATGACCAGGCTGACTCTCAAAATAAGACACATTTATATTTAAAATGTTGCAATGATATTCCCCTAAGAGGATGTAAAAAGAATTAACACATAAAATTTTTTTTGGAGTTTTTAGAAATTAAATTCGAATCTCATCCCCCTCATTTCCCATACATTTCAAATTTTCGATTTTCAGGGCGAACGCGCGTCCACTAAATGAAGTCCGATTGCTGCCAAACTTTTTTTCATATCTATTGGGACAAAAACGAACCCTTTTCCGCCCGGTATTTTGAAATCAAAAAAAAAAAGTTAATATAAGGTTGTCAAAAAAGTCTTGCGGTATTTCCGCAAGCTTGTCTTTGCAAGCGCGTAGTTCTAGTTGTATTCGTCGCATCGGTTCACGCGAGAACTTTTTGGAAAGCTCTTTTCACGCGCTAACACGTGTTTGATTTATTGTTGTTTGTTTTTAGTCGTTAGTGAGTTATAGCGTCGCAAACATGGAGCAAAATAAAGAGAAAATACGGCATATTTTACAGTACTACTACGATAAAGGCAAAAATGCATCTCATGCTGCCAATAAAATTTGGGCAGTTTATGGACCCGATACAGTTTCCATTTCCACCGCACAACGATGGTTTCAACGTTTTCGTTCTGGTGCAGAGGTGATCGAAGATGCGCCACGGTCCGGAAGGCCTTTCGTCGAAAATTGCGATAAAATCGCTGAATTGATCGAAAGAGACCGGCATAAAAGGAGCCGTAGCATCGGCCAAGAGCTGGGCATGAGTCATCAAACGGTTATAAACCATTTGAAGAAGCTTGGATTCAAAAAGAAGCTCGATGTACGGGTGCCACACGACTTGACGCAAAAAAACATTTTCGCCCGTATGGATGCATGCGAATCGCTATTGAATCGCAACAAAATCGACCCGTTTTTGAAGCGGATGGTGACTGGCGATGAAAAGTGGGTCACTTACGACAACGTGAAGCGCAAACGGTCGTGGTCGAAAAGCGGTGAAGCTGCCCAGACGGTGGCCAAGTCTGGATTGACGGCCAGGAAGGTTCTTCTGTGTGTTTGGTGGGATTGGCAGGGAATCATCCACTATGAGCTGCTCCCCTATGTCCAAACGCTCAATTCGGACCTGTACTGCCAACAACTGGACCGCTTGAATCCAGCACTCATGCAGAAGAGGCCATCTTTGATCAACAGAGGCCGAATTGTCTTCCATCAGGACAACGCCAGGCCACACACATCTTTGGCGACGCGCCAGAAGCTCCGGGAGCTCGGATGGGAGGTTCTTTTGCATCCACCGTATAGTCCGGATCTCGCACCAAGTGATTACCACCTATTTCTGTCCATGGCGAACGAGCTTGGTAGTCGGAAGTTGGCCACAAGAGAGTCCTGTGAAAATTGGCTCTCCGAGCTTTTTGCCAATAGGGAAGCGAGCTTCTATAAGAAGGGTATTATGAAGTTGGCATCTCGTTGGGAACTCGTCATCGAACAAAACGGCGCATATTTGACTTAAATCGCATTATTATAACCAATTTTATGAACAATTGAAAATTCAATAAAAATACCGCAAGACTTTTTTGACAACCTTATATAAGGGCCAGTCTACTGCATACATCACCTCGCTTCACATAATTGTTCTTCATTGTTGCTCGCTATATGTCCAGTAGACTGGTCCAAATTTCAAAAATTTTTGAAATTCAAAAATGTCCCGACGGATTCTGAAAGTTTGACACAAAAAAATAATTTCCATATTTTTTTCGGAATTTTAGTTGTTGATAAACCCATGGCAAGAGGCCTCGGAAGTTCGAAAATTTGACTTAATTTTGGTGGCCACGGCTTAAACGGTAAAAAGCTGAATCTTTGCACACGTGTCTTTTTTATGCTCCGCTTGAACATAAATTTTTATTTTTCGCTTACCGCGCATTTTTCGACTAGCTCCCATAGAGACGATTGCTCTTAAAAAATAGAATTTTGGGATAACTTCTTTGTTTGTGGTGGAACCTAAGCCAAAATTTAATGGTATTGATATTTGACTGTCCTTTATAAAATATGTAAGATTCAGAAGAAACACATAACTATTTGACATCAGCAACCAGTTGGATGAAAATTTCTTCTATTAAAATCTCCTACCCTTGGTAAACTACAACCACCAAATTATATATTTATCAGTTCTAAATGTTCCCCCACAATATACTTTCGTTTCAGCCCAACTGCTGCATTTTATCAAGTAGCTGCCCTAGAAAGTGTTGCTATTGAAATTGAATCTATAAGAAAAACTTCTTTGCTATTAAAGGTACTTTGATAAAAATTTATATTTATCGATTTTATGTGCTCCCCCACCATATATACAAAGGTTGGGATCATCGAACCTGTTAATAGTGTTTTTTCTTAAATATCTCATATTAAATAATTTTTTTTTTATAAGTTTCGTTGTCACAGTAAAAAGAGGGTCCTCTTCCATGAATTGAAGGCTGATATTGAATATTTTAAAAAAAGCCGATGTGTTTTCAGTGATGAAGTTATGTAAATTCCATTCTCTTAGATTTTACATTCTTGTTAGCGGTATAACTAGACGGAAAACTCTAGTACTCTCATCAGGCTCAGATTGTTCCTTCAGCGCTTGGAACATCAATCGTTTTTCATCTATGGGAACTTTGTCGTCAAAAAAAGAAAGAGCTACAGCTTCTTCTGATAGATTCCACAGGTGAGTGCTCATTTTCTTGAGTACTTCAGAAGAAGTTGCTGAATCAACAATTGCGTACTCCTGAATTGCCTTCAAGAAAATTAGATCTTGGTTCGGTGAATCCACTGATTATGAAAAGGCATACATCCCTTATCGTACTGAAATCCTTTTACGAAACTTTAAAATGTTTTATGAACAGAAATATTTTAAGCACGTACAGCGCTTTAGACATCCATCGGGCATATACGAAAACGTATAATTCCAAATGAGTTATCCCCGAGAAAAATTAATGCTAGCTCTATTAATTCTTTGTATTCGGCACGTAAGAAAGATTCCTTAAGTTGTTGGCGACAATATCCAATTGTCCCGTCTTTTATTTCACCTAAGACTACTCTCACTTTTTCGTCAAGGATTCCGGGCTCAAACTTAGACTTTTCAATGTTAGGCCATGCCTTCTTGAATCGCTCAAAAATTGCCACTGTTGGTCCAGAGGTTTCTCCGAATTTAATTTGATTCTGGGTTACCGATTTGATGTTTTGAGGACGCGCTTGTATTCATTATATAAATCTTTTATTTTAATAACATTTCTTGCGGCAGATATAGATTTATTTTCAGTTTCTTTATTAATAACTAGACATCGGATTTTAGGTTAAAACATATTTTTAATGGTTGGTCCAAAAAAAATTCTGGTTGCATACAAATTCGTTTCATGAAAAGTAGATTATGTTAAAACCTTATTCGTTTTGCATATTTGACATATTTACATATCTTCGACCTAAAAGCATATTTGAGAATATGCTTAACCTATTTCGACCTATTTTGGAATATGTCATATGCTTTTACATATTTAGAGAGTAAATATATGCTCCCAAGTAGGCTTCTCCACATCTAAATATGCCTTTTATTCAGGGTTCAAAACGTAACTTACTGGGCCAGCAAATACCGTATAGAGGCCAATACTAAAAGAAGATCCCAATTTCTTGTGTTCACCATGCGAGCAAGCAAAATCCGCACTTAGTGTAAAATAAGATTAGGTTCGGACCTCGAGTAGATTTGTTACACTCTGAAAGGCACGATAGAGTTTACAGAATGGAAAAAGACGGAGGAAAAATCAGAATCTTATTTCAAACCATCTTACCGTGATTTGCGATTCATTAAATTACAATAAATGAGGATTAATGGCGGTATTGCACCAATCTTAAATGTCAATTAAGATGAAAATCATTTCTGATGTATTGCATTAGCGCTCTTTTTAGCTAAAGGTTCTCCATGGTGGTCAACTCAATATTAACTTAAGAAATTACTTCTAAGTACCATAAATAACTGCATCACTATTATTGTGATCTTACCGAACCGCGATAAAATACCATGGATGACCAGTGGTTAAGAGAATGGAGTACAGCATACAGAATGTTTTGTACAATTTTACTATGACTGAGATACAACTAATTTGCGAATTTGCGGAAAAAATACCAAAACGGAACCAAATCAGTTAAGATGCAATGATGTCACCTGGTCCACTTTTTTCTCGATCAACTAAGTACAGAAGCCAGGCAGATGCAATGCAAAATGTAAATTTCATAACAATTTTATGATAAGGCTCGCGTCCCTGACTCAAAACTCTTAAGTCAACTGAACACATTCACAAAACTGAATTTTGCGGTTTGTACGTCATACGGTATGGTATACGTACGGTATACGAGAAAACGAAATTACAGTAAGATACAAACTACAGGTATTTACTGTAATTGTGCTTTGATTAGTGCGCTAAGAACCATCCACAGGGCTTGCCTTTATATGGTACCTTCTTGTCTTTTGTATTTTTGATCGTTTTAATCATAAATACGGAATTCGGAGTGGTATTTGAGTAAAGCATATTTTGACCTATTTTAACCTATTTTGACCTATTTTAACCTATTTTGACCTATTTTTAACCTATTTTAGCATATGCTTTTTACCTAAAAAAAACATATTTTGGATATGCTCATCTTAAAAAATCACAAATATTTTTATTAGTCCAATGCCAAAATTTCGAATTTTTTAGACCAACAACAAAAAAAAACCTAAAATCCGATGTCTATTAATAACTTTGCACTAAAATCTACGTCGTTCTTATTGTTAATATAAAAAAAAAAGATTTTGCAATAACACGCGACGGGTTAGGATTTTTTTTCAAACGATTGGTCGAGTGCCCGATTAATAAATGATACTTTAATGAAGACATTTTAATTGATGAATTGAACAAGATTTCCTTTTCAATATGGGTTAAAATCTGAAAGCAGACACTATGTTCAATTGATTATTTCAAAGTTTTTAAGTTCTTAAGAGATTTTTATAATTTCGAGAGTACCCCATGATCCCAACCTTTGTATATATGGTGGGGGAGCACATAAAATCGATAAATATAAATTTTTATCAAGGTACCTTTAATAGCAAAGAAGTTTTTCTTATAGATTCAATTTCAATAGCAACACTTTCTAGGGCAGCTACTTGATAAAATGCAGCAGTTGGGCTGAAACGAAAGTATATTGTGGGGGAACATTTAGAACTGATAAATATATAATTTGGTGGTTGTAGTTTACCAAGGGTAGGAGATTTTAATAGAAGAAATTTTCATCCAACTGGTTGCTGATGTCAAATAGTTATGTGTTTCTTCTGAATCTTACATATTTTATAAAGGACAGTCAAATATCAATACCATTAAATTTTGGCTTAGGTTCCACCACAAACAAAGAAGTTATCCCAAAATTCTATTTTTTAAGAGCAATCGTCTCTATGGGAGCTAGTCGAAAAATGCGCGGTAAGCGAAAAATAAAAATTTATGTTCAAGCGGAGCATAAAAAAGACACGTGTGCAAAGATTCAGCTTTTTACCGTTTAAGCCGTGGCCACCAAAATTAAGTCAAATTTTCGAACTTCCGAGGCCTCTTGCCATGGGTTTATCAACAACTAAAATTCCGAAAAAATATGGAAATTATTTTTTTGTGTCAAACTTTCAGAATCCGTCGGGACATTTTTGAATTTCAAAAATTTTTGAAATTTGGACCAGTCTAATGTACATACATATGTATGTTTGTGTTTTTATTTTATTTTATTTTTTCTTATTAATTTTGCGAGGGCGAATATCGCCATAGCGCCAAGTTGCCGTTAGGCACTCTTGTTTATTTTATGTTTATTTGATTTTGTTTGTGATGTTCTTGTTTGCTGCTGCTGCACTGCTGTTACCGGCTTCTTTTTGTATGACTCTTATTCGTCTTTGCTGCTGCTGCTGCTCCAAGGAGTCAATTTGAAGCCATATGGCGGAGGCTTTTGTCCACGGTGGAGGTGGATCGTTGTTGACTCTGGCTAGGTGTCGCCTGAGTTTGGCGCTGATTCCTCCGCGTCTTTTCGGGGTTCGCACTGATGGGATTTGGGTGAGGGCTTCTTCCGCCTTGGCTTTATTCCTCTCAGCAGCTCGGTGGGCAGGATTTCTTGCCCGGTACTCCTCTATGGTGAGGGGCTTAGGTCCTGCCTGGGGGCATTCAGCGATCGCCTGCTGCTCGCTCATATTCTGTGCCGGTGATTTTGGCAGGATATATATATTTTTTTTTTGTTTGCCAAAGGACGGCAGGAATTCTTTTTAAAAAAATTGTTGACTTATGCCAGTTTAAGGCAGGATCGCCATGTAGAAGGCGGTTGGAGGTTTGAACCTTGATTGTTTATTTCAGGGGCGCCAGGCGCCCTATTTATATCATTTGGTTTACATGGGTTCTTATGGACTATGTATGGTTACATATGTTAGAAGAGATCTTAATGCTAATCTTATGCTAGGCTTAATTACGGTACTTAGGAATATATCTTGCTTGCTTTTTCATATGTGGGCCAAAGCTTAGATAAGAAGTTTGGCTTTAAAGTAGAGCTTTTGGCTTGAAGCTTTTTGGCTTGAGCTTTTTTAGTGAAGCTGTTTTGGTTTTATACTGAGCTTTGAACTGATGCATAGTGGCTGCAATAATTTATGCTACAAAAAGTTATAGCCCAAAAACTACATTGTAGTTATTTTTAAACCAATGGATATTAAAAGGTAATTTAAGATCGATTTTTGTAAATTTTTAGACATTATAAGGTTTAATATTGTTAAAAAAATGTAAAGTAATTACAAAATTTTTTAAAGGTTTTTGGACAACAACTTTTAAAATCGCAATGATATCGAAAAACTGAAAATAATTGAAGTAAGAAGAAACAAAGGACTACCAACTATTTTTTTCTAAAATTTGTTATACCAACGGTAAGTTTTTCAGAATTATTATGTGAGGAACATAGAATGTGGGCCTCACAAAACTACCTTTAAGGATTACATTCCTAGCCATGAAGGCCCTTAACCACCATAAAATAAACTACGTTCCTAGCCATGAAGGCCTTAACCCCAGTAAAGACTACCTTAGACCTAAGTTTCTAGCCATGGAGGCACTAAATATATGTATCTTATTTAATTTCAACTTATTTAGTACTTATTAAGCTTAGGCCCCGGAACTGGTTCCCACTAGGCAAGCAGGCATCACTGGCAGTGGCGGCAATGGCACGTATCTACCGGCTTGATGAGCAGAGAGGGGGGAAGGGAAACTGCGCTCAGAGAGCAGAGAGCGAGATTGCCTCGGAGTTCGGCGACAGGAAAGAGCGACGATTGCCGGACGGCACGGAGCAGCGACCAATCAGCGCTTACTGCGGAATGACACGCGACGCCGGCAGAGGCACGCGCCCCAGGCCAAGCATGAGAGGAAGTGAGAAGGAGATATGCCAACGACGCCGACAGCTGCAGCCGCGGCGGACGGCTCAACCAGGAGCAGGGCCTGCTCAGCAGGCAGAGCGAGGTTCACCTCGGCCTGCAAGCGAAGCAGCGATTTAATGCAGTTTTGATCGCAAGTGGGGCACGCGCGCCTTAAAAACCGCCCCTTCGATCCAAAAAAAGACATCCACGCACTCGCCAGGAAGTCAGACTTTGCCAACGCCGCCACAAGCTAGACAAGGGACCAGGTAAGCTGGCCACAGGGCCCCACCATCTTAGGGAGTTTATAAACGAAACCGGTTAGGAGGGTTAGGACAGACAGTGAAGCCGAGCAAAATAAAGGATTATAAAGTTTTTAAACATTTGAACCGAGTCCTTGGTCAAAGAGTGGGGTACCTCGAGGAAATTTCCGCCAACACCCCTGCGACAGAGGGATTTACAGGGGCGCCGACGGTTTCAGCTACACCACTACCACATTTTCGAGGATCTTGCTATGTGTGGAGCGGTGGAGCTGGAGCAAAGCCATAAGAGAAGGGGCATCGCCGTCACGGGACTTCCGCGGCGGTCCTCTGATTCTGGATGGCGCGTGCTGTTTCTCTCTCTCTCTCTCTAGCAGGGTAGGCGCGTGTGGGCGGCGAGACCCTTTGTGGTTGGCAGCCGGAGTAGACTCGCACATCTCTGCCCCAGCCGTTCCCAGCAATCTACAAATATTTGTAGGTCGCCCTGGCCGGACTGAGCGCACCTCAGCCCCCCTTCACCAGAGCTTCCTTACAATTAAAACTTTGAAAAAAGTCGATTTTTTCAAAAAAATAACCACATTATTAATATTAAAATCCAAAAATTTGTACCTTATCAGCAAAATCAAAACTGTGTTTGATTTTTCTGTAAAGTCATTCAATGCAGCTTACATCAAAACAAATTTGGTTGGTATAGGACACTTTATGTGGCCACACGACCAACAAATGTAATGATACCTCGCTAAACACACGTTTATGCAAATATCTCGTAAGCCTGACGTGCTGGGAGAAAACGGACAATTTATTTGAGTTCAGCGGCCAAAAATACATAAGGAACGGTTGCTTACTTCTCTGTTGCAAAAGTTGGCCTTTTTTGTGTAAACTTGTGTAATCAGTGATGCTTTTAGTAATGAGTTCTTTTTGAGGTTCATACAATTCAACAATTTGTCTCTTTGCAAACTGTTTTTGTTTCAAGGTCAAAAAAATTAAGTTTCTTGGATTCAAAAAAAAAAAAAAAAATTTGATTATACTGCTGATGTCGAATTTTGCTACAAGCCTGGATTCCCAAGCGGTCATGATAAGGAATCATTTTTGGCAAATCTATTTATTTATATATTTGCTAACTATCTCTAGAAGGTACGAATCGTCTATCTTTAAAACTGTAGGAGATATAACGCTTTTTCCGAATTGCGGGGTCGGGAGGGGGCGTGGCCAAAAAAGTCAGACAGACGGACATGTCTATATCGACTCTGCTGTTGATGCTGATCAAGAATATATATACTTTATATGGTCGGAAATGATTCCTTCTGCCTGTTACATACATTTGCACGACTTTAGTATACCCTTTTTACTCTACAAGTAACGGGTATTAAAACAGCTGATCAGCCATTTATTTGGTGGCATTTATTTTATTGATTTTCAGAACAAAAATAAATAATCACGACGTTGCCACATCGTTAGCTTGTGTGGATTGCAAGCACAGGCGATTTGCTGAAATAAATTAAAAAAAATAAATAACTTGCGGCACATTTTTCCGGTCAACATTGAACAAATTAAAAGCAAATGCTGGGCGCACCAAAATAAACTAACAAACAATAAATATATAAGCACATAAAATAGCACTCTCTTTTATTAGTTTTTATATTATTTAATTTTATGTGCCTTAAGACTTTCTCTACCGAGAATCACGAAGTTGCGCACACTTGTGGTAGTACATCATGTTATTTTAAAAGCTGTTAGCTGATTTTAAGATTCTTTAAACTGTAATTTAATAAACTCTTTTTGAACTCAAGCGGCTGACCAATCAGTGCGACCCTACAACTTGGCCGCCATTTTGGGTATTTTTAGTGTATTTTTTAACATTGTGAGAGTTTGAGAGTTGCCATATCGATGAAGCGTGTGGGCTGTATCGAACAGCTGATATTCCTTCAAGAGATATTGTGCAGTCATTTATTCCTTGTGTAAATTGTAAAAAGGCAAGGCAAAAGTACAAAATTTTTAGTTATGACGACAAAAATTCATTAATTGATGCAGTGAAAAACAATGCATGATTGTGGGACATCACGAATGATAAGCAACTGGACACCGCACTTACAACAAGTGTTTGGGAAGCAGTTGCGCCATGTTGGAATTTTGTCATGTTGGAAGGCACGTCCCAATGCATAAATTGAGCCATCTTACGTTGCAGCGATATGTGCACCTGAGTGGGGTCCTGGCCCGGAATGATGTTCCAAATGGAAATAAAACAATTATAATTGGACTTATCCGGTCTCGTGCAGACCATTAGATTCTTGGCAATAGGCGAATCCAATTTTGAACTCTTGCTCACATTCTCCAGCTTAACAGTTGCCACTGCAATTGCAGCTTCATCCATGTTATGCATAGTGCCTCATTTTATTTAAATCTTATAGTTATGTCAAAACACAAATCAGCTGGCCAATTTATTTATTTTCCGTTTTTGGTATATTTTTTAATGTTATCTGGTCACACTGGTCATTATCCACAAAATGGAATATCAGGCAAATTTCTGGATGGATAATTCGAACGCCTTCCTACTAGGCTTAAGCTCTCTGGGGCTAGGCTCAGGGCTGTCGACGATCCGTAGGTTACAATAACAACACAAGGATTCGTTCAGTATACTCGCACGTTATATTATATTCTTCAAAATGTGCTTGAGAAACTACAAAGAAACTACAAGGGTGAGGAGGGGGCTGCGGGGTGGCTTGGCTTGCAGAGTTTCTTACGCTCCATTTCGGACACTGTGATGGTTTTGGGTTATGGTCCAATGGCTTCTGTGGCGGCCATTACCACAGCGAATACCGCACACATTCAACGTCTCGTGCAGACTCAGAAGAAGCCCAGTAGCAATGCTCGAAATCGTGGCGGCAGGGCCAAGCCCAAGTACTATTACACTGCTCGACAAAATGAGAGCCGATTTTCCCCCATTGGACCAAACCAACTTTTTCTAAACTAAATTGGCCCGCTGATGACGAAAATCGCCATATAAAATTCTGTCGACGCGTTATCGAGATATTATCGATAAGCGATTTCTTTGATTTTGGTGGTTTAAATGTGAAAAAATATATATTTTTGTCAAAGTTAAAAGTTTGTTTTCAGTGCTATCGCATCCAAAATTGTTTTACTGATCAATGTTACAATGCTATCACACAATTCTGCCAAGTTTGATCTAAATCGGATGACTATAGCATACAGCAGCTATAGGAACGAATGGCAGAAAAAGTAGTTCTAATAAGAAAACATCTTTTTTTGAACACTACACTTTTCAGTTATGAATATATTGTATAGCTGCAATATAACAAACTGGCAGGCATAAACCGTGCTCCAAGGGTAGCGAAGTTAGCTTTCCTCTATTTTTCTGACTTAAAATTAGTGGTTTTAATAAGCTCAGGTGTAGAATAATTCTAATATATTAATTAATAGTAAAATCAATTAATAAAATTTCATTCAAGTCTTAAACACTTTCAAAATATAGACCTCCAATTTTTACGGATAAGACCATGAAAATAATCAATAAAGCCCCAGTTGCCTTGGAACCTGTGCTTAGTTGACATCATTTCCTGGTGAATCCTTTCTCCTTGCTCAACGCTTTCGATACTCAAATTTTTATAGAATACGTTAAGGTGCGAGTTCAGAAAAAAAACTTTCAGAGACTTGTGAAAACTTTTGATAAGCGACATCTTTCAACAAATCTGTAGAAACGACAATTAAGAATCTTTGGTTATTCGTTGGCCGTATTACCTGGAAACTATCCAGAAAAACTGAAGATTCCGTATCAATATTTTCGAACGTCCTCTGGATCTCTTGTGGTACCCTTTAAATCATTGGACTATCAAATTGGAAACATTTTTTTTTGTTTCTTCTGAAACTCACTTTTGCGAAATTCTACGGCAATTTAGGCATTACAGGTGTGGAACCCAATTAGCATCTTAATTTGTTATTGCCAGTCTGAAGTAATTAAAATAAGTTACTTTAAGCGACTCCGTTATGATATCTCGTCCAGTAGTTCCAACATGCAACCCGTAAACATTGCAAAATAAGTTAACGCTCTATTTGCATTTAAATTTGGGCACTTTCTGGAATTTATTTATTAGAAATTAAACTAAGCTTAAACAAAATTTTCTAGGGGTAAACACGCTATTATCAATATTTTCTGACAGCAACTAAGCCTAGGCTTCTACTGCGTCAAGGGCGTCACATTTCAATGTCAATATCATCACAGTGTAACGTATATGCCCAAGTAATTTGAAAAATTTTCAGTCTGCCTTTTTCCATCAAAACTTCAATAAAGTAGCCATTTCATGACCGATTTCTGCTGTTAAGGGCTTATTTTAAAGTAAATTGAATAGTTTACTGTCCATTAAACAAACATAACAATTTTGTTTAATTATGAATCTACATGCATTTTAATTTCGATAAATTTTTAAATTTGACAAAAAACATTTTTTTTTTACATTTGAGCCCATAGCATAAAAAGCACGCACCCCAGCTAATTTTTGTCCGAAATCGAATCGTTGTGCCCAGTTTTCTCTTTTTAAGTTTGATTAGAACTTTTAAATCGGTTGAAGAACCAAAGCTATGGGAGTTTAAGTGGAGGCAACTTTTGGAAAAATAAAAAAAATCTATTATCGATAATATCTCGATAACGCGTCGATAGAATTTTATATGGCGTTTTTCGTGATCAGCGGGCCAATTTACTTTAGAAAAAGTACGTTTGGTCCAATGGGGGAAAATCGACTCTCATTTTGTCGAGCAGTGTAATAGTACTTGGGCTTGGCCCTGCCGCCACGATTTCGAGCATTGCTACTGGGCTTCTTTTGGGTCTGCACGAGACGTTGAATGTGTGCGGTATTCGCTGTGGTAATGGCCGCCACAGAAGCCATTGGACCATAACCCAAAACCATCACAGTGTCCGAAATGGAGCGTAAGAAACTCTCCAAGCCAAGCCACCCCGCAGCCCCCTCCTCACCCTTGTAGTTTCTTTGTAGTTTCTCAAGCACATTTTGAAGAATATAATATAACGTGTGAGTATACTGAACGAATCCTTGTGTTGTTATTGTAACCTACGGATCGTCGACAGCCCTGAGCCTAGCCCCAGAGAGCTTAAGCCTAGTAGGAAGGCGTTCGAATTTTCCATCCAGAAATTTGCCTGATATTCCATTTTGTGGATAATGACCAGTGTGACCAGATAACATTAAAAAATATACCAAAAACGGAAAATAAATAAATTGGCCAGCTGATTTGTGTTTTGACATAACTATAAGATTTAAATAAAATGAGGCACTATGCATAACATGGATGAAGCTGCAATTGCAGTGACAGCTGTTAAGCTGGAGAATGTGAGCAAGAGTTCAAAATTGGATTCGCCTATTGCCAAGAATCTAATGGTCTGCACGAGGCCGGATAAGTCCAATTAAAATTGTTTTATTTCCATTTGGAACATCATTCCGGGCCAGGACCCCACTCAGGTGCACATATCGCTGCAACGTAAGATGGCTCAATTTATGCATTGGGACGTGCCTTCCAACATGACAAAATTCCAACATGGCGCAACTGCTTCCCAAACACTTCTTGTAAGTGCGGTGTCCAGTTGCTTGTCATTCGTGATATCCCACAATCATGCATTATTTTTCACTGCAACAATTAATGTATTTTTGCCGTCATAACTAAAATTTTTGTACTTTTGCCTTGCCTTTTCACAATTGACACAAGGAATAAATGACTGCACAATATCTCTTGAAGGAATCGGTTATTAGGTGTTCAATACAGTCCACACGCTTCACCGATATGGCAACTCTCTAAATTCATTGTGTGTATTCCTTGGCTTTCTGCGTACCAAACAACAGAATGACGCAAGGAAAAATTCCTTAAGCTATTTTTTTTATATGGAGTTTGACAGCTGAAGGAAAATTCGAACGCCCTCCGTACTAGGCTATAAGCTATTTTTTTATATGGAGTTTGACAGCTGAAGATAATTCGAACGCCCTCCGTACTAGGCTTTAAGTGTGTCTAATACCCTATTTCCACTATAATCACATATTTCGAAGTGTACATAAATTTTTTTTTATTTGTGTTTGCTAAATAAAGATAGCATGCCCGACGATTGGAATCTAAGTGTTCTCTGTCCAATCTTTAAAAAAGGAGACCCTGCAGTTTGCGCCAACTACCGCGGGATCAGTCTCCTCCCCATCGCATATAAGGTTCTGTCCCGCATTATTTGTGAACGTCTAAAGCCGTTTATTGATACACTGATTGGACCTTATCAGTGTGGCTTTAGACCTGGTAAATCCACCACAGACCAGATTTTCACACTTCGACAAATCCTGGAGAAAACCTATGAAAGAGGCGTCCAAACACACCATCTTTTTGTTGATTATAAATCAGCCTTTGACACACCGATAAGGTCAAGCTTCTTCAAAGCCCTGTCTACTTTAGGTATTCCAGCAAAGTACGTTCGACTTTGCATGATGACGTTGAGAAGTACGCAAAGCTCCGTCAAAATAGGAAAGAACCTCTCCGAACCATTTGATACCAAAAGAGGTTTTAGGCAAGGCGATACCTTATCGTGTGACTTCTTTAATCTACTGATGGAATATATACTGCGTGAGTGCGAACATGCCAACAGAACCGGCGGATTTATTTATAAAAATCTAATGCTACTTGCATATGCCGATGATATTGACATTATCGGCAAAACCACACGGGCAGTAAGCAAGGCGTTTTCAGAGATTGAGAAGGAGTCTAGATTAATGGGTTTAGCGGTAAATGAGGACAAGACGAAGTACCTAGTAACCGCGGACAAAAAGTCATTGCGACTTAGGCAATCTGTTACAATGGAGGGGTACAACTTTAATGTTGTAGAGGATTTCGTCTACCTCGGAACGATGATAACCAGCAAGAACAACATCAGTCTGGAAATCCGACGAAGAATCACTCTTGCGAACCGATGCTACTATGGGCTAAGTAGGGAGTTCAAGAGCAAAGACCTCAAGCGAAGAACAAAAATAGCCCTGTACAAGTCGCTTATCATCCCAGTCCTGCAATATGGCGCAGAAGCATGGACAATGACAGCAGCGGATGAAGCGGCGATTGGCGTGTTTGAACGAAAAATTCTTCGGAGGATTTATGGATCTTTAAAAGTCGGCGATGATTTCCGCATTCGAAGAAACGACGAACTGTATAAGCTCTATGGGGACACCAGCCTGGTCAAGCGCATAAAGCAGCAGCGGCTGCGCTGGCTAGGACATGTCGCCAGGATGAAGGAAGAAGCTCCAGCAAAAAAGGCGTATAAATCGAAGGCGGCTGACTATGGAGGCGGCAAGGTGGGAAGACCACCACTAAGATGGGAAGACCAGGTGCGGGAAGACATTGCCGAGCTTGGTGTGACCAACTGGTGGCAGCTCGCACAGAACAGAAGCGATATCAAAATAGCTAGTATTGATTTTTACAACACTGAAAACATTCCAGGTGAATGGACACATATTTTAAATATGTACATATTTTTCCTATGGGATATATGTTACATATTTTTAGCTATGTGATAATATGTGAAAATATGTACATACGTATTTGCTATAGTGGAAATAGGCTATAAGTCTATGAATAAATGTAAGTATAAATGTGTGTATGTACATTAGACCGTACATGCCTTATATGAAAAGTAATTTTTTGTCTAGTTCTTAGCACAACAAGGCTCAAAAAATGTTGTATTTATATTTCATACAAAATATGTCAAAAATATACATACATACGTACATATGTTTGTGTGTTTTTTATTTTATTTTTTTATTTTTATTGTATTTATTGAGCGAGGGCGAGTATCGCCGTAGCGCCGAGTTGCCGTTAGGCACTCTTGTTTTTTTTTTTGTTTATTTGATTTTGTGTTATTGTTGTTGCTGCTGCACTGCTGGCTTTGGATTTTGCTTCTGCATGGCAGTGATTTTTCTTCGCAGCTGCTGCTGCTCCAGAACATCTATTTCCAACCAAATGCAGCTGGTGCTCTCCACGGTGGGGGTGGGTCGGAGTACACCTTGGCCAGTAATGCGGCCCGCTTTCTTCTGAGTTCGGCGCTTATGCCGCCACGTCGTTTTGGTGTCTTCACCACAGGGATTTGGGTGAGGAGGTCTTCCTCCCTGGCTCTCCGTTGCTCTGCTGCTCTGTGCGCTGCTTGGCGTTCCCGGTACTCCTCCAGGGATAACGGCTTAGGGCCAGCCTGTGGGCAAGCAGCGATTGCCTGCTCCAAAGCGATTTTGTGGTCGCTCATATCCTTTGCCGATTTATTATAGGCAGGATTTCTCTTGTGCCAAGGATAGGCAGCAGTAAGAAGTTTTTTGTTTTGTTTTTGTGTTGTACCGAGTTAAGGCAGGATGGCCATGTACGAGGCGGTTCGAGGTTTTAACCTTGATTGTTTATTCGGGGGCCAGGCGCCGTATTTATATCATTTGGTTTACATAGGTTCTTATGGACTAGGTATGGGTACATAGGTTAGAAGAGATCTTAATGTCAATCTTATGCTAGGCTTAATTACGGTACTTAGGAATATATCTTGCTTGCTTTTTCATATGTGGGCCAAAGCTTAGATAAGAAGTTTGGCTTTAAAGTAGAGCTTTTGACTTGAAGCTTTTTGGCTTGAGCTTTTATAGTGAAGCTGTTTTGGTTTTATATTGAGCTTTGTTCTAATGCATAGTGGCTGCCATGATGCAACTATACAAGGTGCGGCAATCGCCGACTGCGGCCTCGGCTTGAGCCACATAATTTTAGTATTCGGGAGACATTTGTCGTGAAAGGTTGTACATGCGCTTGCCATTTTTATGTTGTGCATTTTGGTGGTGGATTTTTTGAAGCGATCTCGTAGTTGTTTTGTTGTTGCTGCTTTACAAAAAATGTATTAATAATTAATAAATGGTTTGCTCTTGTTTATTCTTTTTGTTGTTGATTAAATGCACATTTGGGGGGTGGGTTTTTAGAGTGAATTGATCTCGTGTTTGGTTGGATCTTGCTGCGTTGCAAAAAAAATATGTATTCATATTTATTGCAGAGTTGCTTACATACTTATGCACTGAGAGCAATTGTCATTTTGTTGTTTTTATTGTTGTATACATTTGTATACATACTTACGCATGTACATGCATTTTTTTTATGCACACACATACACACATATGTGCGCCGTTGAATCTCGCTGACATCCTCCCTCTCTTTCACTCTCTCAGCAAAAGCTCTTGGGCCACATTTTTCAGATGAATGCCGCACCTTGTATAGTTGCATCATGGTGGCTGCAATAATTTATGCTACAAAATAACAGTGGGTATTGCAACGCATCATAAGAATGGTGCAATTAAGAGATACGATACTTTACATTATTACGCTTTTCAATAACTATATCTCTCTTTTCAAACTGCTGTCCAACTATCAATAATGCTAGTTCACTTACTGTAGGTGCATTAAACTGACTTTTAAGGGCGTTAACTGTTTTTTTTGTCAGCTCTGATAATCATTTTATAGTCCTTGCTATTTGCAGGAACTTTTTCAAGAGCACTTTTCAAATTTTGAATATATAACATATATGTGTTATGTTTGTGTAAAGCTAGGTACACACGATGCAAACAATTTGCAGCAAGTTGAAAATAATTTGCAGCAAAAGTTTGCACAAATGTTTACACCTATGCAAATATTGAATGCAAATTTCTTGCTTAAATCAATTTTTGTTTTGCACGCAAACTTTTGCGTGGCTATTTCGTGCAATATATTGCGTTAAAGTCTACACGTGTTTTCATTTTTTGTTAGCAGTGCTTGCAAGTGACACTCATTTGCAAGTTCAGTTGTTTTGTGAAAGTCAAGGATTAACGACGTGTTTATATTATGTCGGCACAAAAATCGAGAGTTGCTGCTATTGCTATATTAGCAACTTTAATTAAACGTAAATAAGTGAGAAGATTAGAGTCTGCAAAAAAAAGAAAGTGTTGGGTAAAAGAGTGGATTTCCAAAAGAGATGAAAAAGGAGTATATCAGAACCTTTTAAAAGAGCTACAAAATGGCGATGAAGCAAACTATTACAATTTTTTTCGCATGTCAGTCAGTGATTTCAATTTTTTATTAGAAAAAGTAAAAAAGTACATAACTAAACAAGACACTGTAATGCGTCCTGACATTGCGTTTTTTAGCCACGGGTATGTATTAAATATAATTAACATTTTTATGAACTCTTAATTAATATGTTTATTAATGTAATTAAATTTTTTACAGGTGATTCATATCATTCTCTGATGTTTCTTTTTCGCATTCCTGTGAGTACGGTTGCAAGCATTGTGCTCCGGCACAAAATAATATCTTAAAGTAAGTATGTAAATTATACATGCTTTTACTTTTTTTACCATCTGAAAAAGCAAAAACTGGAGAATTGGTAGACGAGTACACGATATTAGGTGTGGAACAAGTAAAAGTGCCCTCGCTATCAATTTCCGATACTGCCAAAATAGCTTTTTAAATTTTTCTGCGAAGCAGAAGTCTGTTTTGGTGTGATTTCAACAATCTAAGCTCAGATGCAACGAAATCACCGAACACCTGGTGGTCATCCGCTGGCTTATCGAGTAAAGCGCTTGCCTTTTTAATAAGCATATCTTCGTCCTTAAATTCAATCTCGTCACGTTTTCTTTTTTTTGCCTTGGATGTACTTGGTACGTCATCTGTTGTTATTGATGAATTAGCTGAACATGGTGCCTCTTCTAAGAATATTGTGTTAACGGCGCTTTCACTTAGATCCTAAATATATGTGAAAAAGTATGAAATGAAAATGTAAACAAAATATTAATAATTTATTTCAATTTTTTTTAGGTTCCCAATTCTACAAACGAGTGGCTTAAAATTTCATCCGATTTTGAAAGTATTTGGAATTTTCCTCATTGTATCGGCGCCTTAGACGGAAAACACGTAGTTATGAAAGCTCCGTCTAACAGTGGTAGTACCTACTTCAACTATAAGGGCACGCATAGCGTTGTGCTAATGGTGTTAGCAGATGTAAACTATAAAATAATTTACTTCGATCTAGGAGGCAAAGGAAGAATTTCTGATGGAGGAATTTTTAACGCATGTAGTCTATCATATGCGTTACAAAATGAACAACTTAATGTTCCTGAGGAGCAGCCCCTTCCAGGTCGAGATCTAGAGGTCCCCTATGTTACAAGTACATGATGATGATGCATTCGCATTGAAAAGATACATAATGAAACCATATCCATTCAGAAATCAACCAGCTCCAAATCGTGTTTTTAACTACCGTCTTTCCAGAGCAAGAAGAGTGGTAGAAAATGTTTTTGGCATAATGGCAAATAGATTTCGGGTTTTAAGAAAGCCATTGGAACTTGGGCCAGAAAAGATAATAGATGTTGTCTCTGCAATTTGCGCATTACATAACTGGTTGATGGCCAAGAAAGAGTCAAAACAAAAATATGCTCCGAATGGAACATTCGACAATGAAGTTGATGGAGAAGTGGTACCAGGTACTTGGCGTAACGATCTGACGTTAGAAGGAAACTGCATACCAATTCAAAGAAGTACGCAAAACTCTACTGAAGCAAAAGATATACGTGAAGAATTTAAAAATTTTTTTGTTTCGCCTGATGGTGAAGTGTCATGGCAATATAAACATATATAAAATAAGTTATTACTACGATATGTTCAATAAATTGTATTACTTACCAAATTTTGAATTTTATAATTATTTCCGTCGTCATTTTTAATAAATTTAAGAGCATCGAAAAACTCCCATTTGCTGGTATAGTTGTCCGATGTACCCTGGCCACTCTTTTTATGCTTCACTCTGCGCACCTCTTGCAAAAATTGAGTGCGCAAATGATGAATTTTTGTTTTTATTTCATCATTATTTTTGTCTAATTTTTCAGCAATTTCGCGATAAGCATTTTGCTTTTTATACTTATTTTTATAGTCTGCTGACGAGACATCCCATAAAACAGAATAATTCTCGTACAATTCAATTAATTTTATTGTTTTCTCGCGATCCCACATGTTGCTTTGCTTGTTGCAATACTGCGACTGAGAGCAAACAGCACATGCAAACAAGCAAGCAACTGACGCAACCAAGATAACGGTAAAATAATGTATACAGACGACAAGCAAAAAATTTTGCTGCAAAATAATTTTGCAAGTTCTTTGTTTGCAGCAAAATGGTTGCACTCGTGTTTATACGTGCAAATTTGATTGCAGCAATCAACTTGCTGCAAATTGTTTGCATCGCGTGTACCTAGCTTAACATTGATTGCTGTGATTTCACTAAATCAAGTTTCACGTCAGGAATATTTCTACACCTCAGTTGTGCTTCTTTCTCATCTTCACCAACAAAATATATTTGAAGAAATTTTGGCTCATGACCAGACTCAGGCAATATACTTCCAATTAAATAATGGAGCTGCGAAATAAGGCCCCAAAAAAAATGAAAAAAGGCCCCAAAAATGTTTATGGAAAACAAAAACAACGATTTTTTCTCAAATTTGGGGTGTTATTTCATTTTTTGGGGCTTTATTTCCAAAATAGGATTTCAAAACGAAATAAGTCCCAAAAAAAAGAAATGAAATAAGGCCCCAAAAACTAGGTTTGGGGTCTTATTTCATTTCGCGGAAATAAGGCCCCAATTTTTAATATGAATTTTTTGGAGTCTTATTTCATTTCTCTTATTTTTGCTGAAATATGAAAAAAAATTCCAATAACGGTTAATTTTCTTATCTGCCTGCGGTTTTTGACTTAGTATTTGATGCATTTCTGTACAGAAGTACCGTTTTACAATTAGTTCAGTGATAAGCTTTTGAGTATGTCGATCAGTTTAGTGATTTGCATTGTGTGAAGCAGACGTACAAGTGCGAGATAAAATTATGGAGTGCGAAAAAATTGTTGGATTACGCCGAACTGGAAATTTGTTCTACGTCAAAGAACAGAAAATGCTGTATTATGACGAGGTTATTACATTGTCTTACTTAAAAAAAAATTAGCGTAGCAGGCGAAAATTTTTTACGAAAAAATCGCGCGATTTATTAAAGATAGATGCTGGCTTTAATAAAAAAAATTTGTTTACCACCAAATGAAGTCATTTGAAAGCAGCTGTTGTGTTTCCTAATTCGGTCAATGAAATGAACATGGCTGGGATGATCACCCAAAATTAGACTTTTAAGCGGTTCAGGTGGAATTTCCATAGGTGGAAGTTGGACCTTTCCACTTTTACAACACATGCCTTTTGAATCTAGTTTCCATTTAAGAGCATTACAAAAGGCACATTTGAAGTTCATAGAACCTAATGCAATGAGATGGTAATTATTAGCATTATACTACATTTCGAAATCATACTTAAAGCCAGACATTGCTTTAACCTTCCATGGACGCAAAAGTCTTTTTTTTTTATGTTAGGGTTATTTTGTTCATGTCGTCTAACAGCACCTCCGGATTTTGGGTCTGAAACTTTTTAACTGCAGCGCGGTTGACATTAGGATTCTGTGTCTGAAATTTCCTAGCTGCATTGCGGTGGACTTCAGGATTCTCTATCTGAAATTTCCTAGCTGCATTGCGGTGAATTTGTGGATTCTGGATCCGATATTTCTTATCTGCATCGCTTAGCTTTATACGATGCCCATCACGATATTTTTCATATATAAGCTTTCGCTTCCTCTTTTTGGTTAAATCAGAAAATCTACCTCATTATTTTCACTTCCACCGGTTGAGTTCGTTTTCTATTGGTGGTTTTTACACCACTTGACCGAGACTCAATTTGTGAAGTAGAATCAATGCGCGTGTTCACCAGCATACACCAATCATCTAACAAAAATCATCAATAAAAAAAAAGTGTTAGTCTGCTGGTGAACGAACTTGATGGAATTTTTAGACAACAAAATTATCGATATATTTTTGTTGGCGGAAGGCTTAAATTTTTGAAAACAAACAGCTTAATTTAATTAAAAAGTGACTACTAAATATTTATGACTGTCGCCACTAGCACTAACTGCTCCTAAAGTTCCCCTTGAAGTTTTCTTAAGACTTTGTTAGCCATTTAATGTTTGTTGTAAGCCCGGCCCCGGCGAGAATGTGCACATCAAACTCAATAGCCAAATCTTTTCCATTGTCAAAACATACTTTTACCATAAAGAAGGACTCCGTCCACGCAAAGAAGGGTCTGAACCTGTTAATTTTAACAAATTGGCTAAGAGTAGAGATGGGCGAATAAAGACAACTCGTTTCCCTCCCGCTGCGATCTTGACCACAGCTGTACCGCCCCATCCCGATTCCGACCGAAAAATTTTAATTCAATGCTGCATGCTTGCCAATAAGGCAGTGACCTGTTAGGGCCAGACCAGAGGTAAGATGTTTTCCGGTTCAGGTTACACCTAGAGCGCAAGCCGGAAGGTTATTTCATCTTTCCGTAACCAGTCGCCGGGTTTCATTCCTTGTGATTATCTTGTAAGAGGATATGGGCGTCCCTATCAAGCTCTTATCTGGGAGGCGCTGAATGGTAGTGACTTGACAAACTGTGTTGAGGTGTCCATATACCCAGATGAGGTGGTTACTTGGCGTACGCAGGGCTTCTGCTTTTTGGAGTGTCGTGAGCTACTTGCAAAACCACGTCCTCTGCCAATTCATTTATTAAAAACAAAGAGGTTTCCTCATTCATTTTGCATTTGCCTTCTCAAAATTGCTTGTTTGTTTACTTCTGACAGCTGTGAGCTATCGATAACAACTCACAATCAAGCAATTCTAACAAACTATTTCTTTGTTAGACTCACATCCAACACAATCACGAAAAATAGCAAACATGATTGCGCATCATGTCCGTTCAGCAGCACAATCTAACAAAAATGTTCGATTTTTTGTCATTGATTTAAGCTGCTGAACACGCTCAATATAATGCACGGTGTATACACCAGTGAAGCGTAATCTCTTTACAGGAAATCCTAGTTCAACAAATGCCTTGTAAAGTGTTCGGTTTAGAAAGACTTTTAAACGAATTGCATATATTTCTGCAGCTGCTTTTAATTCACATGTGGTACCATATGTATGTGGTAGCAACATGTCGTTCTGATACAGTATTGATGTACTATAGCTATTACCTTGGGGATTATAGGTATATACTTTGTAATGATTCCATTGTTGAACCACATGCGCTGCTATTTGCTGGCAAATTCTTGTATGTCATGTAGAACATAAGAAATTGCCCCAAAAAGGCAAGCTCCATCGCCAATAATGGGAACTACCCTACATTCAGAAGATTATTTTTCAATATTTAAGAAAATCACCCTAGAATCGAAGTCGCCCTAAAATTTATATCCACTCGACCACGACTCTTGCTCCTTATTGAGTGGCAAACGTGAATATTAAAGCTCCAAATACGCCATACAAATTTTTGGGTATGATTTTTACTCAAGGTTTTGCTAAATAAAAAAAAAAAAACATTAAAAAAAAAAACATTAAAAAAATATATAAAACGAGAAGAAGTATGCTCCTACTGGGACTTGATTCCAGGCCTCCAGGTTTGCTAAGCGAATGTCATGTCAATTTGACCAACTGTGTACATTATTAAGGGCCATTTTCTCAAAAGTTGCGGTTAGGTACCGGCCGGTCAAATTTGCCGGCCGGAATAACCTGCCGGTAAGTCATTTGGTTTTCTCAACGAGACTTACCGGCAGGTTCGCCCGATATCGATAGATTGCTATCGCTGCCATAGTGTGACCAAACACTGTCAACGAATCAGCTGTGTTTGTTTTGGTTTTCTTAATAAATAATACCAAAAAAAAATTATATGACATGCTGAATGTGTCAACCTGAATCGTTGAAAAAAATTTGAATTCATTCATAGCATTAAATAATTATTTATACATTTAATTATAATTAGCCCCCTCCCTATACTCTCTTGCTTTATTAACTCGTTGCTCCGTCTAGGATTATGTCGCCATGTTGGCCATTGAGGTGATACTGTTTCTGGTGCTGGCAATGCGTGTGGATAGTATTTTCGTTATGCTGCACACATATCTGCAGTTGGATCTCAATCAGTATTCCACAACACAAGGCCGTTGGCCTAGTTGATCCTTCGATTTCGCAGATAGCGGGCAGTGACGGCAGCAGAAGGCGCGGCGGTCAAGACATTTGCCATTGCGGCGGCTGCCATTCTGCTGGACTTTCTGTTCCAGACCGCCGCATGTCTCTTCCTGTCTCACTACCTGCCTCCCAATTTCATTTCGTGAATGCAACAAATTCGTTTATTTATAAACATTTTGGTTTGGCATTTAGCAAAGTAAATAATTCAAGTGTTTGACACAGCTGTGTCTATCGAGTGAAAGTATCGATAGTTTTATCGAATCTTGCCGGCCGGTTAAAGTTTGACCCCCTCGTCAGGCTGCGGTTAAAGTTGCCGGCTGGTTTTCAGCATAAGACACTCAAATTCGGCTAACCTGCCGGTAAGTTTGACTAACCGGACATTGAGAAAATGGGCCTAACTATGGTTATGTCGCTACGTTTTGCTTAAGGCCAATAGTCGAGTGGGCTAAGGCGTCGTTCGAGTGTTCAGTATTGTTCAGTACTTGAGAGAGGTCCCCAGTTCAAGTCCCAGTAAAGTAAAAAAAAAAATGGTTAAAGCTTATTTAAAAATTAATTATAGCTTCGAAAAAAGTGTTCAAACTCAAGGGCGGGGTGGGATAAAAACAACAACCACCTGGGGTGTTCTGTGGTCGGTCCTACTCACCTCCCCCTAAAACTTTTTTTAAAGCTAGGTACTGAGACACTCGAAATTTTTGCCGAGCCCATCTAATTACATAGTACTGAGACACTCGAGATTCGATCCGACAATAAATATGGACCTGCCAACTCGTTTTCTTAAAAACAGCTGATAAATTGTCGAAGGGGGTCATAAATTATGAAACTTGTTTGATAATTGTCAGAGGTACCTACGAAAATTGAGCACGCAATGAAAAAGTTAAAGCAAAGAAGACTAAAAACACAAAGCTACAATTATTTGGAGAGCTCCGAGGTGGACAAACATATGGAGCTGATCAAAGTGGGCCAGTCGCAAGCATTTTTATGGAATCTGGCCAATAAAAAGGGTTTTGATACGGGTAGCTCCGGCCGCTGCATCACTTGTGGCTGAAAATCTTTTTCGGTATGCTCTCCCGTTGATGTGCCATTCGCCCAATGTGTGCACACCACCCGAGTCCGAACCACCGTAGCCCTCACAGCCCACGGCCAAACAGCACTGAACCTTCGCAGTCTCCATAGCCCAGTATAGCAGTGTTTCCTCAGGCTTACTGTGGTAGTTTCCGTTGCTCCAGCCGCTCTCTTGGCTACCTTTAGGTATTCAACTAATACGCCTGGCAAGTATGATCCTCTAGTCCATGGAGCTGGCTGTGGCTTATTGTGCTAATTCTAATCGTTCGATGCGTTTTGGGTTGTCGCTATAGCAGTATGTCTTAGCGGATAAGTTCTGCTCACCCAGGCCAATACAATAACAAAGGACACTGCTTATACCTCCAGCCACACACAAAATGCATCCATGAAATTGACCATGACATTGTCTATGACCTTTGAATTTTTCCCAGTGACTTCCTTTACCAATTCTCTTAACTCTTCTCTATTTATTTGAATTAGCCCGCCAATTTCTTAAATAAATAACAGCTGAATTTTTTGCTGTTGCCTGGTAACGCTACATTGCCTGAGCGGCTGAGGAAATTATCAAACAATTTTCGCTTCGCAAAAATTTCGAGTGTCTCAGTACCTAGCTTAAGTCTTTTACTGTCAGCTGCTTCCTCCTTATGGCAGCGGTGCCATAACCGCTTGAGAATTTTAAATCAATTTAACAGCTGAAATTGTCTAAATGTTTTTTTTCAGAAAAATTGCCCTGAAATCTAGAACACAATTTTCTATATTTTAGAAAAGAGTTTTCTTAAAAATAGGACGAGTCGCCTTTGGCCCTTTTTTCTAGGGGAATTTTCTAAAAATTAGGGCGAAAACGGCACTTTTTAGGGCGAGTTGATTTTTGAGTGTATGAGGCACCAATGCGCCATTAATGTTTAAATTCTCTATTTGTATTGCGGTCAAAGCAAAGTTTGCTTTATAACGTGTTATAAGAAACAACGTTTATAGCGTCTATGCGCTATTTTTATCGAAAGAAGATATATATATATCTAAAATCGAAAATAAGTCAAAGATGACTTTGCTATATATAACGGGTAATAAGCAATTATAAGCAACAACGTTATCAGCGACTATATACTAATTGTATAGAAAAACGATAAATATATTCAATCTCTATAAATATAAAAGAGAGTGTCCTGACTGATTCACTGATTCACTGACTGACTGACTGACTGACTGACTGATTGGCAATCATCGCAGAGCCCAAACGGTAAGAGATAGAGGGCTGTAATTTTCACAGGACTTTCTGTTGGTGGTGAAAGTGCGTACTAAGACGGGGTTTTGGAAAATTCCGCCCGGAAAAGTCGGAAAAGCGTAGGAAAATTTTGTATGGGAAAAATGTTATTTTTCATCCGATTGACTTGAAACTTGGTTTGTAAGCTTAGTACGCGAAATAATTCGACACGTGTTTTCCCGATTTTGGAAAATCCGCCCACGAGGAAAATGGCGGGAAAATTCTGCATAAAATAAATTATTTTTCATCCGATTGGCTTGAAACTCGGTTTGAAAGGAAAGTAGGTGAAATGAATTGAAATGTGATTTTCCGAAGTTGGAAAATTTGACCCAACGGTCGGAAAATTCCCGGAAAGTTCTGCATGAAAACAAGTATTTTTCATCCGATTGGCTTGAAACTCGGTTTGTAAGGACAAAATACGAAATAAATTGAAATGTGATTTTTCAATGTCGGAAAATCCGCCCACGAGGAAAATGGTCGGAAAATTCTGCATGCAAAAAACTATTTTTCATCCGATTGGCTTGAAATTCGGTTTGAAAGGACAGAATACGAAATAGTTTGAAATGTGATATTTCGAAGTTGGAAAATTTGACCCAACGGTCGGAAAATTCCCGGAAAATTTTGCATGAAAAAAAATATTTTCATCCGATTGGCTTGAAACTCGGTTTGTAAGGACAAAATACGAAATAATTTGAAATGTGATTTTTCAATGTCGGAAAATCCGCCCACGAGGAAAATGGTCGGAAAATTCTGCATGCAAAAAACTATTTTCCATCCGATTGGCTTGAAATTTGGTTTGAAATTAAAGTAGGTGAATTAAATTGAAATGTGATTTTCCGAAGTTGGAAAATTTGCCATGACGGTCGGAAAATTCCCGGAAAATTCTGCATGAAAAAAACTATTTTTCATCCGATTGGCTTGAAACTCGGTTTGTAAGGACAAAATACGAAATAATTTGAAATGTGATTTTTCAATGTCGAAAAGTTCGCCCACGAGGAAAATGGCCGGAAAATTCTTCATGCAAAACACTATTTTTCATCCGATTGGCTTGAAATTCGGTTTGAAAGGAAAGTAGGTGAAATTAATTGAAATGCGATTTTCCGTGGTTGGAAAATTTGACCCAACGGTCGGAAAATTCCCGGAAAATTCTGCAAGAATAAAACTATCTTTCGTCAGATTGGCTTGAAACTCGGTTTGTTAGGACTAAATACGAAATAAATTGAAATGTGATTTATCAATGTCGGAAAATCCACCCACGAGGAAAATGCCCGGAAAATTCAGCATGCAAAATAGCTATTTTTCATCCGCTTGACTTGAAACTTGGTTTGTAAGGTCGAAATCGGAATTAATTTTTGTTTTTATTTTCCGATGTTGGAAATACCGCCGGGATGCCCACTGGGAAGTGGTTGGGAAGTGAATGGGATGTGGGTGGTAAGTTGTTTTGGAAGTGGGTGGAAAGTGGGTGGTAAGTGGATGTAAAGTGTGTGGAAGTCGGCGGGAAGTTGGAGGGATGTGGGTGGGAAATGGGTGGAAAGTGGATGGGATGTGGGCGCGAAGTGTGTCGGAAGTGGGCGGGAAGTGCGTGGGATGTGGGCAGGAAGTAGGTGGAATGTGGGTGGGAAGTGGGTGGAATATGGTTGGAAAATGGGTGGGAAGTGGGTGGGAAGTGGGTGGGATGTGGGCGTTTAGTGGGAGGGATGTGGGTGGGATGTGGATGGGAAGTTCGCGGAAAATGGGTGGGAAGTCGGCGGGAAGTGGGTGGAATGTGGCGGGAAGTGGGTGGGATGTGGGCGGGAAGTGGGTGGAATGTAGGTGGGAAGTGGGTGGAATGTGGTTGGTATGTAGGTGAATTGTGGGTGGGAAATGGGTGGAAAATGGATGGGATGTGGGCGCGAAGTGTGTCTGAATTGGGTGGGATGTGGGTGCCATGAACGTGGATTGTGGGCGGAATATAGCCGGGAAGTGGGTGGGATGTGGATGGGATGTGGGCGCGAAGTGGGTGGGATTAGGGTGGGATGTGGGCGGGAAATGGGCGGGAAGTGGAAGGGAAGAGGGCGGGAGGTGGGTGGTATGTGGGCGGAAAGTGGGTGGGATGTGGGTGGGATGTGGGCGGTAAGTGGGTGAGATGTGGGTGGGATGTGGGCGGCAAGAGGGTGGGAAGTGGGTGGTATGTGGGCGGGAAGTGGGTGGGATGTGGGTGGGATGTGTGTGGGATGTGGGCGGGAAATTGGCGGCAGTGGAAGGGAAGTGGGTGGGATGTGGGCGGGAAATAGGCGGGAATTGGGTGGGATGTGGGCGGGAAATGGGTGGTAAGTGAGTGTGCGTTGTTGTACTATTGAAGGCGCAGCGAAGCGCGACGGGTTATTTGCTAGTATCTCTATAAATATAAAAGAGAGTGTCCTGACTGATTCACTGACTGACTGACTGACTGACTGACTGACTGACTGACTGACTGATTGGCAATCATCGCAGAGCCCAAACGGTAAGAGATAGAGGGCTGTAATTTTCACAGGAGTTTCCGTTGGTGGTGAAAGTGCGTACTAAGACGGGGTTTTGGAAAATTTCACCCGGAAAAGTCGGAAAAGTTTGTATGGGAAAAATGTTATTTTTCACCCGATTGACTTGAAACTTGGTTTGTAAGCTTAGTACGCGAAATAATTCGACCCGTGTTTTCCCGATTTTGGAAAATCCACCCACGAGGAAAATGGCCGGAAAATTCTGCATGCAAAAAACTATTTTTCATCCGATTGACTTGAAAATCGGTTTGAAAGGAAAGTAGGTGATTTAAACTGAAATGTGATTTTCCGAAGTAGGAAAATTTGTCCCAACGGTCGGAAAATTCCTGGAAAATTCTGCATGAAAAATATACTATTTTTCATCCGATTGGCTTGAAACTCGGTTTGTAAGGAAAGTAGGTGAAATGAATTGAAATGTGATTTTCCGAAGTTGGAAAATTTGACCCAACGGTCGGAAAATTCCCGGAAAATTCTGCATGAAAAAATCTATTTTTCATCCGATTGGCTTGAAACTCGGTTTGAAAGGAAAGTAGGTGAAATAAATTGAAATGTGATTTTCCGAAGTTGGAAAATTTGACCTGACGGTCGGAAAATGGTCGGAAAATTCAGCATGAAAAAATCTATTTTTCATCCGATTGGCTTGAAACTCGGTTTGAAAGGAAAGTAGGTGAAATGAATTGAAATGTGATTTTCCGAAGATGGAAAATTTGACCCAACGGTCGGAAAATTCCCGGAAAATTCTGCATGAAAAAATCTATTTTTCATCCGATTGGCTTGAAACTCGGTTTGAAAGGAAAGTTGGTGAAATAATTTGAAATGTGATTTTCCGAAGCTGGAAAATTTTACCCAACGGTCGGAAAATTCCCGGAAAATTCTGCATGAAAAAATCTATTTTTATCCGAAATAATTTGAAATGTGATTTTTCAATGTCGGAAAATTCGCCCACGAGGAAAATGGTCGGAAAATTCTGCATGCAAAACACTATTTTTCATCCGATTGGCTTAAAATTCGGTTTGAAATCAAAGTAGGTGAAATGAATTGAAATGTGATTTTCCGAAGTTGGAAAATTTGACCCAACGGTCAGAAAATTCCGCATGCAAACAACTATTTTTCATCCGATTGGCTTGAAATTCGGTTTGAAAGGAAAGTTGGTGAAATAATTTGAAATGTGATTTTCCGAAGCTGGAAAAGTTTACCCAACGGTCGGAAAATTCCCGGAAAATTCTGCATGAAAAAATCTATTTTTATCCGAAATAATTTGAAATGTGATTTTTCAATGTCGGAAAATTCGCCCACGAGGAAAATGGTCGGAAAATTCTGCATGCAAAACACTATTTTTCATCCGATTGGCTTAAAATTCGGTTTGAAATCAAAGTAGGTGAAATGAATTGAAATGTGATTTTCCGAAGTTGGAAAATTTGACCCAACGGTCAGAAAATTCCGCATGCAAACAACTATTTTTCATCCGATTGGCTTGAAATTCGGTTTGAAAGGAAAGTTGGTGAAATAATTTGAAATGTGATTTTCCGAAGCTGGAAAAGTTTACCCAACGGTCGGAAAATTCCCGGAAAATTCTGCATGAAAAAATCTATTTTTATCCGAAATAATTTGAAATGTGATTTTTCAATGTCGGAAAATTCGCCCACGAGGAAAATGGTCGGAAAATTCTGCATGCAAAACACTATTTTTCATCCGATTGGCTTAAAATTCGGTTTGAAATCAAAGTAGGTGAGTTAAATTGAAATGTGATTTTCCGAAGTTGGAAAATTTGCCATGACGGTCGAAAAATTCCCGGAAAATTCTGCATGAAATAAACTACTTATCATCCGATTGGCTTGAAACTCGGTTTGCAAGGACAAAATACGAAATAATTTGAAATGTGATTTTTCAATGTCGGAAAATCCGCCCTGGAGGAATATGGTCGGAAAATTCTGCATGCAAAAAACTATTTTTCATCCGATTGGCTTGAAATTCGTATTTTAAGGTCAAAATCGGAATTAATTTTTATTTTTATTTTCCGATGTTGGAAATACCGCCGGGATGCCCACTGGGAAGTGAATGGGTTATGGGTGGTAAGTTTTTTTGGAAGTGGGTGGTAAGTGGATGTAAAGTGTGTGGAATGTGGCGGGAAGTTGGAGGGATGTGGGTGGGATGTAGATGGGAAGTGGGTGGGATGTGGGAGGGAAGTGGGTGGGATGTGGGCGGGAAGTGGGCGGGAAATTGGCGGGAAGTGGGTAGGATGTGGGCGGGAAGTGGACGGGAGTGGGTGGGAAGTGTGTGGAATGTGGCGGGAAGTTGGAGGGATGTGGGTGGGATGTAGATGGGAAGTGGGTGAGATGTGGGCGGAAAGTGGAAGGGAAGAGGGCGGGAAGTGGGTGGGATGTGGGCGGGAAGTGGGTGGGATGTGAGCGGGAAGTGGACGGGAAGTGTGTGGGATGTGGACTTGAAGTGAGTGTGCGTTGGTTCTATACTGTTGAGGGCGCAGCGAAGCGCGACGGGTTATTTGCTAGTCTCTATATAAATAAAAAAGTTCAACCTGACTGACTGACTGACTGGTGACCGTCGCACAGCCGAAACCATAAAAGATAGGAAGATGAGATTTTCACAGTAGTTTTATCTTATGCTGAAAGTGAGTACTAAGAAAGGATTTTGGAAAATTCTGCCGGGAAATGTGGAAAATTCGCGGAAAACTTTTGTATGAAACTTTTTTGTTTTTCATCCGATCAAGTTCAAACTTATTTTCAAAAATCAATAAAAATAATTCAACATTAACTGCATACCAATCTTCCCGAAAATCAACCACCTTTGGGTGGAATGTTGGAGGTCAAGGTTGCCAGCCATTTGCTCCCAGTTCATTTCGAAAGGCACACTTTGCTTTACCGTTGCATCAGAGAACAAAGAGCGCACGCAATACCAAAGCCCAGAGAGCATAAATCGAAGAGAAACGATTTCAATGTGTGCGTGGGAGCAAAGTAGCGATCAGGACCGTTAGGAATTGCTTTTGTAGGCGTTCTTATTTGGGAGTAATCATAAACACAATGAATCAAGGCGGAGGTGGACGCGGCTTTTCGTTGCCAAGGCAACTACAAAGAAACACAGTTCAAATAAAAAAAAAATTTACAACAACTCAAAAAACAACAATCACAACTAAAATCGAAGCAAAATCAAATTCAGAAACTGCAACTCCAACTTAAACAAGTAAGAAAGTCGGTCAAGCCCGACTATAACATACTCTGTACCTGGAGTAGAAGCTGAATGCAATGCTGGTGCTGCGCTCATCTCTAAGTCTTTCTCTCTTTCTCTCACTCTCTCTCTCTCTCTCTCTCTCTCTTTAAGATTGTGCGGTGCTAGTTGTAATAGAGTGGGAGGGGGTTGGGGACGGTGATATACTTTTTTGCTCATAACTTGAGAACCGCTCATCCGATCTTTATCATTTCTTCGGCAAATCGATACATTTAGCTAATTATTAGCTATCTCTAGAAGGAACCAAACGTCTATCTTCAAAACTGTAGGAGATATAACGTTTTTTCCAAATTGCGGGGGCGGGAGGGGGCGTGGCAAAAATTGAAAATAAACTTGATCTGCCTGCAGCTATAAGAAACATTTGTCCCATACATGTCAAACCTCTATCTCTTACCATCTCCGAGATCTGTTTGTTCATACGGACGGACGGACAGACGGACAGACGGACAGACGGACGGACAGACGGACAGACGGACAGACGGACATGGCTATATCGACTCGGCTGTTGATGCTGATCAAGAATATATATACTTTATAGGGTCGGAGATGATTCCTTCTCCCTGTTACATACTTTTGCACAAACTTAATATACTCTATGTACCTTCGGTACAGAGTATAAAAACAACAACAAGAAATTAACAAAATAAAAAACAATGAAGAAAAAAACAAGCAAACAATCAACAGGTTGGAAGACACCTTAACGAGAGCTGGCCTCCTGCAGCAGCAACAACAAATTCAGCAGCCAGGGTACTGGCAGCCAAGCCAGTGGCAGCCACCTCTCCTTTGGCAGCAACAGTTGCAACAACTGCCCGGCCAGTGGCCACAACAACAACAGGCCTGTGGGGCCTGGCAGTACCCCCAGCAACAACAACAACCACCACCACCACAACTACAGGCCAGTGGGGCCTGGCAGTATGCCCAGTGGCAACAGCAACAACAACAACAACCACCACCACCACAACCACCACCCCATCAGGAGACTGGTTTGCTGCGCCAGCAACCACAACCACCACCCCCACACCAGCACCACCTACCTGGCCCTGCAACTTGGCCTCGTCAAGTACTACAAGAGCCGGTACTGCAGCTGCAGCCTCCAGGGCCAACTCCCTCCAGCGCAATGGCGGCGCTCCATATAATAAAAATAATTTTAGTAGTTAAATAGTAAATAAGTTTAGTATGTAATCAGTTTAGTATTAAGTTTTTACTACTTAACATAAATAATATACTTAATAGTTTTAGTAAAAAAAATAATAAAAAATCAATAAAAACTTATCAAAAAAAAATTTAAAAATTGGAAACTTTTTACTTATTTACATTGTAGAGTCTCGGACATATACATAAATGTGTATGTGTGCATGTATTTAACATTTGCATGCATTAACAAATGCAGGCTATTGCTTTGTGATGGCTGTACATCAGCTGAACATCAGTTTTGGTTATGCAGTTACATATTGTTGCTGAGCGAAAACAAAACAAACAAACGGCCGCTTACTGAGAAGAGCAAAGCAAAGAGCAAACAAAAAAAAAAAAACAGATACAGGCAAACTTTCCTATAGTGAAATCGATCGATGCTAGCATATTTTTAAGAGCAAAAATTAGAATAAAAAACTATTATGTCCCAAGCTTTATTATTTTATGGTTATACAATGCAATGCTATGTTGCTGGCCATACATTAGTATGTATGTATATATTTAGTTGCATCATGTGCATACATACATATATGTATGTCACATTTTTACTGAGTGCCAAGCTCAGAGAGAAATGATGAGAAAAAATGAGAGTTTGCATTCCGTTAGCCTGTGTTTTTGTTTTTCATTGCGTTTCTGCAATTGGGATTAAATTGGCGTTTGATTTGGCTTTACAAATTTTGTTTTGCTATTGAGATTAGTTTGTGAGTAGAATCACACGCGACAAGGTGATGAGTGCGAGTTGTTTTTTCCAAGTTAATCTGCGGAATCAATCGGTAAGTGAACCACTTCTTTTTTTGATTTATTTTAGATATATTTTAGATATAAATTTAGATATTATTTTAGACATAATTTTAGATACAACAGAACATATATAATTATCTCTTATTTTCTATACAATAGTGTATAGACGCTGATAGCGTTGTTTCTTATAACACGCTTTAAAAGGCGAAGTATAGACGCTGATAACATTGTTACTTATAACACGTTATTTATAGCGAAGTCGGCTTTGACTTATTTCTATACAAATAGCTCATAGGCGCTATAAACGTTGTTTCGTTCAACCCATACAAATAAGAGAATATATATATCTGTTTTCTATACAAATACTGTATAGACAATCATATCGTTGTTGCTTATATTATTGGCTTATAACACGTTATATAAACCAAAGTCTTCTTTGACTTATTTTCGAATTTAGATATGGGCAATTCTCCAGAAAGGTCAACCGCAGCCAAAAAAATCAAAGTTCATAAAAGTATGTTTTTTTCGCATATTTGTGTAGGGAATCTATCAAATTAAACTAATATAAGCAAATTTTACGTTTACTTATAACACATTTTGAAATATTTCAATGCAAAGTAGACCAAGTGCGTAAGTTCGACTTTGAGCATTTCTAATGCACGTTTTGTTTTGATTCATTTTCTAAAAGAGAGTCATTATGCATTGATATTCGCTCTTCTAAATCTCTATGTATGTTCAAAGAATATAAAAAATATGTAAAAGAAACAATGCGATAGCTAATAACGGTGAATTTCTTATCTGCTTATTCGTTTTTACCAATGTCGCGTGCGACAGTGAAAAAGAATACTTTTCATCAGTGCATCCAAAGTTTTGGTGCAATGAGCATCAAATATTGTGTCCAAACGTATATTTTGACACTAAAGTAAATAAAAAAATTGTGGTTTAATATAAGCAGCTTTTCGAGTTTGAAACTTTTTTTAAAGTTTGTCGCGTGCGTCATGGTAAGTCAAAAATTGTTAAATCATTTTTTTTTTGTTTTGTTTAAATCTATTTTTTTTATGTACTACTTTTAATGTAGATGAATGCAGAAAACGAAAAAAACAAATCCAACTGCAAACGGTGGAGGGAAAACATAAGGAAAGATGAAACAAAACTACAAAATTATAAATTGAAAAACAAGGCGAGAATGCGGAATGCTAGAAAGACTGCTCGCGAACTGGCTGAAGGTAATGAAGAAGTAATTGAGGAAACTCGCAAATATAATCGCATACGACAACGGGAGAGGCGCCAAAAACTCTTCGACATGTCACTCTCACGCCAAAAAGAAAAAGCGCCTTACACATGTAAACAAACCTTGGCAAAAGCGGTAAAAAAAGTAGAGAGAGCGATGCCCAAAGATTTTGATAAGAAACTTAAAGTTTTGGAAGTTCTGGCAAAAAAATATAACAGAATTGAAGAAAATATAAACACAAACGAATCCAGCAGAACAATATCAGAAAGGCTAGTTAACGCGATCAAAGAATTTTATGAAAATGATGATGTTAGTGTGCAAGCTGCAGGCAAGAAAGACACCATAATAATTAAGGGCAAATAAGTCGCTAAGCGTTTTATGATAATGACGGTGTCCGAAACCTATGAAATATTCAATAAATATTTTCTAAACGAGGAGGTAGGTTTATCCACTTTTTTTAAAATGCGACCTCGCCATGTACAGTTGGCAAATAAAATGCTGCACAATATGTGTGTTTGCATGTATCATGCTAATTTCGGCTTTCTTTTGCAAAGTTGCTCGAAGGTGATTCCATCTTTCCCCAAGGATTTTGAGACATTTCTGAAAGAAGTTTGCTGCGATATTCAGAATGAATATTGCATGACAGGAAATTGTAAGAAATGTTTAACAGAAGTTAAAGATGATTTAATTCCTCTTGCATATTTGGCAAATATGGAAGAGGAAGTAAACTGGCAACAATGGCGTAAAATTGAAAACCGCATAGTTCTCACAAATACAACTTCAACGAAATCTGATTTAGTATTTGATATAGAAGCTAATCTATTATCTTTTAAGACACATTTTTTTTTGGTAATTTTTCCAAAGTACTTATATTTTCTGATGGCAGCTGCGCCCAATTTAACAATAAATATATTTTGACCAGCTTGGCCGATATTTTGAAACAAATTGGATGTCAAAATATTGAATGGAATTTTTTTTGCCAGTTCTCACGGTAAAGGAGCTGTTGACGGAGTTGGAGCCGTAATTAAAAGGAAAGTGTGGCAAGTAACAAAATCAAAAAATGTGGTGTTACCTGATGCACTTGCGTTTTATCAGTGTGCAGAAAACAACATAAAGGGAGTTAAAATTTATTTTATACCATCTGCACAAATTGAAAGTTTGTCAATTTATTATAAGTTAGATGAAAAATGGAATGATGTACAAAGCATACCTGGTATAAGCCAGATGCATTGGTTTGGTTGCAATGGCCAACAAACGCAATCTGGTAGGACAGCGTATTCATTTAAAAAAATGATTCATTGACGTTAATGAAATAATTCACGTTATTTAGTTAAGTTTATCAGATAAGATGAATATATTTGTTTTTGTTTTACTTTATTGAATTTATTTTGTTAAGTTTATCAGAAAAGATGAATATATTTGTTTTTGTTTTACTTTATTGAATTTATTTTGTTAAGTTTAAAATTAATGTAAGAAATAAAAAAAATATTGAATATATTAAAAATAATTTAAATACATGTTATGCACTTCTAATTACTTAACAAAAACAACATAAAAATTATGATGGAAGAAAATGTCGCGTGCGACATGTAGCGTGCGACAGTGATTCAAATTCAATTTAAAAAAAAACTACTTAATATTTTTAAGTGAAATCAAATGCATTATTAAAAAAAATCCATACATAACATTTTAAAATTAATGGCATTACAATTTTCCATCATGTTTCGCTGAAATCAGTGCTTGAGCTAGTTTTCGAAAAAGTGACTTCTGTCTGTGTCGAGTGCGAATGCCTTACATTTTTGTGATTATCTTGAAAATGAACAAATGCCCTAAATCGATCTTAACACAGATTATAGTGCTAACCAAGAGCTTTAAAATTCGCTTTTAAAAAATATAAAAAAAATCTAGGAACATGTTTTTTTCAGTTTGATTGCGTACAAATTTCGCATTCGACATCAGAGAATTGCCCATATATATATCTTCTTTCGATAAAAATTGCGCATAGCCGCTATAAACGTTGTTTCTTATAACACGTTATAAAGCAAACTTTGCTTTGACCGCAATGCAAATAGAGAATTTAAATATTAATGGCGCATTAGTGCCTCACAGGGTAGTTCCCATTATTGGCGATGGTGTTTGCCTTTTTGGGGCAATTTCTTATGTTTTACATAATACACAAGAATTTGCCAGCTTAATTCGCCAGCAAATAGTAGCGCATGTGGTTCAGCAATGGAATGATTTCAAAGTATATACCTATAATCCCCAAGGTAATAGATATAGTACATCAACACTATATCAGAATGACATGTTGCTATCACATACATATGGTACCACATGTGAATTAAAAGCAGCAGCAGAAATATATGCAATTCGCTTAGAAGTCTTTCTTAACAGAACACTTCACAGTGCATTTGGTGAACTAGGATTTCCTGTAAAGAGATTACGCTTCACTGGAGACGTTAATAGTGGCCACTTTGATGTATACACCGTGCATCAGATTGATTCTACATCACAAATTGAGTCTCAGTCAAGTGGTGTAAAAACAACCAATAGAAAACGAACTCAAACAGTGGATGTGAAAAAGCCCATTAAAAAACGAGCCAGATTTTCTGATTTATCCAAGAAGAGGAAGCGAAAGCTTATATCTGAAAAATATCGTGATGGGCATCGTAAAGAGCTAAGCGATGCAGATAAGAAATATCGGATCCAGAATCCTCAAATTTACCGCAATGCAGCTAGGAAATTTCAGATAGAGAATCCTGAAGTCCACCGCAATGCAGCTAGGAAATTTCAGATAGAGAATCCTGAAGTCCACCGCAATGCAGCTAGGAAATTTCAGACACAGAATTCTAATGTCAACCGCGCTGCAGCTAAAAAGTTTCAGACCCAAAATCCGGAGGTGCACAGAATAGCTGTTAGACGACATGAACAAAATAACCCTAACATACAAAAAAAAAGACTTTTGCGTCCATGGAAGGTAAAAGCAATGTCTGGCTTTAAGTATGATTCCGAAATGGAATATAATGCTGAAAATGACCAACTCATTGCATTAGGTTCTATGAACTCCAAATGTGCCTTTTGTAATGCTCTTAAATGGAAACTAGAATCTAAAGAAATTGGAAATTCCACCTGAGCCGCTTAAAAGTCTAATTTTAGGTGATCATCCCAGCCATCTTCATTTTATTGACCGCATTAGGAAATACAATAGCTGCTTTTTAATGACTTCATTTGGTGGTAAACAAATTTTAGATGCGGGATTTAATCCCTCTTTTAAAATACAAGGCCAGGTTTATCATTTAATTGGTAGTATTTTGCCAGAGTCTGGTCATGAGCCAAAATTTCTTCAAATATATTTTGTAGGTGAAGATGAGAAGGAAGCACAACTGAGGTGTAGAAATATTCCTGATGTGAAACTTGATTTAGTGAAATCACTACAATCAATGTTACACAAACATAACAAATATGTTCAAGATTTGAAAAGTGCTCTTGAAAAAGTTCCTGCAAATAGCAAGGACTATAAAATGTTTATCAGAGCTGACAAAAAACCAGTTAACGCCCATAAAGGTCAATTTAATGCACCCACTGTAAGTGAAGTAGCATTGTTGATAGTTGGACAACAGTTTGAAAAGAGAGATATAGTTATTGAAAAGCGTAATAATGTAAAGTATCGTATCTCTGAATTGCACCATTCTTATGATGCGTTGCAATATCCACTGTTATTTTGTCGAGGAGAAGACGGATATTGCATTACGATACCTGAAATTGATCCTCTTAAAAAAACTGAGTTAAAAACAACTGTTTCAGCTTTAAGTTTTTATAGCTACAGAATCATGAGTCGGCAATCAGAAATCAATCATTTATTTTACTGCCGATCTCTCTTCAGCCAATTCTTGGTCGATATGTATGCTAAAATTGAAACAGAGAGGCTAAATTTTATTCGAAATAGCCAAGCAAAACTTAGGGCAGATGAATATATACATCTTAAAGATGCCATAGGAAGAGAAGATACCGATATTGCTCAACTTGGCCGAATGGTAATTCTTCCAACTTCGTTTACCGGCCACGATATATGCATGAAAAAACTCAGGATGCCATGACATATGTTCGTCATTACGGTCGACCCGATCTTTTTATTACATTTACATGCAACCCTAAATGGAAAAATATTGCAGACGTGTTATTACCTGGCCAAAGGCCTCACGATCGCCATGACATTATTGCTAGAGTTTTTCACCTAAAAGTTAAAGCGATAATGGCATTATTAGACAAAGGTGAATTATTCGGAAAATTACAATGCTTTATGTACACTGTAGAGTGGCAGAAGCGTGGTTTGCCACATATTTACATCCTACTTTGGTTAGTGAAATCAATTATGCCAGATCAAATTGATTCAATAATTTGTGCAGAAATACCTGATCCTGAAAATGATCCTATTCTTTATGACATTGTTAAAGCTAATATGATTCATGGCCCTTGCGGTCCACTGAACCTTAGATCACCATGTATGGAAGATGGTAAATGCACAAAAAAGTTTCCTTGACCTTTTCTCAAGGAAACTATTACAGGAAATGACAGTTACCCTCAATACCGGCGAAGAGCCCCAAATGATGGTGGTTTTACCATTGAAAATAATGGTAAAATCATTGATAACCGGTGGGTTGTACCTTATAACAAAGTACTCTCACGAACATTTGAAGCTCACGTAAACATAGAGTACTGCAACTCTGTAAAGAGCATCAAATACATTTGCAAATATGTAAATAAGGGCAGTGATCAAGCATCTTTTGCGCTCGAAAATCAAAAAGACGAGATTAAAATGTACGAAAGTGGTAGATACATTAGCAGTTCAGAAGCCGTATGGAGAATTCTCGCGTTTTCCATACATGAAAGGTTTCCGACTGTTTTTCAATTGGCTGTGCACTTAGAAAATGGCCAGCGAGTTTTGTTTAACCCAAACAATAAAAACCAATTGCAGATTAATCTCACCAACCCACCTAAAACAACATTAATAGCATTTTTTGAGTTATGCGAAAAAGATGATTTTGCGAGAACTCTACTATATGTTGAAGTGCCCTCTTATTTCACATGGAATAAGAATAAATTTGAAAGAAGAAAGCGAGGAGTTGATGGGTAGAGTGTACGCAATTAACTTGAGACTTTTACTCCATGAGGTACGAGGACCAACCTAATTTTTTATTATTATTTCTTAAAACTGTTAATGGAGTTGTATATAACACATTTCAGTCGGCGTGCAAAGCTTTGGGGTTACTTGAAGATGACAGTCATTGGGAGCTAACTATGGCAGAAGCCGCACTCTGTAAAGCTCCGTTTAAATTACGCGAACTTTTTGCAATAATGTTAGTATTTTGTCAATTATCTGATGCTTTAAATTTATGGAACAATCATAAAGAAAGCCTCTCGGAAGACATTATCCACAACATTAAAAAGAAAACAGATGGTAGTATTGACCACCTAATGGATAAAGTTTTTAACGACTGTCTATGCCATATTGAAGACATAGTAATGTCTTTGGGTGGACAATGTTTAACTGTATATGGACTACCTAAGCCAAGTAGATCTGATACAGAGCTACAAAATAGAGATTATCTCAGAGAAATTAGCTATGATAGGAATGACTTAAGAGAAATTGTTGATAGTGGTGAGATTTCCCTCACTGTTGAGCAAAAAAATATATACGGAAAAATGTTGGAAAGCATTGCAGCCGAAAAAGGCGAAATGTTTTTTTTAGATGCCCCTGGTGGAACAGGCAAAACATTTTTACTAAATTTATTATTAGCTTAAGTTCGGCTGGAAGAAAAAATAGCTTTGGCTGTGGCTTCTTCTGGTATAGCTGCCACATTGCTTAATGGAGGTAGAACAGCACATTCTGCATTTAAACTTCCATTTAATTTAATAAATGTTGAGTTACCTCAGTGTTCCATTTCTAAACAGAGTAATATTGCTAAAGTTCTTCGGAATTGCAAGCTCATTGTTTGGGATGAATGCCCTATGGCCCATAAAGGTGGTTTTGAAGCCTTAAATAGAACCCTAAAAGATATTCGTGGTAATGACCTTCTAATGGGAGGCATTACAGTTCTTTTAGCTGGAGACTTTCGTCGGACACTTCCGGTAGTAGTCAGAGGAACAAGAGCAGATGAAATCAAATCATGTCTGAAATCATCAGTTTTATGGCCTTGCATTAAAAAACTAGCATTAACCAAAAATATGCGAGTGCACTTGAATGCAGATACCACTGCCGGAGTTTTCGCACAAACTTTATTAAAAATAGGAGACGGAATTTTTCCTTCAGTTGAAGGTAAAATAGACATTCCAGCATTCTTAGGTACTCTGGTGAAGTCTATTGAAGAGCTTATTTCTAGGATATATCCTGATATTTCCAATATAATGTCTAAGCCACAAGATTGGTTATCAGAACGAGCTATTTTAACAGCCAAAAATGATAGAGCTGCTTCTATTAATAACTTACTATTAAAGTCATTGAATAGTCAAGCAGTTGAATATAAATCCATCGACTCTGTAGTAGAGGTTGAAGATGCAGTTCACTACCCAGTCGAGGTCTTAAATTCGCTTAGCCCAGCAGGACTCCCACCTCATAATCTCATTCTTAAAGTGGGTACACCTGTTATGTTACTACGCAACCTGAATGCCCCAAAACTATGCAATGGCACAAGACTGCAAGTAAGAGTGCTTCACAAAAACGTTATTGAATATTAACAGGTTGTGCAAAGGGAGATACTGTTTTTATACCTAGAATCCCTCTTATACCAACAGACATTCCATTTCAATTTAAGAGACGACAATTTCCTCTTAAGGTATGTTTTGCTATAACAAGAATCACAAGGACAGACTTTAAAACTGGCTGGCCTAGATTTAGAGGGGGATTGCTTCTCTCATGGTCAGCTTTATGTGGCCTGCTCAAGGGTTAGTTCCTCTAACAGCTTGATGATTTTTGCACCTGATAAAAAAACAAAAAACGTTGTTTACAAAGATGTTCTACAATGAAAATAGTTCAATTTTGTTAAACTATATTCTAAAATCTTTGTCGTGGAATAGGTTTATTGGAGATACCACGTTAAAAAAAACGCGCCAACTCCTCTACCTCTGCGGTGGTGTGGAAATGAGGACTTTAATTACTTATTATTCAACTTATTAATTTGTTAAAACAAAACTGTTTTTGTGGTTAAGAAAAACTAATTAAAAAACGAAGCACATATTTAGTATTTTTTTCAAATTTTGTTCAATGTTATCTTATTAAATTTAAAATATCTTTTAGAAAAATAAATCATAATTTTTATATTTTTATCTACGACTTCGTTTTCAGTAATTCCAATTTTCAAATTCAGCGCCTTCCCCCTTCACCCCTTATACATCACTGGCGAGCGAAGCCGCGGGTATTAGCTAGTATAAATATATTTGTTTTAATGTTTTAAACGAAACAACGTTTTGTGAAGAATCCCATATATTTATTAGCTAGTTTTAAAAGAAATTGAATGAAGTCGTCATATAATTTAAGCTAAAAAAACACCACACTAGTTCCAATGAACCGGAAGGGACTAGGCCATCACTATCTCACGAGTCGTTATACGGCCACACTGGGACGTATGGCGAAAAGTGTATGAGAGTGAGAGAAATAGGGAGTGACGCTGCGAATCGCGGGCTTTTGGTCAGCATCAAGCGCGCAACGAGGGAGAGGGGGAGTTGAATTTTGATAGACAAGGCGAACAGACTTGTGTTCTCGAAAAAGTCTTAGTTACCGGGTTGGCAAGTGCAAGTTCCTAGCCCCGAGTAGGCAACCGTTGTTATTTAGGAAGTTCTAAGTAAAAACAATAAGACATAAAACAAACTCTTCGCTACGAAATCACCTGCCGTACACTTTTGGGCACTGTATCGAATACCCCGCAGCAAACCCTGGAGATCGGCCTTCGACCAACATATTCGACAGCAGCGGCAGATTCGACGGGATCAAAAATCAGCAGTCCGGCATCCAGCACTAGTTCCTAAGTGTTTGGGCGTCCTGAAGGGGTAAGCAGGCCATGATCTCTATATTTAAAATGACAAGCGTAGAAGTTCATTGTTAGGGAGTGCAGTATAGGGTTAAAATCTGTGAAAATATGTGAGAAGAAAAATAAATGAAAAACAACTACTTTCACAACGTAACTCTTGTCTCATCTTGTATTTGTGGACCAAGACGGTGACACCCTGTGCAAAAACTGACCCCCTACATTAACATTTGCGACACTAACTGTGCGTCTTCTAAATATAAAGCGCCTATTGACGAAAATCGCAGTTGCATCGATACGACAATTAAGTGTAAACTGGGTTGATACCCTACACGGCCCCTCTCCCCAAGTTATCCTCAGATTGGTGCGAACAGGGTTTATACCCTACACACCCCATTTTCCTCTAAATAGCTTTAGAACCATCAGCTTTGTGTGAACAGGGTATATACCCTACACAATCGCGTTTTCTCGCCAAGCCTCCTCGGAGTCGTAAACTTTGTGTGGATCGGGTACATATTCCACACACCTCTCCAAGCATTCGTGACATCGTGAAATTGACGTGAGCAGGGTATATACCCTACACATCCCACTCCCTACTACGCCTGTTAAGCGTCGTGAAGTTTGTGTGAACAGGGTACATACCCTACTTGTGGTTCATTTCCCAACTATTTTGGAATCACTGCCCAAACTCTCAGAGATCCCTGCAGTTTACAAATATTTCGGTAAAGTTCCCCGGACAGATTGAGTCCTACCCTAGCCCTAGAAACATCTTTACAGTTTATAGCACCTTTGTGCTAGTTGTATAGAAATAAGTCAAAGCAGACTTCGCTATATATAACGGTTATAAGTAACAATGTTATCAGCGTTTATACTTCGCTTTATATAGCGTGCTATAAGAAACATCGCTATCAGCGTCTATACACTAAGTTTATAGAAAAAAAGATATATATATATATTTTTTTACATCTAAAACTATATCTAAAAAGTTATCTGAAATAATATCTAAAATATATCTAAAGTAAGTCAAAAAAAGAAGTGCTTTACTCACTGTTTAGAGGAGGATAACAATTTTATCACCTTTTTGCCAATTTATAAAAATGCGATTCACTTCGGATTATTAAATGTTTATTGGCTGATCTCTGGAGTTGCAGTGAGTTGAAAAACGCAATAGCCGACGGCCGCTAGACAGCTGCTGCATCCCAAAGCTCCGCTCAGATAAGCAAAGCTCAAAGATAAAAGCTTTGAGCGGGAGAACTAATTATGTGAGCTTTAGCTTTGATATTTGTTTACATTTTAATTTCAAAGCAAACAATGGACAAAAGGCATTTACATTTAAATTATTAATAATAAGATTAAACTAAATTAGGTCAGCGCTTCTGCTCCGAACACTCACCGTTTGATTATGCAGATAAAGTTGAATTAAACTACTCGCACTCATCACCTTGTCGCGTGTAATTCTATTCACAAACTAATCTCAATAGCAAAACAAAATTTGTAAAGCCAAATCAAACGCCAATTTAATCCCAATTGCAGAAACGCAATGAAAAACCTAAACACAGGCTAACGGGATGAAAACTCTCATTTTTTCTCATCATTTATTTCTGAGCTTGGCGCTCATTAAAAATCTGACATACATATATGTATGTATGCACATGATGCAACTAAATATATACTTACTAATGTATGGCCAGCAACCTAGCATTGCATTGTAGAACCATAAAATAATAAAGCTTGGGACATAATAGTTTTTTTTTCTAATTTTTGCTCTTAAAAGTATGCTAGCATCGATCGAATTCACTATAGGAAAGTTTGCCTGTATCTGTTTTTTTTTGCTCTTTGCTTTGCTTTTCTCAGTAAGCGGCCGTTTGTTTTGGTTTTTTCTTTTGATTTCGCTCAGCATCAAAATGAACATGCATAACCAAAATTGATGTACAGCTTATCACAAAAGAATTGTTTGTATTTGTTAATGCATGCAAATGTTAAATACATACATACATACACATTTATGTTTTGGGGGTGCCACAGAAATCTCTAGAGATTTTGCCGACGGTTGGTTTGTAAATCTCTCGAAAAATTCGTCGGTGTCACAGAACTTCGAGAGATTTCATTTTCCTTTTAGAAAATCTAGTTAGAACAGCAGATGCTCCAATTGAAGTTCCATCTCTAAAAACAGGGCTGAATTTCTCGCCAAAAAATTTCCCTTGTTTTGTTGTTGGATTTTTAAATTGTAATTCAAATTTATTTCATATTCTCTTTAAATATAATGCAAAATTTCTTTGCGCCAAACATGAGGTATAAATTGCAGCCCTTAATCCGCTGACTGTCAAGTAGATGACGCTGCCATTGTCCAGGTAGAGCCACAAAAAAAGCGTTCTGACAAATCTCCTAACAAAACACGGGAGGTTTGAAACCAACCAAATGAAAATTCTGTGGCACCTAAGAATTGGAATTCGGTTGGAATTTGGTTGGAAGAGGTTTCTGTGGCACCCCCGTATATGTCCGTCTTTTTTCAATATAAATAAGTAAAAAGTTTCAAGTTTATACTAAATTTTTTTTGTTAAGTACTTATTTATTAAAATAATTCACGTTATAATATGGAGCGACGCCATTGCGCTGGAGGGAGTTGGCCCTGGTGGCTGCAGCTGCAGTACTGGATGTTGTAGTACTTGGCGCGGCCAAGTTACAGGGCCAGGTAGGTGGTGCTGTTGTGGGGGTGGTTGTTGCTGGCGCAGCAAACCAGTCTCCTGTTGTGGTGGTGGTTGTTGTTGTGTAATTGGGTATGTACGTGTATGAGGGAAAAGAGAGAAAAGTAAGATTTAGAGAGGGGGAAAGTTGAAAGTTTTAAAGTTTGGGAGATAGAGAAGTGGGTTAGAGAGGGGGTGTTGAGTCCCCTAGGTCCAGTCCCAGAAAGGCTGCACATTCAATGGGGTGGGTCCATAGGTGTGCGGGTGTTAGTGTTGTGGGGGCTTGTGTGCAGTTGAAGAGATGGCGCGTATCATGAGGGCTTCCTTTGCATTTCGGGCATTCGTCTGCAACCTCCGTGTTTATCCTTGCCAAGTAGCTATTTAAGGAGCAGGAATATCCCGATCTGAGTTGGGCAAGAGTGGTTCTGGGCAGCTGGGTTTCGACCTGGCTGAGAGGTGGCGGGCGACCACCAAGAAGAACATTGTTCTTGAGCCCGTGTATGGCGCGCTCAAAAGTACGTTTGTAGATTTCCTCCCTTGCATTCTAGGCTTCAAGGACTGACAGTTTGTTGGCGTTGTTGGTCAGTCGCTTGATTTCCGGCATGAAGATCCTAATGTCTTGTCTGCTCGTGCGTGGTGGGAGGGGGACCTGGAGCGAGGTGTGGTTTGCGTGGTCCTCCACGTGGCAAGGAACTGCTTGTCGAGCATGGTGCAATGGTCTCTGACTCCAAGGATTTGTGCCTCTTCATGGAGGTGATCTTCGTGGGTCATGGAATGGCATTCAGTGACCGTCCTTTTGGCAGCGTTCTGCGCTCGTTGTAAGTTACCCCACTGAGTATCACTGACGGCTGGGGACCATGCTGGTGCGGCGTAGTCAGTGAGTGTTCTGCCTATGCACTAATATGTGATGAGGAGGGTCTCCTTGTCCTTTCCCCAGGTACTCCCTGAGATCGCTTTTAGTGCCCTGTTCTTCTCTCTAATCTTGCGAGCGATGTTTTCGGTGTGCTTCGCGAATTAAAAGAGGTTGTCGAATGTCACCCCCAAGATTTTTTTGTATTTAGAAGTGGGAACTGTTTTTCCATCCACGGTGACATTGAGCTGGGTGTTGACGATTTTCGTCCACTTTGTGAAGATCGTGGCGGTGGACTTTTCGGGAGAAATGGTGAGGTTTTGGCTCGCAAAGAAGGCGGTGAGAGTAGGGAGGTAGGAGTTCAAACTCGCAACTACCTTGTGATGGTCTGCTCCGAGAACCGTGCAGTCATCTGCATAGCTTCCGAGTTTAAGCTGAGGAGGCGGTGGTGATATGGTGGAGATGTAAAAGTTAAAGAGGAGGGGTGAGAGTACTCCTCCTTGTGGAACTCCCTGCTTTAACTTTCTATATGTTGATTTCCCATCACGGAATTCAACATACGATTGCCTGCCTGTGAGGTAATTTGCAAGCCATCGCTTCAGAGTGTTGGAAAGCGACGTGTGCTCGATGTCCTGCAGTAACATGGAGTGGTTGACTGTGTCGAAAGCCTTCAATAGGTCAAGGGCTGTGAGCAAGGTACACTTATGTGGGCTGGGGGAGTTTAGCCCATCTGCGATAGTGGAGGAAATTTCGCGTAAGGCCGTGCTGGTGCTTCTGCCCTTCCTGAATCCATGCTGCTGGTTTGCGAGTGGAAGAGCCTCTTGTAGGGTGGGGAGAATCTTTATGGCAGGGGCCAGGAGTGTAATGGGTCGATAGGAGGTGCCTAGCTCGATCGGCTTGCCTGGTTTGGGCACAGGGATAACCTTGGCTGTTTGCCATATGTCTGGAATGACAAGGGAGGTGAGGCACAGATTAAAAAGTGCTATTAGGTAGCCAATTCCCAGGGGCCCCAGCTTCTTCAGCATAATGGTGGCGATACCATTGGTTGTTGTTGTTGCTTGGCCTGTTGTTGTTGTGGCCACTGGCCGGGCAGTTGTCGCAACTGTTGCTGCCAAAGGAGTGGTGGCTGCCACTGGCTTGGCTGCCAGTAACCTGGCTGCTGAATTTGTTGTTGCTGCAGTTGCTGCTGCAGGAGGCCAGCTCTACGTAAGTTGTCTTCCAACCTGTTGTTTATTGTTTATTATAGAATTTCCTAGCACGACAAGAAGTATTCTTATATGTTATTGTGCTAGTCACGGCGGTAAGAGTATAACGATAATTTTAAATTATATTAAATTAGTTTACATTTTACAGACAAAGTTACAATCAATAACACTGCTCGACAGCATTTTTCCCCAAAGCGCCAAACCAACTTTTTCTAAAGTAAATGGGCCCGCTGATCTCAAAAATCGCCATTTAAAAAAATTCTATCGACGCGTTATCGAGATATTATCGATAAATGCGTTTTTAGATTTTTCAAAAAAATTACCCCCACTTAAACTCTCATAACTTTTTTGTTATTCAAACGATGTTAATGATCTAAACAAATTTATAAAGACAAAACTTGGCCCAACAGTTTGTTTTCGGACGGAAATGAGCTGGGTAGTGTGGTTTTAACGTAATGGGCTTTAATGAAGCAAAAAAAGTTTTTTTTTGCAAAATTTGAAAATTTATTAAAACTAAAACGCTTGTAGATTCATAATTATGCATAATTCTTATATTTTTTTGATTGGATATTGAAAACTATTCAATTTGCATTAAAACAAGCCCTCAAATACAGAAATCGGCCATAAAGTCGAGCTTTGAAGAATTTTGTTGTGAAAATAGGCAAAAATTTTGTTTTCTTCAGATACCGCTGTGACTGTTTTTTCTGACTTTTAGTGAGTGGTTTTAATAAGCTCAGGCATAGAATAATTCTAATATGTGTAACATTTTTTTGCAAAATTAATCAAATTTTATTTTTAACACTTTCAAAATATCGACCTCCACTTTTTGCGGCTGTGTTCTTGTAGACTCTCGGATAGAACCATGACAGTAACACAGTTCAACAAATATTGGTCCATCGCGGGTTTGGGAATGAGGTTGATACCGTTCGACGGAGGCTTTCATGCTAAGAAAAAGTCAATTTTCAAAATTATTTGAGCACGTCAAGTTTTTAAGATATCAATGGTCAAAGTTGGAAAAAAAATGCCTAAAAAGGCAACATTAAAAAATATACTTATAAAATAAAAACAATCTTTAACGAAATGTGAAAATTTAGATAAATAGTTTGATCTTTCCTCTATTAAGGGTCATAAGCCAAATTCTTGATTGATGGGCCGTGGTGGCCGCCTAAACTTTCTGAAAAAAAAAAAAAAAATACGGATGCCATTTGTTGTCCTACGACATTAAAGGGAGCAGAACAATCAGCTAACTGATTGTTCCTTTTGCCTATCGAAAGTATCAGCCGTATGTGGCCCAGTGGTTAGTGTGCTGGACTGCTGGGCGGGAGGTCGTGGGTTCGATCCCGCCTCTGAACATCTAATAATAAAAGTTTTTTTCTTTCTTTAGAAAATAGCTTTTACACATACGGTTACCTTCGCCAGCTATTGGCGCCAGCTGTGAAGTAACTAGCCATGAAAAAGCAAATTCTCAAACTTTGCCGTTCGGATCCGGCGTTAAACTGTAGGGCCCTTTCTCTTGTGCGAAAAATTTAAAGCACACACGCCAAGAGATCGTGAGAAGCTTGGCTTGGCCCCGTCGTAGGAGCTGTATAGCCAACATTTACATTTATTTACAAGTATCGGTCTATTCAATAAGAAATAAAGATCATAATTCCCACCGAATCGTCTGTTAGCAAGATGCCAATTTAGAATGATATGGAAATGTCTTTCTCAAAATGTATTAACTAGTGTATTATTCTCCTTATTTAAGTGCAATAAAAATAGGATGCAATATACTAAAATTTTAATTGAATGTGCTACATTATTTAACATTGTCTTTATTTTAATTTACAGAAATAGAAATTGGAAAAGAAATCGTGTTTAAATTTCACTTATAGGGCACATTGCCTTCGGAGATTAGCGTCCAGCAGTAGTCGGTCTCATCAGGTTTTAACCATGTTATCTTTTTTCCACGTTGGACACGTCCTGATAAAATTTTTACGTATGCTATGTGGTTGGAAGAGAAATCCAAGTAAATTCCAAGAATCCTATTTTCAATACCATATTTAATTTTATTTCTTAAAAGTTTTGGAACTTCTCAGAAACAGTTTGTTTGGCTTGCGATGTACTGTGCCCTCAAAGGAAAAAGTGGTCCAGTTTATTTTGAAAGAGTTTAAGATAAAACGTTATTAGTCTAGTTTAAGCCATATTATTAAAATTACATACTTACGGGTGTGACACAGAAATCTGTAGAGTTTTTCGTATTATATTGTGAAATACCTCTAAATGCAAAAGCTACAATGACCACAGTGCACAGAACACGAGAATGAGAGAGAGAGAGAGAGCAAGGAAGTAACGGGATCTTCTGCTCATTGTGGCTTGGCCCTGCCATACTCTTATAGATCCAGTACAGTCGGAGTTTAAGCATAGCAGTGACAAGTTGACGCGCAACAGAAATTTCGAGTATATTAAAAGAAAGAAAGAAAAACATCAACCAATCTCAACGAATCTGTTTAAAATTCGCATATTGAACGATGTTAACAAGTCAACTTAATAAAAACTAATTCTGAATTGTACCTCTTTAGTCTAACATGAGCGATAGTAGCTGCTAATGAATACAGAATAATATAGATTAAAAACACAAGGTATAGATAAAGTAACAATGTTAAAACAAAGAATTAATGATTTAAAACAATATAGTGAACTGAAACAATGAAACAATAATTAATATTCACTGGAGATTTCCGTATATTAAGCATGTGATTTTTAATTAAATTAGATATCGTTCATGTTTGTCACTTTACATAAAACATTACCAAATGTAATTCACTTCATCACTTGCTTATACGGAAATCGCCAGTGAATATTAATTATTGTTTCATTGTTACAGTTCACTATATTGTTTTAAATCATTTATTCTTTGTTTTAACATTGTTACTTTATCTATAACTTGTGTTTTTAATTTATATTATTGTGCATTTATTAGCAGTTACTCGTTCTCGGTGTTTTCGGAATTTAAATCTAATTCATGATGACGCCTTTTTTTGCAGGCATTGTTCTTAACGCAGGTTAGTGCCCTGCTCAACACCTTCTGCGCCTTCTCGCTCGGATCAATATGCCGAACTGCTTCTGCAATTAAATTCAATTAGTAAGGGAATAAAAAATTAAAATATACAAATTTACCGAAAATGGCCGCAAAAAAATTTGGATGTGAACAGAGTCCTTTTTTGTTACCGACTCCATTCACGTTAAACTCCAAAATTATTTCATCCGCCAGCACCGATTTAACGGACCTTGATAGGGGGGGCCTGGCCGAACAATTTTTTCATTCGATTTATCTGTAAAAAATGCAAAATTTTTAGTATTATTATGTTAGAAAAACAAAACACGGGTTTGCAGCCAAAAAGAACTGTTTAAATTGAAACATTTTCTCTGCAGGTACATTTACATTTTAAGCCATAATTTTATTAAGAATTCAGAAGAATAGAAAGTTAAATGGATTTTCAATTTTGTTTTGTTGTCCGTCTGTCTGTCTGTCCGTCTGCCTGTTTCTACGCAAAGTAGTCTCTCAGTTTGTAAGGTATCGCACTGAAACTTAGCACAGATATAGAATCTTATAGCTGCCATAGGAACTATCGGACGGAAAATGGGTTTTATGTTGAAAAATTGTTGATTTTAATGCTGACGTTCGTTAACTCTGTTGTATTGAAAAATATTTGCAAGGGTGTTAAAACTTGGGGACAGACGAAGTTAGCTTAACCTTCTCGTTTAAATGGTTTTTTCGAGACTTTAAATTCAAACTACTCTAAATACAGTTTAAGTATAAAAATATAATTAAATTAATTTTTTTTTACATATTAACTTACATAAATGCCCATATTTTCAGCTGAAATGCTCCTGTCCATTTCTTTTCAATCCTCCTCCGACCGGATCGGAAAATTTATGTGATAGTCCCCGCCTTCTCCTCTCTCCTTCTTCATAAGCTGCTTCAACAGAGCAGATTGCGTAGCCACCGCTTCAGACAACACAATCATCTCCCGAGAGAGAACGCTAATCTCTTTTGTGAGATTAGTCATTCCCTCTCGGAGATGTTTGTTCTCTTCTGAAAATAAATGAAAAATAAGATTTCCACTACATTTTATTGTATTTTTAAATTACATTCTCTATTAAATAAAGATGTTGATTAAAAAAAAACGTAATATCTAGCAAAGGAAAAATGACAGACAGTTCAACCTGTCGATTAATACGAAACCTACCTCGAATGACAGCAATCATTTTGTCCTCCTGTGTTGGCTGTTCTTGAGCTGTAAGTACTCATTGAATATTTTCACAATATGTATTTTTTTTAAAAAAATACTTACAATTGGTCGCACAGCTCAGGCGCATAAATTTTTTGGGTTGCTGTCCTTCCATACTAAGGGAAAAAAATTGTAATGATGTAATGATTTAAAATAAAAATTATTATAAGGTGTTAAAAAATTCACAAATTATTTTGAGCATTTTTGAAAACCCTAAGCCTATTTTTTTTTTTTTTTGGTTTTCGAACCATGGTAGGTGAATCTTCCAAAGATATCTAAATCGCCGTCGCTACAGATATGTCCGATTCGTATTTTTAATACGCCTACGGACTAAACACCTCCAATTTAGAACAAGGATTCAGCAGAGCAAAAGTAAAGTATAGGTAACATAATAAATACATATCAATAAAAATGTAAAAGTGGAGCTACTACTATTTCCCCCTTATACGGCATGGCCACGGCTTTCCTATGAAAGTCCGAAATTGAAAATTTTTCTAAACTTGTTACTACTCTAAAATTACCTATACAAATCCCCACATCCAATGAACTAATGGGCTCGTTATAAAATGGTCTAATTTCTGAAAATCTTCTACCTAATATAAAAATTTCTCCTGATACTTCTTGAAAGGACTCTACCCTAATTGGGCAATATTCTTTTATATAGCAAATATTATTAGGACTGCAACTACTAAGAGTGCATCCCAGCATATAAAGAATTTGGGCCACTAATTTTATATCATTTACCTCCCCGCCCTCAAAGCTATCTTCAACTATTTTCCTATATATCTGTTGTAGGATCTGTGTAGGCTTTCGGACAAATCTCTTAAGAGTTTGCAAATAATTTTCAAAGGCATACGACGAGCCTGCAACCGGGTCTCCGACTTGCTTGACAGTGTCGCCTGCGTGAAGCAGACCGTGAACATTGTAGGAAACGCTATTCTCCCCAAAAACAAGAGGAAAGTTTTCAACAAATAGATTTAACATTTTTTGAGAAATTTGGATATTGGTGGGCCCTTGTTTTTGGGAGCAGAGTAGTCTATAAGCACAGTGCAGTAACAAAAATTCATAATACTGGTCATCATTCATTGTATCTTTAAGAGCTACAATCCCAGTATATAACAAAAACTGCCTGAACTCTGTAGCTTTCCAATTTGGAAGCTCTACCAATGTTCGTGGTTTGCGTGCAAACTCTTTGGGGATATATTTTCTCATTGATATCAATATTTGGGAAATCTTTCCTTTTTCATCCTTTGAAAGTTTACATAGCATTTTATTATTGTTGAGTCTTTCTAAAAATTTACGCATGACACCCAATTCAACAAGATGCATGCAGTCGAGAGGAACTTGAGTTATCATTAGCACTCCAAGTTTTTCAAAAGCGGAAGGAGCGGAAGATATTTTCTGTTCAAAAAGTCTTCATTTGTAATTAAATCAGCACATGTTGTACTGTATGTTAAAACAGAATCTACTTTGTGAGCTACCTGTATGCATTTGGAACAGCCATGACTGGATGTATGTCCAGGTGTGCCAGTTACAAATGCTCTTGCAGGAGCATCGCATACGATCGCTCGAAGTTCTAAGTCAATTTTCTTATTTAAAATGGTGAGACCATTTTTCATAATATCGGACAACTCACTAGTAAACTTTGACAAAAATTCTTCTGAATTTAATGGCTTATTGTGACCCGAAAAAACACCTATTGGCAAAATCGGACATTTATTTACGTTGTTTACTCTTATTAAAATGGGCCACAATTGCGAACGAGAGCTATTAAACAAAGGAAGTCCGTCAATATTGACATCAATGCTTAAAATATCGGGAAGTTTCGGAATAACAGAGAGTTTACTTAATTGCTTTGATAAGCCAATATGTAAATAGGACCCACCTCCTATTTCATTAATATCAGCCTTATCAGAACAATTAAATTTATAAAAGGGTTTTACCTTTAAATTATTTTTATTTAATATTTTGATTAAATCTACAGCACAGCTACGTTTTGGCTTATGCTTAAATACCAATTCTTCAATTGTGTATTTAAATCATCACCAATGCTTATCTGTGCTTCTGTACTACCTACTTCTGCCTGTATATTAAAAACTTCTCTTTCTTCCTCAACTAATTGCGCTAAATTAAAACTATTTTCTATTTCTCCTACATCTCCTATATTAACTCTATGGCTTTCTCCAGCAGCGCGACTCAATTGCTCAGCTAACAATTCTCTTTCTCTTTTTACTCACCTACGCATTTGCCTATCTCCAACCATTTTTATAAATATGTATAGATTAAAAAGTTACAAAATACTTTGCTACCTTTACTTACTTTACATTTAAAACCATTTAAAATTTGTAATATTTTTGTATGAAACATTTTTTACATTTTATTTTTTTTTTTTTCATTTTATTTAAAAGTTAGTTTAAAGTTTTTTTTTGTTTATTTTTGTTGTAAGGGAGAGAAGAAATACTTATTAGTTTTTGAATAGTAATAGTGGGACTCCTGGATGTTACTTGCTTTTGATTCCTTTCACCAACTGCTTTGTATTTGTTGACGAAATCAAAAATAAATCACTTCCAGTAATTCCACTAATATTAATAGAAAATCGGGCAAAATATATACATTATTTTTTAATATATAATATTATAAATTAAATACATCCTGCCTGATTTTCTTTTGTGTATATAATTATTACAAAATTAAAAACTAAGTAAATATTTTGAAAGTGCAACACATATACAGTAAATTCGCTTGCAACATTACAGGAATAAGTCCACTTTAAAAAGTACACATTTCTTGGTGTACCAGCAAATGTACTGTACATATTGACCTTTTTGAGCGAATGATGAGGTTTAGATTTTTATTTTATTAAAAGGAAGTATACACGTTTAATGAACAAAAGCTTATGAAATTTCCAACTATAATAAACAAAAAGCTTATGAAATTTCCAACAATCGAGTATAAGATATTTTCAATTGACTTTGGGCCGGTTTCATATCTTCTACATAGAGATATCTGTCACATAAACTAACAATTACCAGTGTAAAATCGATGACTATCTGACACATAGCAGCTCTCCCAGATGAACAGAAATCGGCCCTTTGTAGTTTAAATGCAACAAACAATAATATATTAAATTACCAAGCCGATTGGAAACCAATTAATACGATTATAGTTCGAAATTCAATAACCTTTGAACTAGTCTGCAGACATATGTATGCACATAACGCCCTCTTACTTCAAGACTGGCACAACACATGATTTTTGACTTCATAAATCTATATAACAGTCTTGAAGTACACAAGTGGGCATAATTATTTTGACCAAAAAAAATCTTAAATAAACCATTATATCTTTGAAACAAAAAATCCTAAAATTTTGAAATTTATATCGGATACTGGTATAAAAGTAAGCTTTTAATTTAACATAAGTAGTACACAATCATATGAAAATGAAGAAAGTATGAACTAAAATTTTCAGATAAAACTGATAACTATAACTTGATATTTACAAATTTAAAAAAAAGACCGTTTCTAGGACATAGGGTCCTTTGAGAATGGGCAAATAACCCTTTTTTTTTTGCATTTTCATGTCAATTTTACAGTTAACCATTAGAGATATGGAATTTCTAAGGCCAGATTCGGACTCAGCGTGAAAAACTAGTCTAGAAACACTCATTCTTTTACCATTTAAGGTTCTGTGCTGCTCTGGCGCTGCTTGTCAAAATACTTATGCCCACCCCCATTTGCACATTTTAATTTATATTTTCTAACCTAAGCAGCTGATTGTGTACTACTTATGTTAAATTGAAAGCTTACTTCTATAGCAGTATCCGATATAAATATCAAAAATTTCGGATTTTTTGTTTAAAAGATATAATGGTTTATTTAAGGTTTCTTTTGGTCAAAATACTTATGCCCACTTGTGCACTTTAGCGACATCTACATTAGACATATGACTGAATTTACATACATTATGAATATTTTAATCTCCGTTTTTTTGTTGCTAAAAGAATGTCCAAGTAAATTTGATTTTAAAATTTAGTCATATCTAATGTTAAATACATAATATAAAAAACAAGCAATCCACTTCACATCACAGCAGGTCTATGGGCAATTAATGCACATTTTGTTTAACTAAAGTGATACTACTTAAAATCGTTTACTGAAAATTGCTAAATTTTAAGTTAAGCTACTTTAGGGCCACAGACGAAAATTACACCAAAAAGTCACCCAAAAATTCACCACTATTTTTTTTTTTTAAGATTTTTAGTAAAATTTAAAATTATTATTAGCACTACATTGACAAAGAACAATAAGCAAGAACAACTATAAACAAAAACGAGAAGGCCAAGCTAACTTCGTCTTTGCCGAAGTTTTAATACCCTTGCAAATGTTTTAATACAACAGAGTTTACGAACGTCAGCATTAAAACAAACCATTTTTCTGATAAAAGCCACTTTTCGGCCGATAGTTTCTATGGCAGCTATAAGATATAGTCATCCGATCTTGACCAAAACTTCCAAATCTGTGTAAAAGCGTATAAAACTAATAATTGTCGAAGCGGAAGGCGTTTACATTAAAAACAAAAAAGTTTTCTTACAAAAACCCACTTTTCGACCGATAGTTCCTATGGCAGCTATAAGATATAGTCATCCGATTTTGACAAAAACTTCCAAATCTGTGTAAAAGCGTATAAAACTAATAATTGTCGAAGCGGGAAGGCGTTTACATTAAAAACAAAAAGTTTTCTCACAAAACCCACTTTTCGACCGATAGTTCCTATGGCAGCTATAAGATATAGTCTCCGATTTTGACAAAAACTTCCAAATCTGTGTAAAAGCGTATAAAACTAATAATTGTCGAAGCGGAAGGCGTTTACATTAAAAACAAAAAAGTTTTCTCCAAAAACCCACTTTTCGACCGATAGTTCCTATGGCAGCTATAAGATATAGTCATCCGATCCGGTCGGTTCCGACATATTAGCAGTGTGCAGTAAAAAGAAGACTCTGTGCAAAGTTTCAGCTCGATAGCTTTAAAACTGAGAGACTAGTTTGCGTAGAAACAGACAGACGGACAGACAGACGGACAGACGGACCAGACAGACGGACAGACAGACGGACGGACAAAGCTCAATCGACTCAGCTCGTCGCCCTGATCAAGAATATATATGTTTATAGGGTCGGAAATGAATATTTCTATGCGTTGCAAACTTCTGGGCAAATTATAATACCCTTTGCAAGGGTATAACAAAACACTTTACCTCACAGCGGCCCTTTTGTGGACATTTAATGCAAATATATACATTCATACGTACCAAAAAACAAATAACACAATCCACTTGACACAACAAAATGCCTGCAGACAATTAATGCACATCTTATATATATATAAATCTGTACGCCCGACTGACAGACTGACATATTATCAAGCCACAGCGAAAACGGCTTATCGTACAGGTCTGATTTTTGGCATAGAACTTCGTTTAGTTATGCAGGGGCTCACTAAGAAAGGAAATTGGAAAATGTTTTACCAATCTTCTGAAAAGGCCAATTGAAGGTTGTATGGGTCATAACGGGTTTTCCGCTCAGTCAATGTTGTGGACTTTTCCAACATCTTTATGTTTGGCTGAGAACGCGAGAGAGAGTGAGAGCGCGCTGAGAGCGTGCATATGTATGTGTGTGTTTTTTTTCACATAAACAGGCAATAAATCAAATTGAGAATGGCCTCATCCAATTGCATTAAATCTAATGGCACATAAAAAGCACATCGATAACTTTAACAATATCTTGACCGTATATATCACAATAAAGGTTAAAATTTCACAAAGGTAGAATCCAAAAATTGTGCTGTGTGTTTTTTTTTGTCCTACGCATAACAGACACAGCGAGCACCGTGCTCTAAGTCTTTTGTTAGAGGTGAGATCGGAAAAGTGATGGCACACAAGTCGTGAGCATTTTTCTTAAAATTAATCGTCTTCCTACCTCATTTGCGAGTCTTTTTAATAAACTAGGCTGTGAGTTGATAATCTAAGAGATTTATATCGATTGAAGCACCTAAAAATTCATAACAACTTTTCGCAATGAAAATTGAATTTAAATCAATTTAGCTTTTTGAGGATTAAAACTAAGAGGGCAGCTGGAATTGTGACTTTTATTGAAAATGTATGTTTTTTCCGATTTTAAATAGGAAAGGTTAAATTTGCATCTAATTTTATCTATTTAAAAAAATTAATTTTCCCTGTTTTGGATGACAGGAAGACAGGAAGGTAATAATTTTTAATTCAGGAATTTCACGCGACTTAAAAATTTGGTTGTGTCCGGTACGACGGGACGGGATAGAGTTTAATATGTGTACAGTTCACTGCGCCTTACTTAATCCTCTATTCCCAGATTGATTTATTTTAATCAACCGTAAATTCGAAACACTGTCTAAACACTAAGCTAATGAAGCCAATGATATTAAAAAAGAATTTGCTTTTTAACAAATAGATAATATATAAATACAGTGTTCAGAGAGCTATACAAGTTTCTCTACTTACTATGACTTTTTCAAAACTTGGACGCGGACAAAGTCGCGGCGGGTTCAGCTAGTATATACATATATATTTCTTCGCCAACAAAAAAATAAAAAAAAAAACACTCTCACATGCTGCTGGATCGCTACGTTGAGTTGAATCAACGAACAATTTAGGCGTCCCTCGCAAAGGCGGCATTTGCATTAATAAAATATGTATTTTAATTTTCACTTGAAATAAAATAGTTCACTTCACTTGACACTTTACCTGCAGAGCTGGGAATGCTGATTAGTTTTTTTAATCAGTCATCGCTTAAATAAAAAAAATTGATTTTTTAAATAATGGAGGTTTTCAAGCCAAAAACAATTAAGTGATTTAAAGAGTTGAACTTTTCAACTACCATTAAATCCTGTTGAAATATGCTTACATTTTAGCTCAATTGTTTTTTCCATTTAATTGAATTTTAATTGAATATGATCAGTAAAATTTAGAATTAGTTGAAAGTTCAAGCCTTCAGTCAATTATTAATGGCACTTGAACCCTGTCAAGTGCCAGCTGAAATTTATTTATTTATTTCCCTCCCATTAAAATTTAGCTTGGGATATTTCACACCAGCCAATTTTTAGTTGGGATTTTTCACACCAGCCAATTTTTAATTGAGAAATTTCCCTTCCATTAAAATTTCAATTGGGACTTTTCACAACCAGCCAAAACTTAGTTGGGGATTTTTACTTCAATTACATTTTTTTTTTGGTACAACTCTAATAGATGGACTTAAATTTGATCAACACCTTTTATTAACCAACCTGCATTGTTATCTAATCATCAAGCGCTTTAATAAATACATTTAAAACTTTTTTGCAAAATTTGCTGTTGTTTGACCATAAGTAACATAGCCCACGTTCAAGTCCAGGTAATTAACTATCTGAGTGCCAAATTTTATCCGAATCCGGTAAGCCAATTGTTCTTGATTGAGTAACAAACGGGCCAACATACAAAGATATAAACTTTCATATTTATCGTATTAGTAGGATAACTATACAAACAAAAAAAAGAATTAAGAATTCGGTTAAGGAACATTGATGCATTTATTAATTAAGAATTCATTTATTTATTAACGTTTTTGTTATTCAAAAGAAACATGATTGTTTGCCTTTAATAAGACCAGCATTTCAAAATGTTCATCAGATAGAGCTTTTCGGTGAGGGGTGTTTACAAATCCAGCGTAGGAAAATAGTCGCTCCACTGGAGCTGACGACGGCAATGGAGTATTAAGCTTAATGAACACCGCCGTGTAAGCGTTTGCAATATTTTTATACGTATAAATTCAAATTGTTATGAAGACAGGTAAATAGAAGTTGTCGATCAAACGGGGCGTAGCAACGCACGCCGGGTACCTGCAACCAAATTGTTCTCTGCTGAAGAAATAAATACTCGTATGCCCAAGATTTTCATAAGGAACAAAATCTTGGTTTTTGACGCTGTCGGCAATATCGAAACCATTTTTATTTTTCATTCAATAAAAATGCATTTTAAGTTATTCAGTACAAACTATAAGTCAAATTACGATGGTATTGCTTATCGGCTATTCGCCATTGAAACTAGGAAAATATACAAAATTTCAGCGTTCTAATAACATGTTGAACACAGTTGCTTTTGTTTTTACACAAATTTCTCAATTTAATTTTGACTGGTTGTGAAAAGCCCCAATTGAAAATTTAATTGAAGTAAAAATCCCCAACTAAATTTTGGCTGGTTGTGAAAAGTCCCAATTGAAATTTTAATGGAAGGGAAATTTCTCAATTAAAAATTGGCTGGTGTGAAAAATCCCAACTAAAAATTGGCTGGTGTGAAATATCCCAAGCTAAATTTTAATGGGAGGGAAATAAATAAATAAATTTCAGCTGGCACTTGACTGGGTTCAAGTGCCATTAATAATTGACTGAAGGCTTGAACTTTCAACTAATTCTAAATTTTACTGATCATATTCAATTAAAATTCAATTAAATCGAAAAAACAATTGAGCTAAAATGTAAGCATATTTCAACAGGATTTAGTGGTAATTGAAGCATACAACTAATTATATCAAATAGTTGATTAGTGCTTGAGTATCTATCTATGTGAAAATATTTAATGAAAAAAAAATTTTAATCAGCATTCCCAGCTCTGTTTACCTGAATCACTGTTCGAATTGTTTTTAAAAATTGTTAAATTAATTTGCGCTCGCTGGTTTTTCTAATGCTCAAGCATCAAATTTTTCTATGCAAGTGACGAATTAGAAAAAGGGCACATGCCACACGCAAAAAAAAACAGCAACAAACAATGCGCCGTTAATTCTTTCCTTCGCTTTGTCGTTGCCCTTTTCTACGCAGGGTATGCTTAGGCATATCCGACTATAAGAAGAATAAGAATACATTTATTAATGATACATTTATTTACATTTTAACGAATACATTATTGCTTCAGGAATACTAATAATAAAAGTGAATCATAAGCTATTCCACGAACGATTTGCTCAAGTCTCTTATTTTATAATTGCAAAATTTTAGAAGTTTAAAGGGTATGCAAACTTCTTCGTTTGTTCTTATCTGTTTGCCTGTGCGAGTAGAGCGAGGGTCACGGAATTTTTTTTTTTTGTGTTTTTGAAGCAAAAATTGCAACAACAAATACACACAGAATTGAGCTCGGCCGACGTCGATGCCGAAGAAGCGCACTTCGACGGTCTTCGTTTGGCGTCGGCAAAAATTTTTTGCTTTGCCTGGGCAAAGAAGCCCACACTGAGTTTTTTTTTTTTATGTTCGAGGCAAAATTGCAACAACAATTATACACAGAATTTAGCTCTGCCGACGTCGACGTTGACGCAGATCAGTGAAAAACTGGTGAATTTGACGAGCAGTGAATTCTGGAACTGAAGGGTATACACACACAAATACCAGTATACCTGAAACCGCGTGTTTCGCCCGAATTCTTTGAACTCCCAGCAAACAATTTCATATAAAAATACACGTTTTGTAAGCGTTCAAATATAAGCAAAACGCTTATTAAACGCTGCTGTGACATTTATAAAACGCATCAAAGTAAGCGTTCTATAATCGAAACGCACCCATCATTATAAGCTTAAAAAAGACGCTTGCAAAACATGTTTTATAATTCATTTTCATAAGCTTACAACAAGTTTTGTAAATACGGTTACAAAACACGTATTGTAAGTGAAGTAATAAAGCGTTTTAAACATTTATTTTGTGAGTGTTCTGGTTGGTTATTTTATTATTCAAAAATTTAAATTAAATTAGATTAGCGTTTTCCCTGCTTTCAAAGGAAATACAAAGTCTTTTTCCTTCTTTCCTATCAGAGTGAAAGTCTCTGCAATAGAATTTAAATATAAATGTAAATAGTTGACTTTAAACTGCAAGAAAGCATTGTTACTCACGACGAATGGCAGTGGCGAATGTTATGTCTTGTCCGCAGCAAATTTCCTTGCACTTGATGTGAACAGTCGTATATAATTTGCTTTATTAATTTTTTCCAAATATTATTGCTGCTGGCATTAAATTAATTTAAACGCGCACTTATATTTTTAAAGAAAAATGTTCACTTGTTCGCTCTTGAAAAAAAAGAAAACAAGAATGATATACATACACAGTTTTTTTCTTGCCTTTGCTTAAGGTTAGGCAGCTGCAGCTGCCTAGCACAAAGATCACAAGGGAGAGAGAGAGAGCGCCAAGAGAGAGTGCCAAGAGAGCGAGAGAGAGAGCACGAAATCTCTCGGTCGCCGAAACGACATTTGAAAATCGAAGGCTGACATACGAAAATGCATGAAAAAGTAAGCTTACTTTAAGCTTCTTTTTCATAACGTTTGCTCAATTGCTGGCTGGGCTGTTATACAACACAAATACGAGTACACACAGGCAAGTGTGCGTGTCTCTGTTTGATTTGGCACCGTTATTCGCAAAGAAATAAAAAAAAGGAGTATACACACTAAGGAAACCCTCCGAGTCAAAATTGAAATAGACAATGCAGAAGGAAAGCAAACTAAAAAATATTTCTCCTTTTAACGGAGAGAAATATTCCATTTGGAAATTTCGAGTCAGGGCTCTCCTAGCTGAGAGCGATATTTTATATGTGGTTGAAAAAGAAAAGCCAAATGAAATAGATGAAAAGTGGGCTAAGGCTGAGCGAAGCGCAAAAAGCGTTATTATTGAATTTCTAAGCGATTCTTTTCTCTCATTTGCTGACAATGACCGTTCTGCCAAGCAAATTTTTGAAAAATTTGACTCTGTTTATGAGCGAAAAAGTTTGGCTTCGCAACTTTCTATACGAAAGCAACTATTGAAAAGGTGACACTCCACTTATAATTCATTTTAATATTTTTGATGAATTAATTAATGAGTTAATGGCATCAGGAGCAAAAATTGAGGAGGTGGATAAAGTGTCACACTTACTTTTAACTTAACCTTCTTCGTATGATGGTGTTGTGACAGCCATTGAAACTTTGTCCATTAAAAACTTAACGCTGGCCTTTGTTAAAAATCGTTTGCTTGATCATGAGATCAAACTTAAAAATTCCAGTAAGGATACAAGCGTTAAAGTTTTACAAGCTGTGTCTTCCAATGAACAAAGAGAAAACAGGGTCAAAGTGTTTCATGGAAAAACTAAAAGCAAGCCCAAGCCTTTCAAGACCAACTTCAAAGCCAATTTAAAATGCCATCATTGCGGCAAAAAGGGACACTTTAAAAAGGACTGTTATAGCTTCAAAAAGAGTATCCAAAACAATGAGAAAGCTAAGCAGGCTCAAGTTGCAACCACACAGGCAGATAGAAGCTTTGCATTTATGTTAAAGCAAGGTGTCGTTGCTAAAGATAAAGGTGGCGTATCATTTATAATGGATTCGGGAGCTTCCGATCACATGATAAACAATATGAACCTGTTTGCTGACTACATAATACTGGATCCGCCGATTGAAATAGCAATTGCAAAATGTGGAGAATACATTCATGCTACGGCAAAGAGTATAGTAAAGCTCCGCAGCGAGCGTAATGACAGCATTACCCTGGAGAACGTCATGTTTTGCAAAGATATTCCCCACAATTTGCTATCTGTAATTAAGATGCAGGATGTCGGCATGACCATTGAATTTTGTTCAGATGGTGTAAAGATCTCGAAGAGCGGACAAGGATTATTTGAAGGTATGTGTAAATCTAATGTACCTATTGTCAATTTTAAAATGGACCATAAAGCATTTGCAACCGAGTCTAAATTAAATAAAAGCTATCAGTTGTGGCATGAGAGATTGGGACACATTAGTAAAGGGAAGTTTTTAGAAATTGTGCGTAATAATATGTTTGAAGATATAGAACTTTTAAAGAATGTGCAGCTAGAAAATGAATTATGTGAAGCTTGTATAAACGGTAAACAAGCTAGACTTCCATTTGAGAAATTAAAAAATAAAGAGCATATTAAAAGACCCTTATTCATAATTCATTACGATGTTTGTGGTCCTATAACACCTTCAAGTACTGATGGAAAGAACTATTATGTAGTTTTTATAGATCAATATACACATTATTGTGTGACTTATTTGATAGGTTACAAGTCTGACGTGTTTTCTACTTTCAAAGATTTTATCGCAAAAAGTGAAGCTCATTTCAACCTTAAGGTTGTAAATTTGTATATTGACAATGGCAGAGAGTACTTGTCAAATGAGATGCGCGATTATTGTGTTGAAAGAGTAGCTTATGCCTCTTTCAACACAATATTTGACTGTTCCACATACTCCACAATTAAATGGGGTGTCCGAACGCATGATCAGATCCATAACAGAAAAGGCCAGAGCTTTGGTTAGCGGGGCTAAGTTGGATGAATGTTTTTGGAGTGAAGCTGTTTTAACAGCAACGTATATGATCAATAGAACTCCAAGTAGAGCGTTGCGAGACAAGAAAAGTCCATTTGAGATGTGGCATAATAGAAAGCCTAATTTAAAATATTTGAAGATATTTGGTTCAACAGTATACGTGCATAATAAAATCAGAAAACGAAAATTCGATGAGAAGTCATTGAAGTGTATACTTGTTGGATATGAACCAAATGGCTTTAAGCTGTGGGATATGGAGTCTAGAAAATTCTTGGTGGCAAGAGATGTTGTTGTGGATGAGACCAATATGGTAAATTCTAGGACTGTGGTGAATGACTCAAAGTTCCAAAATGAGAGTATGGAACAGGTGGAAAATATCCAAACTGACAGTTTTTCGAATCTGGATTCGGAAAGTGTTAAGTCAAATTTCCCGAATGAGAGTACGGAAGGAGAATCTGATAGATTAATATCAGATAAACAGCCTAGTGGTACAACTATGTCTACTGCCGACTACATGGTAACTATTGGTGGAAAATTGCCTAACATACAATTAAATGAAAGAGAAACTGAAGTCAGACGAAGTGAAAGGTTGAAAGATAGACTACAAACTTCCTATAGATTCTTGAATAGTTGCTTAATGAATGCGCACATTTTTTGTAATAGTATTTCAAATACTTTTTGTGAAATCAAAAATAGAAGCGACAGAGTCCATTGGGAGAAACCCATAAAGGAAGAGTTAGATTCTCATTTCTATAATAATACTTGGACTTTGGTACAGCGACCTGTGGATAAAAATATAGTTGATTACAGGTGGGCTTTTACTATAAAAAACGATGAGTTTGGCAACCCAGTTTAATATAAAGCCAGACTAGTTGCTCGTGGATTCACACAAGAATATATGATAGATTATGACGAGACATTTGCTCCAGTTGCAAGAATATCCAGCTTTCGATTCATTTTATCAAATGCAAACCAATTTGATTTGAAAATTCACAATATGGATGTAAAAACTGCATTCCTAAATGGTATTTTGAAAGAGGAAATCTATATGATAGTTCCTGAAGGATTATCACAAGGAAGTGATAAAGTCTGCAAGTTGAATAAAGCAATTTATGGACTGAAGCAGGCAGCTTGATGTTGGTTTGAGGTGTTTGAGAAAGCCTTAAAAGAAAGGAATTTTGTGAACTCAGCTGTAGATCGATGCATCTACATTCTTGATCGTGGGAATATTCTGAAAAATATTTATGTACTTTTTGTATGTAGATGATTTGGTAATAGCAACTGAGAGTATTGAAACAATGGCCAGCTTCAAATCGTACTTAATGAGCAAATTTAGAATGACAGACTTATTTGAAATCAGATACTTCATTGGCATTAAAATAGATAGACATGATGGTAATTTAAATCTTAGTCAATCTGCGTATATTAAAAATGTTCTTAAGAAATTCAACATGGAAGAATGCCATTCAGTTAGTACGCCACTTCCAAGTAAGCTTACCTTTGAAGCTTTGAATTCAGATGAACAATGTAATGCGCCATGTCGAAATCTTATTGGCTGTTTAATGTACATTATGTTATGTACTCGTCCCGATTTCAGTACAGCAATTAGTATTTTGAGCAGATATACCAATAAAAATAATAAAGAACTATGGCAGTGTCTTAAAAGAGTATTAAGGTATCTAAAGGGTACTGTTGACTTAATATTAACTTTTGTTAAAAACGCCCAATTTAAGGATACTATTATTGGATATGTTGATTCTGATTGGGCTGGAAGTGAGTCTGATAGAAAAAGTACTACTGGATATATATTTAAAATGTTCGAGTTATGTCTGATATCTTGGAATACGAAGAAACAGAATTCAGTTGCTGCTTCATCTACTGAAGCTGAATATATGGCCTTATTTAAGGCGGTTAGAGAAGCTTTGTGGCTAAAATCGTTAGCTACCAGTATAAAGTTTGAGTTGAGAGAACCTATTAAAATAATGGAGGATAATCAAGGCTGCATTATTATAGCTAACAATCCCACATGCCACAAAAGATCAAAACACATTGATATTAAGTACCATTTTTCAAGAGAGCAAATTGAAAACATACTAATTATTATTGAGTATGTTTCCATAGTTCACTAGTTGGCCGATGTCCTAACGAAGCCGTTGCCTGCTGCAAGGTTTTTGAGCCTAAGATCTGAATTGGGTCTGTCAAGCTAAAGTTATATGTAAAAAAATAATAATGGAAAATTATCCAAAGTCCTAAATGAAGTAAACATTTTTTTTATATATGATATTACTTATTTAAATGCTATTTAATCAAGAAAATTTTGAATCTGATAATTGGAACTTAAAATTTAATTTTGTTTAATGAATGTAATATGATTAATTTTTTTTTATATGAAGAAAATTTTTTCAAACAAATTTTGAATCTGATAATTGAACTTAAAATTTAATTTCATTTTATGAATATAATATGGTTAATTTTTATACCCTTGCAAAGGGTATTATAATTTGCCCAGAAGTTTGCAACGCATAGAAATATTCATTTCCGACCCTATAAACTATATATATTCTTGATCAGGGCGACGAGCTGAGCGATTGAGCTTTGTCCGTCCGTCTGTCTGTTTTTTTTTTTTTTTTTTTTTTTTTTTTTTTTCAACCCAAACTGTTTCTCCCAATCTCTCAGTTTTAAAGCTATCGAGCTGAAACTTTGCACAGAGTCTTCTTTTTTACTGCACACTGCTAATATGGACTAAAAACTATACTTATGCCTCGCCATAGGAACTATCGGTCGAAAAGTGGGTTTTTTGTGAGAAAACTTTTTGTTTTTAATGTAAACGCCTTCCGCTTCGACAATTATTAGTTTTATACGCTTTTACACAGATTTGGAAGTTTTTTGTCAAAATCGGATGACTATATCTTATAGCTGCCATAGGAACTATCAGTCGAAAAGTGGGTTTTTGTGAGAAAACTTTTTTGTTTTTTTAATGTAAACGCCTTCCGCTTCGACAATTATTAGTTTTATACGCTTTTACACAGATTTGGAAGTTTTTGTCAAAATCGGATGACTATATCTTATAGCTGCCATAGGAACTATCGGTCGAAAAGTGGGTTTTTGTAGGAAAACTTTTTTGTTTTTAATGTAAACGCCTTCCGCTTCGACAATTATTAGTTTTATACGCTTTTACACAGATTTGGAAGTTTTGGTCAAGATCGGATGACTATATCTTATAGCTGCCATAGAAACTATCGGCCGAAAAGTGGCTTTTATCAGAAAAATGGTTTGTTTTAATGCTGACGTTCGTAAACTCTGTTGTATTAAAACATTTGCAAGGGTATTAAAACTTCGGCAAAGACGAAGTTAGCTTGGCCTTCTCGTTTATATGAAGGTTTAAAATCAGATGAACATTTTTGTAACTCAGTTAATAAACTATGATCCGATTAAGTGTTTTTTCCTGGGTTTTCCTTAATCCTAGAACTGGTTTTTGATATCTAAACTATTTCTAGACGAATGTGGATCATCAAAAATTGTTCCCAGAAGGCGCAACTTGTCCAATAAGAAAAATTATTGCAATACTAATTTATTATCGCAATTCAGTTGGTCAATGTATCTTTTGAGGAGGTGTGTTGAAATCATCAGTAAATAACACAGTGTTACAAAAAAAAAAAATCTGCACATACTTTTCACGAGACCCAGTACATATTGTTGGGCAGGTCGAGTATAGCATTTCCTCATACTTGGTTTTTTCCTAACACCCCCAAAATCTGAAAATATGGCCCAAAAACCGCTTTTTGCTTTTTTACCTCACTTAAATAGATATAACTCGCGAATGGACCGTCTGATTGCTCATTACCTTATCAATTCCGATAGCCACGAGCGGGATCTAAAACATTATAATCAATGGTTTGACTAATTTAACGCGATGGCTGAGAAATGCGGCTTACAGATCAGGCATTTTCAACTTTTTTTGAGAAATTTGTACTTTGACCATCACTGGTTTAACTATTTTATTCTATGCGATTTTTCCTTAAAGTTTGTTATAAAAGCCCATTTAATTCTCCGTCGAACGGTTGTTGTCCCAATGAATTTGGATACCGTTTAACGAAGTTATGCGCGATTTTCTGAGTACACATCGACAATCTAGTATTTTTTTTTAGTGTGCTAACATATTTATGTTTGCTTTCACATAATTGCCCCTAAAAGTAAACTCAGTTTTGATTTGGCGCCAGATTCAAATAATATTTTTAAATACTTAAAAATGCAAATATATATAAACTTCCATGTATCAAAATTTTTTCGCAAATATTAACGGTCTTTGAATACTGTTATCTAGCTTACAAATAAATTGAGCTATACTGAGTAGATGTGGGCTGCAAGTGGATGTTATTATTTTTTAATGAGCTGAAATTGGCATATTAAACAAAAGAGCCGTGCACAGCAAGAATCGTATACAGGTAGGCACGGTTAAGGCTTGTGAAAAGCAGATTGCTTTCGTGGCGCAAGCCTTGGCCACGCCTGGACATATCTGGTCTAATGCAGAAAATTTAGCTGCGGGTTCTATTTAATGATAAACCCTATTGGTACCTAAGAAATTACTTTTCAAGTCCACAAACAAGGCCCAATGATAACTGTCTAACCACGATTGTAGAGAACCGCGAAAAAATACCATGGATGACCAATGATAAAGAATATAAAAACCACTATAACAGGATGGACGAACCATTAAATACCAAATAAAAACCCAGTCCTGAAACGCGGTGCAGAAGCATGGATTTTAACAGCAACGAATGAGGCGGCGATCGGCGTCTTCGAGAGAGAATTATTTGTTATTATTTTATTTATAACCTTTAAAAGTTGGAGATGGAAGTTGATGGATTCCGCACCCGAATGAATCTCGAACAGTAAGCGCTCAATGGGGATCCTACTCTAGTCAAACGCATAAATCAACAGAGACTGCGCTGGATAGGACATGTTACCCGGGTAGATAAAGAAGATCCAGCAAATAGGGCGTACAAGACGTAGGCGGCTGGCATTGCCAACCCCAACCTTGTTGTGAACAACTGTCGCAAGCTCGCACGGAACAGAAGCGACTGTCGGGCAGTAATAGCAGTGGTCGAGATCGTCAGGCATATGTGATATAAATTTCGGGCCAAAAAAGAATCCCAAAAATCCACGAAGCAGCTGGTGCTGCTATAACTCCTGCTAAATTGCTGAAGACTGGCGAAGTATTATTAACATCTTTACTTTTAAAAAGGAAACTGTTGAATACATTTTGTCAACCATTGAAAGTAAATACTACACTCAGAAAAAAATATTACCTAAAAATGTTGAAAATTACCCGAAAATTAAGTCCATATGACCTAAAATGACAACCAAGGAATATATGGACTTAATTTCAGGCCTCTATTACCTAAAGTTTTCTAAGCAATAAATTTGATTTTTAGGTAATATGTGACCAAAAATTTTAGTCAATGTAGTGCCATAAATTATATTTTTAGGTAATAGAAAGGCCTAAATTTTCGTCAATAAATTAGTTTTTAGGTAATATTTTTCTAAAAAACTTACACAATTTTAGCAGTTAGGTCGATTTAAAATTCCCAAGCGGTTATGGCAGCGCTGGCATTAGGAAAAAGCAGCTGACAGTAAAGATTTAAAAAAGTTTTAGGGGGAGGTAGGGGTGGGATCGACCACAGACCAACCCGTGTGTGGTTGTGGTTTTGGATCCACCCCGCGCCCCAGCCCTTCGGTTTTTGTGTTTGTACCATGCTCCCCCCATTACAACCACCACACCTCCTTACACCAACCCACTTTTTTCTACTCTATAAATATATAATTAATCTAGAAATAAGCGCATAAACAATTTTTTTTTACTTACTTTACTGGGACTTGAACTCGGGACCTCTCTCAAATACTGAACACTCGGACAACGCCTTAGCCCGCTCGACTATTAACCTTAAGCAAAACCTAGCGACAAAACCATAGTTTATAATGTACATACACAGTTGGTCAAGTTGACATGACATTTGCTAAGCAAACGTGGAGGCCTGTAATCAAGTCCCAGTAGGAGCACACTTTTTCTTCTCATTTATATATATATTTTTTTTAATGTTTGTTTTTAATGTTTTTTTTTTATTTAGCAAAACCTTGAGTACAAATCATACCTAAGAATTTGTGTGGCGTATTTGGAGCTTAAGTACTCACATTTGCCACTCAATAAGAAGCAAGAGTCGTGGTCGAGTGGAAAATGTCCAATCCCAGTAGGAACATAATTGTTTCTCATTAAACGGTTCTTTTTTTATTGTTTTTTTTTTTATTTGTAGTGTTTTTAGCATTGCTTTTATTTTATACAATCCTTTAATCGAATACTACATCAGTAGAGACCGGACATATATGCTTTAGCATATTTGGCATATTTAGAATAAGTGCCGTAGCGCAGCTGTTAGCTTTCTGACTTCGAGTCTAAGATACCCAGGTTCGATTCCCAGACTGGGTGTAATTTTTTTTTTTATACATATTAATTTTTTACAAACAAAACTAAATATGAAAGTTAAAAAAAATTGAACTATAACACTTTTGATTGCCATTTAATATTGGAAAATCAGTTCGAACAACAACAATAAACTAAATATCGTATCTACTACTTTTATGCTTATAAGAAAAATTTATTGGACAGAATAACTCTGTTCCAGTGTCCTGAGCGTCGCTAGCTAATCTATAGCGCTCTGCGAGCTAACTGAGTGCTCTCTCGCACCGCACTTTTCTGCGAGATTTTCAACATACAAAGTTCTTAGCAAAACTTAACTCAAAAATTCGGAATATTTTATAGAGAGCTTTACGAAAATCAGAATTTTTTAGTTTTAAAAGCAGCGCGGGATTTCAAATTTTCCAATTTATCCTTAATTTATCTTTGAACTGTCATTGTAGGCAGAGACCTCTACAAAAGTGACGAAGAAAAAACTTAAAAAAACGGTTCTATGGTCTAATGGATAGCCCTCTGGACTTTGAATCTAGCGTTTAGGTCTTGGTAGGAATATTAAGAATTTTTAAAAAATTTTGTTTAATCCATGCCGGAAATCTGCCAAGCAATAATTTAATATGCAATTAGTTTCAGTAACCAAACTTATTACTTGTTTTTATACATCTTAATTATTTTTAAAATCAAAAAACTGAAGTCATTGGCATTTCAACAAAAAAACAGATTTATAAAAATATTTTGTGGGACAGGAGAGAAACATATTGAAACAATTATTGTTATACGTTGCAACTCTTCATAGTTTTGTTAAAAAAAACAAGTGAGAAAATCGGTCAAACCCGACTATAACATACTCTGTACCTGGAGTAGGAGCTGAATGCAGTGCTGCTGCTGTGTCTCTCTCTAACTTGAGAACCGCTCATCCGATCTTTATCATTTCTTCAGCAAATCGATACATTTTGACAATTACTAACTATCTCTAAAAGGTACAAACCATGTATCTACAAAACTGTGGAAGATATGACGTTTTTTCAAAATTGCGGGGGCGGGAGGGGGCGTGGGCAAAATTGAAAATAAACTTGATCTGCCTGCAAGTATAAAAAACATTTGTCCCATACATGTCAAACCTCTAACTCTTACAATCTCTGAGATCAGTTTGTTCATACGGACGGACGGACAGACGGACATGGCTATATCGACTCGGCTGTTGATGCTGATCAAGAATATATATACTTTATAGGGTCGGAAATGCTTCCTTCTCCCTGTTACATACATTTGCACAACTTCATGATCCCCTTTTACCCATTTTCAATGGGTACAGGGTATAAAGATACAATTTAGAAAGGTCGCTAACTATCAACTTTATTAATCATTAACAAGTGAGAAAGTCGGTCAAGCCCGACTATAACATACTCTGTACCTGGAGTAGAAGCTGAATGCAACGCTGGTGCTGCGCTCATCTCAAAGTCTCTCTCTCTTTTTCTCTCTCTCTCACCCTTTCTCTCTCGCTCTCTCTCTCTCTAAGATTGTGTGGTGTTAGTTGTGAATGGGTGGGAGGAGGTGGGGCAAGGGCGAAGTACTTTTTTGCTCATAACTTGAGAACCGCTGATCCGATCTTTATCATTTCTTCGGCAAATCGATACATTTTGCTAATTACTAACTATCTCTAGAAGGTACGAAACGTCTATCTTCAAAACTGTAGGAGATATAACGTTTTTTCCGAATTGCGGGGGCGGGGAGGGGGGGCGTGGCAAAAATTGAAAATAAACTTGATCTGCCTGCAGCTATAAGAAACATTTGTCCCATACATGTCAAACCTCTATCTCTTACCATCTCCGAGATCTGTTTGTTCATACGGACGGACGGACAGACGGACAGACGGACGGACAGACGGACGGACAGACGGACGGACAGACGGACGGACAGACGGACAGACGGACAGACGGACATGGCTATATCGACTCGGCTGTTGATGCTGATCAAGAATATATATACTTTATATAGTCGGAAATGATTCCTTCTCCCTGTTACATACTTTTGCACAAACTTAATATACTCTATGTACCTTCGGTACAGAGTATAAAAAAAGAAAACTATTACTTAAATAATTTTACTTAAAATTTAAAGCTCCATTTTTGATTTATTTTTTCGCCCCACCAATTTTTTGCTAAGTTACACTTCAATTGTTGAATTTATATGTAAAGAAATCATATTTTTAAAACAGTTTTAAGTGAGTTACCCTTTTCAACCGAGATTTTTTTATCATTTTCTTCTTGTGAAGCCAATTTCCCGTATATCCAGTATATTAAACCATTTTTTTTTAAATCTTCATGTATTGAGTATCTCGAAAGAAAAAACACATGCATAACTAAAATGTATTAAAAGAATTTAATAAAATAAAAATAAAAAAAACTATTGATCCTTACTGGGACTCGACCTTACATCTACGCCAAGTCACCTTTATTTTTCTAATAGAAAAATGTCACATATAAGAGAAAAAAAAGAATGTACTCATATGCTTTTTAGAATATTTTGTGGGAATATACTCATATTCTTTTTAGCATATATATTCGGTCACTATACATCAGTGCATTATATCTATATTCTTCAGGCATTGTCAATGTGTGTAAACAAATGCCATCACATAGACGGCTTAGTTAAGACCGAACGGAAGCAGAGCGCAATGCAATTTCGAAAACATTTTTAGAAAGGTCGAAGGACTTAGAAAAAATTTCTTAAAATTAGGGTTTATTTTTCTTAATTTTAGGGCAAAGCACCCTAAATTTGTAACAAATATTTTTTTTAAAATCAAAGGCGAAATTACCATAAAAATTGGAAAAGGCAATAAAGCAAATTGACCCTTAAATTTAGAAAAAAATATAGTTTTCTAAATTTTAAAAAGTTTTTTCTAAAAAGTTCTTTTAAAATAAACTTATAAAACTTGTAAAATTCAGACAAATTTTACTTAATGATAGAAATTTTTTCTAAATTTTAGGGCGATTTCGATTCTAGGGTGATTTTCTTAAATGTAGAAAACTAATTTTCTGAGTGAAGCAACAATTATTTAATATTATTAAATAATTAAGAATGTTATGGTAAAAACTATATGTAATTTTAATACTTGAATAGATAAAATAGATTCATTCTTAACTGAAAAGAAAGGCTTTGTAAATATTTATTTATCATTTTTTCATATTTAAAATAATAATGCAATGTTAAGGAAAATGGCATAATTTTAAGGCAAAGGATTCCTAAAAATATAAGCCAAAAACAGATTGTTTTAGGTAAAATGCCCTATATTTTAGGAAATTATTGCCTAAAAATCACATTTTAGGTAATAAAATCCATTTTCCTAAAATTTAAGGAAAATCTTTTTTCTGAGTGTATATACTTATAAGCGAGTTAAAGTCGCCCATACTGCACTTGCTGCGCTGTGTGCTTATGCGGGCTGACGTCGACACTCTTGGATTTATTTGTTTTAACTCACTTCAAATCGAGCCAATTACACTTGTTGCGACGTCAGCTTGTGCGGGTCCTCGCCTCAAAAGAAGGCAATTTATTATGCGCTAAGTATTTAAACAAGATAACGGGCCGGGCGTCGCGGCCCAAGCGGGCTATGCATTACCCATTGCTGCTTAAGTGCAAGCTGATGTCACTTTCTTCTCATTTTTACTTGGCGTGGTCCACTTTGGTTTTTATTTGGTATTTAATGGTTCGTCCATCCTGTTATAGTGGTTTTTATATTCTTCATCATTGATCATCCATGGTATTTTTTCGCGGTTCTCTACAATCGTGGTTAGACAGTTATCATTGGGCCTTGTTTGTGGACTTGAAAAGTAATTTCTTAGGTACCAATAGGGTTTATCATTAAATAGAACCCGCAGCTAAATTTTCTGCATTAGACCAGATATGTCCAGGCGTGGCCAAGGCTTGCGCCACGAAAGCAATCTGCTTTTCACAAGCCTTAACCGTGCCTACCTGTATACGATTCTTGCTGTGCACGGCTCTTTTGTTTAATATGCCAATTTCAGCTCATTAAAAAATAATAACATCCACTTGCAGCCCACATCTACTCAGTATAGCTCAATTTATTTGTAAGCTAGATAACAGTATTCAAAGACCGTTAATATTTGCGAAAAAATTTTGATACATGGAAGTTTATATATATTTGCATTTTAAGTATTTAAAAATATTATTTGAATCTGGCGCCAAATCAAAACTGAGTTTACTTTTAGGGGCAATTATGTGAAAGCAAACATAAATATGTTAGCACACTAAAAAAAAAATACTAGATTGTCGATGTGTACTCAGAAAATCGCGCATAACTTCGTTAAACGGTATCCAAATTCATTGGGACAACAACCGTTCGACGGAGAATTAAATGGGCTTTTATAACAAACTTTAAGGAAAAATCGCATAGAATAAAATAGTTAAACCAGTGATGGTCAAAGTACAAATTTCTCAAAAAAAGTTGAAAATGCCTGATCTGTAAGCCGCATTTCTCAGCCATCGCGTTAAATTAGTCAAACCATTGATTTTAATGTTTTAGATTCCTCTCGTGGCTATCGGAATTGATAAGGTTATGAGCAATCAGACGGTCCATTCGCGAGTTATATCTATTTAAGTGAGGTAAAAAAGCAAAAAGCGGTTTTTGGGCCATATCTTCAGATTTTGGGGGTGTTAGGAAAAAACCAAGTATGAGGAAATGCTATACTCGACCTGCTCTACAGCGTGTGCTAGGTCATTTCGAAAGTATATTTTGGCTGTAACACTGTGTAATACTTGCATTATATTGTGAAATACCTCTAAATGCAAAAGCTACAATGACCACAGTGCACAGAACACGAGAATGAAAGAGAGAGAGAGAGAGAGCAAGGAAGTAACGGGATCTTCTGCTCATTGTGGCTTGGCCCTGCCATACTCTTATAGCTCCAGTACAGTCGGAGTTTAAGCATAGCAGTGACAAGTTGACGCGCAACAGAAATTTTGAATATATTAAAAGATCATTTAAAACTAAACCTAAAGTAACTTATTTATTGGTGGTTATCTGGAAGTGAATTTACAACATTAGGTGACAATAGTTAAGCGACTTAAAGCCGCCTGCTCGAAGCCAAGCCGATTTGATGCGTACGGTTTTCCTTTCATAGAGCCGAATGCTGCCACAGCAGCCAAACCACCCAAACCAAGGCCAATTACGGTACCTGGAGTCGATGACATTCTGGCCCTAGAGACCGTATTAAATACCGTAACAGACCTGGATTCGTACGAATTCAAAATGGCCCCGAATCGTGATCTGCGAATCTTTCCAATAGATTCTGATACCCACCGAAAGATTACCGCTGTACTGGCTGGGAAGAAGATACAGTACACTCACTTCTGCCTTCCCGAGGACAAGACTTTCCGAGTATTGGTGCGAAATTTGGCTTCGTCCACCCCTCGGGAGCAAATACTGTCTGCTTTCGGCGGTATGGGCCACTCCGTGGTCAATCTCCACAACCCCAAGGGGAGGGCTAACCAGTCCGAAGCCCCTGAATCCACAGAGAACGCTCCTAAACAGAACGTGTGGTTCGTTGACCTCAAGAAAGCGGAGAATAACAGGGATGCACTCCGCATCATTAAGGTCGGTCGCCAGAGGGTCACCGTTGAGAGCAAACGGAAAAACAGCTACATGAGACAGTGCTTCCGCTGTTTTGAATTCGACCATACAAAAAATTATTGTATGTTGCAGCCGAAGTGTGAGCGGTGCGGAAAAGGTCACTGAACCAACTCGAACGTCTGTCAGGCGAGAACCGTGGAGGACCTGGAGTGCTCCAATTGCTTCGGCAATCACATGGCATCGAGCAAGAAATGCCCCGTCTACATCAAGCGTATGAAGAGCCGACATACGGGCATCAACATTGCCCCCGAAACCCGAAATGGACAGCGCACACAACCGAAGCGCAACGTCCAAGCCTACATTCCAACCTCGATCGTGCAGCAAGGCATCTCGTACGCAGATGCGTCGCGAGGAGGTCAGCATGGCACAGGAGGTAGACGCCAAACCATTCCTGCAAACCAGCCTCAAGGGGGAGCAGCGCAGGGCCGCTCAACCCACCGTCCCAACCCGGAAGCCCAGCGAGGAGCAGCTCAAGGCCGCTCAACTCAACAGGACACCCACTCGCCCCAATGGGAAGCAACTCAAGGTCGCTCAACCCACCATGGTTTTGAGGTGCTTCTTGGCCAACTGGGCCAGAAGTTCATCATTGGCGGAGATTTTAACGCCAAGCACCGGCTCTGGGGCAACTTTAGGGCCAACCCACGTGGCACAGCGCTGATCCAGGCAATAAGCGGCGACTCCACGCAAGTCCTGGCAACCGGAAGGCCAACGTACTACTCGTACAACCGCATAGGAACGCCAACCTGTTTGGATTACTTCCTATACAAAGGGCTGCCAGACCACTTTCTCGAGGTACATGAGGAATATGAGCTGTCTTCCGATCACCTCCCCGTATTGGCAACGTTGGGCCTGAGTCCTCAAACAGCTCCAGTCAGAAGCCGAATATTGCTCCCAGGATCTGACTTGCGTAGATTCCAGGAGGAATTGAGTGACTCCCTCTACCTTAACATGGAGATACAGACCCCGCAGGATGTCGACGATGCGATTGACACTTTCATGAGCAAAGTCAAATCCACTGCCAATAAAGCTGCTCCTCAGAACCCACATACCGCACAAGCACCGCGTGGAAGCCTGGTTTTGACCCCACAGGCGGAGGGCCTAATAGCTCTCAAAAAACGCCTGCGGAGGGAGTATGCGAGGACTCACGATCCAGTTGTCGACAGGATCTACAGGAGGATAGCCAATCGGGTGCGAAAGGTGCTGGCCACTTTCAAGAGGGATGCCACGGATAAGATCCTAGAGGAAGCCACCCCGAACGAGGACTCTAAGTACGCTCTCTGGAGGCTCACCAGAAAGTACAAGAGGCAGGTGCAACCGAAATTCCCGGTCAAACATCCTGACGGCACATGGGCTAAACACCCACAGGACCGGGCTGAAGCCTTTGCCTCAAACCTCGAAGAAATAGGCTTCAATTGGTCAAGGAAGCACTGGACGTCCCTCTTCAAATGGCGCTGCCAGTTCGGCCCATCACTTTTGAAGAGGTGAAGAGCGAAATTACTTCGCTCAAGAACAACAAGGCACCTGGTGAAGACGGAGTTGACAACAGGACAATAAAGCTGTTCCCTCGCAAGGCGATATTGTTTCTGTTGCTCCTCTTCAACTCAGCCCTACGCCTCAGCTACTTCCCCAGTGCTTGGAAGAATGCCAACATTATCATGCTGCATAAACCTGGTAAGCCCCCGAATGAGCTGGATTCGTATAGGCCAGCATATGACAAGCTGCTGGAAAGGTGCCTATTACGAAGGATCTTGGAGACCCCAGCCGTCAAAAGGAGCATATCAAAGTTCCAGTTCGGATTTCGATTGGGCCATGGTACCCCAGAACAGCTGCACAGAGTAGTCAATTTCGTCCTGGAAGGATTCCACGCCAAGGAGTACGTTGTGGCAGCGTACTTGGATATCCAACAGGCATTTGACCGCGTCTGGCATGATGACTTGCTAGCCAAGCTGAAGGGAACGCTCAATCCTCAACTCTTCTTGATCGTCAGATCGTTTCTGTCTGATAGGACATTTAAAGTTGTCCAGGATGGCCTTGCATCCCAGAGAAAGAGGATTCGAGGAAGAGTACCTCAAGGCAGCGTTCTGGGACCAACTCTCTACAGTTTGTTTACTGCAGATATGCCCACTGCTATGGACATACCGATTGAGGAGCCGCAGGACCTCCTAATTGCCACGTTCGCGGACGATACAGCAATTATGGCGCGTGACAGATGCGTTTACTCGGCAACGGACATGTTGCAGGAGAACCTCAAACGGTTTGAGAACTGGGCGTGTCGATGGAACATCTCCATCAACCCCGAAAAGTGCGTACCTGTCACGCACACCCTGAGGACAGTCAGCAGCCCTGGCGTTTTTCTACATGGAGAGCTCCTCCCTCACAAAACGGCGCACAAGTATCTAGGGGTGATACTTAATAAGAGGCTAACTTTCAAGCAACATGCCGCTGAAGTTGCTGGCAAACTCCACTCCAAGGCGAAGAGGATGAGTTGGCTACTCAACGCCAACAACAAGCTCTCGCTGAGGAATAAAGTCCTCATATATAAAGTGATCCTGGCACCGATTTGGAGGTACGGAGTCCAGGTATACGGCATCTTAGCAAAGACCCACCTGAACAAAATCTTCCAGGCCAAAATCCTGAGGAGAATCACTGGAGCGGAGTGGTTTATACGTACCCGAGACATCGAGAGAGAGTGTGGAGTCCCGATGGTTGGCGACACAATAAACAGACAAGCTGCGAGGTACTTGGATAAGGTCGCCACTCACCCAAACAACCTCGCCAGGCGCTTACTCCGATTAACGGGATCAGAGCAAGACGCAGGCTCAAAAGGACTCACCCAGGGGACCTGGCTGATCGAAGGATTTATCCCAAACAAATGCTATGAGCTGCCAACATAAAACTACAACTACAACTACCGGCTAGACTACTAAAAAAAAACCAATTACCCCCTTAACCCCCTTACAAACCTAAAATTAATTAATCAACATTCTTAATTCTAGGTAAACAGTTAAATAACTAAACACAACCAATCTTAAAATCCAAATAACTGTTAATATACATATATTACTAGAACTAAAGTTAGATATAATAACAAACAACAACAAGCTCCAATCACCTACAAACCTAAAATTAATTAAACAACACTCTTAATTTCTAGATAAACAGTTAACGTGTATATAAAATAACTGATTAAACTAAGCTAAACATAATCGTAATTAAAATTCAGAACTGCTAAAATACAAATAATATTAGAGTTAAAATCCTTACATCTAATCACAAACAACAACAAACTCCAAACATGCAACAAATTAAAACATTAGAATAACCCTTCACCTACAATTATAAGTTACTACAACTAGTAATAGAATATTGTAAAATTTAGCCTTAAGGTGCCTAAATAAACAAATAATCTTAAAAAAAAAATTTACATAATCTAGTAGGCGGTCGCACAGTGTTTCGTGTAGAACAAGCTAGCTGGACAAAATTATTTTCTTAGCTTTTTGCATTAATTGGCTTTAGACTAAATAAAAAATGTTCTAGAGTTGGGGTCGGAAATGTCCCGTTAAGTTCTTATGGGTTCATGTATGCTAACTAGTAGTCTTTCCATGATTCAATGCATCACTTTTTTAAGTACTAAAGCTGCGCACACAAATGAATGCATTCTAAAAAGAGAATTTAACGCCAAATAAAAATGTATTTCGGATTTTAAGACCTTGCGAAGGAGATAAAAGTCATAAGCCCCCAAAATAGGGAAACTTACGACTTTTACACTCTTATGGTAGAAAGTGTACTTATTCTCGAAATCTATAAACAACATTTTAAATTAAGATTGAAACTTTTATTTGTTTGTTCATTCTTTAAAATTTTTGCATACAAAGTTTTCACAAGAACTAAACAATTAGTTTAATAAAATACATTTTCGTTAAAATATATGTGTATTTTAAAAATAAAATAAAAATAGTTGAACACTGTTGAACACCACCAAATTTATAACACACAATGTCAACGAACAGCATTCACATATACCTAAAATTTGGGCGGTTCATATGAGTTCATAAAAAGTTATACTCTTTCAAAGTTTTAATTCACTTAGAACTTGCATAAATAAAAACAGACAACTTTAAAATGGTCAAAAAAAAAAACTTTACATATATATATTGACAAATTGTATCTCCATCAGAAGTACTGACCTTTAACTGAATTAATCATATTTACTTCAAATCAATCTATTTGTATTTAGTCCAAATATACTCCTTCTTTTAGCACGTGTGAAACTTAAATGTTAGATGCATTAAGCAGCAACAAAACAAGTTTGCACTTTGGGAGGCTATATTAAGAAATTAACGGTTCTTTTCCATCAAACTTTTTTTGTTTTGCTCTTTCCACATATTTGTTTACGATGTTGCATTGTTGTTTTTCCCAATTGTGAGAATCACTTTTGTCCAGCTAGCTTGTACTAGACAAAACACTGTGGGTCGGTTTCTTGGCACTTCGTAAATAAAGCAGTCCCAATTTAGTTTGAAGTGCTTCGTTTATACGAAAAATCTCTAGAGATTTCCAGGGCACCCCTGTATATAGGCTTTAAAGATAAAAAAACGCCCTTGCGGCCCTTGAATTAAAACTACACTCGTGTCGATTTTCACTAAAAAAATCCTTGAAAACTCTACTTTATTTCCGATTTCTGTATTTAAGGGCTTGTTTTAAGGCAAATTGAAGTTTTCAACGTCCAATTAAAAAAACATAAGAATTTTGTATAATTATGAATCTACAAGAGTTTTAATTTCGATAAATTTTCAAATTTGGCAAAAAAGAGACCACACTACCCTGCTCATTTTTGTCCGAAAACAAACTGTTGGGCCAAGTTTAGTCTTTATAAATTTGCTTAGATCATTTACATCGTTAGAAAAACAAAAAAGTTATGAGTGTTTAAGTAAGGGTAACTTTTTGCAAAATCTAAAAAAGGGTTTATCGATAATATCTCGATAACGCGTCGATAGAATTTTTTATATGGCGATTTTCGTGATCAGCGGGCCAATTTACTTAAGAAAAAGTTGTTTTGGTCCAATGGGGGAAAATCGACTCTCATTTTGTCGAGCAGTGTAAAAACAGAATAATAGCCTCTTTCCACTGGCTTCATTTCTTGTCATTTTCATCTCTAAAAATTTTGCCGTTTCCATTGACAAATTGTCATTTATTTAACATTCACAACGATACATTTGATTTAACTCACGTGGAATTTTTAGCAAAAAATAACATACCCATCATGACAGCAATTTTGAGGCTCAAACGCATTGTTATCGTCCTGAATTATCATCAGAAAGCTAAATACACAACTTTTATTGACTAATTTATATTTTAAACATTTGGATTCAAATTAACAAATAATTGGTGATGACACTTTCTGTTTCCAGAGAGTAGCGAGTAATGCCAGAGAGTAGCTAGTATTTTTTAAAAAAATACTAGATTCCTTCGTGGGGAATATCATCATTTTTTAGAAATGAAGGCCAAAATGAAACAACAATTTGTATGGAAGAAATGACATCGTTTTCTTCATTTCGAGAAATGAAGCTTCATTTCTTTAGTGGAAACAGGCTATAAGATTTGGATTTAATATGAGTTGACTTTGTTTTCAATAAAGAAGAAGATTAACTTAAAAGCTATAATAATTATATACACTCAGAAAAAAAAATCGCCCTAGAATCAAGTAATTCGCCATATTTTTGTCGCCAAAACAAGCTGGCGCTAAGTTTAGGGCGTTTTTTTTTTTTTGAAAATATGGTGATTTTTTCTTGAAATTAAAAAATAAAATTCTAAAAATCAGAAAATTTTTTCTTAATTTTGTAGCAAATTTTACTAAAAATTAGAAATTCCATTTCTAAATATTGGATCAAAACTAGAAATAATATTTCTTATTTTAAGGGCGAAATTTTATTAAGTTAAAGAAATTTTATTTCCTATGTTTCGAAATACGATTTCCTGTTTTAGGATGGCAAACAAACTCTTGCTTTTCCTTAAGAATATTGTTTAACTTCCTTGTTAGGACCAGCCCAGCGAGAAGAAGAAATAAAATCAATGAATATTTGGTTTCTGTAAAAATGACAAACAAAAAATTTAGTAAGTAAAGCTGTTATTGCCAGAAAATTAAAATTGTGGAGCTTCTTACCTTCGACTTTAATAGCGAACGTACTTAATATGTTAATGTCTCGCTATTCTTTTATTCCTGCATTGAACTCATTAATAAAAGCATCACTGATTATTCTTATGATCATGAAATGCAATCCTTAGCTAAAGAGCTAGAATATAAAAAATTAGTGACAAATACATAATAGCAGGGCGCAATTCCGAAACCGAAACAGTTAACCGAAATAAACCGTTTCAAGTCTCGTACTGGAACCCGAACCGAAACCAATACACATTTTTTTTGAAAACCGAATACCGTTTACCGTTATTATTGGAATCGATAGTACCGGAACAAAACCGAAACGTTGGTACCGGTACAGTTTCGGTTTTTTTTTCTTATCATCTGCTCTAAATTAGCGGCTCCAAATAACAACTTTCTTCTGCATCAGAAAGTATGACTTAGTTTGCAAAATTGTATGCCTTTTAACACCAGCTGAGTTGGCCACAACTACACTTCAAGCGGAAAATGTAGATTTGGGTAATTTTTATTCCAACAACTCGTCATGTAGTGAAATTGTTCGTTCAGGAAGTAGAAAAGCGAGAAAAACCCCTTTTTTGACCCTTGTACAGTCGAAGTTCCCCATTACGAACTTCCTTACAAAGAAGTTCTCCATATAAGGAATTCGTTTCTGAACACTGCAGTTTCGTACTAAGTATTTCTTTCTTTATATCCTTCTGATAAACTTTTTTCTTTCCCCTTGATATTCGCCATGAGGAAGTTCGACTGAATATGTGACATATTTTTGGACTTTAGATAAAACGTAACGCTAAGTACTTAGTCGGTAGCTGAGAAATCATTGCTTTACGATGAGTGCAGTTTTCATACTAGTTTATCGGAAACCGCCGACAAAGTTGATATGTCAGGAAAAGAAACTTGTTCGAAACAATGAAAATGTTCCTAACTCTCCACAAAGTTCCCAGAATTGTATGAGATTTTAAAAGTAGGTTTTTTTGCATGATTTCGCTTATCTCATGACCTGGGCCTTGGATGGTGAGTCAAAATTTTTCGGAAGATATTTTTAAACAGATTTAACAAGTAATACTATCTATTACAAGTAATGTAAAATAGTTTTTCTAGTTTTACTTTGACTGTGAAACCAAACATTGTGTGTTGCATTTTTATTCTTTTTTTTTGTACTGAAATAAAATGATTTAGATTTATAGAAATAGAACCCTTAACCGAAACATTCATTTCGGGACGTACCGGTACCGGAACCGGAATCGCAATTCGTTTCGGCTTCATTTGAAGGAATTCCAAGATTGCCTAAAGATTCTAATGTGTTAAAGGTTTGCATAAACTATCATTGTAAAAAACACTAATATGTTGCATTAGCTGTTCCTTAAACCTAAGTTTCAGGCAAATTTTTCTTCAGTCGGTTAATTTTGTTTTATCCATTATTAACTTAAGCATAGTTCGAATATTATTTGGAAAATATCAATAGTTGGCTAATGTTACAATTTACATTCCTGTGTCTTAAGCTACCAAAAACAAAATTATTTCTGAACCTCGGTTCGAACCTGAACCTAGGTTCACCGACCCACTGAACCCGCTCCGTAAACCCGAACCCAAAAAATCTCACAGGTTTGAACCCCGGAGTGAACCTCCACCGATTTCAGAGGGGTTTGCAGCCCTGCTTATAAGTACGAAGTACTTCGTCTAATGTATGTATATATGTTTGTATGTTTGTTACACAAGTGTTTCCTCCAGTACACATTTTTGATTAAAAGTACATACGTATGTGGTCACATTGTGTTAACATACGCATTTTTGTTCACAACATTAAAATTCACAATTTGTACTTACCAGCAAAAATGGAAGTAAACGCTGCGCCGTCTAACTTTTTTAATAAAATATCCACTGTCGCTTTCAATCCACCACACTCAAAAGAAATTAAAGCCGGCAAAGCGAACACGCAACGCAGATTTTTTCCTTCTGCTTTTAGAACAACCGTTATGTCCAAGCAAAGAACGAAATAATTAGCCATCTATGCCGAGAGATACACACACGCTGATATATATAGAGAGAGAGAGCGGTGAGCTAAATGCGCTTAGCTTAGCCGAATTTCTACTTTTTGGAAAGGAGTTTTCTAAAAAACAGAAATGTTTTCTATTTAACAGAGTGACCATTTATTTAGAAAAGTCAGAAAATTTTTTAGAAAGAGCTTTTCTTAACATTTCGCATTTCCAAGGCACCATTATAAAAATTTTAATAATTTAAAAAGATTTCTACAAAATAGAAATATATTTCCTAAAAAGTAAAAAATAATTTCTCAATTTAAAGGCGATTTGAACCGAGAAAAAAATTTTCCGCATCTTAGAAAAATTTTCTACTTTTGAAAAAAAATTTTCTTAATAGCAGAAATTTTTTCTGCAATTAAGAAAAATAATTTGTTAGGGCAAATTTCTAAAATTTAAGGCGATTATTTTTCTGAGTGTATATTTAGTTTTTTTTTTTTTGAAGGTGACTAATGAGTTTTGTTTTAAATAGCGATGCGCTTGTAACTGACTTTAGGTAATGTGGTAGCTGGTTCCAAAGACGAACGGCATAAATAAAAAACTGCGGGTCCGAACTAGCAAGTTTAGTTTTGATTACAATATTATTATTAGTCCTCATTGATGCACTAAAGCTTAGCATAGAGTATAAGTAAAAAGGTTTTTTCGTATATATGATTTTATGCAGCACCGTCAAAGCTCTCAGAATTATATACGATTTTAGGCTACGTTTAAAAAGTTTGAATGCATGTTCCGTAATATGTCTTCGTGGTTTTATGCTATAGACATACCTACACTCAAAAAAAAAAAAGCAGGCCAAATCGCCCTAAAATTTAGAAATTCGCCCTAAAAAAGGGGTCAAAGGTGATTCGCCTTATTTGTAAGAAAATGCTTTTCTAAAAAATAAAAAATTGTGTTTTAGATTTTAGGACAACTTTTCTGAAAATCCACTTAGACAATTTTAGCTGTTAGGTCGATTTTAAATTTCCAAGCGGTTATGGCAGCGCTGGCATAAGGAGGAAGCAGTTCACAGTAAACACTTAAAAAAAGTGTTAGGGGGGGTAGGGTAGAACCGACCACAGACCAACCTCCTACTCCGCCAAACCACTTTTTTCTAAGCTATAGATAGATATATGTATAATTAATTTACACATATGTGTGTTTGTTTGTAGCCTATATATTTGACATAACAAAGTTTACTTCGTGTTGCTCTGCTACGCACACCAGCGCAAATCATGATAATGTGAGTTTGTGCACCACTGATGTACACAGTTGGGAGCACGCGTGTGGCGTGTGCGTATGTGTCAAAGAGAACGACGTAACTAGAAACTGCGACGCAGCCGGCTTGTCAAACGAGAACACTTCGAACAGTTGTAGACAAAACAACAACAAAAACCAAAGTTGCAATGATGCAACAACAAATTTACATGTCTCGGTAAAGCTTCGTCAACAAACAGGGCGTTTTACTAACTTTAATGGCGGTCGCTCTATTTTGCTTTGCATTTCTTTTCTTAATTCAAGGGCAAATCTGCTCTAAATTAAGGAAAGATTTTAGGAAAATATCTAGAAAAATTACCCTAAATTTAAGAAAAAAAATCAAGTAAGACCGTTGCAGTCGAGTTATCTCGACTTCAAAATACCCTGTACATTTAACAAACACTCACGCACACATACACACAAACATAAATAATTACGCACTCACACACACACACACACTTACGCGCAAGCCTCAAACAGAGCGCAATAAGTAAAGCGTGTGGTGGGGGGTGGGGGCAAAATTTGTTTCGTGAATAACTTCGGTGTTTTTGCTCACATCTGATTGTGCTTTTCGGAATAGATGCATTAAGGGCCTAAGATAATATGTATTAAGCGACAATGTTGTAACTTTAAAATTGTGGCTCTGACAGTTTTTTGCGGCTTAAGGGGGGGGGGGGAAATTTTGAAAATCTGAAACAAACTTGATCTGCGTACGGCCTATACCTATGTACATGCAAAAATTTGTATCTCTATCTCTTATAGACTCGGAGATCGACGCGTTAATACAGACAGACGGACGGACGGACGGACGGACAGACGGACGGACGGACGGACGGACAGACGGACATGGCTAAATCGACTCGGCTGTTGATGCTGATCAAGAATATATATACTTTATAGGGTCGGAAATGCTTCCTTCTCCCTGTTACATACATTTGCACAACTTCATGATCCCCTTTTACCCATTTTCAATGGGTACAGGGTATAATTAGTTTCTAAATTTAAGAAATTATTTTCTAGAAAATCTCATCTAAGGGTTATGCTTTCTAAATTTAAGAAAAAATGTCTATAAACAAGAAATTTTTCTACAATTTGGAAAAAAAATGATTTAATGGCGAATTATAATATGTAGAAAATATTTTTTTTTTAGCAATATTATTAAATAAAACACTGATTTTGTTAAAACTAATGGCATCACACTTCCCAAAGACATCTACTCCATAAAATAAAGAGGGCATCAAGTAAGATTTTGCAATCAATAGTCTGATATGTTGGGGTAGGCACAGCTTCGTTAAATTTAGGTTCCCTACAGAGCACAGTGGTCGATTCTGCCAATCTGGCAGGCAATAAATGCAAATTTCAAAACTCAAATCTTGTAAATGTTTTTAATTTTCCTGAAAACTAACATCCCGCCAATATTTATTCCGATTTTTAAATTTTTTTTAACCGATAGTCACGAAGTCGTGAGCGTGCAAAACTTCATATACTTTTTTTACCATACCTAAAAACATTTTAGAGCCTTTTCAAGGCTTTTTGTTTTGGTCTGAGAAAAATAAAGTGTTGCGATAAGTTGTGAAGTAAGACTTGAATTTGACAAGAATTGGTATGTATTTAATAAAAAAAATTTGTGTTTGTCCTGTTCTTGTATTTGTTAGTGGCAAATCGAAGTCGAACTTCACATTTCATTTGGAGTACTGCTACTAACACACCTGCGACTTTCGTAGAGTAGAACTTTTGATATTGGCCCGTATTGGTCTTCACTCTTTATTTGTTTATTAAAAATTGTCAATTGTGAATCGTCCAGTGTCAAACTGAACTGCAACTATCCGCAAATTATCAGTTTATTACATTTTATTGGCAAAATGTCAGTCTTAAGAAGCACTCCCTTCTCTTGGTTGAACCACAAACGAAAAAATTATCCTAGGAATACAATAGATGATTTATTGCATGCTCTATTACTGTTGTCATACCCTCTAAAACCGTCAATATCAAAAAGTACTTCATAGTGCTCAAAAATTTTATTTAACACGATAAAGAGGCCATATTACTTCAAGAAAATGTCTTAGATTTGAAGAACTCACAAGTTGAATAACATTAATTTTTTTTTATTAAAATTTGAGTTTTTCTTATCATTATTTCAGTGTAAATAATTTATGACTCAATTTTAAAAATTTTATAATTAAAAAAAAAACCATTTAATAAAGTTTTTAAAATTAAAATTAATACTAAAAAAAAATTTTTTTTTTGTTTATTAATTTCTTTTGTTTATACACAAATTTATAAAAATAAAACTTAATTATTTTGTATGTTATTAATTATTGCCTGTCAGATTGGCACAATCGACCACTGTGCAGAGCTCGCAAATAACTGTTGAGCGTTTTTCGTTCTCCAAAAGTAACTGTTATGTACGGACCCTTTGAGCAACGAGTCAGAGATGAACCGTTCATGTCGTCTCTTGAATAAATCGCTCTCCGCTCAGAGAACAACCAAATTTTTTGCTTCCCTTTGGCTCCGCTCATTCGCAGACCGTTTGAACCCGAGCGAAGAAAATAAAAGTCTTTTGCATTTGTGTATGTTGGTATGCGTGTGTGGCGAGTGAGACGTCTACCCAGTCGGCCTATCGTGAAACGGTTAAGTCACTCTTAGTCGTGGGATGAGCACGAAGTAGAAAAACGAAGTCAGCTCCGAACGCTTGGCGAACGTTGACCAAACGAGAGAGAGAAAAGCGAAAAAAATTCTTAAGTCAGTGTGATTTCGGCTTATGCAGAAAAAAGACGAGTTCCCAGAGAATATATAAAATTTTATTTCAATTATAAATGCGCAATACAATATTGGTGAATATCGAATTTAGTTACATCTACGGACTCAATAGCACTAAAGTAATATAATTATCATTAATTTGTCATTATTAATCAGTTTTATTACTTAAAACAGGTCATTCCTGCAGAAACGATAAGCAACAACTCTTTTAAAGGCCAATTCACTAACAATCTTCCCTACCATTAGCAACCAAAGGCATCATGGCGAACATCAATAATAATAATAGAAATAAACAAAAATAGTTGTTGGTTTGTATATTAAATTTTTTCTTAATAAAAATTGCAAATAAACTCAAATGTAGTTAAGTTGATTATGGGGGTGACATTTTACTAAAAGGCATGCAAAAAACATGAATTTGTAAGCTGGCGGCTAGGTCTTCCTCCCTACGATATACAAAGTCAGTGCATCTGAAGTACTGAGTTCGTAAGGAGAAACGCGGAACCCGAAGGCTGGTGCGTGACGTCACCCAAACGGTAAACGGTTGCAACAACAACCCCTGAGTTTCCCGGCGTTTCTTAAGACAAACGAAGCGGAACCTTCAGATTTTCTCATGCCTTCTGAAGTGACAAGTTGGCATGTTTCTAGTTATTTTATTTTAAGTATAGCTTATAAATTTTGTATTTTTAATTAGTTTTAAACTTCACTTTTAGTTAGTATTCTTTTTTTATTTTTTTTTTTTTAATTGTTTTCTCCTAAATCTTTTTCTCTTTATATCTGATTTTTTTTAGTTTTATTATTTTTTTTTCCTTTGCCTCTATTCTGGTTTTGTTTTTTTCCTCTTCTCTATCTCTACATCATTAAAGTTTTTTATTAGCTCTAATAACGTCTCTGACTACAGTTGGCTGTGAATCGGGGCTGTGAATCGGGGGACGGGCAAATAAAACTCCCCCATCGAATCGGAGTCGTTATAAGTTATTTTGTTATTTTGTTAGTTTTTCTTTATTAGGCTTTCTTAGTCAATAAGGCTTTTTTATAACGTATGTGTAATTGAGTTGACAGCCTTTTTTGTCGACTAAATAAATAAATAAATAAACTTTTGCAAAGTCAAACTAAATGCTTATCAAAAAAAAAAAAAAAATAAAAAAATATGGACATCTGTCATGCATCCAAGTCCGACTGAGTATTTGGGCTTCTGCGTTACAACCCAGTGGGACTTGACTGCATGCTAGAAGCACATCTGGCATACAACTTTTGCCACTGAGTTGTAAGCAGTTGCAAAAACCAGCAATCTTCCATTCGCTTTTGTATAGGGGCGGAACGCAGCAGGAACTGTTCTAATAGAACGCCCTTTTGCATTGGTTGTTGTTGTAGGTTCAACTTCGTAAAAACGCTCGGCTCTCCCTTCCAACTTTAGTTTCCATTTGCACGCTGTCAGATGGCGTTCTCTCGGCAGTGGTATTTGCACGCATGATGCCATGGTTTCCAAAAAGAACGCATTTAGAACGTGTGCTACTAGAACGTATTTAGCATGGCATCCTGCACCAGTGCTGTTAGAATGTGTGCAGCATCGCATGCCAAAGCAGTTCCAAAGGACGTACCCGTAACCCCAATTTGAAAAAATTATTTAAAAAATAAAGTAAAACACAAACCTCATCTTTCTTAATGAATATTTCTGAAGGCAAATATAAACGGCGACACTAAAAACGATGTGTTTTTTCATGTTCCCCTTTGTTCTCTAAATTTTAAGCTATTGCTTTTCGCAGATTCTCTGTTCGAGTCTCATTTCGCTTTTCGGGTTCTAAAAGCACAGGTGCTACATGCGTGCTATTAGAAGGGACGTTTGCATGTTATGCAGATTTCTTCCCTTCTAACCCACTGCAAAAAGGAACGTGCATCCGTTTTCATACAGATTGCATGCCGTTTTTCATACTGCAAAAATTGGTAGTGCATTCTTTCTTGTAAAAAGAACAGTGCCAGATGGCATTCTTTTTGGAACCATGTTCCGTAAAGTCCGACTGGGAAGCTACACTTTCCATTTTTAATTAAGTGCGATCGGATCGTTATTACTTTAGTCGCGAAAAATGGGCCGAGAGCAAAATAAACGAGAGCATAAGTTAAAGTCGGCTCTAACCGACTTCGATACACCCGTTACTCATGAAAAAACATCCAAAAAGCATGCAACATTTTTTTTGGTGGGAGTGGGGGTAGCGGGGGCCTGGTTCTGTTTTTTGCTCATAACTTGAGAACCGTTCATCCGATCATTATCATTTCTTAGGCAAATCGATTCATTTTGATAATTACTAACTATCTCTAGAAGGTACGAATCATCTATCTTCAAAACTGTAGGAGATATGACGGGGGCGGGAGGGGGCGTGGTCAAAATTTGAAATAAACTTGATCTGCGTGCAGATAAAAGAAGCATTTGTCCCATACATGTCAAACCTCTATCTCTTACCATCTCTGAGATCTAGCTGTTCATACAGACGGACGGACAGACGGACATGTCTATATCGACTCGGCTGTTGATGCTGATCAAGAATATATATACTTTATATGGTCGGAAATGATTCTTTCTTCCTGTTACATACATTTGCACGACTTTAGTATACCCTTTTTACTCTACGAGTAACGGGTATAAAAAGTGCATCAATTTTTTAAATTGGATGCACAAGAAATCAAATCGAAATGCAACGTATGCGGTGTGAAATTGGTAGGCTCGCACGCAACAAATTTAAAACGCCATTTGACAGCAAAACATGCCGAAATATTTAATGAATTGGACAGCAACGACAATGTCGAAGTGCAGCATAATATAATATTAATAAAAGTAAAATTACATATGAAGCAAGTGAAGAAGCACTCGTCTCATCGATAATTAAAATTGTGACCACAGACGGAAAGCCATTTCTATTTCTGGAGAGCGAAGGGTTTCGAGAAATATTAAATCCTATTTATAATGCGCTTTCTATGAGTCCAATAACGTCACGCAATGTTATGAATTATGTAACTATTAGAGAGCAGACTATCAAAGACAATATAAGAGCTCTTGTTAAGGGAAAACTAGTACCCTTTAAAATCGATGTCGCCACTAGAATGGATAAAGCCACTGATCCACTCAAGTATCTCTAAAGCAGAGATCGTTGTGAAGACTTTAGGCATGATACAGCTCCGCCAATCACACACTGGAATGTATATAAAGGAGAAAATTCGACATATTTAATGGTGGAAAAATTTTTTGAATTAAAAGAGTTCCTTGCTGTGCAGTCTGATATTAATATTGACGTTGATTGAGATTGGATGGAGATTTATATTGACGCGTTCAAGGACACGTATGAAGCCACTTTAAAGTTGCAGGAGAAAAAACTAGTCTTCAGTGAATTCTTCATAATATGGATGGAGCTTAAATTGAAGTGCGAGAACAGCCAAAATTACATTAAAAAAATAACTAAGTCAGATTAAGACACGAGAATGTAAGTTACTCGAGAATGAAGCTTTGTTAGCTGCCATTTACATGGACCCACGCGTAAATTGTATTTTAACTGACCAACAAAAATGGTTGGCTAAACAAAACTTAAAAAAAATCGCAAAACCGTTTATTAGAGCTGAAGCAAGTAAGGCTAATTGTGTTTGAAGTCCAGGTCCTGTTTTATTTCTGATAATTGCTTGTAGTTTTGAATAATTGTTTTTAACCAATTATATTGTCCTTGTCAAAAACTCACAATTAAACTAAATTAAATTTGCAAAAAAATTATATATTCTTATTTTCACTTAATTTTAAAAGGTCCATGCCACAACGCAAAATGTGCCATCGTGCGAGATTGATATCCATGATCAGCAGAAGGAGCCCTCATCCGTCGGTGATATCAGTGCTGCCAAAGAAAATTCGTTGTTTTCCGCTTATTTGGATGGCGTACAGACACTGTCCGAAACCAAAGAAGACCCCGTTTCTCTAAAACTTGTTTAAATCTATGCTGATGTAGAGAACTTCGATCTGATGTATGGTCGTTTACCATTAGATGCGAACATTTTGCAGTTTTTTAATGAAATGAAGCTGCAGTCGCCACACCTGAGTGCGCTCGCACAGGTTGTGCTGGCTACACCGGCGACTCAGGTGTCCGTTGAAAGGGCATTTTCAGCGCTTCATTTTATTTTAAGCGAGAAACGTAGTGCTTTGAGTGCAGAAACTTTAAATTCCTTATTAGTTGTTAAGCTTAACCAAGAATAAGTATAATATATAATAAATATGTATATGTATACAGATAGTATCTTCGGTGTTCTTGCACCCAGAGAAATCTAGCACGAATTGGCAAGAAGGAATTCGGCTTCAATATAAACTTTTTTCTTCTTGATTTTTTAAGACGAGAACTGCTCGAATACGAGAAGACAGTCGATCTCGACTTCGAATTTGATGGCAAGCGAAGTGCGGGGAGCCATAGGCGGAGAGCGCGAGCAAAAAGTTAGATAAATTTTCTCTCTCGCTCTCAGAGTCGCCGTCGGCTACTACGATGCAGCAAGCAGCGACGACGGCTGCGAAATTGGCTTGACTAATGGCGCCGCGGCGGTGATCAATTGACAAAGAGAAGCCAAAGCAAACATAAGTTCATATGTGTGAAAGTGAACGGGTGTATGAAATTAAATCAAGAAAAGATCAACCAAACCTTATACAGCTTCTAAAAGAGCTTAATTCCAAAGAAACATTGAAATATTTAAATGGTGAGTAAAAGTGTTAATATTTAAAAATACACATATGCAATGAAAAGGGGCTGCCTCGCTGAATTTTGTTTGTGTTTGTGCTTCTTTGTTGGCCTGAGCAATTGGCGCAATTGCATGCTGCGGACATTCAAATGTTAATATATGTATATGTACATTTTGTCATTTTCAAACTTTGTATTAATTAGTTTTCGTTGTCTTTAAATCTGGCGCAGCATTTCAGAGCCTGAAGTATGTCGAAAGAGATGACATAACAGAATCCATTCCGCCAACTGGACTGCAGATAATATTTTGACAAAAACTATTCCTTTGGAGAAAGTCTAAGGTAAGCGAAAAAAATACATTTAGTTGTATTTATTTATTATTACTATTAATATTTTTAAATTCTAATTCTATTTTAAATTCTATTTTTTATGTTTTCTAGTTTGGAATCAACAACGTGTTCTGTCAACTTGGCTGTCGACGTCAACGACGGGTGGTCGCATTTATATCTATTCTTATTATTAAATATGTTTAATCATTTGTATTTTCAGTTATAATAAATATGATTATATATATTCTACTTATATTCAAGAAGATCGATGCTTGAAATCGAGACTTTTCATGCTTACTTTCAAGAAGATTTATTCTTAAATTTGAGCATTTATATGCTTACAACCAAGAAGATCTATGCTCGCAATCGAGACGTACTATGCTTACATCCAAGAAGATCTGTTCTTGATATGAAGCCGACTTAATTTAAAACCAAGAACTTTAATCTCAAAACTGTATGCTTGATTTCAGTATTTTCGGCTTGGATGCAAGAATATTCTGTCTTACCGTACTTTTGTCATCAAAACGGCTTGATATCAAGCACGATCGGCTTGGTTTTTTCTCTGAGTGTGCTATTGTAGGAAATATGCCATTGAATATGGGACATCTTTGCGAAATTTTGCAAATCTGAAAGGAATTTACATAAAAACTTGCCTTAATACTTGCAAAAAAAATTTCAATTATGGTATCCTTAATAACACTTTTTAATTTCAAGGTTACCGAATATTATTTTACAATTTTTGGAAATTAAAAACCATTCACGCCCACCCGCCAGCTAAAGCTCCATTTACACGACCTGATCGCTCAGCTGAGTTTTCGTCAGACGAAAACTCATCTGATCAAATCAGTTTTGCTTTTACACATGCCTGAAAAGCTCAGATGAGCCAGTTGCAGAACCATTGGTTCTTCGGAATCATCTGGTTCATATGAACATTGTGACGTTGCTTTGTTTAAATAGAAGAAGAAGACAAGAAGAATAAAAAGCAAAATGGCGATATGCGTTCTGATGCTTCTTAAGTTGCAATTTATTTTTTGGACTTAAATAAGAATTCACTTGACATACAAGAAACATGACCGATAGCCAAAATTCGATAAGAAATGTATATCGACTGTCAGAAAATGGCAACGCCAGCACACAGCAGTTAGGCAACACTGCATTTCGATAAATGCCAGTCAGATGAGTGCTCAGGCCAAATAGAACCGGTTCTATTTCGCCTGATCGCTCACCTAAGTAGCTTCATGTCTACTCAGACGCCTTTTTACACGGTCAGAGAGCAAATCAGGCGAAAACTCAGCTGAGCGATCAGGTCGTGTAAATGGAGCTTAAGCGACGCGCGCTTGGCATATAACAATAACAAAAAAAACGAGAGCGTAAGTTAAAGTCGGCTCTAACCGACTTCGATATACCCGTTACTCATGAGAAAACATGCTTAACAGTGTTCCTGCGTTCCCTAGGGTGACCATCCAAAAAGTATGCAACATTTTTTTAGGATGGGAGGGGGTTGGGTGCTTGGTTCACTTTTTTGCTCATAACTTGAGAACCATTCATCCGATCTTTGTCATTTCTTCGGCAAATTGATTAATTTCCCTAATTACTAACTATCTGTAGAAGGTACGAACCGTCTATCTTCAAAACTGTAGGAGATATAACGTTTTTTCCAAATTGCGGGGGCGGGAGGGGGCGTGGTCAAAATTTGAAATAAACTTGATCTGCGTGCAGATAAAAGAAGCATTTGTCCCATACATGTCAAACCTCTATCTCTTACCATCTCTGAGATCTAGGTGTTCATACAGACGGTAGACGTTTCGCACCTTCTAGAGATAGTTAGTAATTAACACAATGTATCGATTTGCCGAAGAAATGATAAAGATCGGATCAGCGGTTCTCAAGTTATGAGCAAAAAAGTACTTCTCCCTCGCCCCACCCCCTTCCACCCATTTACAACTAACACCACACAACTTAGAGAGAGAGAGAGAGAGCGAGAGAGAGAGTGAGAGAGAGAGAGAAAAAGAGAGAGAGACTTTGAGATGAGCGCAGCACCAGCATTGCATTCAGCTTCTTCTCCAGGTACAGAGTATGTTATAGTCGGGCTTGACCGACTTTCTCACTTGTTTTTTGAAGTTCAAAGTATGTATTATCTTTAAATAAATGTACAATATGGGTAACGGAACAGTTTTTTCTTTGGTGGAAAAATCAAAGATTGAAGCATACTTTGAATCTGGACTATCCTACCTAAAATTGCCGAAAAAACAGGAAGACACAGAAAAACGATTGCCAATTTTCTTAAAAATAGGGAAAAAACTATAAAGGCGGCAACAATCAAGTGATTTCTCAAGCAGATAGAAAAGCAATACTGAGGGAAGCTTCGAATTCGCACGACTCGTCCACCAAGACCAGGGAAAAAACCGGTGTTTGGGCGAGCTCATCAACGGTAGGTAGGTAGGTATTACCGGCTGGCCCCATGTAGGGGGGGGCCACACATAGACCTTACGGTCCTTAGTGAGGCCGGGTGCTTTATGGTACCATTTCCTTTAGAAATCCTGTAGGATTCTTGACGTTTTGGCAAATGCCAATAGTTGTTTGGGGGAGCTCTTGGCTGCCTCTTCCAGAGTGGTGAAGCTTGGGGAGTGCAGATGTTTTAATCTTGTCGTGGCGATTGCTGGGCAGCTGCAGATGAGGTGTTCTAGAGTTTCTGCTACTCCAGGTTCCTTGCATTTCCTGCAGGTGTCTGCTGTCGTGATGCCTAGCTTTATCGCGTGAGCGGCTGCTAGGCAGTGACCAGTTAATATGCCTATAAGCAGTCTGCAGTCTCTTCTTTGGAGCTGCAGCGTATAGTGCGTGAGTTTATTGTCTCTCTTATTGCACATAATTTTAGAGATTCTGCAGCCGGTCGTGTTCTTCCACTTTTCCTCTGCTTCTTTCTCCGCTATCTCCTCCATCTTGCTGTATAGCGTCTGTAGGGAGATAGGTATATTTAGTGTTGCTTCTCGGCTTAGTGCGACCCCGGCTTTTGCAAGAGTGTCCGCCATTTCGTTTCCATCGATGCCCTGGTGGCTGGGAATCCAGTAGATTTGCACCTTGCTGGAGGTGCTGAGGGAATCTATTGCTTCTCTGCTTGCCAGAACATTTTTGGAGTTGATGGCGTGACTCTGCATTGCTTTGATTGCCGCTTGACTGTCTACGTATATGTTGATTTGATCGTTTGGTGCGTGTAATTCTGCCAGTTCGGCTGCTTTCCTTATGGCGAAAACTTCCGCCTGGAATATAGTGCAGTGGTTTGGCAGTTTGTAGGAGAGTTTCAATTCCGGTTCCTTGCAGTACACGGCGGCTCCGACTCCTGAGGCCATCTTTGAGCCGTCCGTGAAAAGGTGCATTGCTTCCTGAGCCAGCCCTGTACGCCAGTCTTCTGGTCCCAGTAATGCTGATGCGCCTGTAAAGTTGGTTTTTGGGATCATGTAGTCCGTGCTACTGTTGATCTCTCTGCCCACTGTGCTGTGTCCATAGCTTTGTAGAGCCATGGTGCCAGCCGCGCAAAGACGTTGTGCCGTCCTGTGTGCAGTGAGGCGTGCTTGGATGTCCAGGGGGTTGACACCTAGGATGTGTTCCAGTGCTTTTGTTGGAGTAGACCGTAGCGCCCCCGTTATGCAGACCAGTGCCTGCCGCTGGGCCTTTTCCATCAGCTTTAGATATGTGGACTTCTCTGTGGCTTGCCACCATACCAATATACCGTGTAGTAGTATCGGTCGTATAACTGATATGAAGAGCCAGTGTGTTAGTCTTGGTGATAGGCCCCAAGTGCTGCTTAGCATCTTCTGGGATGCATATAGCGCATTGGTTGCCTTTTTCACCCTTTCCTCCACATTGAGTCTCCAGGATAGTTTACTATCGATTACTACTCCAAGGTATTTTACGTTGTTTTTTGGCGTTAGCGGTGTTCCATTTATCGTGGGTGGAGTCCATTGCGGTACCTTGTATCTCTTGGTGAAGAGAATGAGGTCCGTCTTCTCCGCATTGATGCTAAGTCCGGCTTCTGTGGCCCACTTTAGTATCTCTCTGAGAGTAGAGTCCATGATTGAGCTGACAGTCGATGGACATTTTCCCATAATAATTATGCTTATGTCGTCGGCATATGCGGTTATCTTGGGTGCTTTCCTGCGAAATTTTTTAAGTAATTCGTTGACCACAAGGTTCCATAGAAGAGGTGACAGGACTCCGCCCTGGGGCGTTCCGCCGTGTGCCTCTCTTGTAATGGTTGTGGTACCCCACTCGGCTTGCACTCTTCTGCAGCTCAGCAGGTTATATATCCAGGAGTCCAATGCCGTGTGTATTGCTAGGGCTCTTAGGCTTCGCATTATTGCTTCTGTAGTGACGTTGTTGAATGCACCCGAAATGTCAAGGAATGCTCCCAGGGCAAATTCTTGATGGTACAGTGCCTTCTCGATGGTGGCTACTAGGGAGTGTAGCGCTGTTTCCACCGATTTCCCTTTCGTGTAGGCGTGCTGGTTTCCCTCCAAGGTCAGGTTCATGCCTTCTCTTATGTGAAGGTCCAGTAGCTTCTCCATTGTTTTGAGCAGGAATGATGTGAGGCTGATGGGCCTGTAGTCTTTTGGTTGCACGTGACTGCATTTCCCTGCTTTGGGCAGGAATACAACGCGTGCTGTCCTCCAGGCCACAGGTACATAGCTCCACCTCAAGCATGCTATAAAAATGGATCGTAGCCATGGGACGATTGCGCATTTGATCGTTTTTAGCATGGCTGGGAATATTCCATCTAGCCCTGGGGATTTATAACTCGCGAACGAGTCGATCGCCCATCGGATCTTTTCTGGAGTGATGATATTGTCTGGGATGCTGACTTGTTGCGTGTGTAGGTCTTGAGGCGTATCTGCCTCAGTGACTGGAGTGCAGCCTGGAAAGTGCGCATCAAGTAGAGCACATGTCGCTTCCCTGCTGCTTTCTGTCCAGTGTCCGTCGTTCGTTTTTAGCTGACTCTGCATGGGTGGCTGCTTTGAAAGCAGTTTCCTGAGTCTAGCTGTTTCGGAGACCTTCTCTATGCTGGAGCAGAAGTTTCTCCAAGAGTTCTGTTTTGCCTTCCGTACTTCTTTTTTGAAGACGCGAAGTCTAATCTTGTATTCCTCCCAGATTATTTGCTCATCCGCTTGTTTGGCGAGTTTGAAGCATTCTTGCACGTCCTTCCTCTGCTCTTTCAGCGCTGGGGTCCACCAGGGGGTCTGGTTCTCCTTTTGCTAACTGTGAGTTTGCAGGAGGTTTTGTATGCTTCGGTTAGGTTGGCTGTGAGCGTCTCCACGGACCTCTCAATGTCGCCTACCGAGCAGATACTCGTTGGGTTTGGTAGTTTTGATTCTACCGTTCTAAGGTACTTCACCCAGTCTGTGTTCCGGGGGTTCCTATAGGCGTTTCTGGTTTGGTTGTGGTTGAACTCGATCTTAAATTGGATGTACTTGTGGTCTGAGAAGGAGTTTCTATCAAGGACTCTCCATTCTGATGCCTGTGTACTATTCCCTAAGGTCAGAGTTAGGTCTAGGACATTGGCCGATGTTGGTCCCACATATGTGGGCACATCTCCAACGTTTTCTATTTTAAGGTTAGTTTGTAGGATAAAGCTTAAGAGTGACTCACCTCTGTCATTGATGTCTGGACTACCCCACACGGTGTGATGTGCGTTGGCGTCCGTTCCGACGACGAGTGGTTGTTTTCTCCTGCTCGCCTCAGCCGTTAAGTGTTCGAGCTCGGGCGGTGGCAACTCTCGCTCGTGTGCCATATAGCAGGATGCCAGTAGTATTGGCTCATCATCGCGACCTTCCAGGGCCACAACTGTGAGGTCATCCGTGCTGTAATTAGACATAAGGTAAGCATAGATGCCTTTTCTTACCAGAATGGCCGTCCTTGCCTTACTTACTGCGGTGGGATAGAAAACGTTGTAGTTTTGTGACCTTAGCCCTGAGACCTTGTTCCCTGCCGCAATCCAAGGTTCCTGAACTAAGGCCACTTCGGCGGGCCCTGTCTCAAGGGTTAATAGGAGCTCCGCCGACGCAAGCTTGCTTTTATGCAAGTTGACCTGGAGGACCTTCAACTGCATGGTCGTTGTCGGCGTCCCCAGGCCTGGATGGGTCAACTACCATGGTTGCGTCCACATCCTCATCGTCCTCCTTACTGGGTGGGTCAGCTGCTGTGGCTGATTCCTCATCCCTTTCGGTCTCTACCTCCGTTATATCGAGGCTGCTGGCTTTATCGACCATCTCGTCGATGCCTAGGTCTTTCTCGACCTCTCCAGCCTCTAGCGTGTGCTCGTTCTTGTCTTCGGGATGGCGCTTTTTTGAGTCGTAGGTGCACGCTTCCTACTCCCCACGCCATCTTCCCGAATTTAGGGTAGAGCAAATCATCGGCCTCCTTGTTGATCTGGAGGACCATGTGCTGCCCGTTCTTGTCGGGCTTAGCAACATGCAGTACCTTCCAGTCAGCTGTTGGCACGTCTTGGTTTTGCCACCTTAATAGTTTCAGCGCCTGCTCCTTTGGTACAACCCTTGGGAAGAGTACTTTCGCTTTCGGCACTGACGGAATACAAGTTCTGTCAACTACTTCCAGCTGGGAACCCTCCCATGGGCTTCCCATGTCTGCAACGACGCTGGTGACCCACTTGAGGGTGAGGTCGTCCTTACATTTAAGGATTTTGACTCCAAACAGCCAGCCTGCTCCGTCAAACGTGACAGGTTGCGCTGCTGGGTCGTCCATCCTTTTAAAAATCTCCTCGAACAGCTTCCCCTCCACTAGCTTCCACTGTTCCAGGGTCATTTTGCCGAAAGGGTCGCTTTTGTCGACGAGGGCTACGGTCAGATGCCGTTTCGCCACGTCACTGGCTGACTCCTTTCCGGCGTTTTTCCCTTTGGAGTAGAGCTTGGTGGAGCCTTGCTCTGCGGTCTTGGGCGTGGCCTTTTGCTCGCTGGGGCCTCCGCCTTCGCTGGCTCAGTTGAGCGCTGCCGCTTGACAGCCAAGCTCTCCTCCACTTTGTTGGCGTATAATGCGGAGGTGGCTTGCATCGCCTGTCTCTCCGCAAAGTGTTTGCGACCCTCCTTGATCTTTTGCTCGGCCCACGCCAGCTTGTTGCTCTCCTCTAGGGTGAGCTTACCGCTGCCATCGAGCCTCGCTTTAATCTTGAGGGCCGCCTTATATTGGGCCTTCGCTCGCATGCCTTCCTTCGTCCTTTTGGGCCTTACCTTACAAGAGGTGCTAGAACCCGACAGGACTGGGGAAAGCTTATAGAGCCGCCGTGCGACTCGCAGTCCGAGTCTGTATCGACTGCGGTACCACGCCACACTTTGGCTTTTGACGTTGTGGCAGTAGCTGTACAACTGTCTTGGCCTGCTCCAACCGCGACAGAGGTGTGACCGCTGGCGACACGAAGAGGGGATTTCTCCCCACCGTGCCCGCCGGTGGTAGCAGTCACGCCTTCCACCGACGTTTGGGCTGATATCCCAGCCCGAGTTTGGTCCTTTATGTTGTGCATTTTTGGAAATGACCATGGTGGTTGCATTTTGTTCTTGGGTACCACCCCATAGCATTTTATGCCTACTGCCAGGCACCTCGTAACCATGGCTCTTGCTCAACTCTGCCCAACTAAAGCTGGACAGAACTGGCCGTCACCTTAGCTAGACACTGCATTTCCTGGGTGTAAGACGCGCAAGTGACACTAGGTATATAGCTCGCTTTAAGCCGAGGTACATACAGTGTCCATTGCCCAGCCGACACCCTCGGGGAGGGTTCAGTTAGAGGATTTCCGTCAGCCTCATCAACGGTACAAAGAGCAATTAAGAAAGCTAAGCACCTGAAGAGGCAAACCCCATCACTTGGACCGCTTGCACAGTCGGGTGGGGGGCTTAATGGTGTGGGGAGCAATATTATACTATGGCACCTGCGAGCTTCAGTTTTTGACATCGCGCATGAACGCACATAACTATAACGGCGTGCTAAAAACGGCTTTTCCACATTTCCAAAACCTTTTTCAGAACCTGCAGTGGATTTTTCAGCACGACAATGCTCCAATCCACACTTCCCGATCCGTGAAGTCATGGATTCAGGGGCAAAAAGTTGATCTACTCGCGTGGCCACCATACTCTCCTGACATAAACATAATTGAGAACGTCTGGGGATGGTTGGCCAGAAAAGTGTATGAGTCCGGAAAGCAATATAGTACGAAATCAGAGTAAGTCAAAGGTATCAAACAGGCTTGGTCAACCATATCATTAAACCATAATGAAAAACTGTTCAATTTAATTCCCGATCGAATTTTTGAAGTAATTTCAAATAAAGACGGGGCTACGCATTACTAATATTACTTAAAAATGATTAAAATATCGTAACATTATTGGTCATCAACCTAATTAAATTGAATTTATCGCAGGGGGCGCTAACCTGATGACCAATTTTTGGATACACTTTTTTTGATTTTTTTTCTAAAATATTAATTTAAAAATTTTCTTTATTGTTACAGCAGCCATTGTTGTTTTATTTCAAAGAGAATTGATTGTAGTATAATAGATAAAAATTTCAAAGCTGCAGCTCAAATGGATTAGACATTATTGAACATTGGCGGTGAGTGTAAGGGGGGCGCTAACCTGATGACGCGCAGTGTATATTATCTTAGGCCCTTAATCTATCTTTTCTGGAACGCATATTGAGATCTGAGCAAAAACACAGAAGTTATTCACGAAACAATTTTTGCACCACCCCTCCCCCCACGCTTTGCTTATTACGCATTGGTTGCTGCTTGCGCCCGCGTGTGTGAGGGCACGTTTTTTATGCGTTTATGTGTATGTGTGCGTGTGTGTTTGTTTTTGTATGTGTGTGTTTGTCAATTGTACAGGGTATTTCGAAGTCGAGCTCCTCGACTGCAACGGTCTTACTTGTTTTATATATTACTAGGCATTTCGACTTTAACCCATTAATAGCCACTGTACCCAAGCGAGTACAGAAAATTTGGCGTTTTCAAACGTCAGTTACGCTAAAATGATAAGTCTTATCGAAAAGTTATTTGCGTCCTTTTAGTATACACACTTTGCGCAACAAATAATCGTTGACTGTGCAGCGGGAGCGAAAACACGTTTTTGGTATTTTGAGCTTTTTGTAGCAGTCTTCGTCAGTGTTGCAAAATTTTTGGAGGTTTTGCGACATTCGATCGCATCAAGGGAGTAACGCATAATAAATTGATTGGTTTTTATTTAATAAGTGAACAAAATAACCTATAATTTCAAAATAAAAAGAAGTCGAAAATAAAAAAGCTACTTTTGGGAGCTTTTGGTGAGTTACTAAACGAGTGTACTCGCTTGGGTACAATGGCTAGTAAAGTAATCATTTTCTTGCAGATCTTGCTTTGCATAAAAATGGCATTTAAAAGCATCGGGACATCAAAATTCTATGGCAAACAATTTGACAAACTAAGTAGTGCTTTGGAGTTTGTAGAAAGCAGAGCGGGCAAACAAACGAAACGTTTAACGAACCGTTCGCGAAAGCCAAGGAACGATTCATTTGTTTTGTAGCTGTTACCTCTAGTGAGGGAAAACGAAACCACTAACTTTATATTGCCGAAGAACGCAAACGAAACGATTGGAATATTGTTCTTCCGAAAGCTGCACTGCCTTGAAACGTTTCGGAACGACAACAACAAAGCTGAGAGAAACAAAGAAGTAAGCAACAGAAAAAAACAACAACAATACAAATACAAAGTTTTATTTTTTATTACAAATACAAATAGAGCAGCAAACGTTTCCGAACTATTCGCGCTCGTTGCATATCGTTCCGATTCCCTTTGTCCGCAGATCAAGATGAGAGCATTTCGCTTTACGTTTAGTTTGCGTTCACGAACGCAAACTGAACAGAACTCATTTTGTGTTACAGTTACTTTTGTCGGGTTTTGTTTGTGTTTCGCTCTGTGCAAAGAACGAAACGAAACGATTCAGAAACGTTTCGTTTCGTTTGTTTGCCCGCTCTGGTAGAAAGATCATCAAAAAGTACCAATTTTGACATTGCATAGATTCCACCAGATGGCATTACGGATGATTGGGAAGGCGACGTCGACGAGCTCAACGCCAACCTTATGCCCGAAGACGTTCCAGGTGAAATGGAGGTATTTTGTAGCAGCGATAGTGATGATGACATACCGCTTGAGGAACTGCGCCCTACGGTTAAGTGTTCAAAACCATGCGAAAATGATCCAAAGTGGTCGAAAAGACCATGCGCCATTGCAATGCCAGCAACCAGTTCTTGAATGGTTAGTAAGAGGGAAATGATATCGGAATTAGCAGCGACGTCCACAGTCGAAGTCTTTAAAACATTATTCGACGAAGAAGTGGTGGCCTTAATTGTTGACCAAACTCGTATCTATGCTTTACAGGCTAACGACCACAATATTTCGTTCAACGCCGAAGATTTGCACATTTTTTTGGGCATTTTGCTATATAGTGGCTATTACTCTATGCCGAGAGAAAACGTGTATTGGCAGTTGGATGAAGATACCCGTACTCCAATGGTTGCCAACAACATGGCACGAAACAGATTTAAGGAAATCAAAAAATATCTTCATCTTGCGGACAATAACAATATGGTAGCTACTGACAAAATGGCAAAAGTAAGGCCTTTGATGACACTACTCTGTCAAAAGTATTCCCAATTTGGATATATGCATTGATCTTCACGACCAAGCAATAAATAATTACCGAATAAAATTCCGCGGAAAAAAATGTTGGTGGCCTATTTTCACCGCTATGATAAGTTCCCTTATGGTCAATGCATGGAAGTTGTACAAAACAGCAAACAATTCTAATATGCCATTACTGGAGTTTCATCGTGATATTGTCCGTCATTACCTACGAAATTGCACGCAAACATAATTTCATAAGAGATCAACTGGGTTCAGTGTACCAACTACTTCCGGAAATCATTTTCCAAAAAGAATTATAAACCAATTGCGCTGTCGTCAATGCCATAATCGAATAAGATGGACTTGTGAACAATGCGACGTAGCACTGTGCATAGAAAGAGTGCTTTAAACTTTTTCATATAACAAAAATTGGGGAACAAATAAGCTTATACATTGTGCCATTGTACCCGCTTGAGTACAGCTCCAAAAACCAACTTAAAAATATTTTTTTTTTACTTTCGCGAATTTTTTATTTCAGTTATGTTATTTATGTTTGAAAAAAAAATTTTGATTTTAAATGGTCTTGGCTCTTAATGGGTTAAGGGATTAAGTCCAAGTCCAGTTTCATCCGCCCATTTGTTTATAACTAAAAGCTCACTATAACATACATTTATACTTTCACTAATTCTATTTAACGGACAACTAACATACATTTGAACATCGTCAGAATAAATATGAAATTGACTTTTCGACAATACACTGGGAAGATCATTTACATACAAAGAAAACAGCAGTGGCCCAAGAACGGACCCTTAAGGCACACCGAGCTTGGTCAGAAGAAAAGTTGAAAAGTCAGATGATGTTACTACCGCTTGACTACGATTACTAAGATAGGAGAAGAGAAGTTTGAGGGATGTATTTGAGAATTTGAATAGTTTTGACAATTTTGTACAGAGTATTTCATGGTTCACTGTATCAAACGCTTTACTAAAGTCAAGTAGTCCTTATGTCTTCAGATATTTTTATACCCGTTACTCGTAGAGTAAAAAGGGTATACTAAAGGCGTGCAAATGTATGTAACAGGGAGAAGGAAGCATTTCCGACCCTATAAAGTATATATATTCTTGATCAGCATCAACAGCCGAGTCGATATAGTCATGTCCGTCTGTCCGTCCGTCCATCTGTCTGTATGAACACCTAGATCTCAGAGATGGTAAGAGATAGGTATTGACATGTATGGGACAAATACTTCTTTTATCTGCACGCAGATCAAGTTTATTTCAAATTTTGGCCAGGCCCCCTGCCGCCACCGCAATTTGGAATAAACGTTATATCTCATACAGTTTTAAAGATAGACGATTCGTACCTTCTAAAGATAGTTAGTAATTAGCAAAATGAATCGATTTCTTCGAAATGCCGAAGAAATGATAAAGATCAGATGAGCGGTTCTCAAGTTATAAGTAAAAATGTGACAAATAGCCGAGTTAAAAAAGTGTTGCATACTTTTCAGATTTTCACCCTAAGGAATGCAGGAACACTGTTAAACATGTTTTTTCATGAGTAACGGGTATATCGAAGTCGGTTAGAGCCGACTTTAACTTGCGCTCTCGTTGTTTTTTAAGTTGGTGTTGCAGTTTTTGAATTTGTATTTGCTTCGATTATAGTTGTGATTGTTGTTTTTTGAGTTGTTGTACATTTTTTTTATTTCAACTGTGTTTCTTTGTAGTTGCCTTGGCAACGAAAAGCCGCGTTCACCTCCGCCTTGATTTATTGTGTTTATAATTACTCCCATATAAGAACGCTTTCAAAAGCAATTCCTAACGCTCCAGATCGCGACTGTGCTCTCACGCACACATTGAAATCGTTTCTCTTCGATTTATGTTCTCTGGGCTTTGGTTTTGCGTGCGCTCTTTGCTCTCTGATGCAACTGTAAAGCAAAGTGTGCCTTTCGAAATGAACTGGGAGCAAATAGCTGGCTACCTTGATCACCAACTTTCCACCCAGAGGTGGTTGAATTTACGGAAGATTGGTATGCGGTTAATGTTGAATTATTTTAATTGATTTTTGAATACGAGTTTGAACATGATAAGATAAAAAACAAAAAAGTTTCAAACAAAAGTTTTCCGCGAATTTTTCACATTTCCCGACAGAATTTTCCAAAATCTGTTCTTAGTACTCATTTTCAACATTAGATAAAACAACTGTGCAAATCTCAACTTCTTATCTTTTGTGGTTAACGCTGTGCGGCGGTCACCAGTCAGTCAATTAGTCAGGTTGAACTCTTTTATATATATACTAGCAAATATCCCGTCGCGCTTCGCTGCGCCTTCAACAGTATAGAACCAATGCACAGCGTAATCCCACCAATTTTCCACCCACATCCGTCCAACATCCCACCCACATACCACCCACTTCCCGCCCACATCCCACCCACTTCCCATCTACATCCCACCCACATCCCTCCAACTTCCCGCCACATTCCACACACTTTACATTCACTTACCACCCACTTTCCACCCACTTCCAAAACAACTTACCACCCACAACCCATTCACTCCCCAACCACTTCCCGGCCATTTTCCTCACGGGCGGATTTTCCGATATTGAAAATCACATTAAAATTATTTCGTATTTTGTCCTTACAAACCGAGTTTCAAGCCAATCGGATGAAAAATAGTTTTTTCATGCAAAATTTTCTGGGAATTTTCCGACCGTTGGGTCAAATTTTCCAACTTCGGAATATTACATTTCAAACTATTTCGTATTCTGTCCTTTCAAACCGAATTTCAAGCCAATCGGACGAAAAATAGTTTTTTGCATGCAGAATTTTCCAGCCATTTTCCTCGTGGGCGAATTTTCCGACATTGAAAAATCACATTTCAAATTTTTTCGTATTTTGTCCTTACAAACCGAGTTTCAAGCCAATCGGATGAAAAATAGTTTTTTTCATGCAAAATTTTCCGGGAATTTTCCGACCGTTTGGTAAAATTTTCCAACTTCGGAATATAACATTTCAAACTATTTTGTGTTCTGTCCTTTCAAACCGAGTTTTAAGCCAATCGACTGAAAAATAGTGTTTTTCATGCAAAATTTTCCGGGAATTTTCCGACCGTTGGGTCAAATTTTCCTACTTTGGAATATCACATTTCAAACTATTTCGTATTCTGTCCTTTCAAACCGAATTTCAAGCCAATCGGATGAAAAATAGTTTTTTTCATGCAGAGTTTTCCAGCCATTTTCCTCGTGGGCGGATTTTCCGACATTGAAAAATCACATTTCAAATTATTTCGTATTTTGTCCTTACAAACCGAATTTCAAGCCAATCGGATGAAAAATAGTTATTTTCATGCAGAATTTTCCGGAAATTTTCCGACCCTTGGGTCAAATTTTCCAACTTCTGAATATTACATTTCAATTTATTTCACCTACTTTCCTTTCAAACCGAATTTCAAGCCAATCGGATGAAAAATAGTTTTTTGCATGCAGAATTTTCCGGCCATTTTCCTCGTGGGCGGATTTTCCGACATTAAAAATCACATTTCAAATTATTTCGGATTTTGTCCTTACAAACCGAGTTTCAAGCCAATCGGATGAAAAATAGTTTTTTTCATGCAGAATTTTCCGGGAATTTTCCGACCGTTGGGTCAAATTTTCCAACTTCGGAAAATTACATTTCAATTCATTTCACCTACTTTCCTTTCAAACCGAATTTCAAGCCAATAGGATGAAAAATAGTTGTTTTCATGCAGAATTTTCCGGGAATTTTCCTCGTGGGCGGATTTTCCAAAATCGGGAAAACACGTGTCAAATTATTTCGCGTACTAAGCTTACAAATCAAGTTTCAAGTCAATCGGATGAAAAATAACATTTTTCCCATACAAACTTTTCCGACGCTTTTCCGACTTTTCCGGGTGGAATTTTCCAAAACCCCGTCTTAGTACGCACTTTCACCACCAACAGAAACTTCTGTGAAAATTACAGCCCTCTATCTCTTACCGTTTGGGCTGTGCGATGATTGCCAATCAGTGAATCAGTCAGTGAATCAGTCAGTGAATCAGTCAATCAGGACACTTTCTTTTATATATATAGAGACTAGCAAATAACCCGTCGCGCTTCGCTGCGCCTTCAACAGTATAGAACCAACGCACACCCACGACCCGCCCACATCCCACCCACTTCCCACCAACTTCCCGCCCACATCACACCCACTTCAAGTCCACATCCCACACAATTCCCGTCCACTTCCAGCCCCCTTCCCGTCCACTTCCCGCCCACATCCCACCCACTTCCCACCTAAATCCCACCCACTTCCCGCCCTCATCCCACCCACATCCCATCCATTTTCCGCCCACATACCACCCACTTCCCACCCTCTCTCCACCCTCCTCCCGTCCACTTCCCGCCAATTTCCCGCCCACTTCCCATCCACATATCACCCACTTCACTATGGGAAAAAAGTCAGTAATTTTGGCATTAACTTTTAAAATAAAGCTAGAGCTCTACAAATTTGCACAAATGATTGTTAGACAAAACTAAAATTTCGAAAAAATATTTAGGCGATTGGACCACGCCTTCCTTCCGCCCCCATACCAACAATAATCCATTTATTTCGCATTTATTATAATAAATTTTTTTAAATTATAAATTATGCTTATAATGCTTTAAAAAAAATACCAGAACTTAAAAAACATGTACTTTTATTAAAATTTATGTTTATATTCAAGAATTGTTAGAAACTAACCTAGTTTGATTTTATTTATTTGCTTAGTTTTCTTCAATTTCCTCATCTAAAGAAATATTATTTAGGCATGTGAATACGTAATTCTCTTTATCTTCAATCACACTGGTCTGCGGGTTTATAATATAAAGCAGTTTTTCTTACATCACCTATGTTGTCACTGCTCATTGTCTTCTTTAATACAAAGGCCACTTCTGGTTCCTTCGACTTTTTTGCCGAAACTGCAGCAGCATGTAGAAGTAGTGATGTTGAATGTCCTTGTTCTGAAGCCAGCTCAGAAGCTAATGTCCTCTTAAGGCAAGGTCCTGCATCTTCATAACGTAGCTGCTTTCGTCCACCTTGGATTTGTGTCATTTCTTGCTTCTCGATAGCAACTATAATTTTAGATGCCGGCCACCGTGCGAGTTTTGAGCTGAATCGCTCCAACATGTGATTGCATTTCGGTAAGTGCTTGTGTAAATAAGCAATAAATTGGTTCACTTTCTTTGAAATTGCAGTCGTTTGGTATTTAGTCAGGAAGGATTCATCAATATTTTCCAAAATATAACTTTTTACTGCGTCTCCTTCGCGTTTGTTGTTGCTCCAAATCTCAAGCAGCGCTGCATGAGTGAACTCATAGACACCTGCAAACAGTCATTTTTTCCGAAAAGGGGGCAAAACGGGGCAAAAGCTTTAATACTTTTTAATTCTATATTAATTGGTTAACACTATTTAACTGGAACCTTGGTGATTCGTTGTGCTATATAAAAGTAATATTCCACAGAACACACGCACGTTTGTTAGTATACACCTTAAAATACACACGAACAACACATTGGACAATTTAATATCAACACATAACAATCGAAAATCATGTATTTACCATTAATCTACATACCTTGACCTGCTTTTTCCATATTTACACTTTAATTTTATATTTGGAACAGAGGTATCATCGAAGCTGCAAGTTGATTAATATTTCCTGCTCTTTTTGACAATTCAATGCACCACTGAATCAGCTGACTTTGAAAGCGCGCAAAAATGAAGGGTACTCCGTAAAAATGTTATAAAATCATTTTTATCTTATCTTGTTAATAAGGATTAAAAAAATTTAAATCGTTTTAAAATATCTAACACAAAAAAAAATTGCATTTATGCCAAAAATGTCAACATTTTTCCCATACTGCACTTCCCGCCAATTTTCCGCCCACATCCCAACCACATCCCGCCCACATCCCACACACATCCCACACACATCCCGACCACATCCCGCCCACATTTCACACACATCCCACCCAATTCCCGCCTACATCCCACCCACTTCCCGCCCACAACCCATTCACTTCCCATTCACTAAAAACATAAATTAATTCCGATTTTGACCTTACAAACCGAGTTTCAAGTCAATCGGGTATAAAAAAGTTTTTTGCATGCAGAATTTTCCGGCCATTTTCCTCACGGGCGAATTTTCCGACTTTGAAAATTCACATTTCAAATTATTTCGTATTCTATCCTCACAAACCGCGTTTCAAGCCAATAGGATAAAAAATAGTTGTTTTCATGCAGAATTTTCCGGGAATTTTCCGACTGTTGGGTCAAATTTTCCATCTTCGGAATATAACATTTCAAACTATTTCGTGTTCTGACCTTTCAAACCGAATTTCAAGCCAATCGGATGAGAAATAGTTTTTTGCATGCAGAATTTTCCGGCCATTTTCCTCGTGGGCGGTTTTTCCGACATTGAAAAATCACATATTAATTTATTTCGTATTTTGTCCTTAAAAACCGAGTTTCAAGCCAATCTGATGAGAAATAGTTTTTTTTCGTGCAGAATTTTCCGGAAATTTTTCGACCGTTGGGGCAAATTTTTCAACTTCGGAAAATCACATTTTAATTCATTTCACCTACTTTCCTTTCAAACCGAGTTTCAAGCCAATCGGATGAAAAATAATTTTTTTTATGCAGGATTTTCCGGTCATTTTCCTCATGGGCGGATTTTCCAAAATCGGGAAAACACGTGTCAAATTATTTCGCGTACTTAGCTTACAAACCAAGTTTCAAGTCAACCGGATGAAAAATAACATTTTTCCCATACAAACTTTTCCGACGCTTTTCCGACTTTTCCGGGTGGAATTTTCCAAAACCCCGTCTTAGTACGCAATTTCACCACCAAAAGAAAATCCTGTGAAAATTACAGCCCTCTATCTCTTACCGTTTGGGCTGTGCGATGATTGCCAATCAGTCAGTCGCGCTTCGCTGCGCCTTCAACAGTATAGAACCAACGCAAACCACGCACATACCACCCACTTTCCGCCCTCTTCCCGTCCACTTCCCGCCCACTTCCCGCCCACTTCACGCCCACTTCCCGCTCACATCCCGCTCACATCCCACCCACACTCCACCCACTTCCCGCCCACACACCTCCCACTTGCCGCCCATTTCCCGCCACATTCCACACACTTTACATCCACTTACCACCCACTTTCCACTCACATCCCACTCACATCCCACCCACATCCCAGTGGGCATCCCGGCGGTATTTCCAACATCGGAAAATGAAAACACAAATGAATTCTTATTTTGACCTTACAAACCGAGTTTCAAGAAACTCGGGTGAATAATCATATTTTTCATGCAGAATTTTCCGGGAATTTTACGCATGGGGTCGAATTTTCCGACATGGAAAAATCACATTTTAAATTATTTCGTATCCTACCCATACAAGTTTCAAGTCACTCGGATGAAAAATACTTTTTTTGCAAGCAGAATTTTCCGGTCATTTTCCTCACGGGCGGATTTTCCGACATTGAAAAATCACATTTCAAATTATTTCATATTCTATCCTTGAAAACCGAGTTTCAAGCCAATCTGATGCCAAATAGTTTTTTTCTTGCAGAATTTTCCGGGAGTTTTCCGACCGTCAGGGCAAATTTTCCAATATCTGAAAATCACATTTCAATTTATTTCACCTACTTTCCTTTCAAACCGAATTTCAAGCCAATCGGATGAAAAATAGTTTTTTGCATGCAGAATTTCACATTTCAATTTATTTCGTATTTTGTCCTTTCAAACCGAGTTTCAAGACAATCGGATGAAAAATAGTTTTTTCATGCAAAATTTTCCGGGAATTTTCCGACTGTTGGGTCAAATTTTCCAACTTCGGAATATCTCATTTCAAACTATTTCGTATTCTGTCCTTTCAAACCGAATTTCAATTCAATCGGACGAAAAATAGTTTTTTCATGCAAAATTTTCCGGGAATTTTCCGACTGTTGGGTCAAATTTTCCAACTTCGGAATATCTCATTTCAAACTATTTCGTATTCTGTCCTTTCAAACCGAATTTCAAGCCAATCGGATGAAAAATAGTTGTTTGCATGCAGAATTTTCCGACCATTTTCCTCGTGGGCGGATTTTCCGACATCGAAAAATCACATTTCAATTTATTTCGTATTTTGTCCTTACAAACCGAGTTTCAAGCCAATCGGATGATAAATAGTTTATTTTCATACAACATTTTCCGGGAATTTTCCGACCGTTGGGTCAAATTTTGCAACTTCGGAATATCACATTTCAAACTATTTCGTATTTTGTCCTTACAAACCGAATTTTAAGCCAATCGGATGAAAAATAGTTGTTTGCATGCAGAATTTTCCGACCATTTTCCTCGTGGGCGGATTTTCCGACATTGAAAAATCACATTTCAATTTATTTCGTATTTTGTCCTTACAAACCGAGTTTCAAGCCAATCGGATGCCAAATAGTTTTTTTCATGCAGAATTTTCCGGGAATTTTCCGACCGTTGGGTCAAATTTTCCAACTTCGGAATATCTCATTTCAAACTAATTCGTATTCTGTCCTTTCAAACCGAATTTCAATTCAATCGGACGAAAAATAGTTTTTTCATGCAAAATTTTCCGGGAATTTTCCGACTGTTGGGTCAAATTTTCCAACTTCGGAATATCTCATTTCAAACTATTTCGTATTCTGTCCTTTCAAACCGAATTTCAAGCCAAACGGATGAAAAATAGTTGTTTGCATGCAGAATTTTCCGACCATTTTCCTCGTGGGCGGATTTTCCGACATCGAAAAATCACATTTCAATTTATTTCGTATTTTGTCCTTACAAACCGAGTTTCAAGCCAATCGGATGATAAATAGTTTATTTTCATACAACATTTTCCGGGAATTTTCCGACCGTTGGGTCAAATTTTGCAACTTCGGAATATCACATTTCAAACTATTTCGTATTTTGTCCTTACAAACCGAATTTCAAGCCAATCGGATGAAAAATAGTTGTTTGCATGCAGAATTTTCCGACCATTTTCCTCGTGGGCGGATTTTCCGACATTGAAAAATCACATTTCAATTTATTTCGTATTTTGTCCTTACAAACCGAGTTTCAAGCCAATCGGATGCCAAATAGTTTTTTTAATGCAGAATTTTCCGGGAATTTTCCGACCGTTGGGTCAAATTTTCCTACTTCGGAATATCACATTTCAAACTATTTCGTATTTTGTCCTTACAAACCGAGTTTCAAGCCAATCGGATGAAAAATAGTTTCTTTTCATGCAGAATTTTCCGGGAATTTTCCGACCGTTGCGTCAAATTTTCCTACTTCGGAATATCACATTTGAAACTATTTCGTATTCTGTCCTTTCAAACCGAATTTCAAGCCAATCGGACGAAAAATAGTTTTTGGCATGCAGAATTTTCCGACCATTTTCCTCGTGGGCGGATTTTCCGACATTGAAAAATCACATTTCAATTTATTTCGTACTTTGTCCTTACAAACCGAGTTTCAAGCCAATCGGATGAAAAATAGTTTCTTTTCATGCAGAATTTTCCGGGAATTTTCCGACCGTTGGGTCAAATTTTCCTATTTCGGAATATCACATTTCAAACTATTTCGTATTCTGTCCTTTCAAACCGAATTTCAATTCAATCGGACGAAAAATAGTTTTTGGCATGCAGAATTTTCCGACCATTTTCCTCGTGGGCGGATTTTCCGACATTGAAAAATCACATTTCAATTTATTTCGTACTTTGTCCTTACAAACCGAGTTTCAAGCCAATCGGATGAAAAATAGTTTTTTTTCATGCAGAATTTTCCAGGAATTTTCCGACTGTTGGGTCAAATTTTCCAACTTCGGAAAATTACATTTCAATTCATTTCACCTACTGTCCTTTCAAACCGAATTTCAAGCCAATAGGATAAAAAATAGCTGTTTTCATGCAGAATTTTCCAGGAATTTTCCTCGTGGGCGGATTTTCCAAAATCGGGAAAACACGTGTCAAATTATTTCGCGTACCAAGCTTACAAACCAAGTTTCAAGTCAATCGGATGAAAAATAACATATTTCCCATACAAACTTTTCCGACGCTTTTCCGACTTTTCCGGGTGGAATTTTCCAAAACCCCGTCTTAGTACGCACTTTCACCACCAAAGGAAACTCCTGTGAAAATTACAGCCCTCTATCTCTTACCGTTTGGGCTCTGCGATGATTGCCAATCAGTCAGTCAGTCAGTCAGTCAGTCAGTGAATCAGTGAATCAGTCAGGACACTCTCTTTTATATTTATAGAGATAGACTAGCAAATAACCCGTCGCGCTTCGCTGCGCCTTCAACAGTATAGAACCAACGCACACTGACTTCAAGTCCACATCCCACACACTTCCCGTCCATTTCCAGCCCTCTTCCCGTCCACTTCCCGCTCACATCCCACCCACCTCCCGCCCACATCCCACCCACTTCCCGCCCTCTTTCCTTCCACTTCCCGCCCTCTTTCCTTCCACTTCCCGCCAATTTTCCGCCCACATCCCACCCACATCCCGCCCACATACCACCCACTTCCCACCCTCTTCCCGTCCACTTCCCGCCCACATCCCACCCACTTCCCGCCAATTTCCCGCCAAAATCCCACCCACTTTCCATCTACATCCCACCCACATCCCTCCAACTTCCCGCCACATTCCACACACTTTACATCCACTTATCACCCACTTCCAAAACAACTTACCACCCACAACCCATTCACTTCCCAACCACTTCTCAGTGGGCATCCCGGCGGTATTTCCAAAATCGGAAAATAAAAACAAAAATTAATTTGGATTTTGACCTTACAAACCGAGTTTCAAGTCAATCGGGTATAAAATTGTTTTTTTGCATGCAGAATTTTCCGGCCATTTTCCTCGTGGGCGGATTTTCCGACATTGAAAAATCACATTTCAAATTATTTCGTATTCTATCCTCACAAACCGCGTTTCAAGCCAATGGGATGAAAAATAGATTTTATCATGCAGAATTTTCCGGGAATTTTCCGACTGTCAGGGCAAATTTTCCAACTTCGGAAAATCACATTTCAATTTATTTCACCTACTTTCCTTTCAAACCGAATTTCAAGCCAATCGGATGAAAAATAGTTTTTTGGAAGCAAAATTTTCCGGCCATTTTCCTCGTGGGCGGATTTTACAAAATCGGGAAAACACGTGTCCAATTATTTCGCGTACTAAGCTTACAAACCAAGTTTCAAGTCAATCGGATGAAAAATAACATTTTTCCCATACAAACTTTTCCAACGCTTTTCCGACTTTTCCGGGTGGAATTTTCCAAAACCCTGTCTTACTACGCACTTTCACCACTAACAGAAACTCCTGTCCAAATTTCAGCTTTCTATCTCTTACCGTTTAGGCTGTGCGATGATTGCCAATCAGTGAATCAGTCAGGACACTTTCTTTTATTTACAAAAAAGATATACCAAAATATATTTGAAGAAACTGTTCTTCTTTTTGAGAGTCTGGCCAAAGACCACCAACTAAGTGATAGACTTAACCCTGCACTTTGAAGGTTGGCATAAATCCATCATTTTCAATTCTTTTGCTACCAAATGACGTCAATTGAAAGCAGCAGTTGTATTTCCTGATACGGTCTATAAAATGGCCATGGCTGGGATGGTCACCTAGAATGAGACTTTTAAGTGGTTCGGGTAAAGCTTTAAAAGGAAGAAGTACTTTTCCATCTTTGCAGCACATACCTTTAGTCTCATCTTTCCATTTGAGAGCATCATAGAATTGACATCTGTGATCCATTTGACCTAGTTGAATAACTTTATCTGTGTTATATGCCGTTTCGGGATCGTACAATAAGACAGAGTTTGCCTTAACTTTCCATGGACGCAGACATGTTTCAGCTCCGACTTACTGTAGGATTCTGTGCCTCATACCTTCTTACTGCAGCTCGATGCAATTCAGGATTCTGAGTCTGATATTTTTTAGCTGCAGCTTGATGCACCTCAGGATTATGAGCCTGATATTTCTTAGCTGCAGCTAGGTTAACCTCAGTATTCTGAGTCTGATATTTATCAGCTGCAACTCGGTGCACCTCAGGATTTTGAGCCTGATACTTTTTAGCTGCATCATTACGCTCATTGCGATGCTTAGACCGATACTTTTCAGATGCAAATCTTACGCTGCTAATTTTTGGTTATATCAGAAAATCTAGCCCTTCTCTTAATAGCTCTTTTCTTTTCGCCTGTTTTAGATTTATTTTGAAGTGAAACATCTTCGTTAGGCAAGCTTTCAGAAGGAATGTAAACATCAAAATGCCCATTTGATAAGTCTCCGGTGAACCGCAGTCTTTTCAAAGGGTTTTTACAACTACCGAAGTTTTCTAAAATGTTTCGATTTTGAAACACTTCAATAAAAACTGGTCGCTGGTTCTCCAGCTGCCATTAACTTGCATGTGGTCCCATATGTGTTGGGCCGCATCATTTCGCTTCCATATATTGCCGGTGCACTCTACATATTTCCTTTAGAATTAAAGATGTACACAGAGAAATGATCCTATCGGTTAATAACATGCGATACTATTTCCTGGCGAATCGTATCAGCAAATTCTTGTGTGCCGTCTAAACCATACGAAATTGCTCTGAAGAGGCATGCTCCGTCGCCTATTATAGGCACCACGGAAAAAGGCAGCATTGCGCCATTTATATTAAGGTATTCAGTTACCATGATTGCTATAAGTTGGCTTTAAATATATCAAGTCAGCCAATTCTGAGGATATTTTAAGCAATGATATTGCAAAAAATTGAGTTCGTGTCTTAAAAATTTTATTAAAATTTTTTTCCAGTACTGATTATGTAAGGTGAGGTCTTTACTATACTGTGTCCTTATCTATATATATAAATCTGTACGCCCGACTGACAGACTGACATATTATCAAGCCACAGCGAAAACGGCTTATCGTACAGGTCTGATTTTTGGCATAGACCTTCGTTTAGTTATGCAGGCGCTCACTAAGAAAGGAAATTGGAAAATGTTTTACCAATCTTCTGAAAAGGCCAATTAAAGGTTGTATGGGTCATAACGGTTTTTCCGCTCAGTCAATGTTGTGGAAAAGATGTTTGGCTGAGAACGCGAGAGAGAGTGAGAGCGCGCTGAGAGCGTGCATATGTATGTGTGTGTTTTTTTCACATAAACAGGCAATAAATCAAATTGAGAATGGCCTCATCCAATTGCATTAAATCTAATGGCACATAAAAAGCACATCGATAGCTTTAACAATATCTTGACCGTATATATCACAATAAAGGTTAAAATTTCACAAAGGTAGAATCCAAAAATTGTGCTGTGTGTTTTTTCTGTCATACGCACAACAGACACAGCGAGCACCGTGCTCTAAGTCTTTTGTTAGAGGTGAGATCGGAAAAGTGATGGCACACATGTCGTGAGCAGTTTTCTTAAAATTAATTGTCTTCCTACCCATTTGCGAGTCTTTTTAATAAACTAGGCTGTGAGTTGATAATCTAGGAGATTTATATCGATTGAAGCGCCTAAAAATTCATAACAACTTTTCGCAATGAAAATTGAATTTAAATCAATTTAGCTTTTTGAGGACTAAAAATAAGAGGGCAGCGGGAGTTGTGACCTTTATTGAAAATGTATTTTTTTCCGATTTTAAATAGGAATGGTTAAATTTGCATCTAATTTTTCCTATTTTAAAAAATAAATTTTCCCTGTTTTGGTTGACAGGAAGACAGGAAGGCAATAATTTTTAATTCAGGAATTTTCACGCGACTTGAAAATTTGGTTGTGTCCGGTACGACGGGACGGGATAGAGTTTAATATGTGTACAGATCACTGCTTTTTCCGCGCCTTGCTTAATCCTCTATTCCCAGATTGATTTATTTTAATCAACCGTAAATTCGAAACACTGTCTAAACACTAAGCTAATGAAGCCAATGATATTAAAAAAGAATTTGCTTTTTAACAAATAGATAATATATAAATACAGTGTTCAGAGAGCTATACAAGTTTATCTACTTACTATGATTTTTTCAAAACTTGGACGCGGACAAAGTCGCGGCGGGTTCAGCTAGTATAATATATATTTAGACTGACAGTTAAGAAAGACAACAACAACAAATACTATAATTTCTTTTACAATCAGTATTCAAAAATATTGTAAAATACTTATATCAAGAATTTAAACTATTTGGAAAATAGTTACATGCAAATTTTTCGATAATTATTTTCGGTCTTAAATAGACTGAATTTTGTATTTGGCGCCTAAAATATTCAAGCATGCAAAATATTTTTGGCAAAAAAATACGTAAATTTGCGAGTTTCTGCTTAACAAAGAATTGCAGCAACAACACCACAGATATCTAAATCTAAAAATGTTTAAATCCGAATACCACTCGCAAGTTATTCAGTTACTAATGATTACAATTAGTTGGCTTAAAGTCAGCAACTTCTACTTTTTTTACTGTTACTAATGCTTATAGTACTAAAACTAATACTACTATACTAAAACTACTAACTAATATTTTGATCGAAAATTCAAATAAAATTTTACGATATTTTTGTTCAGTCTTAATAGACTTGGATAGTTGTATTGGAGCCTTAAATATTTCAGGCATGCAAAAATTTTTGGCAACAATTACTTAAAATTGCAAAATTGTGTTTAAAACAGTATTGCAAAAAAATAATGGGAGGTATACTTGCGTTTACAACTACAACAACACTTCTTAGAGGTCAATAGCTGCAAAATATTAATTTCGGTAATACTGCCCGCTATTGGTGACAATCAATTGTAGACTGATTGATTAGCAAAGAATGAGAATGCCACTTCCATTTGGACACACGCACATACACGCAATCTAAAAGAGTACATATGTTTTTAATGTGCATATGTACGTGTGTGTGCGTAAGTGTAAAACCAAAACAAAACGCAGGACAACAATATTTTTTTTGTTCATCAATTTCGTTTCTGGTATCTCTGATATCAAAAATGGCCAGCATAAACAAATCACTGGCCAAAACATTTATATTAAGGTACGAAACCTTTATCCAAATTGTTAGAACTGCAGTTCTAGAAGAGAGAGAGAGATCCATGTCTATAACAGGGTTCCCCAAAAAGAGAGCGTGAAAATGTTACTTAGTCTCTCACTAACACTAAGTGTCGCATGTCTTCGGTAAGCATTCGGTGATATTTGGCGAATACTCAGTCGGACTTGGGTGCATGACAGAAGTCCATATTTTATGCCAACTTCTCAAGTCAGAAGGCTTGCCAAAACCTGAAGGTTCCGTTTCGTTTGTCTTAAGAAACGCCGAGAAACTCAGGGGTTGTTGTTGCAACCGTTTACCGTTTGGGTGCCGTCACGCGGCAGCCTTCGGGTTCCGCGTTTCTCCTTACGAACTCAGTACTTCAGATGCACTGACTTTGTATATCGTAGGGAGGAAGACCTGGCCGTAAGCTTACGAATTCATGTTTATTGCATGCCTTTGATTAAAATGTCACCCCCATAAAGAACTCTACTACTTCTTCTTCTTCTTTATTGGCCCGATGCTTGCATCACAACCGTTTGACGGTCTCGGCCGCTGCAACTAATGTCCGCCAGTCGCTTCTGCTCCGTGCGAGCTCTCACCAGTTTTTCACGCCAAGCTTAGAAATGTCTTTCCGCACCTGGTCGTCCCACCTTAGAGGTGGTCGTCCCACCTTGCCTTGTCCCAGTTCTTTCGCATTCCTTTTGTAGACGATTTTTGCTGGAGCTTGAATATCCATACGGGTAACATGTCCCAGCCAGCGCAGCCGCTGTTGCTTTATGCGCTTGACCAGACTAGTATCCCCATAGAGCTTATACACTTCGTCATTCCTTCGGATGCGAAAGTCCTCGCCAACTTTCAAAGGTCCATAAATCCTGCGAAGAATCTTTCGCTGGAAAACGTCAATCGCCGCCTTATCCGCTGATGATATTGCCCATGCTTCTGCGCCGTATTGCAGGACTGGGATGATAAGCGACTTATATAGCGCTATTTATACCCGTTACTCGTAGAGTAAAAAGGGTATACTAAAGTCGTGCAAATGTATGTAACAGGCAGAAGGAATCATTTCCGACCATATAAAGTATATATATTCTTGATCAGCATCAACAGCCGAGTCGATATAGACATGTCCGTCTGTCCGTCCGTCCGTCTGTCCGTCTGTCTGTATGAACACCTAGATCTCAGAGATGGTAAGAGATAGAGGTTTGACATGTATGGGACAAATGCTTCTTTTTTCTGCACGCAGGTCAAGTTTGTTTCAAATTTTGGCCACGCCCACTCCCGCCCCCGCAATTTGGAAAAAACGTTATATCTTCTACAGTTTTGAAGATAGACGACTCGTTTAAAGATCGGATGAACGGTTCTCAAGTTATGAGCAAAATCAAAAAATGTTGCATACTTTTTGGATGGTCGACCTAGAGAACGCAGGAACACTGTTAATTATGTTTTCCATGAGTAACGGGTATTTCGAAGTCGGTTGGAGCCGACTTTAACTTACGCTCTCGTTTTGTTCTTCGCTTGAGGTTTCTGCTCTTGAGCTCGATGTTTCTCTCATAGGTCTTCTCCAGGATTTGGCGCAATGTGAGTATCTGGTCTGTGGTGGATTTAGCAGGTCTTAAGCCACACTGATAAGGTCCAATCAGTGTATCAATAAACCGCTTTAGACGTTTACAAATAATGCGGGACAGAACCTTATATGCGATGGGGAGGAGACTGATCCCGCGGTAGTTGGCGCAAACTGCAAGGTCTCCTTTTTTAAAGATTGGACAGAGAACACTTAGATTCCAATCGTCGGGCATGCTTTCGTCAACCCATATACGGCACAGAAGAAGGTGCATGCACCTTACCAATTCTTCGCCTCCAGCCTTGAACAATTCAGCGGGCAGCTCATCAGCGCCTGGCGACTTGTTGTTCTTTAGCCTTCTTATGGCTAAACAGACTTCCTGTTGGGTCGGGGGGTCTATCTCTATGTTGTCGATTGGTGGCATCGTTACTTCTCTAAAGGCGGCATCATGTTCGTCATCGCCTCCCAGTAGGTTGGAGAAGTAACTTCTCCATTTGTTAAGCGCCACTTGCGGATCTGTGACCAGATTCCCCTGTTCGTCTTTGCATTGTGCGACTCTGGGCTTGAAACCTTCTGTTAATTGCTTAATCTTTTGGTAAAATTTTCGAGTCTCACTCATGCCGAATAACATCTCGACTTCCTCGCGCATGCACTCACTGCAAAGCCGCACCCAAACTCGTGCTTGGAGACATGCCCGCTGTAGTATATCTCCCAGGGGGGTGGTGGATTCTGTTCTGTCTTCTCTTTTGGTAGCGTTATTATCTTGCTCCCCTGTCCAATCCATCGCATTTCCTGGAGTGCGGTAACGTCAGATGAATATTTCTTGAGGACATTCACCAAGGCGATACATCACCATCTCTGTTGAGGGTGCGGACATTCCAGGTGCATATTCTCAAATCGTGGTCCTTAAAACGTTTGCGTGGGTCGTCGTCAGGGGTGTCCGTATCCGAGGCATTGTAGTCGCAGTTTTCATTGGTGGTGATTTTTTATGGTGGTGGGTACCAAACCCAACGCACTAACCCTATATATTATACCCTTTAGGGAAGGGGGGAGGGACGCCGCTCACGTTAGTCAGCAGCAAATGCGGGTGCATTGCCACTGCTTCCGGTGGTCACCACGAGGAGGTGTGCGTCGACTTGAGACGTAGTAAGCCAGGATCACTCTGGGTTCGCCAAGTTGAACCGTTCAGAAGCTTTACCTGACCACATACGCCCCCATTATGTCCAGAAGATCTATGACTAGAAGTTCTGAACCATCAAGAACTCTACTACACTTGAGTTTATTTGCAATTTTTATTAACAATTAATTTAATGTACAAACCAACAACTATTTTTGTTTATTTCTATTATTATTATTGATGTTCGCCATGATACCTTTGGTAGGGATGATTGTTAGTTAATTGGCCTTTAAAAGTGTTGTAGCTTATCGTTTCTGCAGGAATGACCTGTTTCAAGTAATAAAATTGATTAATAATGAAAAATTAATGATAATTATAATACTTTAGTGCTATTGAGTTTGTAGATGTAACTAAATTCAATACTCACCAACAATATATTGCGCATTAATAATTAAAAAATTATTTTATATATTCTCTGGAAACACGTATTTTTTTCAGCGTAAGCCGAAATCTGACCTTGGAATTTTTTTCGCTCTTCTCTCTCTCGTTTGGTCAACGTTTGCCAAGCGTTCGGAGCTGACTTCGTTTTCCTACTTCGTGCTCAATCCCACGACTAAGAGAGACTGAACCGATTCGCGATAGGCCGACTTTTAGCCTTACGAATACCTGAGAAAAGAACGTATGAGTTTTTCATGATGATAAATGGGCTAATGTCATGCCAAAAAAATATGTAGTGACTATTTCCTGAAGTTTCATGCCATCAAATGTACTTATTTTGGTAAGCACATGCTGCAAAGTCCGACTGGGTAAGTTCGTGCCCTGTTAGCCATACACATAAACTTTTGCGATCGTTTTTCTGTTCTTTTTGTTGCTTGCAGCGGAGCAGCAGCGATGCATACTATATACATATATTGAGCAAGTTTTTGTTTTGTCTTGACATACGTCACACCATATAGTAATCTATTAAAGGATTGTATAAAATAAACACTCGGGCCTGTTCCGAATTTCGACTCGGTTTTCGTGTAAACTTTAGTATTTTGCAGTCAAATTTGAAAACGTTTTATAGAAGGCGACAAATATACCTGTGGCTACTAGATCAGGAATAACAGAACTCTGAATTGTGGCAGCAGCTGAAACCGATTGCTTAATCCCAAATGAATTTAAATCGAGAGAAAATTGCGACAGGATCTAGTAGCCTCAAATTAACTTGACACTTACGTTTAAATTTATACAAATTGCATTTGAAATTCTCATGTTTACACGAAAATCGAGTCGGAATTCGGAACAGGCCCCAATATGTTAAAACACCTAAAATAATAATAACAAATTATTAAAAAAAAAAAAATTAAAAAATATATATTAATTTCTCATACGGGGGGATTTGATCCCACGCCTCAACGTTTTCAAAGCGAGTGTCTTAGCCATTTGACCACAGTCCAATTTGCATATTGTCTGGCCAAATGCAAGCCAAATGCAAGCCAAATACATTACACAAATTTTTTCGGATTGGTTGGTGGGTGATAGAGAAGACACTACATATAATAGATGCCTCGCCTCATAGAAACTTTTTTATTTTTCGTTTTGAAGCTTGTGGACAGGGGCGCGCCCACGAAACAAATCTAAAAATAGAACAAGCCTTTCACAGCTGCCAAGGTCAACTTAGTTTCGATTTTAACATTGCTCAACATCAAAGCGAATAAGGTTCACATTTTTACGACAACGCCAGAGCATCAGCGAAATGAGGTTCACATTTTTTCGACTGACGCCGAAGGTTTCAATAGCGTTGAGGGATTGACTCTCGTCTCATGGAAAAAATGTCGTGAGTTCGAATCCAGGTGCAGACCAGATATTTTTTTTATCATTTGTGTGAAATAAGAGTTGCTTCAATTTCACTTCTGCCTTCGGATATGGTCTTTGTCCCTGCAACATCTGATGTTGCCTGCAACATGACTTTGTTGTTAGCCATGACGTCGAATGAGCGCCTCGGCTATAGAGGTAACATGCTAAGATATTTGACCGCATTTTTAATTCACTCTTAGCCGTTGAGCTGAAATGACGGGAAGAAAAAGCGGAGAAAAATGCTGCGTGCAGAAATGCCAAAAATCAAAGCGAAAATTTCCGAATATGAAATTTTTCCGATTTCCTGATGCCGATTTATTTATTTACCATATATGGCGTGAAAAATGCAAAAAAAAACTTTTGAAAATTATGAAAAAAAATTATTTATTTTTCAGGACCATTTCTCAAGTACCTATATAGGTGTAAAAAATTTAAAAAGGACGTTATTCCTACATTAAACATGGACGAAGATATGAATATGAATTATGATGATTTTGATGAAACCGAAATGCCATCTCCCTCAAAGAAATCAAAAGGAGATGATATTGTATGTAGCAACTGCGCAAGAAATTTGAGAGCAGCTACAAATTATAGAAATAAAAACAGATATTTGTTAGATAAAATAAAAATTCTTAAGGCCAAATTGCAGTCTGCGAAAAAGAATATATTGCCAGTAAAGAAAAATACGCAGAAAGTAAATTTGCAAGCAACTATTGATTGCTTTAAAATTAGTAATGAATCAAAAATTTTTTGCAAATTACTTACAGAACATTCGTCCAAAAAAGTATACTGACGACGTTAAGTACTTAGCTCAAAATATTTTTTATTTTTCGCAGTCAACATATTTATTTTTACGAAACAAGTTTAACCAAAATTTGCCACACGTTAGCACTCTAAGCAGGTGGGCTCCAATAAAGTTTCTTCATCCTGGATTTGAAAATAGTGCAACCAATTCGATTGCGAAATTCTGTTTAGAACTAAAAGAAAAAAAACGAGAAGGCCAAGCTAACTTCGTCTTTGCCGAAGTTTTAATACCCTTGCAAATGTTTTAATACAACAGAGTTTACGAACGTCAGCATTAAAACAAACCATTTTTCTGATAAAAGCCACTTTTCGGCCGATAGTTTCTATGGCAGCTATAAGATATAGTCATCCGATTTTGACCAAAACTTTCAAATCTGTGTAAGAGCGTATAAAACTAATAATTGCCGAAGCGGAAGGCGTTTACATTAAAAACAAAAAAGTTTTCTCACAAAGACCCACTTTTCGACCGATAGTTCCTATGGCAGCTATAAGATATAGTCATCCGATTTTGACAAAAACTTCCAAATCTGTGTAAAAGCGTATAAAACTAATAATTGCTGAAGCGGAAGGCGTTTACATTAAAAACAAAAAAGTTTTCTCACAAAGACCCACTTTTCGACCGATAGTTCCTATGGCAGCTATAAGATATAGTCATCCGATTTTGACCAAAACTTCCAAATCTGTGTAAAAGTGTATAAAACTAATAATTGTCGAAGCGGAAGGCGTTTACATTAAAAACAAAAAAGTTTTCTCACAAAAACCCACTTTTCGACCGATAGTTCCTATGGCAGCTATAAGATATAGTCATCCGATCCGGTCGGTTCCGACATATTAGCAGTGTGCAGTAAAAAGAAGACTCTGTGCAAAGTTTCAGCTCGATAGCTTTAAAATTGAGAGACTAGTTTGCGTAGAAACAGACAGACGGACAGACAGACAGACGGACAGACAGACGGACGGACAAAGCTCAATCGACTCAGCTCGTCGCCCTGATCAAGAATATATATAGTTTATAGGGTCGGAAATGAATATTTCTATGCGTTGCAAACTTCTGGGCAAAATTATAATACCCTTTGCAAGGGTATAAAAATGAAACATGTATGGTGCTGTTAATGGATGAAATGGCCATTCGGATGGAACTAAGATACAACTAAAAACTGGATTTAATAGATGGGTTTGAAAGTGATTGTCTTAGAAGAACAGATGAAATGGCTAAGCAGGCATGTGTCTTCATAGTCAATTAAAAAAATAAAAAACAAGTGAGAAAGTCGGTCAAACACGACTATAAAATACTCTGTACCTGGAGTAGAAGCTGACTGCAATGCTGGTGCTGCGCTCATCTCTAAGTCTCTCTGTCTTTCTCTCTCTCTCACTCTCTCTCTCTCTCCTCTCTCTCTCTCTCTCTCTCTAAGATTGTGCGGTGTTAGTTGTAAGAGGGTGAGTGGGGGTGGGGGAGGTTACATTTGCTCATAACTTGAGAACCGCTCATCCGATTTTTATCATTTCTTCGGCAAATCGATGCATATTACGAATGACTAACTATCTCTAAAAGAAACAAATCATCTATCTACAAAACTGCGAAAGATATGACGTTTTTTCCACATTGCGGGGGCGGGATACATGTCAAACCTCTATCTCTTACCATCTCTGAGATCTGTTTGTTCATACGGACGGACAAATGCTTCTTATACTTGCAGGCAGATCTATTTTATTTTTAATTAATTGCATCAATCATTGCATTCAGCAGTTTCTATTCCAGGTACAGAGTATGTTATAGTCGGGCTTGACCGACTTTCTCACTTGTTTTTTCAAAAATAACGATTTTCAGTTTTGCACTGCTTGCTTCAACATATCAGTCAGCTTCCGTTCGACTGAAGTCTGGTTCCAAGTTGGCAGCCCCAACTAGATCTCCGGATTACTGACTCTTCTTATTCTCCGAATTGTGTGTAAAGAAAGGCAAGCTGAAAAGAAAATTCGTATGAACACTGACTTCCTGGGTCCATAAGGCAGCCACTTCGATCTTTTCTCGTGGCCGTCAAAGTGTGCAGATATGAAATTAAAACCTTTCGCGAAAATCATTAAAGTGTTTAATTTCACCTAGCCACCCGCGCTTATATCTTTATGCATATAATGATAAGACATTTCATATGATCATCGATGTGGAGCCAAAACCATAATAGTTAGAAACTTTAAAATTTCACAATAGCTTCCCACAGTGATCGGACATTGTACTAAGAAAGCATTTCCTCAACGCAGCTCCCATTGCTCTCCAAAACGAAAAAAACCTTTAAGTGCTGAAAATATTTACTAGAAGTGTGTTTTCTTGATATCAAAAATAACAAAAAAAAAAATAGAGGCCAGCTAACTTCGGCTCGACCGAAGTTTATATACCCTCCGGAGCTTGATATATGCCTGGCAGTTTGTATGGCGTGGTTCAGAACTTCTAGTCATAGATCTTCTGGACCTAATGGGGGCGTATGTGGTCAGGGAAAGCTTCTGATCGGTTCAACTTGGCGAACCCAGAGTGATCCTGGCTTACTACGTCTCAAGTCGACTCACACCTCCCCGTGGTGACCACCGGAAGCAGTAGCAATGCACCCGCATTCGCTGCTGACTAACGTGAGCGGCGTCCCCCCCTTCCCTACAGGGTATAATATATAGGGTTAGTGCGTCGGGTTTGGTACCCACCACCGTAAAAAAATCTCCACCAATGAAAACTGCGACAACAATGCCTCGGATACGGACCCCCCCTGACGACGACCCACGCAAACGTTTTAAGGACCACGATTTGAGAATATGCACCTGGAATGTCCGCACCCTCAACAGAGATGGTGATGATATCGCCTTGGTGAAAGTTCTCAAAAAATATTCATCGGACGTTACCGCACTCCAGGAAATGCGATGGATTGGACATGGGAGCAAGAAAATAACGCTACCAAAAGAGAAGACAGAACAGAAACCACCACCCCCCTGGGAGATACACTACAGCGGGCATGTCTCCAAGCACGAGTTTGGGTGCGGCTTTGCAGTGAGTGATAGACTGCGTCGCTCTGTCATCAGCTTCACACCAGTTGATGAACGGCTAGCCGCGCTCAGACTTAAGGCAAAATATTTTAATATTAGCCTTATCTGTGCTCACGCGCCAACAGAAGACAAGGACGGCACGATAAAAGATGAATTCTATGAGCGCCTGGAACAACTATACGAGCGCTGCCCCGACCACGACATAAAGATCGTGCTAGGCGATTTTAACGCAAAAGTCGGGAGAGAAGGAGTTTTTGGATCGACAGTCGGACGATTCAGCCTTCATGAAACAACCTCCGGTAACGGAGAGAGGTTAATAGACTTCGCTGCGGGCCGGAACATGGTCATAAGTAGTACCAGATTTGAACACCTCGACATCCATAAGGCGACCTGGAAGTCCCCTGGTCAACGAACACGAAATCAGATTGATCACGTTGTGATCGACGGAAGGCATTCAACGAGTGTACTAGACGTGCGTGCGATTCGAGGAGCCAACATAGACTCGGATCATTACCTGGTTGCAGCCAAGGTACGCACGCGGCTCAGTGTGGCACATGCCTCACGCTCTGGCACACGTCGAAAGCTAAACGTCGAGAAGCTGCAATCACAAGGGACCTCTGAAGCCTACTCAGCTAAACTCGCCCAACTGCTCAGGGAAACCTCCCCATTCCCTTCCGATATATGCGAACAGTGGCAGCGTATATCGCACTCCATGAGTACGGCTGCCAAGGAGATACTCGGTTACTCCGAGCCCCCTCGAAAGCGGTCTTGGTACGACGAGGAGTGCCGACGCGCGACTGCAGAGAAAAACGCTGCCTACAGGAGAACTCTGCAGTCGAGAGTAACGCGGGCTGCTAAAGAGCGATACCTGGAGAAAAAGAAAGAGGAGAAACGCCTTTTTAGAAGAAAAAAGTTGGAGCAGGAAAGGCGAATGCGCGAGGAAGTCGAGATGTTATTCGGCATGAGTGAGACTCGAAAATTTTACCAAAAGATTAAGCAATTAACAGAAGGTTTCAAGCCCAGAGTCGCACAATGCAAAGACGAACAGGGGAATCTGGTCACAGATCCGCAAGTGGCGCTTAAGAAATGGAGAAGTTACTTCTCCAACCTACTGGGAGGCGATGACGAACAGGATGCCGCCACTAGAGGAGTAACGATACCACCAATCGACAACATTGAGATAGACCCCCCGACCCAACAGGAAGTCTGTTTAGCCATACGAAGGCTAAAGAACAACAAATCACCAGGCGCTGATGAGCTGCCCGCTGAATTGTTCAAGGCTGGAGGCGAAGAATTGGTAAGGTGCATGCACCAACTTCTGTGCCGTATATGGGCTGACGAAAGCATGCCCGACGATTGGAATCTAAGTGTTCTCTGTCCAATCTTTAAAAAAGGAGACCCTGCAGTTTGCGCCAACTACCGCGGGATCAGTCTCCTCCCCATCGCATATAAGGTTCTGTCCCGCATTATTTGTGAACGTCTAAAGCCGCTTGTTGATACACTGATTGGACCTTATCAGTGTGGCTTTAGACCTGGTAAATCCACCACAGACCAGATATTCACATTGCGCCAAATCCTGGAGAAGACCTATGAGAGAAACATCGAAAATCACCATCTTTTTATCGATTACAAAGCCGCTTTCGACACGCCGATAAGGTCAAGGTTTTTCGAAGCCCTGTCTACTTTAGGTATTCCAGCAAAGTACGTTCGACTTTGCATGATGACGTTGAGAAGCACTCAAAGCTCCGTCAAAATAGGAACGAACCTCTCCGAGCCTTTTGATACCAAAAGAGGTTTTAGGCAGGGTGACACCTTATCGTGTGACTTCTTTAATCTGCTGATGGAGTATATACTGCGCCAGTGCCCAAATGCCAACAGATCGGGCACCATCTTTAATAAAGATGTAATGCTACTCGCATATGCCGATGATATTGACATTATCGGCAAAACCGAACAGGCAGTAAGCAATGCGTTTTCAGAGATTGAGAAGCAGTCTGAGCTAATGGGTTTAGCGGTAAACGAGGACAAGACGAAGTACCTAGTGTCCTCGAAACAGAAGTACACACAAATTGGGCAATCTGTTGCAATGGGAGAGTACAACTTTAAAGTTGTAGAGGACTTTGTCTACCTTGGAACGATGATAACCGGCGACAACAACATCAGCCTCGAAATTCGAAGAAGAATCACGCTCGCAAACCGATGCTATTACGGGCTAAGTAGGGAGCTCAAGAGCAGAAACCTCAAGCGAAGAACAAAAATAGCGCTATATAAGTCGCTTATCATCCCAGTCCTGCAATACGGCGCAGAAGCATGGGCAATATCATCAGCGGATGAGGCGGCGATTGGCGTTTTCGAGCGAAAGATTCTTCGCAGGATTTATGGACCTTTGAAAGTTGGCGAGGACTTTCGCATCCGAAGGAATGACGAACTGTATAAGCTCTATGGGGATACTAGTCTGGTCAAGCGCATAAAGCAACAGCGGCTGCGCTGGCTGGGACATGTTACCCGTATGGATGATCAAGCTCCAGCAAAAATGGTCTACAAGAGGAATGCGAAAGAACTGGGACAAGGCAAGGTGGGACGACCACCTCTAAGGTGGGACGACCAGGTGCGGAAAGACATTTCTAAGCTTGGCGTGAAAAACTGGTGCCAGCTCGCACGGAGCAGAAGCGACTGGCGGACATTAGTTGCAGCGGCCGAGACCGTCAAACGGTTGTGATGCAATGCATCGGGCCAATAAAGAAGAAGAAGAAGTTTGTATGGCAGCTATACTATATAGTGGTCCAATTTTGACAAATTTTGTTGAAATTATGTAAAATCATTGAAAACCTATAAATACGAGCGCTGGGAGCAGAGAACTGCAAGGGTGTCACTTTTTGCCACCTTACTCACACCCAATAAAATTTGTGTCCCGGTGCTACTCACACCCCACATTGGGCGGAATGGCCTTATTTTTGGCATAAAGTCCAAAATTATTTTTTAATATTTTTTTAATTTTTTGTATTATTTCCGTTAAATAAATGCCTACCCTTAATAAAAAGATAAAAGAAACATTTTTTTTGCCCGTCCCTGGTCTTTGGCAGCGCGTTGAATCAGCTGCTTGCGCAAGGCTAGTTATGCCTTGTATGTGTTGAAAATTTTGTAAATGTTTGACTACTAGTCATTCTTACAAGATTATATATAACTGCATTTTGAAATATGCAAAATATTCATTAAGGTATTTAAAATATAGTGTAAAGTGGTTAAATTTGAGATGCTTTTGTTTCGTGTTGTATTTAATGTATTGTTGGAACATATTTCATGTAGAACCTAGCCTCAAAAATTTTGTTTCGTGGAGAAGATCTAGCAAGATTACGCCGTATTGCTGAAAGTGCTAATGTAGAAGTGTGTGTTATTGTGTTAACATTTATATAGAGCTGACAACTTAATCGCATATTTGCGCAATTTCGAAATACTTTGACAGATTCAGACAAGTTCGATATTCGTTGTGTCAGTCAGAGGCTATCGCGCTTTTGGTGTCACCCCCATTTGAGGTAGCAGACGGAACAGCAGATGATGACAACGAGTTTGAAGTTAAAAAACATTTTGCATTTGAGTTAGAAGTAGATAATGTATAAAAATAAAATTAAAAAATAAAAAAAAATAAAATAAAATAAAAAATTAATTAACGGTAAAAAATTAGTTCGAAATTAACTAATAATATAAATAGCACATATATGAAGTTTCAACTTTCTGTCTCTAATTTTGGAGTTTATGCCAAAAAATCGTATTTCCGCCCACTGTGCACCCGGCTAAGCAAAGCAAAGACACACACTTATCAAAAATTTCGTGTGTGCTATGAGTGACGGCATTATTACGCTCTCGCTCATACAAGGTGCTGTTATTTTTTTGTATTTGCACTCATTCATTTTTGAGCAACGCGTGCCGGTGGCGCTTACACTCAAAACGAATAACGGAATAATTACAAGTAGCAAAAAAGGCAATGCGGAACACACAAGAATCACTCGAGTGTTTTTTCAACACCATGGTGCTTTTGGTTGATCTGTTCTTTGCGTTCAAGTTCAGTGCATCTTTGATTTTGTCTGCGGAGGGACATAATGGCAAAAAAAAAAGTATGAGTGTCGCTAGCACTCACGAGTCTTTGATGTGAAACATGATCCTAACTTACCTAAGTTACCTAAGATAGCGCCCAGATCCCTTCCAGATCCCACCCAGATCCCTTCCAGGCACCACCCAGATCCCTTCCAGATCCCGCCAATATCCCACCCAGATCCTACCCAGATCCCGCCATGATCCCACCCAGATCCCACCCTTATTCCATACAGATCCCTTCCAGATCCCACCCAGAACTCTGCCAGCTCTCGGCCAGCTCCCACCCAGATCCTCATCTAAATCCCACACAGATCCCACCCATATCGCTCCTAAACTCCACCCAGATCCCGCCCAGATAAGATTCCACCTAAATCCCTTCCACATACCACCAAATCCCACCAAGATCACACCCAGATCTTTCCCAGAACCCACCCAGTTGCTCCTCTTCAGCATCTTTCCTACCTCTTTGCTTCCCCTCTCTGCCCATCCTCTTGTGTGTGTGTTTGCCGAGAAACTCCACAAATCAAAACAACACAAACTATGAATGACGTCACGTGACACTGAAAGCGAAGGCTTGTAAAAAAGAAACCGTAATACTCAACACTCTCAATACATTTTTGTCTTTATTTTTGGGGTTTTCTTTTCACCCATCCTTCTAGCGACGCTAATGCGCCGGCATACGCACACACGCTTGTTGAAAAAAACTACCTACTCTATATTGATGCTTGGTACGGCACACACTTGTGTATGCCTTATTGCGAGGCTGGCACTCATACTCAGTTGTCCGGTAGCAAAAAACACCAGGGTGTCAAAATCACCCTACATTTACCCGGTGCACCTTGAGTGCCGGTGGACTCTTGCAGTTCTCTGGTTGGGAGCATTCAAAACAAAAAAGTTTTTCTCACTTAGACTTTTTTTCAGACCTAACTTTTGTATGGCAGCTATACTATATAGTGGTCCGATTTTGACAAGGCTTGGTGAAATCATGTGAAATCATTAAAAACTTATAAATACCAGCGTTGGGAGCGATAGCTTTGAAAACAAAAAGGTTTTTCTTACTAAAACTAGTTTTTCAACCGATCGTTCCTATGGCAGCTATATGCTATAGTCATCCGATCCGGCCGGTTCCGACAAATGTGCAGCGTATTTGTACCAAAAGACTTCCTGCAAAGCTTGGTTAAGTTAGCTTTAAAACTGACGGAGGAGATAGCATAGAAACAGACGGACGGACAGACGGACAGACGGACATGGCTATATCAACTCAGCTCGTCATGCTGATCAAGAATATATATACTTTATGTGGTCGGAGATGCTTCCTTCTATGCGTTACAAACATCCGGACAATTTTAATATACCCTCTCCAAGGGTATAATTATATTTGTTTAAAAATACAATAAAAATAAAATTTGAAAACAAAAAAAAACCAAAAAAAATTTTTCGCTTGCGTCAGGCCATGATTCTAACCCACAGCTGCTGACATGGGCGGCTGACTCTCTACCCTCGCGCCACTTTGGCCTTTTTCAATTCGGTGGCAGACCACTTATAATTATGAAGCGCTCAGTCCGCAGTTCTTTTGTTTTCTTATAATGTGTTGTTTGTTATCTATTATAAAGACTAGCAAATACCCCGTCGCGCTTCGCTGCGCCTTCAATAGTACAACAACGCACACTCACTTACCACCCATTTCCCACCCACGTCCCACCCACTTCCCGCCCACATACCACCCACATCCCACCCACATACCACCCACTTCCCGCCCTTTCCCACCCACATCTCACCCACATACCACGTACTCCCACCCTCATTCCCCCACTTCCCGCCAATTTCCCGCCCATATCGCACCCACATCCCACCCACTTCCCGCCCACATACCACCCGCTTCCCGCCCACATCGCTCCCAATTCCCGCTACATTCCACACACTTTACATCCACATACCACCCACTTTCCACCCACATCCCAGTGTGCTTCCCGGCGGTATTTCCAACATCGGAATATAACAACAAAAATTAATTCCGATTTTGACCTTTCAAACCGAGTTTCAAGACAATCGGATCAAAAATAGTTTTTTGCATGCAGAATTTTCCGACCATTTTTCTCGTGGGCGGATTTTCCGACATTGAAAAATCACATTTCAAATTATTTCGTATTTTGTCCTTACAAACAGAGTTTCAAGACAATCGGATGAAAAATAGTTTTTTTCATGCAAAATTTTCCAGGAATTTTCCGACCGTTGGGTCAAATTTTCCAACTTCGGAAAATCACATTTCAATTCATTTCACCTACTTTCCTTTCAAACCGAATTTCAAGCCAATCGGATGAAAAATATTTTTTTTTGTGCAGAATTTTCCCGCCATTTTCGTCGTGGGCGGATTTTCCAAAATCGGGAAAACACGTGTCGAATTATTTCGCGTACTAAGCTTACAAATCAAGTTTCAAGTCAATCGGATGAAAAATAACATTTTTCCCATACAAACTTTTCCGACGCTTTTCCGACTTTTCCGGGTGGAATTTTCCAAAACCCCGTCTTAGTACGCACTTTCACCACCAACAGAAACTTCTGTGAAAATTGCAGCCCTCTATCTCTTACCGTTTGGGCTGTGCGATGATTGCCAATCAGTGAATCAGTCGGATCAGTCAGTGAATCAGTCAATCAGGACACTTTCTTTTATATATATAGAGACTAGCAAATAACCCGTCGCGCTTCGCTGCGCCTTCAACAGTATAGAACCAACGCACACCCACGACCCGCCCACATCCCACCCACTTCCCACCAACTTCCCGCCCACATCACACCCACTTCAAGTCCACATCCCACACAATTCCCGTCCACTTCCAGCCCCCTTCCCGTCCACTTCCCGCCCACATCCCACCCACTTCCCACCTAAATCCCACCCACTTCCCGCCCTCATCCCACCCACATCCCATCCATTTTCCGCCCACATACCACCCACTTCCCACCCTCTCTCCACCCTCCTCCCGTCCACTTCCCGCCAATTTCCCGCCCACTTCCCATCCACATATCACCCACTTCACTATGGGAAAAAAGTCAGTAATTTTGGCATTAACTTTTAAAATAAAGCTAGAGCTCTACAAATTTGCACAAATGATTGTTAGACAAAACTAAAATTTCGAAAAAAATATTTAGGCGATTGGACCACGCCTTCCTTCCGCCCCCATACCAACAATAATCCATTTATTTCGCATTTATTATAATAAATTTTTTTAAATTATAAATTATGCTTATAATGCTTTAAAAAAAATACCAGAACTTAAAAAACATGTACTTTTATTAAAATTTATGTTTATATTCAAGAATTGTTAGAAACTAACCTAGTTTGATTTTATTTATTTGCTTAGTTTTCTTCAATTTCCTCATCTAAAGAAATATTATTTAGGCAAGTGAATACGTAATTCTCTTTATCTTCAATCACACTGGTCTGCGGGTTTATAATATAAAGCAGTTTTTCTTACATCACCTATGTTGTCACTGCTCATTGTCTTCTTTAATACAAAGGCCACTTCTGGTTCCTTCGACTTTTTTGCCGAAACTGCAGCAGCATGTAGAAGTAGTGATGTTGAATGTCCTTGTTCTGAAGCCAGCTCAGAAGCTAATTTCCTCTTAAGGCAAGGTCCTGCATCTTCATAACGTAGCTGCTTTCGTCCACCTTGGATTTGTGTCATTTCTTGCTTCTCGATAGCAACTATAATTTTAGATGCCGGCCACCGTGCGAGTTTTGAGCTGAATCGCTCCAACATGTGATTGCATTTCGGTAAGTGCTTGTGTAAATAAGCAATAAATTGGTTCACTTTCTTTGAAATTGCAGTCGTTTGGTATTTAGTCAGGAAGGATTCATCAATATTTTCCAAAATATAACTTTTTACTGCGTCTCCTTCGCGTTTGTTGTTGCTCCAAATCTCAAGCAGCGCTGCATGAGTGAACTCATAGACACCTGCAAACAGTCATTTTTTCCGAAAAGGGGGCAAAACGGGGCAAAAGCTTTAATACTTTTTAATTCTATATTAATTGGTTAACACTATTTAACTGGAACCTTGGTGATTCGTTGTGCTATATAAAAGTAATATTCCACAGAACACACGCACGTTTGTTAGTATACACCTTAAAATACACACGAACAACACATTGGACAATTTAATATCAACACATAACAATCGAAAATCATGTATTTACCATTAATCTACATACCTTGACCTGCTTTTTTCCATATTTACACTTTAATTTTATATTTGGAACAGAGGTATCATCGAAGCTGCAAGTTGATTAATATTTCCTGCTCTTTTTGACAATTCAATGCACCACTGAATCAGCTGACTTTGAAAGCGCGCAAAAAATGAAGGGTACTCCGTAAAAATGTTATAAAATCATTTTTATCTTATCTTGTTAATAAGGATTAAAAAAAATTTAAATCGTTTTAAAATATCTAACACAAAAAAAAATTGCATTTATGCCAAAAATGTCAACATTTTTCCCATACTGCACTTCCCGCCAATTTTCCGTCCACATCCCAACCACATCCCGCCCACATCCCACACACATCCCACACACATCCCGACCACATCCCGCCCACATTTCACACACATCCCACCCAATTCCCGCCTACATCCCACCCACTTCCCGCCCACAACCCATTCACTTCCCATTCACTAAAAACATAAATTAATTCCGATTTTGACCTTACAAACCGAGTTTCAAGTCAATCGGGTATAAAAAAGTTTTTTGCATGCAGAATTTTCCGGCCATTTTCCTCACGGGCGAATTTTCCGACTTTGAAAATTCACATTTCAAATTATTTCGTATTCTATCCTCACAAACCGCGTTTCAAGCCAATAGGATAAAAAATAGTTGTTTTCATGCAGAATTTTCCGGGAATTTTCCGACCGTTGGGTCAAATTTTCCATCTTTGGAATATAACATTTCAAACCAGCGAATCAAACCGAAACGATTTTCGGTTCTGGTTCCGGTTCCGGTACGTACCGAAACTAACGTTTCGGTAAACGGTTCTGTTTTGGTTCTGCTACTGTTTCGGTATTCGGTTCCGGTTCCGGTACCCTTTTATTTCGGTATCGTACCGGTACGTACCGGTATGGACCGGTAAAACTAACAGAAATTTTAAAACTTAAGTTTAATCAAAGTGGGTAAGCAACAGTACACATGTATGTACACATAAATTATCAATTTAATTTAAACTTCTTTAAAATTAGTTACAAAGAAGGTAAATTAATGATTATTTCTTAGAATCATGATAGCGGTCAATGTATTTCCGTCCATCTGATTTCTAGCGGAGTTATAATAAACCGGAAAATAAATGTTCTACGCAGCAAGAACAACTTTTGATAGTTAATACAGTTCCGGAAACATTGTCGAATTTTCTGACCACCATTTAAGTACATTATCTTTATTTTGTAAACGTTTTAAGCTCAGGAAAACCTTGATCAGGCATCATACGTTAAACTGTCTTGTGAAAATACTAAACTATTTGTATTGTCCTAATTCTTTTCTTAGAAATTCATATATAAACCGACTTCATCTCCACTTTCAGACAAATTAGTTGGGTCAGAGCTGCTTTCCTCATTTAGTTTCAATTAAACAGAAGTGGATTAAATTCTTAAAAATATACATATCAGTCGAACACATGTACTTTTTTCTGTTCAGAGGTTAGCCTAACATTATAACAACGGTCTAAGAAAATACCACATAGGAATGCATTATTTTCAAAGTGACTGGTCTCGCGATTTTGTATTTCACTGACCAAAAGTTTTGCCAAGCTAGAATCTTTTTTATTTGAAAATAACAATTCAGCCAAATTGAGTAAAAATCCGCCAAATCTAACTGCTCGTTTCGCTGTCTAGTGGTTGCACTCAGAACCGAAACCGTACCGGTACAACGTTTAGGTTCTTATCGGTCTTTTCGGCTCTAAAAATATCGGTTCTCTGATACCGGTATACAAAAAATTAAGAATATCGGTTCCGGTTCCGGTACCGGTTCTGAGTTTCAATCGGTTCTTTTCGGTATACGGTTCCGGTTCCGGTTCCGGTTCCGGTTTGATTCCCTGTTTCAAACTATTTCGTGTTCTGTCCTTTCAAACCGAATTTCAAGCCAATCGGATGAGAAATAGTTTTTTGCATGCAGAATTTTCCGGCCATTTTCCTCGTGGGCGGATTTTCCGACATTGAAAAATCACATATCAATTTATTTCGTATTTTGTCCTTAAAAACCGAGTTTCAAGCCAATCTGATGAGAAATAGTTTATTTCGTGCAGAATTTTCCGGGAATTTTCCGACCGTTGGGGCAAATTTTTCAACTTCGGAAAATCACATTTTAATTCATTTCACCTACTTTCCTTTCAAACCGAGTTTCAAGCCAATCGGATGAAAAATAATTTTTTTTATGCAGGATTTTCCGGTCATTTTCCTCATGGGCGGATTTTCCAAAATCGGGAAAACACGTGTCAAATTATTTCGCGTACTTAGCTTACAAACCAAGTTTCAAGTCAACCGGATGAAAAATAACATTTTTCCCATACAAACTTTTCCGACGCTTTTCCGACTTTTCCGGGTGGAATTTTCCAAAACCCCGTCTTAGTACGCAATTTCACCACCAAAGGAAACTCCTGTGAAAATTACAGCCCTCTATCTCTTACCGTTTGGGCTGTGCGATGATTGCCAATCAGTCAGTCGCGCTTCGCTGCGCCTTCAACAGTATAGAACCAACGCAAACCACGCACATACCACCCACTTTCCGCCCTCTTCCCGTCCACTTCCCGCCCACTTCCCGCCCACTTCACGCCCACTTCCCGCTCACATCCCGCTCACATCCCACCCACACTCCACCCACTTCCCGCCCACACACCTCCCACTTGCCGCCCATTTCCCGCCACATTCCACACACTTTACATCCACTTACCACCCACTTTCCACTCACATCCCACTCACATCCCACCCACATCCCAGTGGGCATCCCGGCGGTATTTCCAACATCGGAAAATGAAAACACAAATGAATTCTTATTTTGACCTTACAAACCGAGTTTCAAGAAACTCGGGTGAATAATCATATTTTTCATGCAGAATTTTCCGGGAATTTTACGCATGGGGTCGAATTTTCCGACATGGAAAAATCACATTTTAAATTATTTCGTATCCTACCCATACAAGTTTCAAGTCACTCGGATGAAAAATACTTTTTTTGCAAGCAGAATTTTCCGGCCATTTTCCTCACGGGCGGATTTTCCGACATTGAAAAATCACATTTCAAATTATTTCATATTCTATCCTTGAAAACCGAGTTTCAAGCCAATCTGATGCCAAATAGTTTTTTTCTTGCAGAATTTTCCGGGAGTTTTCCGACCGTCAGGGCAAATTTTCCAACATCTGAAAATCACATTTCAATTTATTTCACCTACTTTCCTTTCAAACCGAATTTCAAGCCAATCTGATGAAAAATAGTTTTTTGCATGCAGAATTTCACATTTCAATTTATTTCGTATTTTGTCCTTTCAAACCGAGTTTCAAGACAATCGGATGAAAAATAGTTTTTTCATGCAAAATTTTCCGGGAATTTTCCGACTGTTGGGTCAAATTTTCCAACTTCGGAATATCTCATTTCAAACTATTTCGTATTCTGTCCTTTCAAACCGAATTTCAATTCAATCGGACGACAAATAGTTTTTTCATGCAAAATTTTCCGGGAATTTTCCGACTGTTGGGTCAAATTTTCCAACTTCGGAATATCACATTTCAATTTATTTCGTATTTTGTCCTTACAAACCGAGTTTCAAGCCAATCGGATGATAAATAGTTTATTTTCATACAACATTTTCCGGGAATTTTCCGACCGTTGGGTCAAATTTTGCAACTTCGGAATATCACATTTCAAACTATTTCGTATTTTGTCCTTACAAACCGAATTTCAAGCCAATCGGATGAAAAATAGTTGTTTGCATGCAGAATTTTCCGACCATTTTCCTCGTGGGCGGATTTTCCGACATTGAAAAATCACATTTCAATTTATTTCGTATTTTGTCCTTACAAACCGAGTTTCAAGCCAATCGGATGCCAAATAGTTTTTTTCATGCAGAATTTTCCGGGAATTTTCCGACCGTTGGGTCAAATTTTCCTACTTCGGAATATCACATTTCAAACTATTTCGTATTTTGTCCTTACAAACCGAGTTTCAAGCCAATCGGATGAAAAATAGTTTCTTTTCATGCAGAATTTTCCGGGAATTTTCCGACCGTTGGGTCAAATTTTCCTACTTCGGAATATCACATTTGAAACTATTTCGTATTCTGTCCTTTCAAACCGAATTTCAAGCCAATCGGACGAAAAATAGTTTTTGGCATGCAGAATTTTCCGACCATTTTCCTCGTGGGCGGATTTTCCGACATTGAAAAATCACATTTCAATTTATTTCGTACTTTGTCCTTACAAACCGAGTTTCAAGCCAATCGGATGAAAAATAGTTTTTTTCATGCAGAATTTTCCGGGAATTTTCCGACCGTTGGGTCAAATTTTCCTACTTCGGAATATCACATTTCAAACTATTTCGTATTCTGTCCTTTCAAACCGAATTTCAATTCAATCGGACGAAAAATAGTTTTTGGCATGCAGAATTTTCCGACCATTTTCCTCGTGGGCGGATTTTCCGACATTGAAAAATCACATTTCAATTTATTTCGTACTTTGTCCTTACAAACCGAGTTTCAAGCCAATCGGATGAAAAATAGTTTTTTTCATGCAGAATTTTCCAGGAATTTTCCGACTGTTGGGTCAAATTTTCCAACTTCGGAAAATTACATTTCAATTCATTTCACCTACTTTCCTTTCAAACCGAATTTCAAGCCAATAGGATAAAAAATAGCTGTTTTCATGCAGAATTTTCCGGGAATTTTCCTCGTGGGCGGATTTTCCAAAATCGGGAAAACACTTGTCAAATTATTTCGCGTACCAAGCTTACAAACCAAGTTTCAAGTCAATCGGATGAAAAATAACATATTTCCCATACAAACTTTTCCGACGCTTTTCCGACTTTTCCGGGTGGAATTTTCCAAAACCCCGTCTTAGTACGCACTTTCACCACCAAAGGAAACTCCTGTGAAAATTACAGCCCTCTATCTCTTACCGTTTGGGCTCTGCGATGATTGCCAATCGGTCAGTCAGTCAGTCAGTCAGTCAGTCAGTCAGTCAGTGAATCAGTGAATCAGTCAGGACACTCTCTTTTATATTTATAGAGATAATGATAAGACATTTCATATGATCATCGATGTGGAGCCAAAACCATAATAGTTAGAAACTTTAAGATTTCACAATAGCTTTCCACAGTGATCGGACATTGAACTAAGAAAGCATTTCCTCAACGCAGCTCCCATTGCTCTCCAAAACGAAAAAAACGTTTAAGTGCTGAAAATATTTACTAGAAGTGTGTTTTCTTGATAACAAAAATAACAAAAAATTATATTTGTTTAAAAATACAATAAAAATACAATTTGAAAACAAAAAAAAACAAAAAAAAATCTTCGCTCGCGTCAGGCCTTGATTCGAACCCACGGCTGCTGACATGGGCGGCTGACTCTCTCCCCTCGCGCCACGGAGGCCATTTCCAATTCGGTGGCAGACCACTTATAATTATGAAGCGCTCAGTCCGCAGTTCTTTTGTTTTCTTAAAGATGCTGAAATAAATGCTAAATTGTTTGAATGGAATTTTAAAATCCCTATACTAGCGATACTTAGTCCTTGGTTCCTCCAAGGGGGGCGAAACATTTCGTTATCTACGCGTACACTACCCGAACGCTTGCCGAAGCTGAGACCAAAAGAGCAGGTTTTTAAACACCAATACTCTCTCACTTTTTGGCCTCGCTCTATATCTATAAAAAAAGTGTACTGACGGGCTGACTGACTGATTCACTGCACAGCCTAAACGGTAAGAGATATATGGCTGTAATTTGGAGAGGAGTTCTGTTAGTGGGGAAGGTGCGTACTAAGACAGAGCCCACGAGGAAAATGGCCGGAAAATTCTGCTCTCAAAAAACTTTTTTTTTTCCGATTGGCTTCAACCTCGGTTTGTAAGGATGGAATACGAAATAGTTTGAAATGTGATTTTCTGATGTTGGAAAATTTTACCCAAAGGTCGGAAAATTCTGCATAAAAAAGTATTTTCCATCCGATTTTCTTGAAACTCGGATTGTAAGGACGGAATACGAAATGATTTAAATTGTGATTTTTCAATGTCCAAAAAACCGCCCCCAGGTTGCCTTAAAACTCGGTTTGTAAAGATGTAATACGAATTAATTTAAAAAGCGTCTTTCCAAAGTCGGAAAATTTTACCCGACTGCCGTAAATTTTCCGGCAAATTCTGCGAGAAGAAAACTATTTATCATCCGATTGGCTTGAAGCTCGGTTTGAATTGATGAAATAGAAAAATGTGATTTTCCAATGTCAAAATCTGATCCCCGCGAGTGAAAATGCGCAGAAAATTCTGCATGCAAGAAAACTTTTATTCATCCGATTGGCTTAAACGATAGAATACGAATTAATTTGAAGCATGATTTTCCAATAACGGAAATTCCGCCCCATGCGCGAAATTCCAGGAAAATTCTACATGGAAAATAACTACTTTTCATCCGATTGACTTGAGACTCTGTTTGTAAGGATAAAATTCGCAATAATTTTAAGTGTGATATTCCAATGATGGAAAATCCGACCACGGTCTGATATTGGTTCTATACTGTTAAAGGCGCAGCGAAGCGCGACGGGTTATGTGCTAGTGTATGTATATACGTATGTACGTATGGGTTAGTAGCGTTGCACAAAATTGTGAAGTTTTTGTCAATAATAAGACAAAGAAACCAATTGTGAGTAATTTTTGTAATCCTTTCGCATAATTGCAGGCTGAGTGAACGAGTATTTCATACCTAGATCTCGGCCAAGCACACAGCCATCTTAGTGTCCTACTCCGTACCGTACATTGGTTCAGGGTTCCCGTTGGATTTCTAAAGGTAAAGTAAGGTAAGAGGTATCGATTAATTTATAAAATCGAAGGCCTAAAAATGTTCAAAATCGCGTAAGTCCAAAACCTGCCATCAGTAGTGGATTTCCTGAAAGTGATTTACTTTCGATTTTTGTAATAATTCTAGTGTAATTACACTACTTTACAAAAATAAAATAAAAAAGTGACCCAATTCAACTGAAATATTTTCTTAGTATAGTTTGGAATGGTGATCTCAAAAATTGATTTCAAAATTTTTTCATGGCTCCGTTTTTGAAATATAAATTTTTTTCATTTTTTTGACAGGTACTCTTACATTTTAAGCCATATCTCACTTCCTAAGAATCAGATAAAGTTATATAAGATATAAATCGAAAGATAATTAAGCTGCCAATAATCGAGTAAAACATTGTTCAGTAGTTTGAATTCAACAACCAAGAATATTTCAAAAAGATAGATTTTTTGCTCGAAAATACAACAAACTTCAATTTCAAACGCCTAGGAAAAATTTTCAAAGGTACAAAAAATTACTTTTATTTTTTCTACTTAAGAATCGTACTTTTGCGAAGAAAATAAGGTATTGGTGAGGAAAACCGTGTGACACGTACCGCAGATGGATCAAATTGAGTAGAGGTTTTAACTGTCAAATTAGAGTACTTTGTGTGTTTACAATAAATTAATTTATATTTTTCTTCAATATTTCATCAATTTATGAAGTAAGCGAATAGCCATAGCAAAAATAATAATCAAGAACGGAACAAAAGTCGAAGGAAACGAAAATTTATTTTGAACTAATCACGAAAATACCCCATTTTATTGCACTAAATTGCTCACAGCTCCTGTGTTGGTTCATAGATTTTCAACATCGTTACCTTGTTTTCTTCGTAGAAGAGCTATTCTCAAGTAAAAAATAAAATTTGTGTTGATTTTTTTATATTGTTTTCGGGCGACCAAAAATGAAATTTCTCGCATTTTTGAGTAAAAAATCTATTTTTTTAAAAATATATTTGTGTTTGTACTCAAACTAATGAACCGATTTAAAAATAATGTTCTAATCGGTTACTGGCAGTGAAACCTTTCGATTCTTATCTTGCTTGACTCTATCCGACAATTATAAAGTCAGACATGGCTTAAAATGTAAGTGTACCTACCAAAAAATTTAAAAAATTATTTATTTTAAAAACGGAGCCATGAAAAAATTTTGGAAATTGATTTTTAAGATCACCATTCCAAACTACGCTAAAACAAATTTTCTGTAGAAATGGGTCTTTTTGATTGTAAACTAGTGTTATCAGTTGTGTGGTCGTGCCTTCCTTCCCGAGAACTGCCCTGGAGGAGGCTCCACCCCTATCGAGCGATTTTCCAAAAAAAATTTGCCGTTGGCGCTCTTTTTCTACTTCGCCTTATACATAGCAACCTGCACCGCACTTTTAAATGATTTTGTTAAAGGATTGTGTATCCGTAAAAGGTTAATATATTATATTATATAAGGTATATTTCATAATATAAAAATATTGAATCAAGTATCATCTGGAACGCCCTCTAAAATCAACCCGTAAATGCTGAACCTTCTGTCGCCCACGGGCGTTAATTCGTCTTTCGTCTTCCCCCATCTAATTCAATATTTTAGCAAAACGCATACGGGCGTTATTTCATGTTCCCAGTATATATTCACTCAAAAAACAATTCACCCTAAAAAGTGCCATTTTCGCCCCAATTTTTATTAGAAAATCGCCTTTAAAAAACTTCCAGAGGCGACTCGCCTTATTTTTAAGAAAACGCTTTTCTAAAAAATAAAAAATTATGTTCTAGATTTCAGGGCAATTTTTTTAAAAAAAACTTAGACAATTTTAGCTGTTAAGTCAATTTAAAATTCCCAAGCGGTTATGGCAGCGCTGGCATAAGAAGGAAGCAGCTGACAGTAAAAGACTTCAAAAAAAGTTTTAGGGGTAGTTAGAGTAGGACCGACCACGGACCACCCCGTGTGGTTGTTGTTGTTTGGATTCACCCCGCTAACCCTTGGGTTTGGCCACTTTTTTCTAAGCTATAATTAATTTTTAAATAAGCATTAACCATTTTTATTATACTTACTTTACTGGGACTTGATCTCTCAAGCAGCATTTTGGCTTAATTCTGTGCCAAGTGTGTGATGCCATTTACACTGCGCTGCAGGGAGAGTTTCCTGTGTGGGACACAGGCACAATGTCCCAGTAGGCGCAGGAGTTCCAGGAAAAATGGAATTTCCCTAACTGCGTTGGGGCCGTCGATGGGAAGCATGTGCCCATAAAAGCTCCTCCCAATAGTGGCAGCTCATTCTACAATTATAAGGTATGTCTAACAAAATTTGAAATTCTAATGCCTGTTACTCTAACAATTTGATACAATTCCAGGGATTTTACTCCATTGTTTTGATGGCAATATGTGACGCTTCATATCGCTTCACGTACATTGACGTTGGCGCCTATGGAAGTGAGGGCGATATGAATGCCTTTTCCCATTGCAATCTGGGAAAGGATCTCTTGTCTGGGTGTTTGGAGTTTCCGGAGGACAGCGTTCTGAATGGAGAGTCGACTCCACACTTCATTGTTGGGGATGATGCATTCCCCTTACATAAACGCATAATGAAGCCCTATGGTTCCCGAAACCTGACTGTTGAAGAACGGATTTTCAATTATAGGCTTAGCAGGGCTCGTCGCTGCATTGAAAATGCATTCGGCATCTTGTGCGCCAAGTGGGTGGCAGTGCAACGTACGCTTTTGTGTAATCCCACCAAAGCACAAAAGATTGTTGCAGCTTGCTGTGCACTCCACAACCTCCTACTAAGGACAAGCCCCAAGGAGTACCGTTATCCAAGAGACGTCGATGTACCGAGGGAGACACCGCTTGTCAATCTGCGACCCAACCGTGGCCGCATTCACAATAATTTTAAAGAAATAAGGGAACATTTAAAAAGATATGTAAACAGTGAAGCCGGGTCTGTATCCTGGCAGAATGATTCCGCAGGCATACCGATAAATGAATAAATATGTAATAAAATAACAAACTATATAAACAAAGTTTATTTTGTAGAAGATTATTTATAGTTCGCATCCTTATAAGCCTTCGTCTCTGACCACAGAAGAGCTGTAATTTTTTGCTCGACTTCCTCAGCTTGTTCAGGAGGTATCTTTTCAAGGCAATATGGGACGAGGCTGCCGCTGACCTATTAGGTTTTTTTGATGACCCAAAAAATTTTCCACCAGCCCCAACACTTTTCCTACAGAAGATGGGTCTTCCGCCTTGCGCCTCTTGGATTGCACCGCCTCCTGTTAACAAGAATGCACATTTGGTTTTTAATTGTTTGCTCATATGTACGAATAGATAGTTTCCTTACATATGAGTATGAGGATGCACAGACAGAAGAGTTGTCGTCCACAAGGTTGTCGGTAATGGAATTGGCGAATGACATAGAAGCTGGAGAAAATGGAGCACTTGACATCGCGCATGCAGCAGGCTTATAGGGACTGCTCGTGGAACTGCAATAAGAATAGCCAAATAAAATCAACAAAAATAAATAACAACAAAGCAACTAACGTTCTGTGCATCGATAAGTCCGGTAAGAATGCCATGAGTGGCGCAAACTTCCACTCAGCAGAGTCTTGAATTTTTGGCTGCTGCAACATAACTCCACCACTACTCCCACTTTTTGGCAGCTTTTTAGTTTTATATTTGTAGCTTGAACGCAAAGACGTCCATGCACTTTTGCACTCCGACGCTGAAACAGAAATATGTTTATGTTTCTTAATCATTGGTTCTTCCATCAATTAAATGTACCGCTCACCTGTTTTCCGCAATTGGGCAGCTATGGATTTCTAATGGCAATTGAATCGAAATGCTTTTTATTTGTCAAATCCCATAAAATGGGTTGGGACTCGACCGCTTTGATCAACACCGCTTGTTCGTCCCCCGTAAAATTCCCCAAAAGACTTTTGTATGGCTTTTGTCTTTTTTTTGCCTCCATTTTTTTGTATTGTGTGCACGACCTCAGACAATTATCAAACAAGTTTCATAATTTTACGACCCCCTTCGACAATTTATCAGCTGTTTGCAAGAAAACGAGTTGGCAGGTCCATGTTAATTATCGAAGCGAATTTCGCGTGTCTCGATACTCGCTCAGGAAAACCGCTCTGACAATTTTCGCGAGCGGATTTCCTGAGCTATGTAATTAGATGGGCTCCGCAAAAATTTCGAGTGTCTCGATACCCAGCTTAACAAAGAAATAGTTTGTTAGAATTGCTTGATTATGATTTGTTATCGATAGCAAACAGCTGTCAGAAATAAACAAACAAGGAATTTTAAGAAGGCAAATGCAAAATGAATGTGGAAACCTCTTTGTTAGCTCACGGAAATTCGTGCAAGGCTCTGAAGGCTCTACTGGTTGCTGCGGTCGAGGAGGGAATCTTGAAAAGCCGCCACTCCAAAAAGGAGAAGCCCTACGCGTAGTAACCACCTCATCAGGGTACATGGACACCTCAACACAGTGTGTCAAGGCGCTACCATTCAGCTCCTCCCAGATAAGAGCTTGATAGGGACGCCCATATCCTCTTACAAGATAGTCACAAGGCATGAAACCCGGCGCCTGGTTACGGAAGAATGGTTCCGGCTTGCGCTGTAGCTAGGGTCACGTGGTCCTCGTTTAACCTCAAATCGAAAAAAACTAACTTGTGGTCTTGGCCTTAATGGGTCACTGCCTTATTGGCAGGCATGCTGCACGCTTAGGCGTCGCTCAAGTTCTTTAGGAGACATAACTTCATATTTTTGCCATTGCCCAGCTCTTAATAGAAGGAAACTTAAATCTTTTGATCACACCACTAGCTGGGAAGTACAAAAATATAGAGTGGACAAATTTAATTATTATTTTAAGATGTTCCGTGCATCGTTAAGTACTCATAGGTAGAGATGGGCTCGCGACGGGATTCCAGCGGGACCCAGGAGAAGTAGGGGATCAGGCGCGACGATATTAAATTAAAATTTGTTGGTCGGGTATCCCGACTCGGGATCGGGACAGAAAGTGAACGAATTGTCCTTATTTGCCCATCTCTACTCTTAGCCAATTGCCACTTTGTTAAAATAAGCATTTTTAGACCCTTCTTTGTGTGGTCAGGAGTCCTTTTTAATGGACCCGCCGGGGCTGGGCTTACAACAAACATTAAACGGCTAACAAAGTCTTAAGGAAAATTCAAGGGGAATTCAAGGAGCAGCTGGTGCTAGTTACGACGGTCATAAATATTTAGTAGTCAGTTTTTAATTATATTAAGCTGTTTGTTGTCAAAAATTCAAACCTTCCGCCAAAAAAATATATCGATAACTTTGTTGCCTAAAAATTTTAACAAGTTCGTTCACCAGCAGACTAACACTTTATTTTTGATTGATGATTTTTGTTAGATGATTGTTGTATGCTGCTGAACACGCTCAATATTCTCGATATATTGTGCATTCAGAAAAAAAATTAAAAAAAAAAAAAAAAATGAAATGAAGGAAAATAAAGGAAAAATGCAAAAGAATTTTTTTTTTTGTTTTTTATTTAGGCATAAGGCTGCCAAATTTTGTTTTGTGTCTGTTGGATGTTGTTGACAATTTCTGTTCGTTTGTTGTACAATTGTTGTATTTGTTGTTGCTGTATATTAATTTGGGTTTGTTGTTGTAGTTGTTGTTTTTGTATTTGGTATTGAGTTTTTCTTATTTGTAGCTGTTGTTTTTGAATCTCCTTTAAAATATTGTTTTGTTGGTTTCGATTTTGTTGTTTCTGTTGTGAATATGTGTGTTGTTGTTGTGGTGGTTTTAGATTTTGTTGTTGTTGTTGTTGTAGCGGCTGGTTGGTTCGACAAGTATGTACATATAGTATGAAAAGAAAAGAGAAAGAGAGTGAAAATATAGTAGATGTTTATGAGATGTCCAGGTCGAGGAAAGTGGCTGCCTCGATTGGTTGAGTCCATAGAGTTATGGGAGTCATGGTGGTGGGGTTGAGGGGGCAATTGAACAGATGCCTGGTGTCATGTGGTCCTTGGTCACATTTGAGGCATGAATCTGCTATTTGCGGGTTGATGCGTGCCAGATAACTATTCAGTTGCCTGCAGTTGTTGTCATCGGATCCGATTGAAGTAGGTGCTCGATAACAGGGTAGGTTGCTCTAAGGTCGAAGCGGACAGGTCTGTTTCTTCTGCACATTGGTATTTTCGCGCTATTGTGGTTCGGTTGGGTAGGGTTTTGGCAATTAATGAGGAATTGCTGGGTTAAGAGGTCGTTATGCTGCCTGACCGGGAGAATTTCTGTTTCCTGATGTAGGTGACAGCAATCGTCTCCTTTTCTTTTCCCCAGCAGCTTCCGGCTATGGCTTTAAGTATCTTGTTCCGGCTTCTGGCGTTTTTGGCAACATTCTCAGCGTGTTTGGCGAAGACGTACAGAGAATCAAAAGTCACACCGAGGATTTTGGGGTTGTTCAGGGTGGGGATGCTTTGTCCATTGATGTGTATATCAAGCATCTGTTTGACCTCCTTAGTCCATGTGGTGAGTAATGTTGCGGACGATTTCGAGGCCGATAGGGATAGGTTGCGGGATTTAAAGAAGTCTGCGAGTATAGGTAGGTAGGCATTGAGCCTCCCCTCGAGAGTGTTTACGTCTCTGCCGGACGTGATTATAGTGCAGTCATCAACGTACGACACTAATTTGACATCCTGGGGAGGGATAGGGAGGTTGGCTATAAACAGGTTGAACAGCAGGGGGGAGATGACTCCTCCATGAGGTACTCCCTGTTTGAGCTTCCTGTTGCCAGACGTCTTACCTCTGAATTCCACATGTGACTGTCTGCCTGACAGATAATTGGATATCCATCTCTTTATGTTATTTGGCAGTGTGCTTTGGCAAATGTCCTGAAGGAGGATTGTATGGCTGACCATGTCAAATGCCTTTGACAGGTCAAGTGCCACAATGATCGACCTTTCGTGTGGACGTTTGCTGTTTAGGCCAGTCGCGATGGTTGTGGCGAGCTCGCAGAGTGCTGTGGTGGTGCTGTGGCCCTCTCTAAAGCCGTGTTGGTGGTTGGCTGGAAGTAGATGGGCTTTGAGGGTAGGCAATATTAGTGCTTCTAATACTTTTACTACTGGTGAAAGGAGGGTAATAGGTCTATATAAAGCGCCTTGGGACGATTTTGCCCGTCTTCCACATGTCTGGGATGACAAGTGTCTTAACGTATAAGTTAAAGGTATGTTAAAGGTACTCTAATCCCAGCGGGCCAAGATGCTTCAGCATGATGGTGGCCAATCCATCTGGTCCTATTGCCTTAGAGGGTTTTGCATTTTTGATGGCCGCATGCACCTCCGCGCATTCGAAGGTCAGGTCTTCTTCATCTCTCCCAAGCTTACGCAGGTCCCTTTGGACTTTCCGTCTCCTGTTGTCAGCTTTGGCTGGGTGGACCACAAATTGGCGGTTGAAGGATGTCGCACATTTGGTGGTGTTGGAAGGGGTTTTGTCACCAAAGGAGACCATTATCTGGTCTTTTTTTTCGTGGGGCGGTAAGCTGTTTGATCGCGCTCCACAATCGTTTAGACCCCATGTCCATTTCATCCAGCTGTTGGAGCCACTTCTCTTTGCGGTGTTTGGAGACCAACTTGTTAATTTCGTCACCTAGGCGAGCAATCTCAGGGTTTGTAGGATCATTTCTACGGAGATTATCTCGCGTGTCCGCCAGTTTCGCAGCATCTGGTGGGAAACCTGGTCGCAGTTGTTGGATGCGACCTGCCGGAATGCATCTCTTTCCTGCCTTGACCAGTATGTCCCGGAAGCGCTTTTCTCCTTCGTTCACGCTGGCTGGTGGGAGTAGGTTAATGAATTCCGTCTCTGTGCTTAACTCGAACATGTCCCAATTAGTCTTGCCAAAGTTAACAAATGTGCGTCTTTCAGATGTGATGAAGTCCGCATCTTTGGTAACCTTGACTGTAATAGGGATATGGTCCGAGTTCAGCGCTATGTCCGCGTGCCAAGTTGTGTTGGTGAGGAGGACAGAGCTGACAATGGTGATAGATTTAGATTTTGTTGTTGCGGCTGCTGTTGCTTTGTTGTGTGTAAAATTGTTGTTGTTCATGTGGTGGTGATTGTTGTTTGTTGTTGTTCTTGATGATTGTATATTTGTATTCGTTGTTGTTGTTGTAGTTGTAGCTGTTTTTGTATGTCTACTAATTGGTTTTCCACCATCTCGGTCTCCGCCTTGGCCCTGGTGCGTGCCTTCCTTCCTGTCATTGTTTTGTGAATGATCGAAAATGAAAACGTTGTCCACTCGCACGCACGCATGCGAAAAAGAAAAAGATTACCGTTTATTGTAATTTTTTTCTATTTCACATCATTCCTTGTGTCGTCCGTTTGGATTTGCTTGGCGATTAGCACAATAATTTTGTGTGTAGATTTAGCTCAGTGCGTATGCAACCTGTTTAAGAGTTGGGAGTACGTACCATGTTCAAGTCATACTTCAGGTGTTTTATTTTTTTTTTTTTTAATTTGTACCAGATTGTACACAGATTATGCTGAGGCGACTGAGTTTCTTACTGGTTAGTTATTAAACATTTATTTAGTTCGCCTTCTCACATTAGCTCACTCTCAGTATGTTCCCTGCAGTACTGGGGAGCTAGTTCGTGGCTGGTGATATAAGTACTTACCAGGAAACCACCTCTACTTACTTTACTAACCCTAAGCAGTGCGTTTCTTCATTTCGTATTTTGTATGAAATGTCCGCAAATAGGGTCAATCGCCACCACATCGTTTACCGTAGAGCTAGTGAAATGGGTCCCCATATTAGGGTGGCTAAAAAGGGTACTTACATTGGTACCCATAATATGGGTAGTTACATGGGTGCCCATGATAGGGGTACTTATGTAGGTACCCATAATAAGGGTAGTTACATGGGTGCCCATTATAGGGGTAGTTATGTAGGTACCGTGAAGAAAATAAATAAAAAAGTTTTAGTTTAAAATTAAATGTTGACTTCATTTGATTTATTTTTTATTATTAATTGTTGTTTTTGTTGTTTTTGAACGCTATTTGTTTTTGAAATGTCGCTTCTTCTGCAGCTGCAAGGCTTCCCGTATTTGGTCCTCAGCTGACCCACTTCCATCAACCGAATTTATTGCATCTGGAAAAAAAATTTTTTTTTAAATCTATTAGTTTCAAATGAATGATGTATGTGAATTGAAGCAATTCAATTGCTAACTAAGCTAATTTAATAATTAATTTCAATTAAAATAAAATTGACTGCATTTAATTTTGTACAACGCTAGTTTTAATCAATTTGATAATACCTACCGATCATGGCTCCATAAAAATTGGCTTCGGCTTTTAATGAACGCCATCGGCATTGTTGGCTAAAATAAACTCATTGGCCAAAATATTTTTCAGGTGTGTAAAAATGCCACCTGACAAAATTTGGCTTTTCATTGCATCATAAAAGATACAATTTTAACAGTATCCATTCTAACATAAAGCTCTCGGTTTGTTTCGTTTATTTCCATATTAATAGCATTCAGGTCGCTCACGGTCTGAATAGGAAATTTCCTTGCCGCCTTCTGCCCTTGTCCTTGCTGTTTTGTCAACCCTTTTATTGTTGCCGTTTGTTCCGAGCCAGCTTCAATAAGATCTTCGAAATTTCCTCTTAAGGACCTAATCTCCTCGACAAGTGTGTCCAATTTGACCTGGACCACAGTCGTCTCGGCTGAAAAAAAAATGGAGTTAGTTAAATTTTTTAACACAGGCTTACAAATAAAATCCAACTTTTGGACCAGAGCAGTTAGCAATCGAATTGAAATCAATTGTCCTTTGGTTTCTGGTACCTCTTGTTCTTGTGCTTTCCACTTTAAGCGCATTTTCTTCTGCAGCAACACAATTTAATTTGTCTGCATATTTCTTTTTCTGCTGCTGCTTAAGCCTTCTTAAATGCCGCTCGCTATACATATTATATTTATTTGGTTGATTACAGTACCTTTTAGTTTTAATTATTTTATTAATTAATGTCACTTTTGTTTTAATTTAACTCTCACTTTTTAATTGCACTCGCTTTGCTGCTCTTCTCTCAACTGCAATGCTGTCAGAAATTCGGCAAGCCAACAAACTCAGCTGCGTTCGAGCATTGCGAAAGAGCAGCAAGCAAAACGAAAAAAAAACCGAACTTCTATCACAATTCCTTTTGTAAATTTAGAAACAACAGCGAGAGAAAACGTAATCGAAGTTTTGATTTTTTAGTCACTTATGCCCTATTCGCAGAATAACAAAAACAAATTGCGATCCTAGTATCATAATGTTTCGTTTACGCTTTGTGTCGCTTTCGCGCATTTTACTCGGTGGTCCGGCGTTCGCTTACCATAGGGTCAATCAAGTAAGTACCCATGTAGGCACTAGCCGAAAAGTTAGCTGGGTGGTTCGCCGTTCGCTTGCCAACGGGTCACTCAAGTAAGTACCCATATAGGAACCAGTCAGTTGGTGTTTCGGAGTTCGCTTACCATAGGGTCGCTCTAGTAAGTACCCATGTGGGAAGTAGCGGGGTAGGTAGTTCCAGCATGGTCAATCGCCACCCCCAGAACTGCAGGGTTGCTACTGGAGCTTACCCGAAGGATACTTGTTCCCGTTTCAGGGACCGGAAGTATGTGAGCTGCTTGAACCGCTTATTTAAAGAACATTGTCAGTAAGATAATGTCTTTTAGAAAGACGGTTCCATCCTCCATTGCCTTTAAAAAAAGCATCACTTCTGTAAATCTGCAGCTGTTTACTTAATTGTGTAGGCATTGTGGAAACTTTTTCACTTAACATTTACAGTGAACTTCTTTTAGCGTTTATCTGAAAATCATAATATAGTATGTGCTATGCAACGCTATTCTTTCAAATGTTGCTAAGAAGTATTTTTTTTTGAAGTACCTCTCTATAAACGACGTTCTTTGATTTGCCGTCTGGAGCAAGAATAATTAAATTTTTTAAAGAACTGACTTTCGAACAGGCTACATAGAATTGTCCGTGGAAAAAAGAATCCTCTCTAAGGTCGAGTCCGGCAAGCTTTAATGTTTGTCCTTGCGCCTTATTTATTGTTATTGCAAAACTCCTTTTGAGAGGAAACTGAAGTCGCTTAAACTCGAAGATAAAATTTGATGGTATTAACGGAATTCTTCGAATGAACACTGTCTCTCCCTTAGCACATCCAGTAATTACAATAGCTTCTATCACATTTCGGCGAAGAGTTTTAATCTGTAATCTGGTACCATTGCATAATTTAGGTGCATTAAGGATTCGAAGTAACATTACTGGTGTTCCGATCTTAAAGGTAAGATTATGTTGAGGGAGTCCAGGTGGTTCTAAGCTATTTAAGAACTCCACCGGGCATTGAACTGCATCATCGGATTGAAATACAGAATCAATTGACTTGTATAACACTTCTTCCCCATCAAATAATTTTAATAATTTGTTATTAATATGGGTTACTTTGTTATTTGTTGGAGCTAGTATAGCACGTTCAGATAACCAATCAAAACGCTTTCTCAAGATATTGGAAATATATGGATATATCATTGAAGAAAGATCGTCGAGAGATGTGACAACGATACCTAAACTGGATGGAATGACAACTTTTCCCTTATCTGTTGGATAGAGCCCATTTCCTACTTTAAGAAGCGTTTCTGCAAAACTTTTAGCTGATGGATCATTTCCTAAATATACTCGCATATTTTTAGTTAACGCAAGCTTTTTAATTTGAGGCCACATATATGAATCTTTTAAGCATGATTTTATTTCATCGGCTCTAGTACCTCGGGGCACAACTGGTAAAGTCTGTCGAAAATCTCCAGCAAACAGGACTGTTATGCCTCCCATGAAGGTCTCTTTTTCCTTTAAGTCTTTTAAGGTACCATCTTGAGACAATACTATGTCTTCAAGGCAAATCAGACAATTGTTATATATTTCATCCATAATTGAATCAGCATCGTCTTCTAATATAGATTGCGCTTGATATATTTATAATGTCTTCAGATAGGCTTTTCTTGTATTTTTCCCACAATAATAAAGCATCGGATATTTGACAATATATCAGCATTAATGCAAAAAGTTCTCGCAACTTGTTAGGAACTCGACATATTATAGCGTCTTCCATAGTAGCATCACAATGGTCATCATTTTCAAGTAAATTTCGAGCTTTGTATGCTTTTTAAAATGTGTCATAAACAATATTATCAACAGTTTTAAAATATGAAAATTATGTTGGACCTACTACTTCATGGAGTAAAAGCCTTTCTAAATGCACTGATAATGGCACGACAGTTTGAAATCTTTCATGTATATTGAATTCAAAAATTCTCCAAGCACTTTCCGAACTACTTATATATCTACCACTTTTGTATAACGTGACTTCGTCTCTTTCGTTGCCGAGCTCAAAAGACGCTTGATCGTTTCTTTTATTTATATACTTGCAAATGTATTTAATTGACTTTGCAGAATTGCAGTATTCAACATTTATATGAGCTTCGAAAGATCGAGAGAGTACACAATTATAGGGTACAACCCAACGGTTATCCACTGAATTACCATTAATATTAACGGCAAATCCTCCGTCTAGAGTTGCTCTTCGGCGGTATCGAGGATAACTATCACGTCCCGTAACAGTATCATAATTAAATTGTTTTGGAAATTGTTTTGTACATTTGCCATCTTTCATCATCTTTAGGGTTCCAAACACCGCAAGGGCCATGAATCATATTTGCTTTTACAATATCATAGAGCATGGGATCCTTCTTGGGGTCGGGTATTTTTGCACTGATGACGTCATCTATTTGATCTGGCTTAATATTTTCCTTAAGCCAAAGCAATATGTGAACATGCGGAAAGCCTCGTTTTTGCCATTCTACAGAACACATAAAGCACCACATTTGTCCAAACAAACTGCCTTTTGTAATTAATGACATTAATGCCTTTACTTTGAGATGAAAAACTCTAGCAATAATATCATGGCGATCATGAGGCCTTTGGCCTGGCAGGAATGCATCTGCAATATCCTTCCATCGAGGATTGCACGGAAATGTAATAAAAAGGCTAGGACGTCCATAGTGTCGAACATAAGTCATAGTGTCTTGACTTTTTTCGTGCATATAACGTGCAGAACCAGTAAACGAAGATGGGAGTACTATCATCTGACCAAGTTGAGCAGCATCTATATCCTGCCGTCCAATAGCATCTTTTAAATGTATATAGTTATCAGCTCTAAGTTTTCCTTGGTTATTTCGTATGAAATTAAGCCTTTCTGTCTCAATTTTAGGCATACATGTCTACCATAAATTGACTCAACAGAGATCGACAAAAAAGCAAATGATTGGCTTCTGTGGGCCTAAACATTAATCTGTAGCTATAAAAATTGACGGCTGATATGGTTTTTTTTATCTGCGCTTTTGTGAAAGGATCTCTTTGAGGTAAATCTATGGAATACCCATCTTCGCCCCGGCAAAAGAGCAGAGGATATTGCAAAGCATCATAAGAACGATGCACTTCACTAATGCGATGTAATTTATTATTACGACTTTCAAGAATGATGTCTCGTTTCTCAAATTGCTGTCCCACTATAACCAAAGCTACTTCGCTTGCAGAGGGTGCATTAAAACGGCCTTTATGAGCGTCCCTTGGTCCCTTCTCGAGGGCATTTTTTAATTCTCTAACGTAAGCATTAACAGTATGTAACAATGATTGTAGTAATTTAATTACATCATGTTGTAAATCTGAGGTATTATTACATCTCAATTGTGCCTCTCTGTTATCCCCATAATATAAATTTGCAAGAATTGTGGCTCTTGTTGAGTAGGTGGCAGAAGACTACCAATTAAGTGATAAACTTGACCTTGTACTTTAAATGTAGGCATAAAACCGCAGTCAGATATTTGCTTACTTCCAAAGGAAGTCGTTTGGAAACAATTGTTGTATTTTCGAATTCGATCTATGAAATGCTTATGGTAAATATGGCCCCCCAAAATCAGGCTTTTAAGTGGTTCTTGCAACTGCTGAAAAGCAGGAAGATGTACTTTTCCAGTTTTACAACACATGCCAGGTGATTCATTTTTCCATTTAAGGGCATCACAAAAATTACATTTGTGACACATGACCCCTAGTGAAATGCTTGTTTAAGTACTATAAGCAATTTCAGGATTATACTCTTATCCAGACATTGCTTTCCTGACCCAGGGACGTAAGCGAACCTTAGTTGGATCGCTTTCGACATTTCGCTTATTACTACTTTTAGCTTTTGTACACTCAGGGAAAAATTGCATAGTAAAAACTAATACATTCATATTTAATTTTACTATGCCATTTTTGTATTAAAATCAACTAATTTTCACTTTGATTTAAATATAAACACACTTAATGACCAAATTTTCTTTGCCCTTTAAATATGAATAATATGCGGAATTCGTACTTGAGAATTACAAGTGTTCTCATGTTTTTAGGCAGTTGGTAAGTTACATTGTATACAAGTAGTGTTCTAGACACTTTGCCACCAACACTTGAAATAGCTTAACTAGTAGAGAGGAACGGCATTCAAATTCCGACCAATGGCTCCGAGTTCGAATCCCACAGTAAGTAAACATTTATAATTTAATCTCTTATATAAATCATTGAGTTTCAGGACCCAACTGGTTAGTAGTGGCTCCAATCGGATTCCTGCCCTTGATTCAGGACAAACTAAATAAATATAAAAAATTAATAAAAAAAAATAATTAATATTATAATAATATAATATTTTTATATTTAAATTAAAATTTTTTTCATATTTAAATTTAAAATTTTTCATATTTAAAAAAAAATTTAAGTGTAACACACTTTATATTTACGAATTCCATATTTAACGCTAAATCATTGGTGAAAATATTAGATTCAAAGTGTAAATATTAAAATTTCAGTGCATTTTTCCCTCTGTGTATAATCTTCAGTATGCAGTTACTCAGCTTTTAAGACTTCAGAATGCCGAGTATTACATTTCGTAGTTTCATTTTTACCTGATGAATAAAACTTTTTTAATGTGGCCATGCGTTTTTCAGCACTTTTTTCACGATAAATGCTCGATGCATATCTTTGCTTTTTTTTTTTTAATCAGAAAATCGAGAACCCCGTTTTCTTGATTTTTTTGCTTCTTTCTATAATGGATCTTTTCCATTAGAACCAAAAGTTTCTTCAGTAATAATTTCAGATGGAATATAAACATCAAAATTCCCATTTGAAAAATCAAATATCGTAGTAAACCGCAACCTTTTTACAGGATTCCCTTCTATTCCACATTTTGTGTAAAGTTCTTCATTACTATAAACTTCGAACACTGTTTCATGAAATTGTGCAGCTACTTCTAATTCAGCAGCACTTTCATCATATGGAAAAAATGTTGATGTGGGCTTTCAAGTTATTACCTTCAATATTGTGGGTAAAAAATGATAGCTCTGCCCAATTATTTAAAACGTAATTGACCACTTCTTTACATATGTCAGTATGTCTTGCTTCAAATTTTTTTTTTTTCCCCCCCCATCCCCCCCCCCCCCCCCCCCCGCCCCCCCCGCCCCCCCCCCCCCCCCCCCCCTCCCCGCGGGGGGGGTTGCTATTTCCCCCCCAAAAACCCCCCCCCCCGGCCCCCCCCCGTGGGGGGGTGCCCCCCCCCCCTCCTTATTTTTTGTTGGGCCCCCCCACGGGGGAAACACCCCCGCCGCGCGCCGCTGTTTTTCCTATATCTAGAGCTTATACAGTTCGTCATTCCTTCGGATGCGAAAGCCCTCGCCAACTCAAAGGCCATTCGAAGAATCTTCGCTCGAAAACGCCAACGCCGCCTCAGCTGATGATTGCATGCCGCGCCGTATTGCGGGACTGGGATGATAAGCGACTTATATAGCGTATTTTTGTTCTCGCGAGGTTTCTGCTCTTGAGCTCCCTACAGCCCGTAATAGCACGGTTGGAGCGTGATTCTTCTCGAATCAGGTGATGTTGTTGTCGGGTTATAACGTTCCAAGGTAGACAAGTCCTCTACAACTTAAAGTTGTACTCTCCCATGCAACAGATCAATTGGTGTACTTCTGCGAGGACACTAGGTACTTCGTCTTGTCCTCGTTTACGCTAAACCCATAGCTCAGACTGCTTCCAATCTCTGAAAACGCATGTTATGCTGTTCGGTTTTGCCGATAGTCAATACACGGCTGGTAGCATTACACTTTATTAAAGATGGTGCCGATCTGTTGGCATTTGGGCACTGGCGCAGTATATCTCCATCAGCAGATTAAAGAAGTCAACGAAGGTGTCACCCTGCCTAAAACCTCTTTTGTATCAAAAGGCTCGGAGAGGTTCGTTCCTATTTGACGGAGCTTTGAGTGCTTCTCACGTCTCTGAAAGTCGAACGTACTGCTGGAATACCTAAAGTAGACAGGGCTTCGAAAAACCTTGACCTTATCGGCGTGTCGAAAGCGGCTTTGTAATCGATAAAAGATGGTGATTCGATGTTTCTCCAGGTCTTCCAGGATTTGGCGCAATGTGAATATCTGGTCTGGGTGGATTTACCAGGTCTAAAGCCACACTGATAGGTCAACAGTGTATCAAAGGCTTAGACGTTCACAAATAAGCGGGACAGAACCTTTATGCGATGGGGAGGAGGCTGATCCCGCGGTAGTTGGCGCAACTGGGGTCTCCTTTTTAAAGATTGGACAGAGAACACTAGATTCCAACGCGGCTGCGTTCGTCAACCCATAACGGCGAAGTTGGTCTGCCCTACAATCTCGCCTCCAGCCTTGAACAATCAGCGGGCAGCTCACAGCGCCTGGTGATTTGTTGTTCTAGCCTTCGTATGGCTAAACAGACTTTGTTGGGTCGGGGGTTATCTCAATGTTGTCGATTGGTGGTATCGTTACTTCTAGTGGCGGCTCTGTTCGTCTCGCCTCCAGTAGGTTGGAGAGTAACTTCCATTCTAAGCGCCACTTCGGATCTGTGCAGATCCCTGCGTCTTTGCATTGTGCGACTTGGGCTTGAAACCTTCTGTTAATTGCTTAACTTTGGTAAAATTTCGAGTCTCACTCATCCGAATAACATTCGACTTCTCGCGCATTCGCCTTTCCTGCTCCAACTTTTTCTTCTAAAAGGCGTTTCTCCTCTTTCTTTTTCTCCAGGTATCGCTCTTTAGCAGCCGCGTTATCGACTGCAGAGTTCTCTGTAGGCAGCGTTTTCTTGCAGTCGCGCGTCGGCACTCCTCGTCGTACCAAGACCGCTTTCGAGGGGGGCTCGGGTAACCGAGTATCTCCTTGGCAGCCGTACTTGGTGCGATATACGCGCCATGTCGCATATATCGGAAGGGAATGGGGAGGTTTCCCTGAGCAGTTGGGCGAGTTTAGCTGAGTAGGCTTCAGAGGTCCCTTGTGATTGCAGCTTCCGACGTTTAGCTTTCGACGTGTGCCAGAGCGTGAGGCATGTGCCACATGAGCCGCGTGCGTACCTTGGCTGCAACCAGGTAATGATCCGAGTCTATGTTGGCTCCTCGAATCGCACGCACGTCTAGTACACTCGATGAATGCCTTCCGTCGATCACAACGTGATCAATCTGATTTCGTGTTCGTTGACCAGGGGACTTCCAGGTCGCCTTATGGATGTCGAGGTGTTCAAATCTGGTACTACTTATGCCTGTTCCGGCCCGCAGCGAAGTCTATTAACCTCTCCGTTACGGGGTTGTTTCATGAAGGCTGAATCGTCCGACTGTCGACAAAACTCCTCTCTCCCGACTTTCGTTAAAATCGCCTCATCTACGGCCGTCCTAAGGAACAACGGAATGGAGCAATAATACGTCATTAATATTTAAAAATTCAGTAACCATTTTGCTGATTCTTGAAAATGTAATTATTTATTAACTTTTGGTAGCGCGTCAATTAAGTGAATCAAATTAAAATTGAACTTAAAACGTTGTTTAAGGAATAAAAACTGCAAATTACTTATCTTTGAAGTTTTTCAAAGCTTCTTTTTTTTTAATGCAGTAAAAATAAATAAAGCAAAATTGATAACAGTTGCTTTTTACTTAACAACGACTTTTAATTGTCCTTGAGACGCTATTCTAGGTCTCGATTTTTCAACGAAATTATATTTACTCAACAACGACTATTTGAGGTCCTTGTTTTTCAATTTATATTCAAACTATAGTTTACTCAACTAAAACGTTTTGAAATGTCTCAGTCTCTCCACATACTATTATCTACTTAACAACGACTATTTAAGGTCCTTGTTTTTGCCTCTAATTCAATAATCAATTGTTAAATGTATGTAAAATAATAGAAAAAATCACGCAATTCGCTCTATAACTCTAATTTTAGTTAATAGCTGCGAAATGCTAAATTTAATGAGTGAAACGATAGAAGAAATACCTTTTTAAATTTAAAAGCCAATAGAGCACAAATAAACATTGTTTAATTAACAGTATTAATTAATTTTGGTTTTTTCTTGTACTCTTGGTCTGCTTGGTACACTTGTTCGCTTGCAACTAAATATAAATAATGCTCAGAACGCTCACGCAGCTTACATTGTATATGTGTTTGTGAATTTTATTTCTTTCTCACCAATTCTATTTTCGTTTTCGTTTTTGTTTGTATATTTGGGATGCCACTGTCTAACACCTGGTGTGAATTAGTCAACTATATGGTCTTAGTAACGTTCGCCTTGAACCAATATTTTTTCCCCTTTTTTGTAGCATATTTTTTACTGTTTTCTGTATTGCTTATATTAAAAAAGAAAACCATACATTCCCATATGTTTTTAAGTTGAAAGAGATTTGTGGAACACATGGGACTATTACTACGTTTATGCTACGAAATTCATGATTTCTTCAATTTGCAAAATCAAATTGGTTTCTGTTTATGCAGCTTCTCTAAATTCACAAAATCACCAGCGCACATATGAGAAAACAAAAGATCTGGCAACACCAACGCAACTGAAGCTGTCTGCGCCGCTGCATTTCATGAATTGAGAGCGAATTCTTAGTCAACTTTCGTGTGTATTAGAATTCATGAATTGGTGTTTATGCAATCACTTTCGGACCAATTTCATGAAACAATTTTGCAAAATGAGCATAGCATAAACGTAGTATATGTTTGGCAGTGCTAATCGTTCTTGCTAGAAATTACTTCATCTATTCTTGCTTTATATTAATATTCATATATTAAAATTCCATTCAAACAATTTAGCATTTATTTGAGCATCTTTGTCTTTATAATAGACAAGCAAATAACCCGTCCCGCTTCGCTGCGCCTTCAACAGTATAGAACATACGCACACCCACTTACCACCCACTTCCCGCCCTCTACCCGTCCACTTCCCGCCCACTTCCCGCCCACATTCCACCCACTTCCCACCTACATCCCAACCACTTCCCGCACATATCCCACCCGCATATCACCCACTTACCGCTCATTTCCCACCCATTTCCCGCCCACATCCCACCCACTTCCCATTTACATCCCACCCACATCCCAGGTGATGGATTAACGCGTGATTTAGACGCGTCGGGTCTGTTTCTTTGCAAAATGAATTTAGACGAGAAAAGCAAAAATATTTAAAGAGACCGCCAACAAAGAAGGCGGGGTCTAATCATCCCAAAAGAATAGACCGCCATCAAAAAAGCGGGGGTCTAATTCATTCGGATGAAATGACCGCCATTACAAATATAAGTATTGAATCTAGTAAAAGAAATTATCTAAATATAAATAAAAATATAAAATTTGATAAAAAAACCGCGATTTTGTATCAAATGCCGCGCGCTAACATTAAGTTAAAAACCATAAAGTATAAAAAAAAAGAAATTGATACAACAACCCGATTGTACAATTGCTCCGTAACACGATTCAATTTTTAAATAAAAAGAAATTCAAACAAAACAAATACTCCATCTGTACAAAAGTCAAATATTATCTAAGATCAAGGCGGTCTAATTCTGTGACCGGCCTAAATCATTTGAAAGAAATAAGGCGCGCGGGCTGCTTCTGTGATGGCGGTCTAAATTCTTTCAATGAAAAAGGCGCGCGGTCTATTCATGCAGGGGTCTTTTTTCAGAAAAAGGCGCGCGGCCTAATTCATTGCGGCGGTCTAAATTCATTTTGAAAAATGAAATAGGCCGCGCGGGCTTTCTTGGCGCGGTCTATTGAGCCGCCCAAAGCGCGGTCTAAATCCGGGTCTAATTTCAAAGCCACACTTACATCCCTCCCACTTCCCGCCACACTCCACCCACTTTACATCCACTTACCACCCACTTCCAAAATAACTTCCCACCCACATCCCATTCACTTCCCAACCACTTCCCAGTGGGCATCCCGGCGGTATTTCCAACATCGGAAAATAAAAACAAAAATTAATTCTGATTTTGACCTTACAAACTGAGCTTCAAGGCAATCGGATGAAAAATAGTAATTTGCATGCAGAATTTTCCGACCGTCAGTTCAAGTTTTCCAACTTCGGAAAATAACATTTCAATATATATCACCTACTTTCCTTTCAAACCGAGATTCAAGCCAATCGGATGAAAAGTAGTTTTTTGCATGCAGAATTTTCCGGCCATTTTTCTGGTGGGCGGATTTTTCAAAATCGGGAAAACAAGTGTCGAATTATTTCGCGTACTATGCATACAAATCAAGTTTCAAGTCAATCGGATGAAAAATAACATTTTTCCCATACAAATTTTTCCGACGCTTTTCCGACTTTTCCGGGTGAAATTTTCCAAAACCCCGTCTTAGTACTTTCACCACTAACAGAAACTCCTGTCTAAATTACAGCCCTCTATCTTTTACCGTTTGGGCTGTGCGATGGTTGCCAATCAGTCAGTGAATCAGGACACTCTCTTTTATATATATAGGTACCCTTTAGTTCTTGTAGCTAGCGCAGCGCTAGCGAATTGCTAGCGATTCAGTAACCCCTTACTGACTACCCGCTGGATTACCGCTTAGATTACTTTTGTATGGGCATGTCCTAGCGAAACGTTAGCGATTCTGGAGCTAGCGAAACGCTACCGAAAAGTAATCTGTGGCGTAGCTAGCTACCGCAGTAACTACTAGTTATCTGTAAGGTAACAGGGCCAAAAATATTAAACAATTCATTTCATTTTAATAATATAATAATATAATGTTTATTTAATTTTTTTTTTTTTAAATTTTTTTTATTTACACATTTTGACTTTATAATACGTTTTTTGTTAGTGTCAAAGGCATCGCGAAGCTGCTCCTCAGCAGTTTGGCTCTCTTGGGACGGAATGGATGCTAGAAAATTGTTATAAGAATTGTAAACATTTAATTAGAACTTTACCAGTATAATGCGGACAGGTCCAGGCGTAAACCTGTGTAATCATTAATAAACATATATGGTATATGGTATACCTATCAGAGCTGCGTAAAAATTTTTGAGAACTTTTAGGTATTTTTATTTTGCAATCCGTAGACGTTGTAGTCCATTATAACTGCGTCCGAGAGTACAAGGCGAAGGGCCTTGCCTATTCCACTTGGAGCCGCAATAGTCTTCATTGCCTTGATCTGTAAAAAAAATTTTTTTAATACACAACCATGCAAGACAAATGTTTACTTACATAAATTTCCAAATTTTCTCCATTAATTCCTTCCTCCATCTTCTGCAACTCATCTTCCGTCTGCACAGGAAACTTTGACATCAACGGCAGCTCCTCCTTTTAATGGCGTAGTAGCTGCGCCAACACGACCTTTTGGTCAGCCAACGCCTCCAATGCTAGCTGCAGTTGACCTTTAAATAAACATAAAAGTTAATAAAAAAAAATTGGAATTGCGGGGTCATTTATTCTTTCGTACGCTTCATGACTTTCGTCTCCTGCTGCACAGAGTCCATGCTCTCTGAAATATAATACAAAAAAGAGGAGGTATAAAACAAAATTATTACTTATAATTTTATTATACAATTTGTGCTTATTATACCTTTCATCTCATCAATTTTTTTCTCCATTCTATCGCAGCGGCTGCAACTTGACATGTCATCTAATAAAATGAAAAATTAAAATTTGGGTTTTTCATGGAATGCATGCATTTATGTATTAATACTTACGATTTTCGTCGAAGGCGACGCGTTGAATTGTTTTTGGTGGGCTTGACATACTTAAATACTTCTGCAAAAGTTCATTTGAGTACAATTTTGTGTTCATAATTTATAAGTAATTATATTTTAATCATTTATAAAATATAAGCACACAATTGTACGACATTACATTAAAGGCAAAATAATTAATTGCATCTCGACTAAAAATTTGTTTTTTTTTTTTTTGTTATACAAACCACGGTAGGTGAATCTTCTACAGATACTCTTAGCGCCGCAGCTAAAAGTATGTCCGATTTGTACTTAAACAAAGATTTAATTTACGCCTACGGACTAAACACCTCCACAAAACTCAAAGCCAAAATGCAAAATAAATTTAAATAATAAAAGGTAACAATATTAAAGATGATCATGTATCAAAAGAATGTAACAAGGGCACTAGCAACAAATCCTCCTTGTATGGTATCCCAATAACTTTTGATTCGAAATCTGAAAACAAAAATTTCTCTTCGGCATCAGATGGCTTTGCATCTACTAAAAATATACCTAATGTCATTGACTCCATAGGTTCTCTATAAAAGTTTCTAATATTTTTCAACCTTCTACCTAAAACTGTACCTCCCATTTCTTCGGAAAATGATTCAATACGAACCGGAATATAAGGTTGAAAATAGCAATAATTGTTCGGACTATCTGTAGACAGGAAAAATTCATTAAAAAAAACATGTTTTACCCTTAATTGAAGGCCCAGAAAGGGCTATTGGAGTTGTGAACTTCTCCTCAACAATTTTCCTATGAATTTGCTGGAGGATTTTAGTTGGCTTTCGGACACAACTCTTCAGCGATTGCAAACAGTTTTCGAAAGCATATGAAGACCCCGCAATAGGATCGCCTACTTGGTGGATTGTCTGCTTAATATGAAGTAAGCTGTGGACATTGTAGGACACACTGTTTTCGCCAAACAAAATTGGAAAATACTAAACAGGTTTAACATTTGTTGAGCAACTTCCAAGTTTAAAAGTTTACATTGCGTGTTTTTGGGGAACAAAGAAGTCTATATGAACAATGCAAGAGCAAAAACTCATAGTACTGCTCATCATCAACTTCATCCCGTAATGCGACAATTCCAGTGTATAATAGAAATTGTCTGAATTCAGTGGCTTTCCAATGCAGAAGCTCATTTAAGGCCCTAGGTTTTCGTGCAAACTCTTTTGGCACACAGCTTCGCAACTGCAACAAATGGCTCGAAACATTGTTTTTGTTTATCTGCGCCAATTTTGTTACAACTTTGCTGTTTTGAAAGCGAGTTAAAATTGTTTGCATTATACCTAATTCAATCAAGTGCATGCAATCCAAAGGAATCTGTGTTACCATACAAGTGTTTAGTTTTTCCAAAGCACACTTTTGCAGTGATGACTTGGAAACTTTCTATTCGCAAAGTCTATGTCAGTTATAAGAACCCCTGATTTTGTACTGTATGTCAAAGTTTTATCAATTTTTTTTGCAACCTGATCACACTTTGTACAACCGTGGCTAGATGTGTGGCCAGGAGTGCCACTAATGAAAGCTCTTGCAGGTGCATCGCAAACGACTGCACGAAGTACAAGTTTTAAACTTTTCCCATTCACGTCCAAGCCACCTTGCATTATCTCAGACATCTCAGACGAAAACTTACCAAGAAACTCTTCACAGTCTTTTGGCTTACTTTTACCTAAAAACACACCTACTGGAAATATGGGAACACCTTTTATGTTATTAATTCTAACTAAAATTGGCCACAGTTGGGCCTTAGAACTGTTAAATAACGGTAGTCCGTCAACATTGATGTCGATACTAACTTCATCTGGAAGCTGTATTTCATCGCATAATTTTTTAAGTTGATTTTTTAGCCCAACATGAAGATATGAGCCACAATCAATGTCTTCAATGTGAGGCTTTAACCTGTCCTGAAATTTATAAAAATGACTAACGTTTAAATTTTCCTCGCGTAAAATTTTAATGAACTCGACCGTACAGTCGCGTCTTGGCTTAAACTTTTGGTACCACCCTCGGAGTTTTTGATTTAAACTCATTTGGTCACTTACATTGTCAGTTGGGTGAAAGACTGCGTTACTGTCGAATTCCGAGTTTCTGTCCAAGTTGAAGTCTGCAACTCGATTTCCCCTCTCTTCTTCTCCTGCGGCAATATCACTTGCAAAACCTATCTCGTTTTCTAAGCGTTGCATCTCACGACTTAAATTTCCCTTTCTTGCTCCTTCAAGCGTCTCAAATATGTTTAATATTTTGCACTTTATAGCACTCTTTAATTTAAATATTTATTTATTTTTAGTTTAAATACACACGCAATAAGTGAGGCGTCACAAAATGAAATAACTTCTGACGCTAAAGTAGAATAAGGAAACAAATTGCAAGGACGACACCCGAAAAAGCGGGATAGCAATGCACTTTGTTATTGTTATTTTTTCTTTCTTTCAACTTGTCGCGCCGCGGTTGTGCTTTACACTTTCGTTGCACAAAAATATTGCAGGGTATCATGGGGTATTATAGTTTTGCATTCTGAACACTGTGATCGATTTTTTTTTATAAAGGCGAACTGGATAGTCTTTACCATCATGTGTTCCATAGCTTATAAATGTTTTATAAATATTATTCTTTCAAAAATACTTTATGAATAAAATCTATTCAATATTTTTAACAATTGTAAACAGCTTGCTTTACAATATTTTTTATAAAATTTAACACATATCACACATTAATGTACTATTGTATTGAACCAATTTATGTATAAAAAAATAATAACATTTGAATCCGAGGGTATTTTATCGTCCACATTTTGAAAATACATGTTTTGTCTATTCTTTTTGTCGGGTCCCTCGCTGAAAGAAGGCGAAAGCGAAAGGCATTTGCTGTCTTCGATTTGCTTTTAAGCGTATCAGGCAGCACGTCCGAACTGACTACAGCCCGGATAACTTGGGCACTAGCGAATAACTAGCGCCGAAATCGCTAGCTTTTCGCTAGCGAAACTAGGGCGGTAGTGCCTTGGGAACTAAAGGGTACATATACATCAGCATATGCATTTTGTATGTGTGTGTATGCATGTCCGAAGTCGCTGAAAAAAAGTAAAAAGCAACAAAAAATTGTCCCAACAAATAACATCAAACAAAAACACACCGAAAATTGAATTTTTTTCAATATGAACACAAAATTTTTTTATTTCAATTCATTTTTTAGGATTAAGATTAAGAATATAAGTACATATTTAAGGAACTAATTTTGTTGTTGCTCTGGCTACTGTGGTTGTTGTTAATTCTCTGGCTCATGTTGTTGTTACTGCTGCTGTGGCGGCTGTAGTTGTGGCTGTTGTTGTTGCTGTGGCTGCTGCAGTTGTTGTAGCCGTGGCTGTAGTAGTTGTTGTAACAGTGGTTGTTGTTGTTGTTGTTGCTGTGGTTGCTGCAATTGTAGCTGTTGCCATTGGAGCCCCAATGATCCCCAAATGTATTTGCCATTGTCATTGGCTGCATCGGCAGCCCACCGACCGTAGCGTTCGTTGGGTGCTGGTTTCCGTTTTGTCCAAAATTCATATTCGGGGTTGCCACAGAAATCTCTAATGATTTTGCCGACGGTTGGTTTGTAAATCTCTCGAAAAATTCGTCGGTGCAGATCTTCGAGAGATTTAATTTTCCTATAAGAAAATCTAGTTAGAACAGCAGATGTTCCAATTAAAGTTCCATCTCTAAAAACAGGGCTGAATCTTTCGCTAAAAAATTTCCATTTTTTAGTTATGGGTTAATTTCATATTTAACTGAAATTTGTTGATTGTGTTATATGTTTTATGATGCATTTTTGAATTATAATTCAAATTTAAGTCATGTTCACCATAAATACAACAGAGCTGAGTGTCGTCTCACTCTAAGTTCGTCTGTTTGTGTGCGTCTGTGCGTCTGATCTCAGCAAACTCGCTCTCTCTCCCCCGTTGCTCTCTCGCTCTCTAAATCTGTTAAATTGTTTTGTTGTTTTTTATACCCTTGGAGAGGGTATATTAAAATTGTCCGGATGTTTGTAACGCATAGAAGGAAGCATCTCCGACCACATAAAGTATATATATTCTTGATCAGCATGACGAGCTGAGTTGATATAGCCATGTCCGTCTGTCCGTCCGTCCGTCTGTCCGTCCGTCTTTCCGTCCGTCTGTCCGTCTGTTTCTATGCTATCTCCTCCGTCAGTTTTAAAGCTATCTTAACCAAACTTTGCACAAAGTCTTTTGGTATAAATACGCTGCACATTTGTCGGAACCGGCCGGATCGGATGACTATAGCATATAGCTGCCATAGGAACAATCGGTTGAAAAACAAGTTTTAGTGAGAAAAACTTTTTTGTTTTCAATGCTATCGCTCCCAACGCTCGTATTTATAAGTTTTTAATGATTTTACATAATTTCACCAAGGCTTGTCGAAATCGGACCACAATATAGTATAGCTGCCATACAAACTGGCAGCCATATATCAAGCTCCAAGGGTATATAAACTTCGGTCGAGCCGAAGTTAGCTGGCCTCTATTTTTTATACCCTTGGAGAGGGTATATTAAAATTGTCCGGATGTTTGTAACGCATAGAAGGAAGCATCTCCGACCACATAAAGTATATATATTCTTGATCAGCATGACGAGCTGAGTTGATATAGCCATGTCCGTCTGTCCGTCTGTCCGTCCGTCTGTCCGTCTGTCCGTCCGTCCGTCCGTCTGTTTCTATGCTATCTCCTCCGTCAGTTTTAAAGCTATCTTAACCAAACTTTGCACGAAGTCTTTTGGTATAAATACGCTGCACATTTGTCGGAACCGGCCGGATCGGATGACTATAGCATATAGCTGCCATAGGAACGATCGGTTGAAAAACTAGTTTTAGTGAGAAAAACTTTTTTGTTTTTAGTGCTATCGCTCCCAACGCTCGTATTAATAAGTTTTTAATGATTTCACATAATTTCACCAAGCCTTGTCAAAATCGGACAACTATATAGTATAGCTGCCATACAAAAGTTAGGTTTGAAAAACAAGTTTTAGTGAGAAAAACTTTTTTGTTTTCAATTTTATAGCTCCCAACGCCCGTATTTATAAGTTTTCAATGATTTAACATAATTTCACCAAAATTTTTCGAAATCGGACTACTATATAGTATAGCTGCCATACAAAAGTTAGGTCTGAAAAAAGTCTTATGGAGAAAAACTTTTTTGTTTTCAAAGATATCGCTCCCAACGCTCGTATTTATAAGTTTTCAATGATTTTACATAATTTCACCAAGGTTTTTCTTGAAATCGGACCACAATATAAAAGGTCGAGTTAGCTTGCCATATTTTTTTTTTTGGCAGGCTGGCAGCATTTTGGTACATACAAAGGTATATTTTACATTAAGAACCGTCCATTGAAAGATTTTGATTGGTTGAATGTGTGAATCAAATATGAAGACGATCTTAATTCTAAAGAAAAGTTTGATTTAGAAAATAAACAAAATTATTGATATTAAGAAATATAAAAAAAAAGACAGATCGATTGATTAATTGTTGGCAAAAATGTGGCAACTCTAAAAATTTATTTTCTATACCCTTGGAGAGGGTATATTAAAATTGTCCGGATGTTTGTAACGCATAGAAGGAAGCATCTCCGACCACATAAAGTATATATATTCTTGATCATCATGACGAGCTGAGTTGATATAGCCATGTCCGTCTGTCCGTCCGTCTGTCCGTCTGTCCGTCCGTCCGTCTGTTTCTATGCTATCTCCTCCGTCAGTTTTAAAGCTATCGTAACCAAACTTTGCACGAAGTCTTTTGGTACAAATACGCTGCACATTTGTCGGAACCGGCCGGATCGGATGACTATAGCATATAGCTGCCAAAGGAACGATCGGTTGAAAAACTAGTTTTTGTGAGAAAAACTTTTTTGTTTTCAATGGTATCGCTCCCAACGCTCGTATTTATAAGTTTTTAATGATTTCACATAATTTCACCACGCCTTGTCGAAATCGGACTACTATATAGTATAGCTGCCATACAAAAGTTAGGACTGAAAAATAGTCCTAGTGAGAAAAACTTTTTTGTTTTCAAAGATATCGCTCCCAACGCTCGTATTTATAAGTTTTCAATGATTTTACATAATTTCAACAAGATTTTTCGAAATCGGACCACTATAGTGGACTATATAGTATACAAACTGTCAGGCATATATCAAGCTCCAAGGGTATATAAACTTCGGTCGAGCCGAAGTTAGCTGGCCTCTATTTTTTTAATTTAAATTTAATTAATGAGAGTCTGTACATTTTGGAAACCCACTTGAGATTTAATTGCTTGTGAAATACTAAGCACTTACGCTGTTGGCAAATATCCGTTTATTGTTTCTTTATCTTTTCTTTATGTTAGATTTCTTATATTTTTCAATTTTTGAATTCCATTGGATGAAATTAATTAATTATTAATTTATAACAATAAAAGTAATCCAAGCAAAACATCTATTAATAGCATTCCGGGCAAAAAGAATAAGTACATTTTTAATTAGCGTTAACATTCATTTTGATTTAAAATAATGTGACACATAAATATTCTGTCTTTTCTTGGATAGCACTGTTCAACAAATATTGGGTCAAATTTTGTAGCATCGGAAATTTAGATCTCTATTTTTTTAATTACTGTCCTTACAAACCGAGTTTCAAGTCAATCGGATGGAAAATAGTTATTTTCGGGAATTTTCCGACCGTCAGGTCAAATTTTCCAACTTCGGAATATAACATTTTAAACTTTTTCGTATTCTATCCTTTCAAACCGAGTTTGAAGCAGTGCTGGGCAAATTTTAGTTGATTAACAATTAAAAAATTGACAATTAATTAATTGTTAATTGCACCTATCGCAGTTAACAATTAATTATTTGTAATTGCAATACCTTGCAACTAACAATTAATTAATTGTTAATTGTAGAAATTGACGATTAATCTTTTTAAAAAATTTGATTACAAACTAAAAATTGATTCGATTGATTCAACAGTTCGGGATCTCTTTGCACGCAGCTGGGTCTGAGCTGAAAGACACAGCTCGTGAGCAGTACGCCATTAACCGCTCTCGGTTCTAAGCTGGGACCCACTGACTTTGTGGTTCGCAAATTTTTTACACCTAATTCCCGTGACTGAAGACTTCTTGAACCTCGAAAAAATACCATCGAGGATTAAATTTTGTAAAAGTGGAAAAGTTAATGCCAATTAAGTGGAAAATCATGCCAGGATCAATGCATAAGCGCAACTCCCAGCTAGGAGATTCTCATGGTAATAAGACCCCCAAATACTTAAAAAACTGCTTTTAACATCACTAATGACCACACATAACTACATAACCATGATTATGACAATACTAAACCCCGAACCATGGATGACCAATGCTGAAGAACAAAGAGCACACAGAAAGTATCAGTACCATAATTTTCACTGTTAATTCAGAACAAGAGACTCTCGGCATGAGCCAAAACTTCCGTACCCTGCAATTGAAAAAATATTAAGATTTGTTTGGATTTTTTTGTAATTTATTTTGTATTTTTATTTCTTATAATAGTTAATGTTACATTTCAGCACTACCCTCTTTTAAAACATACCGATAGACTGTGATTCTTCGGCAAATCCGTCATTGTGGCAAAAGAAAAAAGGCGTTCAACTGCTGCCGATGATGGTAATGGCGTGTTTTATTTTACAAAAACGTTTCGTATTTCTGGATATCGATTAAGAAGCTCCAGTTCTTGACTTTCCTCTGAAAAAAACTGAATCATCAAAAGTTCTGCTTTCGTCAATGGAGCATCAGAGGGCAGTCGATTCACTTCGTTTATCACATCAGAGTCTGAATCCGAATCGAAATTGAAAAAAATTATTATCTTGAATTATTAATTTGAAAGCCTTCACAAAATTGCTTCCATTGTCAGTTACTGATGCGACTATTTAATTTGCATCTAGGCCAAAATCAGAATTAATTTCTTGAATTATTTGAGATATGCGGTCATAGCTGTGCATTCCTTTGAATCTCTGGCAGGCTAAAGCCGCCGATGATCTACCTAAATCAGGGGTTATCCAGTGTGCTGTGACACCAATAAAGCTTCTCCTTTTACTTGACCAGATATCTAATGCTGTGCACACATAGTCAACATCCTTTAAGTCACATTTTATCAGGTTCATTTGATCTTCGTAAAAAGTATTTATTCGACGGCCTAGGGTTCGACGACTAATTAATGAAAGTCCTTTTTCACATATTTGTAAGTCCGAGAATATTTTTCCAAAATATGGATCTTCAACAGCACGCAACGGGATCATTGAATGAATAAAATATTTCACTACGTTATCGTCAAATTGCTCTTGTGATATTTTTTTCCCAACATATTTCTTCTACACACTTGCTTTGTTGTTAATTGTATGCGCGGGATTTTTCTTCTCTTCCGTCTTCTTTTTAATGTACTCCTTGTACTCATGGACGCAGTCATTTCCGTGTTTTCTCTTTAAATGGCTTAAAAAGTTCGATGTGCAGTTTAAATAGCCTTTTTATTTGGTAGTTCGATCTTCTGGACATTTCATGCATAATGCCGTAATATTATTGCCCTTAGATTCATTTCCTAAGTATTTAAAATAAGTTCCGTCCAGTAGATGCAGTCGTGGTTGCGAAGATGATAGGTAGCTACCTGCAGCATCGCTCTCCGACGATGATTACATATTTTCTGCAGTAACATAATCAAAGGTATTTCCGTCTTCATCCATTTTAACGGTAGGGTCCATTTTATTTTAGTACTTTTTATTTATTTTTACTTATGCTTTATTCTGAACAAAATTATTTATTTCCAAAATAACTTCAAAGCACACAGCTTACTTAATTGTTAGTTTTAACTGTAGCCTAGAACAATTGAAAAATTCAATTGCAATTGATTAAGTTGTAAGTTACAATTAAATAAAATTAATTCAACTAAATTAATTGCAAGCTGCAACTAATATTTTAATTTCAATTAATTTTAATTGCAATTGAAATAATTGATTAAAATTATTAGTTGATTAATCAATTGATTGAAAATTTAATTGATTAATGCCCAACACTGGTTTCAAGCCAATCAGATGAAAAATAGTTTTTTTTATGCAGAATTTTCCCGCCATTTTCCTCGTGGGCGGATTTTCCAAAATTGGGAAAACAAGTGTCGAATTATTTCGTGTACTAAGCTTACAAACCAAGTTTCAAGTCAATCGGATGAAAAATAAAATTTTTCCCATACAAACTTTTCCCACGCTTTTCCGACTTTTCCGGGTGGAATTTTCCAAAACCCCGACTTAGTACGCACTTTCACCACCAACAGAAACTCCTGTGAAAATTACAGCCCTCTATCTCTTACCGTTTGGGCTGTGCGATGAGTGCCAAGTGAATCAGTCAGTGAATCAGTCAGTGAATCAGGACACTTTCTTTTATATATAGAGAGACTAGCATGTATCCCGTCGCGCTTCGCTGCGGCTTCAACAGTATAGAACCAATGCACAGCGTAATCCCACCAATTTTCCACCCACATCTGTCTAACATCCCACCCACTTCCCGCCCACTCCCCCCTTCACATCCCACCCACTTCCCATCCACTCACCACCTACTTCCCGCCCACATCCCGCCCACCCACATCCCATCCACTTACCACCCACTTGCCAACGACCTCCCGCCTACTTCCCGCCCACATCCTACAAACCTCCAAAACAACTTTCCACCCACATCCCATTCACATCCCACCAACATACCATCCACTTCCCAGTGGGCATCCCGGCGGTGTTTCCAACATCGGAAAATGAAATCAGAAGTGAATTTTCATTTTGACCTTACAAACCGAGTTTCAAGTCAATCGGATGAATAATAGGTGTTTTGCATGCTGAATTTTTCGGGCATTTTCCTCGTGGGTTCATTTTCCGACATTGAAAAATCACATTTCAAAATATTTCGTATTTTGTCCTTACAAACCGAGTTTTAAGCCAATCGGATGAAAAATTGTTTTTTTCATGCTGAATTTTCCAGGAATTTTCCGACCGTTGGATCAAATTTTTCAACATCGGAAAATCGCATTTCAAAATATTTCGTATTTTATCAATATAAACCGAGTTTCAAGCCAATCTGATGCAAAATAGTTGTTTTCGCGCAGAATTTTCCCGGAATTTTCCGACCGTCATGGCAAATTTTCCAACTTCGGAAAATCACATTTCAAATTATTCACCTACTTTCCTTTCAAACCGAATTTCAAGCCAATTGGTTGAAAAATAGTTTTTTGCATGCAGAATTTTCCGACAATTTTCCTCGTGGGCGGATTTTCCGACATTGAAAAATCACATTTCAAATTATTTTGCATTTTGTCCTTACAAACCGAGTTTCAAGCCAATCGGATGAAAAATAGTTTTTTTCATGCAGAATTTTCCGGGAATTTTCCGACTGTTGGGTCAAATTCTCCAACTTCGGAATATCACATTTCAAACTATTTCGTGTTCTGTCCTTTCAAACCTAATTTCAAGCCAATCGGATGAAAAATATTTTTTTGCTTGCAGAATTTTCCGACCATTTTCCTCGTGGGCGGATTTTCCGACACTGAAAAATCACATTTCAATTTATTTCGTACTTTGTCCTTACAAACCGAGTTTCAAGCCAATCGGAAGAAAAGTAGATATTTTCATGCAGAATTTTCCGGGAATTTTCCGACCGTCATAGCAAATTTTCTAACTTCGGAAAATCACATTTCAATTCATTTCACCTACTTTCCTTTCAAACCGAGTTTCAAGTCATTCGGATGAAAAATAACTTTTTTTATGCACATCTCACCCACTTCCCACCCACTTCCCGCCCACATCCCACCCACTTCCCATCTACATCCCACCCACATCCCTCCAACTTCCCGCCACATTCCACTCTTTTTACATCCACTTACCACCCACTTCAAAAACAACCCATTCACTTCCGAACCACTTTCCAGTGGGCATCCCGGCGGTATTTCCAACATCGGAAAATAAAAACATAAATTAATTCCGATTTTGATCTACAAACCAAGTTTCAAGTCAATCGGGCATAAAATAGTTTTTTGCATGCAGCATTTTCCTGCCATTTTCCTCGTGGGCGGATTTTCCGACATTGAAAAATCAAATTTCAAATTATTTCGTATTTTGTCCTCACAAACCGAGTTTCAAGCCAATAGGATGAAAAATAGATTTTATCATGCAGAATTTTCCGACCGTCAGGGCAAGTTTTCCAACTTCGGAAAATCACATTTCAATTTATTTCACCTACTTTCCTTTCAAACCGAATTTCAAGCCAATCGGATGAAATATAGTTCTTTCCATGCTGAATTTTCTGACCATTTTCCTCGTGGGCGGATTTTCCGACATTGAAAAATCGCATTTCAAATTATCTCGTATTTTGTCCTCACAAACCGAGTTTCAAGCCAATAGGATGAAAAATAGTTGTTTTCATGCAGAATTTTCCGGGAATTTTCCGACCGTTGGGTCAAATTTTCCAACTTTGGAAAATCACATTTCAATTCATTTCACCTACTTTCCTTTCAAACCGAATTTCAAGCCAATCGGATGAAAATAATTTTTTTTTTATGCAGAATTTTCCCGCCGTTTTCCTCGTAGGCGGATTTTCCAAGATCGGGAAAACACGTGTCGAATTATTTTGCGTACTATGCTTTTAAACCAAGTTTCAAGTCAATCGGATAAAAAATAACATTTTTCCCATACAAACTTTTCCGACGCTTTTCCGACTTTTCCGGGTGGAATTTTCCAAAACCCCGTCTTAGTACGCACTTTCACCATCAACAGAAACTCCTGTGAAAATTTCAGCTTTCTATCTCTTACCGTTTGGGCTGTGCGATGATTGCCAATCAGTCAGTCAGTCAGTCAGTGAATCAGTCAGGACACTCTCTTTTATATTTATAGAGATTACCGACCATGTTCTCAATTCCACTTCCACAAAAAATCTGTGATTCAAAACCGGTTTTAGTACTAAATTTGTACTCCAAATCACAAAACTTTTGTGGAAGTGGAATTGAGAACATGGCGGTACTACTTAATGCAAAACAAAAGAAATATGCCTTGCGGACTGAGCGCTTCATAATTATAAGTGGTCTGCCACCGAATTGGAAATGGCCTCCGTGGCGCGAGGGGAGAGAGTCAGCCGCCCATGTCAGCAGCCGTGGGTTCGAATCAAGGCCTGACGCGAGCGAAGATTTTTTTTTCTTTTTTTTTGTTTTCAAATTGTATTTTTAAACAAATATAATTTTTTCTTATTTTTCGATATCAAGAAAAAACACATTTCTAGTAAATATTTTCAGCACTTAAACGTTTTTTCGTTTTGGAAAACAATGGGAGCTGCGTTGAGGTAATGCTTTCTTAGTACAATGTCCGATCACTATAGGAAGTTATTGTGAAATTTTCAAATTTCTAACTATTACGGTTTAGCTTCCAGGCTGATGATCAGCAACAATATCATATCACTATATGTATATAGATTACGGCAAAAGACAGCAGATGAAGCCAAGGAAATCAAAATATGAAAATATAAAAATAAAAGGACTGCCCACTAGTCCGACGTCATTCCATATATTAGAGCCGAGGGCTTATTTAAAATAAAATAAAAAAGAAGAAATTAAAATCAGAGCAGCCAACTGAACACTGTGACGAACAGGAGCTGACTGAGAATTTTCTCGGACTAGAAACAGCTCAGCACAAACCACATTCAAGGAACGGCCTACTACGGTCATAGAAAAAAGAATTGAAATTGAATTGAATTACTGTTGTGGTTTCGGGTTTTCAATTTGGGCTCTGACTTGGTCTTGGAATCGACTTGACTTGACTTGATGTGAGTGGTTTGTCGTCGCCAATAGCAGCACCTTCCTCCCCTCCCCATCGCCTTAGGTGCCAATCAATAAGTGTGTGTGTGATATTTGTGTCACATTTATGGCGAAATTTGTGGCGTTAATGTCTTCGTTTTATGGCTCACAGATGTTGTTGTAATGTCCGTATTTATTACAACTGAAATGTAACATTGCCCAAGGCATGAAAGGGCATTTTGTGTTAAATAGATGCCGAAATTGTTGTGTGATTTGTTGAAATGAAAACATAAAAACTAGGGAAAAAACAAACCAAAAACAAGTAAGAGTGTTGCGGTCGAGGACCACGACAGCAATATACCCTGTCGCAAGTAATGTGGTTCCTATAGCTTTGAATTCCATTTATTTTAAAATTTATTTCAATAAATGGGCAGGCGCACTTATGTACATATCTTCGGTGTTTTTGCTCGGATCTCATTGTGGTACATTTGGGCCTCACTGAATATATATTGAGTCACTAGGTTAAAAATTAAAAATTGAAGCTCTGACAGTTTTTCGCGGTAAGAAGAAGATGAAGGAGGAATTTGCCAAACCTGGAGAAAACTTTATCTGGTTACGGTGTACACCTACATTCATGCTGTGGCTCTGCTTCTTATAGTCTGTAAGATCATTGCGCTTATACATAGAGAGTGACAGTTTTTCGCTGCTAAATGATGGAGGATGTGGAACTTTTCCAAATCTGAAACAAACTCGATGTGGCTACAGTATGCACCTACATACATGCAAAAATTTGTGGCTCTACCTCTTAAAGTCTGTGAGATCTACGCGTTTATACAGAGAGAAAGACCGTTTATCGCTGTTTAAAGATGGAGAGGAGAAATTTTCGAAATCTGAAACAAACTCGATGTGGGTACAGTATCACCTATATATAATTGTGGCTCTATCTGTAACTGACTGTAATAGTCTCTGTGATCGACGCGTTCATACAGACAGACAGACGGACATGGCTAAATCGACTCGGCTGTTGATGCTGATCAGGAATATTTAAACTTTATGGGGTCGGAGGTGCTTCCTTCTGGCTGTTACATTCATTTGCACAACTTCATGATCCCCTTTTACCCATATTTAATGGGAACAGGGTATAATGATATGTGGGAAAATATTTGTGGAAGCAGAAACTTTTGGGCATGGAAGTCGAAGCGAAACCTGTCTCTTTCTTGTCTGGAACGTAACCGTTGTGTTACTTGGGGAACATTTAGCGGCTCTTGTGTGATTTGATTATGATTTAAAAATTACATAGCATCTTTCATTTGACATTTGAATAGCCTTTCTACTTAACGCGCACACTACACACACAATTTCCTGCCTGCTGGCAAGTTGCAAAAATTCTTCCAATACCAAAATCTAAAAACATGCTTAGACCAATTTAAATTTTTCCATTCCTTTCCAAAGTTTTTGAGAAATTAATAGTATCTCAGATGCAAAGATTTCAAAACGAAAATTCAATGCTCAGTGGCAAACAATCGAACTTGAGAACCTTGAGAATCTTAAGAAAGTTAAAAGTTTCACAACACCAATTTTGAAAATAGTGGAAGACATTCATAGTCAGGTAGATGATAGCAATGTTACTGCAATGCGTTTTATACTGTTAACCATCGAGTATTAGGAACTAAACTGAGTAAAATTTATAATATTTCGTCAACCGCAACATGTCTGATTGATACATATATTAGTAATAGATCACAGGCAGTAGTTACCGAAACACGCTATTCAGGGGTCTTACCGCTTTCACGAGATCAAGCTTAAAATGTAAGAGCACCTACCAAACAAATGAAAAATAATTAAAATTTTAAAAACGGAGCCATGAAAAAATTTTTGAAATCGATTTTTGAGATCACCATTCCAGTCTATACTAAAAAATATTTTTTTTGAAATGGGTCATGTATTTTTTTATTTTTGTAAACTAGTGTTATTAACTTAAATAAATTTTTTTCACAGTCGAAAGAGCATATCCTATAGTTTCGTTGGAATAATCGGATTAAATTTTAAAATTTTTTCAGATTTCGTATTTTATTTAATTCCTAATCGCTACTTGCACCTGAATTAGAGTACTCCTCTTGAACTTCAGGTGAATTTTCTAAGAGATCTAAGCTGCGTTGGGCATTTGATTTGTTATACCTTTGCAAAGGGTATTATAATTTTGGCCAGAAGTTTGCAACGCATAGAAATATCAATTTCTAACCCTATAAACTATATATATTTTTGATCAGGGAGACGAGCTGAGTCGATTCAGCTTTGTCCGTCCGTCTGTCTGTCCGTCTGTCTGTTTCTATACAAACTAGTCTCTCAGTTTTAAAGCTATCGAGCTGAAACTTTGCACAGAGTCTTCTTTTTACTGCACACTGCTAATATGTCGGAACCGACCGGATCGGATGACTATATCTTATATCTTATAGCTAACTATCGGTCGAAAAGTGGGTTTTTGTAAGAAAACTTTTTCTTTTTTAATGTAAACGCCTTCCGCTTCGGCAATTATTAGTTTTATACGCTTTTACACAGATTTGGAAGTTTTGGTCAAAATCGGATGACTATATTTTATAGCAGCCATAGGAACTATCGGTCGAAAAATTGGTCTTTGTGAGAAAACTTTTTTGTTTTTAATGTAAACGCCTTCCACTTCGACAGTTATTAGTTTTATACGCTTCTACACAGACTTGGAAGTTTTTGTCAAAATCGGATGACTATATCTTATAGCTGCCATAGAAACTATCGGTCGAAAAATGGGTTTTATCAGAAAAATGGTTTGTTTTAATGCTGACGTTCGTAAACTCTGTTGTATTAAAACATTTGCAAGGGTATTAAAACTTCGGCAAAGACGAAGTGAGCTTGGCCTTCTCGTTTTTTATACCCTGATCCTATACAAAATGGGGAAAAGGGGATCATGAAGTTGTGCAAATGTATGTAACAGGGAGAAGGAAGCATTTCCGATTCTATAAAGTATTTATATTCTTGATCAGCATCAACAGCCGAGTCGATTTAGCCATGTCCGTCTGTCCGTCTGTCTGTCTGTCCGTCTGTATAAACGCGTCGATCTCTGAGACTTTAATTGATTGAGCCACAAGTTTTGGCATGTAAGTGGGTGTATACTGTAACCACATCGAGTTGGTTTCAGATTTGGAAAATTGCTTCTCCTCCATCTTTTAACAGCGAAAAACTGTCTTTTTATCTGTTTAAACGCGTAGATCTCACAGACTATAAGAGGTAGAGTCACAAATTTTTGCATGTATGTAGGTGTACACCGTACCCAGATAAAGTTTGCTCCAGATTTGGCAAATTCCTCCTCCTTCTTCTTCTAACCGCGAAAAACTGTCAGAGGTACAATTTTTAAGTTTAAACCTAGTGACAATATATATTAAGTTGGGCCCATTATGTATCTATTCTGTATACCACAATAAGATCCGAGCAAAAACACCGAAGTTATACAAGTGCGCCTGCCCATTTATTAAAATAAATTATTAAATAAAAGGAGTTCAAAGCTTTAGGAACCACATTACTTGGGACAGGGTATTTTGCTGTCAGTGCACTCGACCACAACACTCTCACTTGTTTTTTCCTGTCTCTTGAAATGCCTCGATACTAGTGGATCCAAGGTAATGAATATTCTATTCAAAACATCGAGGTTGCACTTTTTTCGACTGCATTTTCTCCAAAAATGTACTCGGTAAAACTTAAAATCTATGTTTCGTGCTTCCTGGGTCTCCTCGGTTAACTGACCAATTAGGAGCAATGCATAACTAATTATTTCCGGGCTATGCATAAAATTTTTTTTGCAAAGTTGGCGTCATATTGAACCAAGGGTACAAATGCCTAGCAGTCTCAAGCGTTTGGCTAGATTGGTAACACTTTCTTTTTGGGCTTTCAATGTTTTTGAAATTGGGTGTGACTACAAAAGGTCCCAAAAGTGTGTATTTCCTTAAATTTAGCTTATGTACTCAAGTTTTTCACCAAAATAGCTGCCAATTAAATTTTCTTAATCTTTTAAAGCAAAACTAAACGCATTTTACTAGTTGTGTTCTTCAAAGGCGGTACTCTATCCACAAATAAAGAAACAAAAAGATTTTTGGACGGTGTATTGAAAATTCAGTAATTTACCAGCACTGTTTAAGATATTTGAACAAGCTAATACATTTTTTAACAAGTTCAGATCATATTAGAGGTAATAAATTATTCATTAAAAATTATTAATAATAAAATAAAACAAGTGAGAAAGTCGGTCAAGCCCGACTATGTCATACTCTGTACCAAGAGCAGGAGCTGAATGCAACGTTTCTGCTGCGCTCATCTCTAAGTTTCTCTCTCTCTCCCTCTCTCTTTCACTCACACGTTGTTGAATAAAAATGCGGTGTTGGTTGTGTGCGCGTGGGAGGGTGGGGGAGGGGGGGAATTTATTTTTGGTCATAACTTGAGAACCGCTCATCCGATCTTTATCATTTCTTCGGCAAATCGATACATTTTGCTAATTACTAACTATCTCTAAAAGGTACGAATCGTCTATCTTCAAAACTGTAGGAGATATAACGTTTTTTCGAAATTGCGGGGGCGGGAGGGGGCGTGGCAAAAATTGAAAATAAACTTGATCTGCCTGCAGCTATAAGAAGCATTTGTTCCATACACGTCAAACCTCTATCTCTTACCATCTCCGAGATCTGTTTGTTCATACGGACGGACGGACGGACGGACGGACAGACAGACGGACAGACAGACGGACAGACGGACAGACGGACATGGCTATATCGACTCGGCTGTTGATGCTGATCAAGAATATATATACTTTATAGGGTCGGAAATGATTCCTTCTCTCTGTTACATACTTTTGCACAAACTTAATATACTCTATGTACCTTCGGTACAGAGTATAAAAATAGAGGCAAGCAAACTTCGGCTCGACCGAAATTTACATACCATTGGAGCTTGGGTATGCCTGCCAGTTTCTTATTTGGTAGCTATACTTTATGTATGTACTGGCCCTTAAATTAACTTTTTTTTTTTGATTTCAAAATACCGGGCGGAAAAAGATTCGTTTTGGTCCCAATAGATATGAAAAAAAGTTTGGCAGCGATCGGACTTCATTTAGTGGACGCGATAGTTTTGCCGCCAGGGCTAAAGCAAAAATCAGAATCTCATATATATTAAAATTTTTTTCGAAAAAAAAAATACCTAATAAATTTTTTAAAAATTGGCCCTTTTGATATGATTCTGGCCAAGCTTACGCTCAAAATAAGACACATTTATATTTAAAATGTTGCTATGATATTCCCCTAAAAGAACACATACAAATTTTTTTGGAATTTTTAGAGATAACATTCGAAACTCATCCCCCTCATTTTCCATATATTTCAAATGTTCGATTTTAAGGGCGAGCGCGCGTCCACTAAATGAAGTCCGATCGCTGCCAAACTTTTTTTTCATATCTATTGGGACCAAAAGAAATCGTTTCCCGCCCGGTATTTTAAAATCTATTTTTAGGGCCAGACTAGCCTAGGAGACAACTAAATGAAGAACGCATTCAACGATTGTGTTTGAGAAACGCATCAGATTCGTTGGCGTGCTCTGATGCAACGTAAGACCTTATTTAATTTGTTTAATTAATTACAAGTTCTGATTGCCGCTTTATTTTCTAGTTTTCGCAATAACTATCGTATCGATAAAGGAACATTCTTGATGATATATGGAGTAATTGAAGAACAAATCCCACCATCATCAATTTCACCAAACCTGCAGCTGGCCACTGCGCTTCGCTTTCTAGGTGTTGGCTCATTTCAAAGAGTTATTGGCAAAGACACGGACTTGGCATTGTCTCGGCAATCTGTTTGTAAAATAATGTGGAATATAATTCCCTTATTGGAAAGAACACTTTGCCCCCGATTTAAAAATTTTTATCAAAGTGATAAAAATATTTTGAAGTCAAAGTCCCATTTCTATGAGAAATTTGAAATTCCAAGGTTTATCGGTTGCATTGTCGGAACACATGTAAAAATATTTAAACCGCAGGAAGAAGATGTGCAGTACTTGAATTGGAAAGGTTATTTTAAGTATTAATGTAATGATTGTGAGTATTATTTAACCAGCAAACAATTTAATTTAATGTGATTGAGTTTTGTGATGCACGTATCGTATTGAGGAAAATGTTTGTAGGTAGAGGTGTTGTCCAATTGTGTTACACTTAAGAAATATGAATTGCTGTTCATACTTTATCCAAATTTCGTAAAGATATGTGTATTTGTGGATGCTGGAGCAACTCATGATTCGTTTGCATGGAACTTAAGCGATTCTAAGCATTTCCTACAACAAAAGTTCGACAATGGGTCGCATGGCTGGCTACTAGCTGATTCGGGTCACCCACTTGAGCCCTATGAGTTGACTCCATACAGAAATTCAATGGCAGGAACAATGCAGCACACCTTTAATCTGCGACATGCATCTGCGCGGAATGTCGTGGAATACACAATTGGTGTTTTGAAAAGTCGATTCAGGTCAATTCAAGGTTGCTTGTTTTATCAACCTTTAAAAGTAACCCGGATAGTTAATGTATGCTGTGCCTTGCACAACATTTGCCGGTCTCGAAACGAAGCTGACAATATTCCATACAGTGGAGGTGAGGATGAAGAAGTCATCAGTAATGGGCAACAACCAAGTGCTTCCGCGATTCGGGATGAAATAGCCTCAAGCTTACGTATATAGCGTACTCGAAAAAGTATTTGTACTTTTTAAAAGACAATCAAAATATAATCAAACTTTAAATTTGAATTCATAAATATTTATTCACTTTAATTTTTCTTATATAATTTAATTTTTTAAAATTTTCAGCAACATATCGTTTTGGCGCTTGGTTTCTTCCAAATTTTGCTGCATAAAAGCTCCCATGGCAAGGAGAGCCTCTGTGTTCGCTTTGGAGCTTTTATTTAGTTCATGCAGCAGCGCTTCTTCAGCCACAAGTGTACTAAGTACATCTGAATCCATCCTCTTTGAGGGTTTGCTTCTGGTGTCAACATGAGTCTTGTGAGAAGAGCTGGCTTCATCATCCGCAATCTTCTGCTTTTTATTTGGAGTCTCGTCTAAATCTGAAAAACACAGTGTTTGAAATATAAATGCTCTACTTCGCTGACTCGTGTTTGCTTACCACTTTCATGGACGTCTGACGTTGGAAGGTTCTCCTTGTTGGCTTCTGAAGTGGGCAAGCCAAACGCCTGTGCTCCAGCCACGCGCTCAACCTTGCCGTATATATTGATGGCAATGGCAATGGCGTCTTCGGAAGGCGTAAGAGGCTCCTGCTTAAAAGGGCCGCCACCAGTGGCTCTGCTCTCTCTCTGAGAAGGAAGCATTTCCGACCCTATAAAGTATATATATTCTTGATCAGCATCAACAGCCGAGTCGATTTAGCCATGTCCGTCTGTCCGACTGAGTAAAATTTTGAGTTGTTACAATGAATGTTCTCTTTGTCAGGATTGAGTTAACATCACTCAAAAAAGAGAAGCACACTCTGCTGCGTCGTCAACATTTCACTCAGAAATTAATCAGCTGTTTGCTGTCATTTTGGCTCTTTGAGTCATTTTTTGACACTTTGAGTTATTTTTGTGACTATGTGCGTCTCCCTCTAACAAACATGGTTTCCTATGTCGACAAACATTTTGAGTAAAATTTTGAGTTGTTACAATGAATATTCTCTTTGTCAGGATTGAGTTAACATCACTCAAAAAAGGGAGGGGCGTCTCAATTGTTGGTTTTTTTTTTGTTTTTCTTTGCCGTCTGTCCGTCCTTCCGTCTGTCCGTCCTTCCGTCTGTCCGTCCTTCCGTCTGTCCGTCTGTCTGTATGAACGCGTAGATCTCAGAGACTATAAGAGATAGAGATAAAATTTTTTGCATGTACATAGGTATAGGCCGTACGCAGATCAAGTTTGTTTCAGATTTGCAAAATTTCCCCCCCTCCCCCTTAAACCGCAAAAAACTGTCAGAGCCACAATTTTAAAGTTACAATATCGTCGCTTAGTATATATTATCTTAGGCCCTTAATCTATATATTTTGAAACGCACAATGAGATCTGAGCAAAAACACAGAAGTTATTCACGAAACAATTTTTGCACCCCCCACCCCACACGCTTTGCTTATTACGCATTGCTTGCAGCTTGCGCCAGCGTGTGTGTGTGTGTGTGTGAGGGCGGTTTTTTTAAATGCGTTTATGTTTATGTGTATGTGTACGTGTGTTTTTTTTTTTCATGGATACGCCATGAGCGATGTGAATCTTCGAAAGATACTGATAGCCCAAGCTATCAGCATGCACGATTCGTAGATAGCATCTACGCCTACGTGCTAAACACATCGCCACACAACCGCTCGCCGCTACACCCGCGGGATCACCGTTAGGTATTACTTCGCGGGGCGGGGTTGCCTTATTCAGGCACCTTCAGTGTTCCATTTCCAGCTTGATTTAGGAACTGCCTCTTTGCTCTTCTCTTCTCGCCCTTTCACACTTTCTCAGGTCATTTTGGACATATATAATATGTTCGCAGATACGTTGCCAATTTTCATCGCACTCCGTCATGAACCTGATTAGTTCCTCCGGCGCAGGGATCTCGCCCACTGCCGTGTACGTGTGTGTTTGTTTGTGTATGTGTTTGTTTGTCAATTGTACAGGGTATTTCGAAGTCGAGCTCATCGACTACAACGGTCTTAATTGTTTTTAATGGTCTTCTCCAATCCTTCCATACCTATGAATTATACAAATATGTAATTTTTAAATGTCTAGTAAATTACCATTAAAGAATGTACTTACCCGGCGCCATTCTTCAGTTGATTTTGAAGGTGGGCCAACAGAGTATAATTCTGCTGTTAACTCGGACCAGGCAACTGCCACGGCGACTTTATCACCTTTGGTGTACCCTCGGTCGATTTCAGGGTGCTTCTCAATGAAGCGAACAAACATTTCATCTTGCTGAGGCGTTTTATGCCTTCCCCTAAAAAATCCACACAGATATTATCAATTAAAATTTAAAAATTTAATGTTTACTTACATTTTTGCGCAATTTGTCTTCTTTTTCTTCACACAGATGTATTCTTCTTCTTTTTTAATCGGGCGTTCACTAAATGCGTATGCATATGCCGACTTGCCAACTTCCAACACTGAATTTTAAGCGAATATTTTTATTTATGTAACGGATAACCCGTCTATGATCGAGGCTGGATGTTAAACATAAAGAGGGTGCGGATTATACCGTCTCTTGCTCGTCGACATATGGGGTGGTGATCTTGCTACCCCCTTTATGTGGGGCCAATACGAATAATATCGCAATTTTCGCGTGCTACGACAAGCAAAATAAGAAAAAAAACTTAACCGGAGAGATCACACCTGTAGGGTAACTCATACTGATAAGACAAAGGAGACTATAAGGTGTTTAGCTAGACCTCTGGTCTTAAGAGGTGATATGCCCGCCCTTCCTTGGTCATTCGGTACCAGTTCATATGCTATTAATCGAATGACCCCTTCTAAGGGAGCCCTGCAGGGACGACTTGGCTAGCCGAGATCAACAACAAAAAAAATTAAAACATTATAAAATTCTATTTATTACTAGTTGAATATATGCATTCTTTTATAAGTATTCGAGTAAAAGTTGAAATGAATATATAAAAGTAGAAAAAATTTATGTAAATAAAAGTAAATAATAAATATATGATGGGGAAAAAAAGTATAAATGGCACTAACTCAATTAAACATTAAAAAAGGACAAAAATAAAAACAAGCAATTTAAGTTTATGATTACGTTAAAATTAAAATTGTAAAATTTATTTGTGCAAGATAAAATAAAACTGGATTTAATTGGAAAGTGTCCGCCTTTTCATTTCTCTGCTTCTCTTTATTTTTTTCCAATAAGATTTTTATACCCTTGGAGAGGGTATATTAAAATTGTCCGGATGTTTGTAACGCTACCCCCCCCAAAAGAGAGTTCCCCCCCCCTCTTTTTTCCCCCCCTTTTCCCCCCCGTGTCCGTTGTCCGTCTGTCCGTCCGTCTGTCCGTCTGTTTCTATATTTAAAGCTATCGTAACCAAACTTTGCACGAAGTCTTTTGGTAAAAATACGCTGCACATTTGTCGGAACCAGCCGGATCGGATGACTATAGCATATAGCTCCCATAGGAACGATCGGTTGAAAAACTAGTTTTAGTGAGAAAAACTTTTTTGTTTTCAATGCTATCGCTCCCAACGCTCGTATTTATAAGTTTTTAATGATTTCACATAATTTCACCAAGCCGTGTCAAAATCGGACAACTATATGTATAGCTGCTATACAAATGCTAGGTCTGAAAAAAAGTCTTAGTGGGAAAAATTTTTTTGTTTTCAATGTTATCGCTCCCAACGCTCGTATTTATAAGTTTTTAAAAATTTTACATAATTTCATTAAGCCTTGTCGAAATCGGACCACTATATAGTATAGCTGCCATACAAACTGTCAGGCATATATCAAGCTCCAAGGGTATATAAACTTCGGTCGAGCCGAAGTTAGCTGGCCTCTTTTTTCTTTTGAGGACGGAGGGAAGCAATTGGGATTTGAACGTTAAGAGTTTGTTAAATTTTTTACTCCTTTTTTTTTTTATTTAGATTGATTTTACTTTAAGAGTAGTTTGTTTTAAAAGTGCCATAATGCAAAAATAAGGTAAATCAAAACTTTTCATGGGCTCACTTACTGTTTTTTAAGTTTTCTCCATTTCCACGAAGAATCGCTTCCAGGTGTCGATGTCCAATCTGATAGCCTCGAAATTAAAAAAAAAAAATAGAGGCAAGCTAACTTCGGCTCGACCGAAGTTTATATACCCTTGGAGCTCGATATGTGCCTGACCGTTTGTATGGCAGCTATACTATATAGTGGTCCGATCTCGAAAAATTTTGGTGAAATGATGTAAAATCATTAAAAACTTATAAATACGGGCGTTGGGAGCGATAACATTGAAAACAAAAAAGTTTTTCTCACTAAGACTTTTTTTCAGACCTTACTTTTGTATGACAGCTATACTATATAGTGGGCCGATTTCGAAAAACTTTAGTGAAATTATGTGAAATCATTGAAAACTTATAAATACGAGCGTTGGGAGCGATAACATTGAAAACAAAAAAAAGTTTTTCCCACTAAGACTTTTTTCAGACCTAACTTTTGTATGGCAGCTATACTATATAGTTGTCCGATTTCAAAATGGCTTGGTGAAATTATGTGAAATCACTAAAAACTTATAAATACGAGCGTTGGGAGCGATAACATTGAAAACAAAAAAGTTTTTCTCACTAAAACTAGTTTTTCAACCGATCGTTCCTATGGCAGCTATATGCTATAGTCATCCGATCCGGCCGGTTCCGACAAATGTGCAGCGTATTTATACCAAAAGACTTCGTGCAAAGTTTGGTTACGATAGCTTTAAAACTGACGGAGGAGATAGCATAGAAACAGACGGACGGACAGACGGACAGACGGACGGACAGACGGACGGACAGACGGACAGACGGACATGGCTATATCAACTCAGCTCGTCATGCTGATCAAGAATATATATACTTTATGTGGTCGGAGATGCTTCCTTCTATGCGTTACAAACATCCGGACAATTTTAATATACCCTCTCCAAGGGTATAAAAATAGAGGCAAGCTAACTTCGGCTTGTCCGAAGTTTATATACCCTTGGAGCTTGATATGTGCCTGACAGTTTGTATGGCAGCTATACCATATAGTGGTCCGATTTCGACAAACCTTGTTGAAATTATGTAAAATCATTGAAAACTTATAAATACGAGCGTTGGGAGCGATAACATTGCAAACAAAAAAGTTTTTCTCACTAAGACTTTTTTCCAGACCTAACTTTTGTATGGCAGCTATACTATATAGTTGTCCGATTTTGACAAGGCTTGGTGAAATTATGTGAAATCATTAAAAACTTATAAATACGAGCGTTGGGAGCGATAGCATTGAAAACAAAAAAGTTTTTCTCACTAAAACTAGTTTTTCAACCGATCGTTCCTATGGCAGCTATATGCTATAGTCATCCGATCCGGCCGGTTCCGACAAATGTGCAGCGTATTTATACCAAAAGACTTCGTGCAAAGTTTGGTTACGATAGCTTTAAAACTGACGGAGGAGATAGCATAGAAACAGACGGACGGACAGACGGTCGGACAGACGGACATGGCTATATCAACTCAGCTCGTCATGCTGATCGAGAATATATATACTTTATGTGGTCGGAGATGCTTCCTTCCCTGCGTTACAAACATCCGGACAATTTTAATATACCCTCTCCAAGGGTATAAAAATAGAGGCCAGCTAACTTCGGCTCGACCGAAGTTTATATACCCTTGGAGCTTGATATATGCCTGACAGTTTGTATGGCAGCTATACTATATAGTAGTGCGATTTCGACAAGGCTTAATGAAATTATGGTAAATTATTAAAAACTTATAAATACGAGCGTTAGGAGCGATAACATTAAAAACAAAAAAGTTTTTCTCACTAAGACTTTTTTTCAGACCTAACTTTTGTATGGCAGCTATACTATATAGTTGTCCGATTTTGACAAGGCTTGGTGAAATTATGTGAAATCATTAAAAACTTATAAATACGAGCGTTGGGAGCGATAGCATCGAAAACAAAAAAGTTTTTCTCACTAAAACTAGTTTTTCAACCGATCGTTCCTATGGCAGCTATATGCTATAGTCATCCGATCCGGCCGGTTCCGACAAATGTGCAGCGTATTTGTACCAAAAGACTTCGTGCAAAGTTTGGTTAAGATAGCTTTAAAACTGACGGAGGAATATATCATAGAAACAGACGGACAGACGGACGGACAGACGGACAGACGGACGGACAGACGGACATGGCTATATCGACTCAGCTCGTCATGCTGATCAAGAATATATATACTTTATGGGGTCGGAGATGCTTCCTTCTATGCGTTAAAAACATCCGGACAATTTTAATATACCCTCTCCAAGGGTATAAAAATAGTAGCAAACACATGTTACACCAATTAAGTCACCTTCGCGGCTAAATAAAACAATTAGATTTCAAATGTAAATGGAACTCAGACAAGAGAAAAAAAAACGAGAAGGCCAAGCTAACTTCGTCGTTGCCGATGTTTTTATACCCTTGCAAATGTTTTAATAAATCAGAGTTTATGAACTTCAGCATTAAAACAAACAATTTTTCTAAATAAAACCCACTTTTCGACCGATAGTTCCTATGGCAGCAATAAGATATAGTCTTCCGATCCGGTCCGTTCCGACATATTAGCAGTGTGCTGAAAAAAGAAGACTCTGTGCAAAGTTTTAGCTAACTAAAACTATTGTTGCCGCTTCGACATCTTCGGCTTCTCTTTTTTCGTTCTCTCCCTGTTGTTGTGAAGGGAACACAACCAAAAAGAACTCACGCAAACCAAAAAAAATAGGGCGCGCGAATTTGAGGGGGGAGGGGCGGTCACCTTTCACTCGCGAATTTACTTTTTCCTCTCGCTCGGCGGCGTTTAAATGGGTAAAACTGACCCAAACAAAAAAATCAACGGTCTTGGCGCCCGATCGCTTCCCGGCCGTCAGCTCGCTGTAGACTCCCGAATTAAATTCCAGAGAGCTGCTCTGACTGAGCTGAGCGGGCCGCAAGTCTCCACTGCTGGGTCACAGCTGATGCAAGAAAATGTCCCCAAACAGAGTTGAGAGATCAGGTGCCAAACCTGGAATGTTTGAACACAAAACAAAAACTCTCTTACTATGGAAAAGGAATTTACTGTATGGGGCAAAATCAATTTTGCTCTACAAAAATAACTTCCTCCTTCTCTTCTCACTCACCAGATCAGCAGCTGATTAACTGCTTGTAATTCAAGTATGTTTTCTTTCCATACACTGCAACTTCACTTCAACTATATACTTTTTTTTTCATTCGCACCGCACTTGGAAATAGGTTCTGTTTGCAAAGAAGGCTTGATTCCTGGACTGTTCAGCACTTTGTTCTAAAGCGATTTTCCTCTTAACAGGGCCTTCGCCATTTTCCTGAGAGAAGAGAGAGGCTGTTAATGCAACGATCCTCTTAATATGTAACCGCATTACGTGGCAAGGCCAACGTTACAGAACATTCCAATAGGAGGCGCTCCACCAACTCTCTAGCTGGATCCTACAAGTGCATTACATTTAAGGAGGTATTCTCCATGCGCAAAATTTTTGTTCGATTTTTTTTTCTGTTTTTTATAGCTTGGATATTTGAGAATATCGCCCCAAAAGGATTTTTTTTAAATTCGAAATACTTTAGAAGATATAGCCTTTTTAGTAGAGCAATGTTTTCGCAAAAACAAGAAATTTTTGAGTAAATAAATTTTCAGTCAATAAAACTGTGATATAACGGCTGGTTCTTTAATTTGAATGGTGATATTTTGTCGCCCAGATTGATATCGATTATTAATCGGCTTTTAGTCGATTATTATCGAAGGCTATCCTACGCATCTAAAGAAGGCAGAATGGCACGCGGAGTAAAGAGAGCTGCTGCTGAAAACAGTTTTTTTGAAAATGAGGAAGGTCCGCTGTGTGCAGATGGCATCCCCGACTAATATCCGTAAGCATATAATATTTGAAAACATTTTTGTTACTTTTAAAGCCGAAGCTCATTAAACGATTTGAAGAGTTAGGAAGAGATTATGACCTTGACTTTAAAGCCAAAACACTTTTTTCGAACTGGCAGCCAATATCCCAGCACGAACAAATTTTGAGACCAAACTAAAGTCGACGCAGATTGTCACTAAACCAGGATTTTGTCTATTCTGATTATAACCCCGTTTTCACTTTCATTCAGACATCGAAACTCGAATCAGGTCGCCAGCACAAATTTTTTTCGGCACCATTGGGGAAAAATTTGGAACGCCCTAGAAGCTGAATTTTTTTACTCAATCTTGAACAAAAAACCCAAATTGGAAAAACTCTTTGCGTTTTCAAATAAGATTTTATTTAAAAAAGGTCCAAAAAGCAGCCTTGACATGGAGAATACCCCCTTAGGCTGCCTTCACACTGTTCGACACATAACCCATGACATCTAGTAGGCCCGCATTTCCCCATGGAATTCTATGAATTTGCCAAGCTATTCAAATGTAAAGCAGAACAAAAAGCAGGACTACTTGACTATCATGTGCCATGTGTCGAACAGTGTGAAGGCAGCCTTAAATATACATTTATTTTATGCTAAATGGAAGATTATAAAGATGCCAATGATCGTTTTTATACCCTTGGAGAGGGTATATAAAAATTGTCCGGATGTTTGTAACGCATAGAAGGAAGCATCTCCGACCACATAAAGTATATATATTCTTGATCAGCATGCCGAGCTGAGTTGATATAGCCACGTCCGTCTGTCCGACCGTCTGTCCGTCCGTCTGTTTCTATGCTATCTCCTCCGTCAGTTTTAAAGCTATCGTAACCAAACTTTACACGAAGTTTTTTGGTATAAATACGCTGCACATTTGTCGGAACCGGCCGGATCGGATGACTATAGCATATAGCTGCCATAGGAACGATCGGTTGAAAAACTAGTTTTAGTGAGAAAAACTTTTTTGTTTTCAATGTTATCGCTCCCAACGCTCGTATTTATAAGTTTTTAGTGATTTCACATAATTTCACCAAGCCATTTTGAAATCGGACAACTATATAGTATAGCTGCCATACAAAAGTTAGGTCTGAAAAAAAGTCTCAGTGAGAAAAACTTTTTTGTTTTCAATGTTATCGCTCCCAACGCTCGTATTTATAAGTTTTTAGTGATTTCACATAATTTCACCAAGCCATTTTGAAATCGGACAACTATATAGTATAGCTGCCATACAAAAGTTAGGTCTGAAAAAAAGTCTCAGTGACAAAAACTTTTTTGTTTTCAATGTTATCGCTCCCAACGCTCGTATTTATAAGTTTTCAATGATTTCACCTAATTTCACTAAAGTTTTTCGAAATCAGACTACTATATAGTATAGCTGCCATACAAAAGTAAGGTCCGAAAAAAAGTCTTAGTGAGAAAAACTTGTTTGTTTTCAATGTTATCGCTCCCAACGCTTGTATTTATAAGTTTTTAGTGATTTCACATAATTTCACCAAGCCATTTTGAAATCGGACAACTATATAGTATAGCTGCCATACAAAAGTTAGGTCTGAAAAAAAGTCTCAGTGAGAAAAACTTTTTTGTTTTCAATGTTATCGCTCCCAACGCTCGTATTTATAAGTTTTCAATGATTTCACATAATTTCACTAAAGTTTTTCGAAATCGGACTACTATATAGTATAGCTGCCATACAAAAGTAAGGTCTGAAAAAAAGTCTTAGTGAGAAAAACTTTTTTGTTTTTAATGTTATCGCTCCCAACGCCCGTATTTATAAGTTTTTAATGATTTTACATCATTTCACCAAAATTTTTCGAAATCGGACCACTATATAGTATAGCTGCCATACAAACTGTCAGGCACATATCAAGCTCCAAGGGTATATAAACTTCGGTCGAGCCGAAGTTAGCTTGCCTTTATTTTTTTTTATTTCAATGTATCTCTTACCTTATTGATTGATTGATGATTTCGGTTGGAATTTATTTGGAAGAGGTTTCTGTGGCACCCCTTATATAGTTGCCCGATTTCGACAAATCATGGTAAAATTATGTGAAATCATTTAAAACATATAAATACGAGCGATGGGAGCGATATAACTGAAAACAAAATAGTTTTTCTCACTAAAACTAGTTTTTCAACGATCGTTCCTATGGCAGCTATATGCTATAGTCATCCGATCCGGCCGGTTCCGACAAATGTGCAGCGTATTTGTACCAAAAGACTTCGTGCAAAGTTTGGTTAAGATAGCTTTAAAACTGACGGAGGAAATATCATAGAAACAGACGGACAGACGGACGGACAGACGGACATGGCTATATCAACTCAGCTCGTCAAGCTGATCAAGAATATATATACTTTATGTGGTCGGAGATGCTTCCTTCTGTGCGTTACAAACATCCGGACAATTTCAATATACCCTCTCCAAGGGTATAAATATAAGTCTATGTGCCATAGGGACGGAGAAATTGGAAATTGTGTTTTTTATATTTTTTTTTAATAATAAAACTCAAGCAATAAGTTTTATTTTTGAGTTATAAATAAAACTCAAAAAGTAAGACTTATTTTTAGAGTAATTAATAAATCTTTGGAGTAATAAATAAAACTAAAAAAAAACACTTTGGGTGTTCAACAGCCCGCGTAAAAACGTAATTGTGTAAATTTACGCGACGCAGCTATTGAGCACCCCTTCTGTTTACTCGCGTAATTTTTTTATACCCTTGGAGAGGGTATATTGAAATTGTCCGGCTGTTTGCAACGCACAGAAGGAGCATCTCCGACCATATAAAGTATATATATTTGATCAGCGTGACGAGCTGAGTTGATATAAACATGCCCGTCTGTCCGTTCGTCCGTCCGTCTGTCCGTTTGTTTCTATGCTACCTCCTCCGTCAGTTTTAAAGCTATCTTAACCAAACTTTGCACGAAGTCTTTTGGTACAAATACGCTTCACATTTGTCGAAACCGGCTGGATCGGATGACTATAGCATATAGCTGCGATAGGAACGATCGGTTGAAAAACTAGTTTTAGTGAGAAAAACTTTTTTGTTTTCAATGCTATCGCTCCCAACGCTAGTATTTATAAGTTTTTAATGATTTCACATAATTTCAACAAGCCTTGTTAAAATCGGATAACTATATAGTATGGCTGCCATACAAACTGTCAGGCATATATCAAGCTCCAAGGGTATATAAACTTCGGTCGAGCCGAAGTTAGCTTGCCTCTATTTTTAAGTATATCAGCTGTTTTTGACATGCTGTCACTTGTGAGTCAAAGCTTAATACGTTAATGTAAATTAAAATTAAAATGCCAAAAGAAAGCATGCAAGAAGCACTGATTAATAATAGACCTAGCGATTCATGAAATAGATTGCATTAATTGTAGGAAAAGAAATCAAGCTAAATACGATCAAGAAGAAATATAAATACACACATAAAAAATCTTTAGGTATGGACCATGATGCTGGCGACGAAGTGATGGACGACCTTATGGAGGATCTTTGTCGAGGAACCAAGTTCTGCGTGCCCAAATCAGTCAACTGGCGTACCAATGTGTTACCATTTTTCAATGATGGTCGCTTTCTTCAAATGCTCCGAATCACTAATGTGCCGTCCTCACTACAACTGCATTTTGCGTTTTCGCATTTTGAGCAAAATGTACATTTTCCCCCATACAATTTTGTATGGTCACAAGAGATGCCAAAAAAGTGCATTTTGAGAAAATGTAGTAGCATTACTCGTTTGCCATTCGATTCTTCGACAGTTTCTATTCGATAGTCGACGATTTTTTGGCTAATTGACGAAGTGGTCATCAATGATATTGATATCAGTCATATCAGTCATATCAATGTGGCCATTGATTGCGTCTGCTGAGGCGAAAGGCACAAAATCGATTGAAAACCATGTCTGTGGTCAAGCCTTTCACCGGGTTCATAGCTCACGAACTGTTTCCTACTTTTGCAGCCACTTTAGGGCCCTCTTTCTGTAACTGAGCCCTTTTGTTTTGTTTTAGAAATGCATTTCAGTTCGCTTTCCCTTATTTCTACCTTTTTTATCCAGGCGTTTTTTAATGTTTGCTCAATTTTTTGTTTGTTCCTGGCCTTTTTGGGGTTTCCCTGCCCTGTGGAGACTCGATTCAAATTAACGCGAGGTATCTCTATCTCCAGCTCGCGTTAACGCGAGGTATCTCTATCTCCAGCTCGCGTTAGCGCGAGGTATCTCTATCTCCAACAGCACATCGAGGGAACTAAAATGTCAATAAATTATGTATATTGACTAAATAAAAAAATAATTATTTAAAAACTAACAAAATTTAAGATTATAATAATAAAAATATTGACTTCTTTATCCATCGTAGTACTCTAGCTGGCAATCAATGCTGCAGAAATACTTCTCGTCTTGGTACGTCTCTTCTGTGGCTTCTTGCAGGAACGACTGACACCAGCGAGGTAACTTCAACTAGTTAAGTTCAACTGAGATTAAATAAATTAAATTAATTACGGGGATATACATTTATGAGACATATTTATATTTATATTAAGTAATTAAAAGAAGTAAATAAAAAAAACGCCGCTCAAATTAGCTACCGACTATTTATTTAATTTAAGTCGATACCCAGGGAACACCACGTGGAGGTTTTGAGTCGGCTTGAGTTGTTCCAATTATATCTATTTTAAGATCTAGATATAGATATAGTTTGGAAAACTCATTGTTCCCCACCTACCTTAAAAAAAAGAAAAATTAAGAAAAGATAAAAAAAGAAAAGAAATAAAAAAAACTGGAAAGAAAAACAAAAACCGGACTATAGATATAGAACAGAATAAAAAAAAACCGTGGTTAGCCTAATCTCAATAAATAAACCCATAACTAATAAAAAAAACCGAATACCCTGATTAAAAAAGAACGAAAAACCTGATAAAAATCGATAATAAAAAAACCGAGACCCTTTTAAAAAAAACCGATTTCAAAACTAATAAAAAAAATCGAAAATTAAAAATCAAAATATCAAAAAAAAAAAAACGACAAAAAACGGAAAGAAACGTTCGTAAACGCGGAAAATTACCTAAAAAACAAAAAAAAAAAACCACCAACAAACCTAATTAAAAACAAGTAAGACCATTGCAGTCGAGTTAGCTCGACTTCAAAATACCCTGTACAATTGACAAACACACACATACACAAACAAACACACACGCACACATACTCACAAACGCGCCCTCACACACGCGGGCGCAAGCGGCAAACGTAAAGCGTAATAAACAAAGCGAGTGGGGAGGGGGGGTGCAAAAATTGTTTCGTTAATAACTTCTGTGTTTTTGCTCAGATCTCAATGTGCTTTTCAGAATAGATAGATTATAGGCCTAAGATAATATATATTAAGCGACGATGTTGTAACTTTAAAATTGTGGCTCTGACAGTATTTTGCGGTTTAAGGGGGGAGGGGGGGAAATTTTGCAAATCTGAAACAAACTTGATCTGCGTACGGCCTATACCTATGTACATGCAAAAATTTGTATCTCTATCTCTTATAGTCTCGGAGATCTACGCGTTCATACAGACAGACGGACAGACGGACAGACGGACGGACGGACAGACGGACAGACGGACAGACGGACAGACGGACAGACGGACATGGCTAAATCGACTCGGCTGTTGATGCTGATCAAGAATATATATACTTTATAGGGTCGGAAATGTTTCCTTCTCCCTGTTACATACATTTGCACAACTTCATGATCCCCTTTTACCCATTTTCAATGGGTACAGGGTATAAAAACCTAAAGACGCGATAGACTACAAAGGTGTGTATCTAATAATTGATACAATAAAATAATGGAAAGCCCTACAGTTTTTATATGGGTTTTGTTTCCCTTGCTGGACTTAAACCTGTCTGCCGGTGAGTAAGACTTCACCGCATCAATAAATTTCTCGAGTCTATCGTTCGAGACATTTTTGAAGGATAACATTTTATCACGTTGGCCAACTTCGTCGAAAAACTTACACAAAAGTTGTTCAAATCCATCGAGCCAAGCGACGTAATTGTCCTTCCTTCCCCGAATAACTGTTCTGGAACAGTCTTCTCGGGCTTCAGAGAGCACTAACCTAAAATTCGACGCTGACAACTCTCTGTCCATTAATTTAACCAACGTCTCGCCACATTCGTGATCAGCGTTGCGCTTGAGGGCATCACACACGTGTGTAATGTCCGGCAAGAAAATGGGTGCAACTCCGTCGGTAAAACTAATGTCATAATACCTATCCGAAACTACACCTATAATCCGGTCTTCTTTCAATAATGTAAAAATTAATTCCAGCTTCTTCTGTTCGGTGACTCTTTCCTGTTCCTTTTCGTCCTCCTCCGCGTTGGCCAAGTCATCGACATCGAAGGGGTCTTCAGGGTGATTTCTGGGTCTTGGAGGACATGGTTCCCACATGTGTACAAGTACCACCTCCAAGCCAAGTCCATTCCTGGACTTGGCCGAAGGATTTTGTATTTCCTCCAAACCTACTACAAAGTACCGAACGTGATAACGTGTTTGTTTGTGTTGTGCTTGATGGAAAAAGCCAGCATCAAGAACAAGCACGTAGAAACAGTCGTTCTTCATACGATGTAGCGGTGAGCAGTCAAAATACGATTCGGCTCTTGACAACTGTTTTTTTTCCTTCATGCTATAAAAAAGCCAAATCCGAAGGACAAAATGAATAAACTTATACATATTAAATTATATTACATCTCTACACTAAGAAAAAAACGACCGTTCAAAACCCAGCATAAGTGTGCTCCTATTTGAACGCCCTCGTTCGTGAATTATCTTTCACAAGACAAACCCGACGTTCACGATACAGCACCACTAAAAAGCTTTCTAACTAAAATTGCGAACGTAGGTTGTATTTAAATGCTGCTGTTGCCGAATAAAGAGTTGGAGAGAGAGCGGCAAAACATGTTGTGTGCACTTTAGCAAATCGAAATACTTTTCGTTTAGGATTTTGTTTTCTGTGTTTAGAGGCTTAAGTCCGTCTTAAAGTCTAAGTTCTACAAGTACAAAAAGTAATAATTATGTTCTTAATTAGCACATAAAATAGCATATTTTTGTTAGTTGCGGCCATAAAAAGACAGGTTTTTGAAGGCATTCTCTTGTATATTACTAGTATTAATGATACTACTAATATCCAAGAGAATGCCCTTAAGAAACCTTCCTTTTTGTGCTAAAACAAAAAAAAAGTATTCATAAAAATATCGTCCAAAATTCAATATCGATATTTCGACAACCCTTATTTATAATATTAATAAATAAAATAAAATGAAATTAATAATTAATTTTAATAGAAAAATCGGCCTGCTGTGAATTTTGTTTTTTTTTTTATGTTTTCAGAAAAGAGAGCGAACCGGCTGTGTATGACTCTAATGGTACATTTTGAATTCAAGCAGTTCACTGTATACGTATGCACACTAGAGCGGTCCCCATGTATATGAAATTTTTCTATTCAAATTTTAATTGCTTATAAGCAAATATCGCTTATATGCAAAAATATAGCTGCATTATAACTTTTGCATATAAGCGATATTCACTGTAGCGAGAGAATAACAACGAGAGAATAACAACGAAAGAAAAGCGACTTTTGAGCGTAGAAGTGCAAGTGCTAGTCAAAGTTTCAAAATGTTTAAGTGTGATCAGTGTGTGAAATATTTTAAACACCAATCCGACCTTGATCGGCATATGGATACACATTTAAGTGAAAAAAAATACAAGTGCTGCTGTGGACTTTCGTATAAACAAAAGAGCAACTTAATGGCCCACTGCCGCCGCAAGGGCGATGTGCATTTTAAAGAACCGACCCCGACCCCCACTATTGTTGAACCCGCCACCGACACCGACCATGAACCAACCCCCAGCGAAGACTCTACTATTGATGAACCCGGCACCGACACCGACCATGAACCAACCCCCAGCGAAGACTCTACTATTGTTGAACCCGCCACCGACACCGACCATGAACCGACCCCCAGCGACCGTTACTTAAGCCACGCCTGCACCTCGAGACATGCCCGTGCCGTTTTTTTGGGCGAACTCGATAAAAATACGAGTACGAGTACGCCCGATTTCGAGGTTATGGAGGCGTCATCATCGTCGTCGAGTAGCGAATATGAAGAGCCGGCAAAAAAAAAAAGGAAAAGCAAACAAAGAAAAGTCCCTCAAATGTGCAATGTGTGCAATTTGCAGGTTGCAAATTTTCAACAACTTCTTTATCATATCTAATATCTATTTTGGATAAACATGACTTAATGCTGGGTATGTTGATGGATGGAGATGAGCCGGCGGACATTTACTATGTCCAAGTGTCCGAAGTTGTGGGCCTTCCAAAAGAGGAAGTGAAGGAGATAATAGACAAGGAAATTGCTGTGAGGAGAACATTAAATTGATTGCCACAAAAAAACATAAAGTAGTTTTTAAGATTGTTTTTAAGGTGAGTTTGTTAAAATGAAAATATAAATACATTTAATATAATAATTTATATTTATATTTATTTTATATTTTATTTAGATATGGATCGCACCTATATGCCTACGCCCACGACAGAAGACGAGTCGGTACAAAATTTCTTTTAGAGTGAAGGCGGAGGAGGAGACTGTTTTGGAGGGTGAGCAAGAAGCAGCACCCAAAAAACGTCGTGGGCGTCCACGAAAATCAGACTTACCACCCGCAGCGGAGAATTCCCGCAGCGGAGAATTTTAGGCAGTTCTGCACGGGAGAATATCGTCCAGATATCGTCCATCGGCTACAAAGGAGCCAGTTTCCATCGCGTCATCAATGATTTTATGATTCAGAGCGGGGATTTTGTGCAAGGTAATATTAAAATGCAGATTTGATAATATTCTAACCTGGCTTAACCTGGGCGATGGCACTGAAGTCTCCAGAATGAGAATTTTACGCTGAAGCAGTTGTCAATTCTTCATCACCTGCGCCAAATTAATTTTCTGGATGGCAAACATGTGATCTTTGGTAGTGTCTTGGATGGCCTGCTGATAATGAGAAAAATAGAAAATGTGCCCACGGGTCCCAATAACAAACCGAAGTTTTTGCAGACCACAAGATGAATGAACTCGACCTGAATCTGAAATCTAACTTGTCCAAATTTTATGAATTCGAGTGAACGCGAGCATTTCTGTTTTTGGCCGACATCAAGCACAAGTTCATCCAAACCTATGGCCTGCAGGTGGCCACAGCCATTGCCTATGCCATGAACACGGAATTTTCCAAAATACTCGCGTGGACACCATTTTTTGGCGTCAAGAGAACCATGAAAATAACTGAGGTGAGTCAGCAATTAATAATTCATAAATTTGTTATTGAAACTGGGAGAAGAATCAGATAAAAGTTTTTGTTTTAAACTTTATTTCATCTTTGACATAAGAAATTTATATAAAAAACAGCGTGAGCCAAAAGACAGAGAGGACTGAGAAAAGACTGAGTGTAGGAGTAGGAGTGTAGGCCATGATGAAGTGGTAAACATTTTCAAACTAAAACTACGAGGGTTGCGTGTCTATTTCTGGCATTTGTCATTTGTTAGCACAAACTCACTCATTGTTCTGAAGAATGCAGAATGAAGAATGAAGAATGCGCGCCAAAAAGCAAAAATTTGAAATTTGTCTAAATTGAATTATAATGAAATTAATTTATACTTTTTAATGTTTACCAATAATATCAATGATAACACAATGATTTGCAGAAAGTAGAAACTTCTAATGTAGTTCCATTTGAACTCAAGAGACCACAAACCTTTTAGTCTGACCAAAGCAATGGTTTGCTTGGCCACTGAAATAATTCTAACATTTACAGAGAAGAATTTGACATAGAAGAGCTTTAAACCCTTACCGACATTAGAATTTATGTTTCTAGCAGCAAAATAAATTAAAATTGAATATCTTTGTTTCATTTGTTGTCTATGTTGCCAACCATTTTGTAAATTGTTAAGATGTAAATGCAGAAGCAACACGATGAGGAGAAGAAATTGCATTCTCAGTGATGACGATAACCTTCTTTGAAAAGGTGCTTAAGTGAGGAAGCCATATAAGAGTCACTTTGCTTCGATTGTTGAATTGATCCGTGCAGACTCATGCTTTTCGTCGACTGCATTTCGACCCCAAATGAAACTCGAATTACAGGTAGCGATTGCACTTTTTCGTTTGGGGTCGTCTGGAGAAGCTGCATCATTAAGGAAAATAGCATCTATGTTTGAATAAGTGATGGCGGCTCTCTTGGTGTTGTGACAGACAGAGTGTTCGGAGCTATTTTGAGGAAGATGTCTCAATTTATTTACTGGCTAGATGCCGCTTAACGAAAGCGAATCGTTTTAGAAACATTCCATGAGTTGCCGTTCTGCATTGGATACATTGACGGTAGCGAAATTAAGCTTGCTCAACAGCCTGCAAAGATCCACGAGGTGTACTTTTCGCGCAAACGTATATACTCCATTAAGGTACAGGTTGTCTGCGACTACCAAATGAGGATTCAAAATGTTGTAGTGGGGAGTTCCGGGAGCTACCATGATGCAAAAATATTAAAAAATTGCAAACTTTTCAAGGAGCATGGAAAATACTTAAGTGGAGAAGAATAGATTGCCGGGGACTCAGCCTACTCTTTATCCAAATTTTTAATAACTCCTTACAGAAGCAATGCGACAGCAGCGGAAGCGAGTGAACAAGCCAGATTGAACAAGAGACACAGCCAATTTCGCGTAAAAGTAGAAAATTGCTTCGGTATGCTGAAAGAAAAGTTTTCGAGCTTAAAAGAAATGAGGATTCGCATTCGAGACCACGATAGTCAAAAAAAAAAAAGAGTGTGTGGCATGAGACGCACGGTACGAGCGAAGCTCCTTACGATGAATCCGATTTAAGTAATGGAAAAAGACATATTTGGATTCTGTATAAATAAATGTTAAATTATCAAATATTAGGTCACTCTCAAATCACTGTTAAGTCACTGTTAAGTCCACCAGATCTTCACCATATTCCCACCAGATCACTAAATGATCCCCAGCAGACTTCCACCAGATCCCCACTAGATCCCAACCAGATCACCACCATATCCCCAACAGATCCCCACCAGATCCCCAACAGATCCCCAACAGATCCACACCGGATCCCCACCAGATCCCACCAGAACTCCACCAGAGCCCCATCAGATCCCCCTAGATCCCTATCAGATACCCACCAGATCTCCACCTGATACCCACCTGGTTCCCATCAGATTCCCACCAGATAACTACCCAATCCCCACCAGATCTCTACCTGATCCACACCAGATCCAAACCAGAGCTCACTGGGTCCCTACCAGATAAACACCAGTTCCCCACCACATCACCACCAGAACCCCACCAGATCCGAACCAAATCCCCGCCAGATCCTTACCAAATCTTCACCTGATCCCCACCAGGTCCCTGCCAAATACCCATCACCTCGGAGGTGACACCTCCCCCTACTTGCACCTCACACTATCCCACTCCACACACAACCCACCTGCTACCACGCGGTAATGGTAAAAGCAGCTGATTTTGCAAATACAAAACACAAAATCAAAGACATACCCCAAAAGAATCTGTCGCAAAGACAAAATTTTTCAAGATTCACTCCCCCAGTCTGACGTCCGTAAAAGAGCTTCGCTCTAAAAATTTTCCAAGTGGATTCTTGTTTACTGCATCCTTCACAATCTGCTGCTTGAAGAGCGAATCGCACCAATTGCTGCTTCTGATGATGATGATGTTGGTGATGTAGATGCAAACCTAATCACTTTGAGAAGTGAAACACCTGAACAGAAACGACAAGCCATTATGTTTGATGATTAAATATTCATAAAAGGTTATTTTTATTTTTTAAAGTATACATAGATTTATTGTTTGTTCTTATACTTTAACTCCAGCACCAACTTTTTTATTCTTTCCTGTTGTTCTAGTTCCATTTTTTTCAAAATGAAATCATTTTCCACCTTCTTTTCTTCCAACTCCAATTTTCGGTTTTCAAATTCTGAAAGCTGTTGCTTGCGCAAATTAATTCTGTCTGCCTCCAACTCTGCTAGTTTTTCGGTAGAAGTGAGAGTCCTGGGCCTTTTCCTTTGGCGTGTGCTGCTGTTATCCATGAAAATAGTTTTCGTAGCCACTTGCATTGCCCTCAAATGCGCTGGAAGATGCCAACGAATCGTCGAAGTCTTCCGGGGTATCATGCAATACCACTTCCACTTCTTTGACCTGGTTGAAGATGTCCGCCAGTTGGTCGTAGTAGGGACACATTTTGTTCAACTTTTCAAAATTTATAAAATTGCAGTTATAAATACTCAAATTTATATACCAGATTCCGGCAAACTTACCCTGCACAGTATGCACGCCATCTTCATCGTCTTCCATCTTCATCAACTCCAGCACCTGTCGATCCAAGCCATTGGTTGACTTTGCTCAGCTGCATTTTTAGGTAGCGCATTTTGCCCTTTACCAAATTCCACTGGGTGTCTATTTGGGTGTCGCTTAATAGTTTTTTGTAATATAATTGAGCTGTTGGTTTCTGGAAGTATGTGTTTCTTAGTGAAATGGCATCTTTTATATATGTCGGACAGAGGAGATACTTACTTCGAAATTCCTATGCGACTGAATGTAAGTCAACATTTTTGATATTTCGTCATCGCTCCAGCGCTTTATATCGCCTTCCCGTTTTCTTTTAGTTCCTGTTTGTTGTTCAGAGACTGAAATAGATTCGCATTTAAAATACCTAAACTTTAATTGACAATTTACTTGCTTTTCACTAATAATTTTTTTTGGACACAAAAATCTCGAAATTACACAAAATTTAGTATTTTTTGTCGATACTTTGAATAATTTTACAACACTTCACTCTTTTTACACTTTTACGCTGATTTTTTAAACATACCCCAGGGCAGCAAAAAGAGCGTAATTTTTTTCTTATGAGTTTTGTTGTTGTGGCGTAAACTTTTGGAGTGTACGCTTTTTGCTTTACACTTTTACGCGGGCTGTTGGACACCCTAACTTATTTTTTGAGAAGTGAATAAAAATAAAAAAATAGAGGCCAGCTAACTTCGGCTCTACCGAAGTTTATATACCCTTGGAGCTTGATATATGCCTGACAGTTTGTATGGCAGCTATACTATATAGTGGTCCGATTTCGAAAAATCTTGTTGAAATTATGTAAAATCATTGAAAACTTATAAATACGAGCGTTTGGAGCGATAGAATTGAAAACAAAAAAGTTTTTCTCACTAAGACTTTTTTCCACACCTAACTTTTGTATGGCAGCTATACTATATAGTAGTCCGATTTCGAAAAATTTTGGTGAAATTATGTGAAATCATTGAAAACTTATAAATACGAGCGTTGGGAGCGATAGAATTGAAAACAAAAAAGTTTTTCTCACTAAGACTTTTTTTCAGACCTAACTTTTGTATGGCAGCTATACCATATAGTTGTCTGATTTTGACAAGGCTTGGTGAAATTATGTAAACTCATTAAAAACCTATCAATACGACCGTTGGGAGCGATAGCATTGAAAACAAAAAAGTTTTTCTCACTAAAACTAGTTTTTCAACCGATCGTTCATATCCGGCCGGTTCCGACAAATGTGCAGCGTATTTGTACCAAAAGACTTCGTGCAAAGTTTGGTTAAGATAGCTTTAAAACTGACGGAGGAGATAGCATAGAAACAGACGGACGGACGGACAGACGGACATGGCTTTATGAACTCAGCTCGTCATGCTGATCAAGAATATTTATACTTTATGTGGTCGGAGATGCTTCCTTCTGTGCGTTACAAACATCCGGTCAATTTTGAATATACCCTCTAAAAGGGTAATTTTTCATCATTCTGATGGTTTCAGTCTTGTTTTCGTTTAGTGCTGCTGTTGTCTTTTCTGTCTTCTTCTTATGTTTCCCATATAAATTTGCATTTGTTGGTTTAGCTTTATGTTTTATCTTTTTATAAGTATGTTTCAATTTCAAAACTTTTTTAGTCGCAACACCGACGCCACATGCACAGTTCTCGAAGTCAAGGGATAGAGAGAGAGCAAATATTCCAAGTGTGACCAAACTGTTTGTAAGGAAATACACAATGAAGTGTTGGTAAATGATTTTTTAAATTTTGAATAAAAATCAACATGTATACCTAATTGACAGAACTTAAAAATCATATTCATTAGTAATTATCATTCCCTTATTCTAATGTGGCTGGTGTGCATTCTGGGATGTACAATGTGATCCAGCATTCGCTGCAAAGATACGGGAAAAACGCAGAAAAATCCGATTAGATCACTTTCAAATACTTTAAAATAAGATTGAATTCAACTACTTTTCGTTATTAAGTTTAAAAACTTAAAAATACAATATTTCTCTCTGTTATTAAAACATAATAGGCCGTGTTCTACAAACCTCTAACAACCCGAAAGCAACCCAAAAGCAATTGTCGGTGTTCCTGAAATCTCTTTTGGTTGTTTTTAAATTTTGCAACTTTTTGGGCGACATTTGGCCAATGTTTTGCCCATAAAAAGATTAAAGTCAAATATAATAATGAGGAACTAAACTTTAATGCTTAACTGATCGAATTTCATTAATATTATTAAAGATTTGTTGGGATTTAAGTAATAAAAATTAATTTTAAAGTATTGTCCATCAAAACAATGCAAAAGTTTGACAGCAGCAGAAAGCAACAATGAGCAAACCTGCCAACTTATTCCAATTATGACACTTCCATATTCGGAGTTTAAATTTTCTTATTAAAATTAAAAGTTTATTGGCTCCAACGAAGTATAAATTTAACAAAATTGTGTGGATAAATTAGCAGTTTAATAAAACATTTTTTAAGTGGTAATATTAATGAATTATCGAAAAAAAAACCAATCGAAGGTCAAGTTAAGAAAAAGAAGACAAGTAAACAGCTGTGAAAAATTTAAGTACGCTTTAAAAATGTATTTTTGTCTTTAAAAGTTAAATATGGTTTTATAGGGGAAAGCATAGAACATAGAACTCCGGAGCATGAGGCCGTGATGCTGGCCTTTATGGAGAAGCACCCAGATATCGCGAAAGGTTTCACCAAAGGCGATAGAGTGGCCGTGGCGAAGGCTTGGGAAGACCTACATGCTGATTTGAACAGCATTGGCCCGCAATCTTCACCCAAGTCGGTGAAAGACAGCCAGGATCCGGTTTCTGTAGAGTTTGGTTAGGCCCATAAAATCAAATAAAAATTCTCATTTCTTAAATATTAATTTTTTGAATTAGATAGCGAGTCACGAGACACACCACCGAAAAGGCGTAAGGTGGCCACCAATAATGTGAACTCAATATTTTCGGATGCCGGTCCGAGCACTTCTGCTTCAGGTGTTGTCAGTGGCAATAATGCCCCATTGGCTGCTCTCATTGCTGAACAAAACACCATGTTTCAAGACATGGAGAAGGAGCTCCGACAACTCAACAGCCAAAACAAATCGGAAACGGAAGCGGCATGAGCAATTAGAGCACAGCTCAGTGGATTGATGGAGCATCAACTTGAAGAACGTCGAAAGTCGATTCCATAATGAAAAAATGGAATGAAAATAAAAAAAAAAGTATTTAATAGCCTTTTTGATTATCAATTATATTTTTATAGTTAAACTAGATTCTTATCTTATTCTATGCAAGTTTGAGGCAATGTCATCTCGAATTCTAGATTGACTTTCGCACACCACTTCGGCATTGACATTGCCGTCCTCATCTTGAGATCGATTACACAGCCCAACAGTGATTTTGGTGCAGGTCTATTTTTAACAGATTATGTTAATATAGACTTCACTGAACAAAACTGTATCATTGGTTTTGTTCAATCAGCTCTTGTTTCCAAGATATCGCGGAAAAACCAAAAAGTCGACTTTTTGGCACTCTAAGATTTATGGAGGCCACACTTAGGCATAATTATCTGAATTTATGAACTAATTGCGATAAAGTACATATCAATGCAATTTTTAAAAATCATTGCCGCTATATTAGTACAGCTGAAAGGGTCTAAATTGGCCTCTTAAGACGAACATTTTTCGATTTATAGCATTTTTAGCATTTTTAATAGCCCGTTAAAGCTAGCGCAGTTATTGAATTAATATTTTCGCCATCTGAGCCTATAGACAAACCTATGATCTAATTTTGTGATTTATGGCGATTTAATCATTCAATTTGGCAAAGTTATAGCCTCTTAAAGACGAAATTACATATTTAAATTTATGGGAGGAAAACTAGATTTGTAATTCAAATATTTATAGGAACTTTGAAAAGACTACTTGTTTTAACATACAACTTTTAAAAAAAGGGCAAATGTTAAATAGCATTCAGGGAGATAATCAACTTCAAGGCAAACCTAAAGTAAACAAGCAGACTTTGCTTTATAAATTGTACAAAAATTTTAAAAATCTTGGTTTAAACCAGACGATCATGGCATGCAGAATAAAAAGACCTTGCTCCCACGATCCGGATCTGTTTTGTTATATTTGCGGGGAGTACGTATTTCAAGAAAATAGATTCAATATAACAAAAAATGAGCAGCTAAACTATAGCGCATACTTTGGATTTCCTATTCGCAATCAGGATAAACAGTGGGTGTCTCACATTGTATGCAAAACTTGTAGAGAGCATTTGAGACAATGGGCAAAAGGAAAAAGAAAAAACTTAAAATTTGGCGTGCCAATGAAGTGGCACGAGCCGACAGACCACTCTAGTAATTGTTATTTTTGCGCCGTGAATTTAAAGGGCATAAATAGCAAAAATCACCGTTTTTGGAAATATCCAGATGTTAAATCAGCGAGACGTCCAATTCTTCATAGCGAAGAAATTCCGATTCCTGATTTTCACGACGTAAAATTGGAAGACGACAATCTCGAGACTGACCCTAGCTTTTTACACATAAAAGATTTCCAAAGCCCTCAGTTATTTAACCAAATGGAATTGAATGACCTTATTCGAGATCTGAATTTGTCAAAAGAAAGCTACTTGCCTTTAGGCTTCAGGAAAAAAATCTGCTTCAAAATGAGGCAAAAATTACTCATTATAGGACAAGAGAGAAAAACTTTCTTCGATATTATACTCAAGAAGACAATTTGGTGTATTGTCATAATATAGAAGGGGTTTTACGCGAAATAAGTCTGGAAGACTACAGTGCAACTGATTGGCGATTGTTTATTGACAGCAGCAAAAGAAGTCTTAAATGTGTTATTTTACACAATGGAAACAAATATGGGTCGATTCCGATGGCGCATTCCACATCGTTAAAAGAAAACTATGCAAACATTGAGCTCACCTTGGAGAAAATACAATATCGTGATCATAGATGGATAATTTGTGTGGACTTAAAAATGGTTTCCATAGTATTGGGCCAGCAAAATGGATACACCAAATATCCCTGTTTCTTTTGCTTCTGGGATAGTAGGGCAACAAATGAACATTGGGTACGAAAGGACTGGCCATTGAGAGAGACATTGACAATTGGAGAAAAAAATATAATAACCAAACCTCTAGTTAGCAGAAAACAGATTGTTTTGCCACCCCTCCACATTAAACTTGGATTATTGAAACAATTTGTGAAAGCTTTAAATCGTGATGAGGCGTGCTTCCAATATATTTGCAAAAAACTCTCTTCGCTGAGTTTGGAAAAAATTAAGGCTGGTGTATTTAATGGACCTCAAATTCGCCAATTAATTAAAGATAATTCATTTACTGAATCCATGACCCTGCCTGAACTGAATGCATGGAACGCTTTTGTCTTAGTCGTTTCAAACTTCTTGGGAAAACTACAAAGCTGACAATTATGTTGACCTGGTTTCAAGAATTCTTAACACTTTCAAGATTCTTGGTTGCAGAATGAGCATCAAAGTGCACTATTTACATAGCCACCTGGACCACCTCCCCGAAAATTTAGGGAGTTTAAGCGAAGAGCACGGTGAACGTTTTCAACAGGATATAAAAACAATGGAAACAAGATACCAAGGTCGATGGGACGTACATAAATGGCTGACTATTGCTGGAGTTTACTCACAAGAAAAAATCAAATAAAAGAAGTTTTGATTAGAATGTTAACTTATTTTGTCTCATTTACATATATGTTTATCAATTTTAATATTGGGCATTAGATAGATAGCTTAAAACTAAAAATAAAGGTTATCCATAGTTTATTGAAAAGATTAAAAAAATTGGCATTGTTGATGCATAAAGGGAGCCAAACAAATAAATTTTCCGTAAAGTCATCAGAAAGTTTATTTTTTTTCGACTACGCTAACTTCTGTGCTGATATTGATCCTAGGGACGGATTGCGCAGAAGACATGGAGCGAGGCAAAAATATTAAGCAAGACATCTGATCACTTCGAATCCCTTAGTGCATCTATTAATAATGCTGATTGCTAAATATCTTTAAACAGTACGAACCATCCTTATTCAAAACTGTGGGATATATGTGGTTAATTCCAAATGGAGTGGGAAGCAGGTGTAAAGATTGAAAGCCAAATATTTATAATTTTTTTATTTTTTAATATACTGTGTGTCTTTGGTACAGAATATAAAAACGTAGTACTCCCTGAATGTTATTTAACATTTGCCCTTTTTTTTTTAAGTTATATGTTAAAACAAGTAGTCTTTTCAAAGTTTCTACAAATCAGGGACCGTAAATAATGATTATTTTATATTTTTTAATGTAAAAAATCATATACTTAGAAAAGTCGTACAAATAAAAGAACTATACCAATTTGGTTCTATTTGCATCTAAAATGCATATCTGCAATGATTTTCGACTTAATGATTTTTTGGACATATTCCTCAGTAATAATTATTAAACTTTGAGTTTTACTAAAAAACTCTGATTTTAATGTTATGTCTGAGTGAAAAAAATACTTACAAAATAATGATTATTTTGTGATTTTTTTTTTTCGCTCAAAAATATCGCTCACGGTGCTATTACGACCATACGAAAAGGAACTGAAATAAAATAACTATATTTCTTAGGATGTGAACCAAGGCGAAACTTTGAAGCCAAATTTTGATTTAAAAAAACTCTTCCTTTAGGCGCGATTTTGGTGGTCAATGTGGCACTGGCGATCTGACACCGGATTTTAATAGATGTCGGCGAGATAAGACGAAAATACTTTGACCAAGTTTTCCAATTTTTGCATAGTTTTCAAGATATCCGCCCACAAAAGTATAAAATTTCACATAAAAACTTACAAAAAAAAAAAACAAGTGCATAGCCTGATTTGTGGGGAACCGGCCCCGACGCTTTTAATTTTTTGAGTATGCAGTTTCAAAGTACACCAATGGAAAGTAGTTTAGCGATTTTTTGTACACTTCTAGTACAAACCCTGGATTTTTAACAGCGATTTTCATCATATCAATCACAATCCTTTTTCGAGCTATCTATCCATTAAATAATTCCAATTTTTTTTCTGGTCAAAGATGGCATGTATACACTCCCCCGGAACAGTTTTCCAGTTTTTTACCTACAAAATTACGCGAAATTTTTAACACCATTTATTTAAGGCATCCAGAAAGGGTTTCACTTTCATATTTTACATGTCCAATTGTCGTTCCTAAATACAATTTCTGCAATTTTTTCAGAATTTTAAAAGTTGAAGAAGGTGGTTAAAATTAATAAAAACAATAAAATGTATATACCTAAATTTTATTATTCACTTTCGTTTTTTGTATATTATTCAAGTTCAAACCATTTTACCGTGATTTGCGAATCATTATATTAAAATCTATGAGGATTAGTAGCAGTACTGCAAAAAACTTAAATGCCAATTAAGATTAAAATTATTTCAGATCTAGTGCATTAGCGCACATCTTAGCTAAGTGACCCCCATGGTAGTTAAATTAATAATTACTTAAGCAATTGCTCTCAAATAACTGCACTATGATTGTGATGTTACTGAACCGCAAAAAAATACCATGGATGACCAATGGTTAAGAGAATAGACTTGTGGTTACGATAGCTTTAAAACTGACGGAGGAGAAAGCATAGAAACAGACGGACATGGCTATATCAACTCAGCTCGGCGTGCTGATTAAAAATATATATACTTTATGTGGTCGGAGATGCTTCCTTCTATGCGTTACAAACATCTGAACAATTTCAATATACCCTCCAAAGGGTATAAAAAACATCTTAATGGATCGCCCTTATGGCCAAAATAACTTTTAACTCTCTGTTGCATTCATTGAAATTATCGCTGCTGTGCGTTATCTAGACAGGACTAGACGTTATCTAGATTGGAATAGTACCGATTCTTTTTCAATAATATGTTTTCTGATTGATTTTATTTAAAATTTTGTGTGTGCCTATAGAAAAATGTTCGTTTTTCATTCCGCATACCTTAATTTTACTAATTTTACGGAAATGCAAACAGTTTAAAAAATTATACCAAAACGGAACCAAATTGGTAACGATGCAGCGACATCTCCAGGTCCACTATTTTCGCTTGTAATTATGTAGAAAAGTCAGGTAGATGATCAAAATTTCATAGTTTTATTGTAAGGCTAGCGTCCCTGTCTCAAACTTTTCGCTTATATGTGAACTGAACACATTCACAAAATTATTTTGGCGGTCTGAACGAAACGACGTATACCGTAAGAGAAAACGGAATTACAGTAAGATACAAACCATTTACCGTAGCTATTTTCTGGCCATAAAGCCAGAATAAAAATTTTTTTTATTTAATTTTACAAAAAGTTCGGTTCAGTAACATCACAATCATAGTGCAGTTATTTGAGAGCAATTGCTTAAGTAATTATTAATTTAACTACCATGGGGGTCACTTAGCTAAGATGTGCGCTAATGCACTAGATCTGAAATAATTTTAATCTTAATTGGCATTTAAGTTTTTTGCAGTACTGCTACTAATCCTCATAGATTTTAATATAATGATTCGCAAATCACGGTAAAATGGTTTGAACTTGAATAATATACAAAAAACGAAAGTGAATAATAAAATTTAGGTATATACATTTTATTGTTTTTATTAATTTTAACCACCTTCTTCAACTTTTAAAATTCTGAAAAAAATTGCAGAAATTGTATTTAGGAACGACAATTGGACATGTAAAATATGAAAGTGAAACCCTTTCTGGATGCCTTAAATAAATGGTGTTAAAAATTTCGCGTAATTTTGTAGGTAACGGATAGCATTTTAAAAAACTGGAAAACTGTTCCGGGGGAGTGTATACATGCCATCTTTGACCAGAAAAAAAATTGGAATTATTTAATGGATAGATAGCTCGAAAAAGGATTGTGATTGATATGATGAAAATCGCTGTTAAAAATCCAGGGTTTGTACTAGAAGTGTACAAAAAATCGCTAAACTACTTTCCGTTGGTGTACTTTGAAACTGCATACTCAAAAAATTAAAAGCGTCGGGGCCGGTTCCCCTACAAATCAGGCTATGCACTTGTTTTTTTTTTTTTTTGTAAGTTTTTATGTGAAATTTTATACTTTTGTGGGCGGATATCTTGAAAACTATGCAAAAATTGGAAAACTTGGTCAAAGTATTTTCGTCTTATCTCGCCGACATCTATTAAAATCCGGTGTCAGATCGCCAGTGCCACACTGACCACCAAAATCGCGCCTAAAGGAAGAGTTTTTTTAAATCAAAATTTGGCTTCAAAGTTTCGCCTTGGTTCACATCCTAAGAATATATAGTTATTTTGTTTCAGTTCCTTTTCGTATGGTCGTAATAGCACCGTGAGCGATATTTTTGAGCGAAAAAATAAAAATCACAAAATAATCATTATTTTGTAAGTATTATTTTTTCACTCAGACAATAACAATTAAAATCAGAGTTTTTTAGTGAAACTCAAAAATAATCATTATGAAATGAGCAAAATAGTAAAAATTAATAAATAATCATTAAGTTGGGATTTTAAAAATATCACTTATAATGATTACGGTCCCTGCTACAAATATTTGAATTACAAATCTAGTTTTCCTCCCATAAATTTAAATATGTAATTTCGTCTTTAAGAGGCTATAACTTTGCCAAATTGAATGATTAAATCGCCAGAAAAATCATAAAATTAGATCATATGTTCGGCTATAAGCTCAGATGGCAAAAATAATTATTCAATAACTGCGCTAGCTTACACGGGATGGTTTATATTGCTAAAAATGCTATAAATCGAAAAATGTCTGTCTTTAGAGGACAATTTAGACCCTTTCCGCTGTACTAATATAGCGCCTATGATTTTTTAAAATTGCATTGATATGTCATTTGCCGTAATTAGCTCATAAACTCAGACATTTATTCCTATTGTGGCCTCCATAAATCCTAGAGTGCCAAAATTCAAGATTTTCGTTTTTCCGCTATATTCTGGAAACAAGAGCTGATTGAACATAACCGAAGTTTTGGAATCAGTGAACATAAACTTATCATATTTTTAAGGCCACAGGGCTGCACCTCACAAAGATGGTCATTTTGTTGGCCTGTGTTATTATTTTGATCGTCGACTGGATCTTCACAGTCAAAATTTTGGATATTCCGCTCACACAAATATTGTGCAAGGCACAGCACACATTCGCAATTTTTGAAACTTTTGTTGGGTGATATAAGAGGCACCTCTGAATCGATCGAAAACTACTCTTTAAAACGCCAATTGTGCGCTCAACTATATTTCGAGCAGATGAATGCCGGAGATTAAATGTGTGCTGAGCTGATCCTGCACTGGGGCTTCTATACGGAGTCATGACGAAAGGTTCCATAGCCAGAGTTTCCAAGGAGCCACGAACTTTGACAATCATCTTCCCATATGCGTTTTAAGAACTTTTTGGCCTCGCTTAAATTCCAAATGAATCATGTGTTGCTCCAGGCTTTGTAGAATCGACATAAATTATCCGCATTTCATAATCACATATCTATGTAATTAAAAAATAAATAACAATATAACTCTAATATGAGGCCGCATGAACTATACTTACAATTATATCGTTAATACTAAAATAGCCTTTTCGGTTCAAATAGTGATTTTGGTTGTCCATCCGCACTCCCAATTACTCCAGGAATCCGAAATTTTGTATAGAACTGGCGCTTCGATGCCGCAAGCCGCTGTAATTTACTGTAATTTTATGAAACGAGGACAAAGTTTTTTATCTAATAATGGAAGTATTATGGAACAAAGTTTTGCAGACGAGGCTACAGCCAGTTGCAGAACTGGGGAACTGATGTCCTGGGGATATCGGTCTCTATTATGTTAAAAATCATAACAAAGGTATGTTTATCCATACGATAGTTATAGAGAAAACTAGTATAGAAAATAAAATTGTTAAAAAATGCAGGAAAACAGTAATAGCCTATTTCACAGCAATTTTATGGGACAAACTCATTGTTATCGTCCTGAATTATCAGCAGAAAGCTAAATACACAACTTTTATTGACTAATTTATATTTTAAACAAAATTACGCCTACTATTTATATTCAAATTGACAAATTATTGCTGATGACACTTTGTGTTTCCAGAGATTAGCGAGTAATGCCAGAAAGTAGTTAGTACTTTTTAAAAAAATACCAGATTCCTTCGTGGGAAATATCATAATTTTTCATCATTTTTAAGAAATGAAGGCCAAAACGAAACAACAATATATATGGTAGAAACAAGGAGTGGTTCGTAAACCAGACAGAAGTATTTTTCCCAGAAGATAGCAAATGGCTATTATCGCTGGGACCAAAATTCGCACTAACAATCAGAAATGAAAACATATCACCAATATACATAATTGCAGACATAGAACAAGGGATACAAACAATAAAAGATGCCAAACAGAGAGACACAACCAGAAGTAAACTTGCGGCAAGACTCAACAACTTTAAACACAATAGAAAAATAGACCAAAAAGATAAACTTATTTTATCGATATCAAAGAACACAGAACAACTCATAAGGGAACACCAAGACAAAATCATTATTACACAAGCAGACAAAGGAAATAAGACAGTAGTAATGTACAAAAGAGAGTATATGGACAAGATGCAAAAACTTTTCGAGGATAAGACGACATACAGGAAAGTACGAAAGGATCCCACACAGACACTCATTAAGAAGAACAACACCATTGTGAATCACCTTTACAAACAACACTACATAGATGCCAGGCACAGGTACTGCTCAGGAGGATACGCACCGAGAATGTATGGTCTACCAAAAATTCACAAACAGGATACACCACTGAGACCGATCGCGTCATCAACAAACGTTCCATGCTACAAACTAGCTAAGCACGTAGGAACAATAGTCCAAAACATCGTCTCCGATACATATACTAAAACTAAAACTAAAAAAACTAACTAAAAGATAACTGGACCACTGTAGAAATTGGAAAGGATGAGATACTAGTATCGTTTGACGTCATTTCTTTATTCACAAATATACCAGTAAAACTAGCTATTAAAAACATTATGGAAAAATGGACGGACATATCGATACACACAAACATACCAAAGACCAAATTTAGGGAAATTCTAGAATTTATTCTTATTGAAAACAACTACGTATCCTTTGACGACAGCATTTTCACACAAATATTTGGAATGCCGATGGGAAACCCAATATCACCAACCATAGCGAATGTAGTACTTGACAAAATATTGGACGATGCAAAAGAAGAACTAGACAAACAAAATATACAAATAAGACACCTATATAAATATGTAGATGATATATTTTGTATCATAAAAAATAGAGGCAAGCTAACTTCGGCTCGACCGAAGTTTATATACCCTTGGAGCTTGATATGTGCCTGACAGTTTGTATGGCAGCTATACTATATAGTGGTCCGATTTCGAAAAATTTTGGTGAAATGATGTAAAATCATTAAAAACTTATAAATACGGGCGTTGGGAGCTATAACATTGAAAACAAAAAAGTTTTTCTCACTAAGACTTTTTTTCAGACCTAACTTTTGTATGGCAGCTATACTATATAGTTGTCCGATTTCGACATGGCTTGGTGAAATTATGTGAAATCACTAAAAACTTATAAATACGAGCGTTGGGAGCGATAACATTGAAAACAAAAAAGTTTTTCTCACTAAAACTAGTTTTTCAACCGATCGTTCCTATGGGAGCTATATGCTATAGTCATCCGATCCGGCCGGTTCCGACAAATGTGCAGCGTATTTATACCAAAAGACTTCGTGCAAAGTTTGGTTACGATAGCTTTAAAACTGACGGAGGAGATAGCATAGAAACAGACGGACGGACAGACGGACAGACGGACAGACGGACAGACGGACAGACGGACAGACGGACATGGCTATATCAACTCAGCTCGGCATGCTGATCAAGAATATATATACTTTATGTGGTCGGAGATGCTTCCTTCTATGCGTTACAAACATCCGGACAATTTTAATATACCCTCTCCAAGGGTATAAAAAGGATGAACAAGAGAAGATCTTAGAGACATTAAACAAACAACACCCAAGAATACAATTCACGATAGAAGTGGAGAAAAACGGAAAAATACCATACTTAGACACTGAAATAAAGAGAGAAGAAGGAAAACTATAGTTTAAATGGTTCACTAAGGAAACAGCATCAGGACGCATTATAAATTTCCATTCGCACCAACCACTATCACAGAAAATAAACACGGCTAAAAATATGATAACTAAGGCATACACACTGAGCGACAAAATATATAGACCAGAAATATACATTAAACTAAAGACCATCTTATTAAAGAACAACTTTCCCAGACAATTGATCGAAACACTTATCACAGACACCACAAAAACGAATCCCGGCCCAAAGCAAAACAAAGAAACAAAAGACACGATTTTCATAAGTGTGCCGTACGTGGACAAAGGTACCAACAAACAATCAATTACAAAAATTATGCCAAACCAACATTCAAACATAACGTACGCCTACAAAGCCCATACGAATATAAGGAAACTATTCAGTAACACGAAGGACAAACACAACAAACAAAACCAACAAAATGTTGTTTACGAAATTACATGCAATGGCAAGGAGGGTGAATCATGCGACGGCGTATATGTGGGGACTACAAAACGAACGTTGCAAACAAGAATATCTGAGCACAAAGGAGACGCGAAAAACAGAAAGGAGACAACAGCATTAGCGCAACACTTGACGTCATCTGACCACACTGCTGATTTTGACAACGTAAGACTAATAGACATTAGAGTTGTGCCGATTTTGATGAACTAGTTCAATTGAACTAGTCTTTAAAATGATTTAATGAACTAGGTCTTGGTTTTGAACTATAGTTCATATTTTGAACTATAGTTCATTTGAACTATAGTTCATTTTTTGAACTATAGTTCATTTGAACTATAGTTCTTTTTTTGAACTATAGTTCAATTGAACTATAGTTCATAATTTGAACTATAGTTCATTTTTTTTTTACCACTGAAGCAAATTTAGAGGCGTTTACTCATTGTCTGATACATGAGATATGAAAATCTAGTGGGCCTGCATTTAATAATGATTTTCTATAAATTTAACAAACTATTTACACTTAAAAAATTACAACTAGCAGGACTTCGAGACTTTCATTTCTCAAAGCCAAAGTATGAGATTTTCGAGCCAACCCAGCAGCAGGTGCTAAGTGTTGCCTCCTCCTCGGCTCAGATTCTTCCATATGCTGTGGCCGCTTTGCTTCGCAATGTGTCCTTTACCCAAGAGTCCTGCTAAAGTTTCATTGATCCGCAGGATAAGCTGCTCCAAAATATATACCCTGGTGGCCATGGGCACCCACGACATTGACACATTACAGGGAGCCTTCAGCTGCGAGGATTTGGCGTCAGAGGGAATCAAATTTAAACCGCATAACCAAACTCAGGAGATGACAGGTCTGCAGTTGATGGACTTATATGCCCAGCTTAAGACACATCATTCGTGGCTCTTCCGTCTATCCAGTGATCTATGGTGCCAATCGTGTAGTTCTCTCACTGCTCTCACTCTCTTGTTTAGAGGTAGTCGTACGCGAGGAGAAAATTTCGGTTAAGCGTGCCAACGCTATTAGTATTAATGAGCCGGCTTCCCAACTGGCTGACATGTTAACTTGAATTTACTAAGAGGCACGGGTTAAGGGTGACTCGCTGATTGTGTAAAGATTCCCCCAGCGCGACATGTGTGATCCATGGCTGCGACATCTATGAAGATGTTGCTTTTCATTTTGGCTATAACAACGTTAAGAAATCGCTGCTAACATTTATGTAGATAGTAAAACAGTTTAATCTCAACAAACTGACCGAGCAACTGCGCGAGCAAGCACCGTAGCACTGATTTTACGCGCACGCAAACTCAACAAATCCATCGAAACCAAGCCGACTATGTATCAAACAGTATTAAAATTATCCTCAGTATTTAAAATAATGAACAATAGTTAAGAAAACGAGCAATAGTTAAAAAATTGAACTATAGTTCAAAAAATGAACTATAGTTCAAAAAATGAACTATAGTTCAAATGAACTATAGTTCAAAAAATGAACTATAGTTCAAATGAACTATAGTTCAAAAAATTAACTATAGTTCAAATAAACTATAGTTCAAAAAATGAACTATAGTTCATGAAAAAATGAACTAATGAACTAGGTCATTAAAATGAACTAAAATTTCCAACTCTAATAGACATAGAGAGTGTTACGGACTAGTAATTGCGACCTAAATAAAAACAAACAAATTGTTGTGGCATCAGAGTCATCACTATATTTTCAGAGATGCGCAACATAGAGATATCGATATATCGGTAGATTCGGTATAGCGATAGCTTGGCGGAAGTCGTGAGTCTCGGGGAAAATAGGGGAGGGGAAAATTCCCGTGGGTAGAAAATTTCCCAACTTTTCAAGTAGACTGTTCAAAGTGAGTCCGGAACCGAGGTCGAAGCCCAGGAAAGAGGAGAGAAAGATCAGTCGCTTTCAAGGGCAAAGAAAGTCAAGCCGAAAATTTTTGGAAGTTTCTTTTTGAGAACAAAAATTTAAATAAAGAAAAAAACCAGCGGCCAAATTTATAAAGTATATAAAATTTAAAGTTTTAAGTGAAAGATTTCCCGGCTCGGTGAGTTAGCTAAGTGAAGTGTATGAGTGGCCACTAATATTTTGGGAATTTGTGCAGGTGTAGCCGACGAACATCATCCCAATTAAGACCAGACAAGTCACCGAGACGACAGGTCACCGGGGGAAAGGATTGGCCACCACCTCCAGGTGGCCCAGGTTTTTATACCCTCTATTATTTTTATATTGACTGAAAATATAAAAAAGAAAATCAGCAGCGGTTATAAGGCTGTCTGGGCCTTAAGCTTTTTGGCAGAGCAGGCAGCAGAGTTTTTTTTGGTTGATAAAAGAGACTACATTTTTAAACCTACTAATCCTGCAACCACATCACGAACAAAAACATACAATTTGCCCGAGAGGCGAAATTAAAATCATCACGCCACACATACATATACATATTTAAAAAGTTAATTTATTTATTTATTTATTAAGAACTTAAAAGAAACACAGAAAACTTACACTCATACTACAACTTAAAACGTAAATTAACCTACCAAAAAGGAGGAATTATGCACCCATATTAAATATTCCCTAGCTCTAAGTATCTGTCATATATTTATTTATTATTTATTTACTTACCTTGTATACGTCCCTGTGGTACCCAGGATAGGAAAAGAAATGTCTGTGAATGTTAGGAAATTGTTTAAATATATATATGTCTGAAAGTGAGAAAGAATCATGATGGCTTAAAGTGTTTATGATGGGGTGAGAGAAATATGACCTAAGGCGAAAGTGAGGAAAATAGGGAGTTGGCCAACAACAATTTGGCAGCCAACTAATGGTAGGGAGGGCAACGCCAAAGGCAAGGCACAACATTTGCCTGCCCACAGATAAATCCGAAGGTAGTAGCGAGGCAAGTGACCGGGTAATAGTTCCAGAAAAAAGAAATAAAATATAGATTATTTTTTTGTTATCCGATTGTCCATGTATCGGGGTCGTGCTCACCCCTGAGCCAGCCGTTAGCTAGCCGGCAACCGATAGATGGATTCAGAAAAAAAGTCGGTACATAACAAATGGCGCCCAAGTGGAAAATATTCGGAAAATCTTAAGAGTCAAGAACAGTCCAAAAACTTACAAAATTAATTTACCGGAAAAGGGAAAGCCAAGAGGCAAACTAACTCAAATCAGCTAGATTGTCTGGTCCGTGAGTAGGATTCAACAATCCTCCATAGATGCCACAAGGTGTACTGAAGACGAGGTAGAGTATCCCCTAATAGAAATCCTAGTTGCCATGAAATCACACGAGCTGGTCCCAGAGCGGAGTGTAGTATAAATCCGTGGCTGCGTTGCCGTGAGTGATGAATTCTGTGACAGAAAAGAAGGAATTTCTTAGGAAAAATTCAACAATAAAGAAAAATATGCCAATATTGATATAGGGATTTAATAAACTAAAATAATAAATGCTGATTTTATGCAGACTGTGGTCCTGTGACAATATCTCGCCAAGATAACACACGTTGCCCAGTCGAAACAGCATTTAATCATTTTTTTGTGAAGCAATAGTCCAAGCTGTGAAAGGCCAAGAAAACGATTCTACAGAGAGGATGAAAGAGGTAGTCAAATCGTCTTAGGTTAAGGTTGATCTCACCCCAAAAGGTTATGTATGATAAATTGAATAAAAGAAACTTAATAAACAAAAACAAAAAAACTCGAAATATAAAACAAGAAAATCCAAAGTTAAGAAGTCACGAGAAAATAGTATCAAGATAGTATAAATGGTAAAAACAAAAGGAAGATTTGAGCAAGAAAAGATCGAAAAGATAGCACAAAAATATAAATCGCTAGTAAGTGTAGTAACTCGTAGAGAAGAAATGAATTTGAGTCTGGGTGACAAAAAGTCAGCAGAGAGGAGAAATAAGCGGGGAGAAGAATTTCTGAAAAATAGGTGTGAAGAGTTTAGTGGCCCTACGACGCGATCACAATCCGCCAAGCCATTAACAAACACTGAGCCGAGTAATCAAAATCTCTCGTTGATGGATATGGATACTTCCCAGCTAGGAGCAGTGGGAGGCGTTGCTACAGGCACGGGAACGATACCGAAACAGCGACTCTCGACGGCAACAGAACCGAACGATGACTCGACCAATCCGCTGGGAGCAGCCGCACTTCCTAGTGAAATAAAGTCAGCTATAAATGTGGCTTTATTACAGGCACAGGAAACGTACCGCAGTTCGATGACAAGCCAGCTGACAGATTTTCAGGCCGAAATTCGAAGAGGGATGATGGAGTTCATGTTGGACATACAAAGAACCGTACAGGGATTAGGACCATCGGAGCCCACACAGACTTGTCCAACGAATCTATCAGTGCCACCTCCAGCGTTGTTCGCCGCAGCTACCGCATCACTGCCTCAGCAACCAAATCTGTCAGTGCCACCTCCAGCTTTATACACAGCACCGGCCACATCGCTACCCCAGCAGCCAACTCAAAAGATTTCAGCGTTGTATCCAACGACGTCCACATCCCGACACCATCAACAGACTCGATTTGACCCCACTGTAGTCACAACAGCAGCAGCTGTCGGACCGACATATTATCCCCCACCTTCAGTTGGAGGGACTCCGTCCGCACCAAGAGGACAATGGACCGACAATCGAGCATTGGAAGCCGAACAAATAGAGCGGGCCGAGCGTTTGCTCAGGCGGCATGCGACCGGGTGGTCGACTGGAGAGCACGGAAGGAATCCACCAGATCCAGGGGGATTTAACGGACAAGCGACTCGAACCGATCCTAACCAGATTCGGAGATGGGGGATCTGCTTTGATGGGGAGTCAGAAAGGAATGCATGTGAATGAGTTTATATTCCGTGTAGAACACTTACAAAGCGCTTACCAAGTTCCATGGGCAGACGTGGTCAGAGAGTTCCACATTCTGGTGGAAGGGCGAGCCCGTGACTGGTTTTGGACTCATGTGAGAACTGCGACGATCCTTGACTGGCCCCACATAAGATATTACCTCCAACAACAGTTCCAGAGTCGCAGATCCAGTTTCGAGCAGGAACAAGAACTGCGAGAGCGTAAGCAACGTCAGGGTGAGGGTGTGGATGAATATATACAGGAGATGCTGGCGCTTCGCTCACGTTTGACCACACACTTTTCGGATCATGACCTAATAAAGGTTATAAAGGTCAATATAAAAGACAGCATTTCGCGCGTGATTTATCCGATGGTAATAACAAACCTTGAAAAATTGAGGGATGAATGCCATGACGCAGAGAAATGGCTAGCGAGCCGTTGGAGCCGAGCACCAGTGGCACCACAACAAGTAAAGTTAGCCCGTCACCACGTACAAGAGGTTGGCGTTCCAGAACCGGAAAACACGGCTGAGGAAGACCAGGAGTCCGTAGAAGCACTCTATCGACCGCGTGAAGGTGTTGGAGGCCTGACCTGTTGGAATTGCTTGCTGCCGGGGCATACATTTTGGGATTGCGAATCCAAGGTGAGGCAAATATTTTGTTACAAATGTGGCCTTACTGGAGTGGTGCTTCCCAAATGCCCGAGATGTCAGGAAAACCGCAAACGGAGCATGACCAAGGCGGAGGAGTCACGTTCCAATCCCACAGCAAACGTAAATTGATATCCTCCCCAAACAGCATGTTAGAGTTAAGTAATAGCTGTAACGTATATAAATCTATTAAAAATATTCCATATAAAGTAAATAAGAATACTATACCAACTCCTAAATGGTCAGAGCGTTATCCGTTGAAGGTCAGAGAAGAGGAATACCAACTCGCCAGGGCGAGGATATTTGGCAGCGAATCCGAACCAGCTAGACTCAGTCCAAGAGTAGCAAGAGCGCGGAAAAGAGGATGGCAAAGGAAGACAGAACGTAAGAAGATATGTGCGGCAATTCGAGCAGCAGTCAAGGGCGAAAAACGGCCATTCGCTACCATAAGAATCGGGGAGCAAGAGATGGTGGGTCTGCTGGATACAGGAGCCTCGGTTAGCCTGCTTGGAGAAGGAGGTGTAGAGATAGCAGAAAAATTAGGATTAGAAATAGAAAAGATGCACTCGATTGTACATGCAGCTGGCGGAACGCAACACCGTATAGTGGGCCGGGTATGTGTCAATATATCCTATAATGGAACAACTCACCTGTTCCCGATCCTGCTATGTCCTTCTCTAAAGCAAAAAGTTATACCTAGGAGTAGACTTTTTGGAGGAAATTTCGACTTGCTCCAGAGATTGTTGGGGTGGATTCATTGGAACACCTCGATTCAGAGTTTACTACCAAGGGAGAGCCAATAGAACCACACATACTGGATGAGGACCAACAACGTCGCTTAGAAAAAGTAAAAAAGTTTATTTCCGTCGTATGAGCGCCAAGGACTGGGTCAAACCAAAGTCGAGGAGCATACAATTCATTTAGTAGAAGGAGCTGTTCCGATCAAAGAACGTTTTTCCAGTGTCTCCGGCAAAACAGGAGCTTTTATATGCAGAAGTGGATGAAATGTTGAGGTTAGGCGTTATAGAGCCGAGTGAGGCCCCTGGAATAACCGAGTCACGCTCGTACAAAAGCCAGGAAAGAACAGATTATGCTTAGACGCCCGTAAACTTAACAGCGTCACTGTCAAAGATGCTTACCCACTGCAGAGCATTGAGTCAATCATAAGCAGAGTAGACGAAACAATTTACATTAGCAGTATTGACTTGAAACATGCTTTTTGGCAAGTTGAACTGGACAAAAAGAGTCGTGAATATACAGCCTTCACTGTTCCAGGAAGACCGCTGTATCAGTTCTGCCGAATGCCATTTGGACTCTGTAATTCTGCTCAACGTCTCTGCCGACTCATGGATCGAGTTATTCCTCAAAAGCTTAGGAGTCGGGTCTTTGTATATCTGGACGACCTCCTGATGATATCCAGAACTTTTTGAGGAACATTTGGACCTGTTGCGAGAGGTGGCTGAATGTCTGCAGAAAGCCAATTTGACAATAGGGATGCAAAAGTCAAAGTTTGGATTTAAGTATCTCAGATACTTAGGATACATCATTGGTGATGGAGCTCTTCGCACGGATCCCAAAAAAGATAGAAGCCATCTTGCAGATTGAAGTTCCGAGAAACATACGCCAGCTTCGTAGCTTTCTTGGCACTGCAGGCTGGTATAGAAGATTCATCCAAAACTTCTCGGAGTTAAGTGTCCCGTTGACAGATTGCCTAAAATCCACAAAAAGGTTTGAAATCACTGAGGAAGCAAAACAGTCCTTCCAGAAGCTGAAGGAAGCCCTTACCTGCGCTCCAGTATTAGTTCACCCAGATTTCAAGCGTCATTACTATATCCAATGTGATGCCAGCCAGGTGGGGATTGGGGCTGTCCTGTTCCAGCGCGACGATGATGACTCCGATCGCCCTATAGCGTTCTTTTCGGCAAAGTTGCGGGGAGCACAATTGAACTATAGTGTCACGGAGAAGGAATGCCTGGCTGCTGTGAAAGCCATCGAGAGATTTCGTCCTTACGTGGAGCTAATGCCTTTTACGGTTATTACTGACCACGCCAGTTTACAGTGGCTTATGACACTCAAAGATTTAAACGGCAGATTGGCACGATGGTCATTAGCTTTGCAGGCATTCGACTTCCACGTCGAACATCGAAAAGGCAAGGATAACGTGGTGGCAGATATGCTTTCCAGACCAAACCAGGTTGAAGAGATGAATTTCTTTAATTTTGACACCACGGAGTTCGAAAGTACGGAATATCTGGAAAGAATGGAAGTTGTAAATCAGCAAAGGAGAAATTTCCAGACTTACGGATCGAAGATGGACTTCTGTTCAAGAGAACACGTTTTGACCGAGAAGACGCCGACGAGTTTATGTGGAAGTTATGGATTCCAGAGGCACTTACATCGACATTGGTCCAACAAGCCCATGAGGGAGAAATGGCCCTGCATGGAGGAATGGCCAAGACCTTGGCGAGACTGCAGCGACTGTATTACTGGCCCAGAATGTCCGTACAAGTGAAAGAGTTCGTCTCTGGATGTAAAAGCTGCAAAGAAAATAAACACACCACGCAGATTACGCGACCAGCAATGGGAATGGAGGTCATCACAGACAGGCCGATACAAAAACTGTACATGGACTTTCTCGGAAAGTATCCTAGGTCCCGGAAAGGCAACACCATGCTGTTCATTGTGCTGGACCATCTGACTAAATTTGTCTGGCTAAAAGCAATGCCCCAGGCTACGTCGGCAGCCGTGATACAATTTTTACGGGAGGAAATATTTGCTCAGTTTGGTGTACCCGAGACGGTGCACACCGACAACGGCAAACAATTCACGTCCAAGGATTTCGAGGAAATGCTGCAACATTACGGGATCACGCAGATGAGGACAGGGAACTACGCACCGCAGGCGAATGCATCCGAAAGGGTGAATCAGTCGGTGTTGGCAGCTATTCGGGTGAACGTGGGCGACGAACACACTCGATGGGATGAGCATTTGACAGAGATCCAGGCTGCCTTGCGTTCAGCCAACCACAACGGCATAGGTGTGTCCCCGTATTTTGCCATGTTCGGGCAGCACATGTTCACCAACGGCGCAGACTACAAGCTGGCTCGAAAGCTCAAGGCTATTAATGACACTGAAGTCCAACAGCTTCCTCATTCGGAGCGTCAGCTAATCTATAGAGAAAGGATCAAAGAGACCATGCATCAAGCGTATGAGAAAGCAGCTAAGAGGTATAATCTGAAGACGCGGGAGGTGAGGTATGTCGCTGGCCAGGAAGTGTATAAACGGAACTTTACCTTGAGCGACTTTCGAAGGAACGTGAATGCGAAATTCTGTAAGAAATACACGAAGTGCAGAGTGACAAAGGCACTGGGAGGCTGTTTATATGCCTTGGAAAACCTGCAAGGAGAGCCACTAGGAATTTTTCATGCTAAGGACCTAAAGCAGTGAGGAAGAAAAATTAGTGCCCGGCTAGCATGGTCAATATATATACTCTATGAAGACAAACCAATCTCAGGGTGTGGGCGATAGCCTACGTTGGCGCCTTAATTCCCATGTGGTAGTCCGCTTTCCACTCCTGTTTATCCGGCAGAACCGTTCCAAACCGTAGTGTGTTGTTACGGACTAGTAATTGCGACCTAAATAAAAACAAACAAATTGTTGTGGCATCAGAGTCATCACTATATTTTCAGAGATGCGCAACATAGAGATATCGATATATCGGTAGATTCGGTATAGCGATAGCTTGGCGGAAGTCGTGAGTCTCGGGGAAAATAGGGGAGGGGAAAATTCCCGTGGGTAGAAAATTTCCCAACTTTTCAAGTAGACTGTTCAAAGTGAGTCCGGAACCGAGGTCGAAGCCCAGGAAAGAGGAGAGAAAGATCAGTCGCTTTCAAGGGCAAAGAAAGTCAAGCCGAAAATTTTTGGAAGTTTCTTTTTGAGAACAAAAATTTAAATAAAGAAAAAAACCAGCGGCCAAATTTATAAAGTATATAAAATTTAAAGTTTTAAGTGAAAGATTTCCCGGCTCGGTGAGTTAGCTAAGTGAAGTGTATGAGTGGCCACTAATATTTTGGGAATTTGTGCAGGTGTAGCCGACGAACATCATCCCAATTAAGACCAGACAAGTCACCGAGACGACAGGTCACCGGGGGGAAAGGATTGGCCACCACCTCCAGGTGGCCCAGGTTTTTATACCCTCTATTATTTTTATATTGACTGAAAATATAAAAAAGAAAATCAGCAGCGGTTATAAGGCTGTCTGGGCCTTAAGCTTTTTTGGCAGAGCAGGCAGCAGAGTTTTTGGTTGATAAAAGAGACTACATTTTAAACCTACTAATCCTGCAACCACATCACGAACAAAAACATACAATTTGCCCGAGAGGCGAAATTAAAATCATCACGCCACACATACATATACATATTTAAAAAGTTAATTTATTTATTTATTTATTAAGAACTTAAAAGAAACACAGAAAACTTACACTCATACTACAACTTAAAACGTAAATTAACCTACCAAAAAGGAGGAATTATGCACCCATATTAAATATTCCCTAGCTCTAAGTATCTGTCATATATTTATTTATTATTTATTTACTTACCTTGTATACGTCCCTGGTACCCAGGATAGGAAAAGAAATGTCTGTGAATGTTAGGAAATTGTTTAAATATATATATGTCTGAAAGTGAAAAGAATCATGATGGCTTAAAGTGTTTATGATGGGGTGAGAGAAATATGACCTAAGGCGAAAGTGAGGAAAATAGGGAGTTGGCCAACAACAATTTGGCAGCCAACTAATGGTAGGGAGGGCAACGCCAAAGGCAAGGCACAACATTTGCCTGCCCACAGATAAATCCGAAGATAGTAGCGAGGCAAGTGACCGGGTAATAGTTCCAGAAAAAGAAATAAAATATAGATTATTTTTTGTTATCCGATTGTCCATGTATCGGGGTCGTGCTCACCCCTAAGCCAGCCGTTAGCTAGCCGGCAACCGATAGATGGATTCAGAAAAAAAGTCGGTACATAACAAATGGCGCCCAAGTGGAAAATATTCGGAAAATCTTAAGAGTCAAGAACAGTCCAAAAACTTACAAAATTAATTTACCGGAAAAGGGAAAGCCAAGAGGCAAACTAACTCAAATCAGCTAGATTGTCTGGTCCGTGAGTAGGATTCAACAATCCTCCATAGATGCCACAAGGTGTACTGAAGACGAGGTAGAGTATCCCTAATAGAAATCCTAGTTGCCATGAAATCACACGAGCTGGTCCCAGAGCGGAGTGTAGTATAAATCCGTGGCTGCGTTGCCGTGAGTGATGAATTCTGTGACAGAAAAAGAAGGAATTTCTTAGGAAAAATTCAACAATAAAGAAAAATATGCCAATATTGATATAGGGATTTAATAAACTAAAATAATAAATGCTGATTTTATGCAGACTGTGGTCCTGTGACAATATCTCGCCAAGATAACACACGTTGCCCAGTCGAAACAGCATTTAATCATTTTTTGTGAAGCAATAGTCCAAGCTGTGAAAGGCCAAGAAAACGATTCTACAGAGAGGATGAAAGAGGTAGTCAAATCGTCTTAGGTTAAGGTTGATCTCACCCCAAAAGGTTATGTATGATAAATTGAATAAAAGAAACTTAATAAACAAAAACAAAAAAAACTCGAAATATAAAACAAGAAAATCCAAAGTTAAGAAGTCACGAGAAAATAGTATCAAGATAGTATAAATGGTAAAAACAAAAGGAAGATTTGAGCAAGAAAAGATCGAAAAGATAGCACAAAAATATAAATCGCTAGTAAGTGTAGTAACTCGTAGAGAAGAAATGAATTTGAGTCTGGGTGACAAAAAGTCAGCAGAGAGGAGAAATAAGCGGGGAGAAGAATTTCTGAAAAATAGGGGTGAAGAGTTTAGTGGCCCTACGACGCGATCACAATCCGCCAAGCCATTAACAAACACTGAGCCGAGTAATCAAAATCTCTCGTTGATGGATATGGATACTTCCCAGCTAGGAGCAGTGGGAGGCGTTGCTACAGGCACGGGAACGATACCGAAACAGCGACTCTCGACGGCAACAGAACCGAACGATGACTCGACCAATCCGCTGGGAGCAGCCGCACTTCCTAGTGAAATAAAGTCAGCTATAAATGTGGCTTTATTACAGGCACAGGAAACGTACCGCAGTTCGATGACAAGCCAGCTGACAGATTTTCAGGCCGAAATTCGAAGAGGGATGATGGAGTTCATGTTGGACATACAAAGAACCGTACAGGGATTAGGACCATCGGAGCCCACACAGACTTGTCCAACGAATCTATCAGTGCCACCTCCAGCGTTGTTCGCCGCAGCTACCGCATCACTGCCTCAGCAACCAAATCTGTCAGTGCCACCTCCAGCTTTATACACAGCACCGGCCACATCGCTACCCCAGCAGCCAACTCAAAAGATTTCAGCGTTGTATCCAACGACGTCCACATCCCGACACCATCAACAGACTCGATTTGACCCCACTGTAGTCACAACAGCAGCAGCTGTCGGACCGACATATTATCCCCCACCTTCAGTTGGAGGGACTCCGTCCGCACCAAGAGGACAATGGACCGACAATCGAGCATTGGAAGCCGAACAAATAGAGCGGGCCGAGCGTTTGCTCAGGCGGCATGCGACCGGGTGGTCGACTGGAGAGCACGGAAGGAATCCACCAGATCCAGGGGGATTTAACGGACAAGCGACTCGAACCGATCCTAACCAGATTCGGAGATGGGGGATCTGCTTTGATGGGAGTCAGAAAGGAATGCATGTGAATGAGTTTATATTCCGTGTAGAACACTTACAAAGCGCTTACCAAGTTCCATGGGCAGACGTGGTCAGAGAGTTCCACATTCTGGTGGAAGGGCGAGCCCGTGACTGGTTTTGGACTCATGTGAGAACTGCGACGATCCTTGACTGGCCCCACATAAGATATTACCTCCAACAACAGTTCCAGAGTCGCAGATCCAGTTTCGAGCAGGAACAAGAACTGCGAGAGCGTAAGCAACGTCAGGGTGAGGGTGTGGATGAATATATACAGGAGATGCTGGCGCTTCGCTCACGTTTGACCACACACTTTTCGGATCATGACCTAATAAAGGTTATAAAGGTCAATATAAAAGACAGCATTTCGCGCGTGATTTATCCGATGGTAATAACAAACCTTGAAAAATTGAGGGATGAATGCCATGACGCAGAGAAATGGCTAGCGAGCCGTTGGAGCCGAGCACCAGTGGCACCACAACAAGTAAAGTTAGCCCGTCACCACGTACAAGAGGTTGGCGTTCCAGAACCGGAAAACACGGCTGAGGAAGACCAGGAGTCCGTAGAAGCACTCTATCGACCGCGTGAAGGTGTTGGAGGCCTGACCTGTTGGAATTGCTTGCTGCCGGGGCATACATTTTGGGATTGCGAATCCAAGGTGAGGCAAATATTTTGTTACAAATGTGGCCTTACTGGAGTGGTGCTTCCCAAATGCCCGAGATGTCAGGAAAACCGCAAACGGAGCATGACCAAGGCGGAGGAGTCACGTTCCAATCCCACAGCAAACGTAAATTGATATCCTCCCCAAACAGCATGTTAGAGTTAAGTAATAGCTGTAACGTATATAAATCTATTAAAAATATTCCATATAAAGTAAATAAGAATACTATACCAACTCCTAAATGGTCAGAGCGTTATCCGTTGAAGGTCAGAGAAGAGGAATACCAACTCGCCAGGGCGAGGATATTTGGCAGCGAATCCGAACCAGCTAGACTCAGTCCAAGAGTAGCAAGAGCGCGGAAAAGAGGATGGCAAAGGAAGACAGAACGTAAGAAGATATGTGCGGCAATTCGAGCAGCAGTCAAGGGCGAAAAACGGCCATTCGCTACCATAAGAATCGGGGAGCAAGAGATGGTGGGTCTGCTGGATACAGGAGCCTCGGTTAGCCTGCTTGGAGAAGGAGGTGTAGAGATAGCAGAAAAATTAGGATTAGAAATAGAAAAGATGCACTCGATTGTACATGCAGCTGGCGGAACGCAACACCGTATAGTGGGCCGGGTATGTGTCAATATATCCTATAATGGAACAACTCACCTGTTCCCGATCCTGCTATGTCCTTCTCTAAAGCAAAAGTTATACCTAGGAGTAGACTTTTGGAGGAAATTTCGACTTGCTCCAGAGATTGTTGGGGTGGATTCATTGGAACACCTCGATTCAGAGTTTACTACCAAGGGAGAGCCAATAGAACCACACATACTGGATGAGGACCAACAACGTCGCTTAGAAAAAGTAAAAAGTTTATTTCCGTCGTATGAGCGCCAAGGACTGGGTCAAACCAAAGTCGAGGAGCATACAATTCATTTAGTAGAAGGAGCTGTTCCGATCAAAGAACGTTTTTTTCCAGTGTCTCCGGCAAAACAGGAGCTTTTATATGCAGAAGTGGATGAAATGTTGAGGTTAGGCGTTATAGAGCCGAGTGAGAGCCCCTGGAATAACCGAGTCACGCTCGTACAAAAGCCAGGAAAGAACAGATTATGCTTAGACGCCCGTAAACTTAACAGCGTCACTGTCAAAGATGCTTACCCACTGCAGAGCATTGAGTCAATCATAAGCAGAGTAGACGAAACAATTTACATTAGCAGTATTGACTTGAAACATGCTTTTTGGCAAGTTGAACTGGACAAAAAGAGTCGTGAATATACAGCCTTCACTGTTCCAGGAAGACCGCTGTATCAGTTCTGCCGAATGCCATTTGGACTCTGTAATTCTGCTCAACGTCTCTGCCGACTCATGGATCGAGTTATTCCTCAAAAGCTTAGGAGTCGAGTCTTTGTATATCTGGACGACCTCCTGATGATATCCAGAACTTTTGAGGAACATTTGGACCTGTTGCGAGAGGTGGCTGAATGTCTGCAGAAAGCCAATTTGACAATAGGGATGCAAAAGTCAAAGTTTGGATTTAAGTATCTCAGATACTTAGGATACATCATTGGTGATGGAGCTCTTCGCACGGATCCCAAAAAGATAGAAGCCATCTTGCAGATTGAAGTTCCGAGAAACATACGCCAGCTTCGTAGCTTTCTTGGCACTGCAGGCTGGTATAGAAGATTCATCCAAAACTTCTCGGAGTTAAGTGTCCCGTTGACAGATTGCCTAAAATCCACAAAAAGGTTTGAAATCACTGAGGAAGCAAAACAGTCCTTCCAGAAGCTGAAGGAAGCCCTTACCTGCGCTCCAGTATTAGTTCACCCAGATTTCAAGCGTCATTACTATATCCAATGTGATGCCAGCCAGGTGGGGATTGGGGCTGTCCTGTTCCAGCGCGACGATGATGACTCCGATCGCCCTATAGCGTTCTTTTCGGCAAAGTTGCGGGGAGCACAATTGAACTATAGTGTCACGGAGAAGGAATGCCTGGCTGCTGTGAAAGCCATCGAGAGATTTCGTCCTTACGTGGAGCTAATGCCTTTTACGGTTATTACTGACCACGCCAGTTTACAGTGGCTTATGACACTCAAAGATTTAAACGGCAAATTGGCACGATGGTCATTAGCTTTGCAGGCATTCGACTTCCACGTCGAACATCGAAAAGGCAAGGATAACGTGGTGGCAGATATGCTTTCCAGACCAAACCAGGTTGAAGAGATGAATTTCTTTAATTTTGACACCACGGAGTTCGAAAGTACGGAATATCTGGAAAGAATGGAAGTTGTAAATCAGCAAAATGAGAAATTTCCAGACTTACGGATCGAAGATGGACTTCTGTTCAAGAGAACACGTTTTGACCGAGAAGACGCCGACGAGTTTATGTGGAAGTTATGGATTCCAGAGGCACTTACATCGACATTGGTCCAACAAGCCCATGAGGGAGAAATGGCCCTGCATGGAGGAATGGCCAAGACCTTGGCGAGACTGCAGCGACTGTATTACTGGCCCAGAATGTCCGTACAAGTGAAAGAGTTCGTCTCTGGATGTAAAAGCTGCAAAGAAAATAAACACACCACGCAGATTACGCGACCAGCAATGGGAATGGAGGTCATCACAGACAGGCCGATACAAAAACTGTACATGGACTTTCTCGGAAAGTATCCTAGGTCCCGGAAAGGCAACACCATGCTGTTCATTGTGCTGGACCATCTGACTAAATTTGTCTGGCTAAAAGCAATGCCCCAGGCTACGTCGGCAGCCGTGATACAATTTTTACGGGAGGAAATATTTGCTCAGTTTGGTGTACCCGAGACGGTGCACACCGACAACGGCAAACAATTCACGTCCAAGGATTTCGAGGAAATGCTGCAACATTACGGGATCACGCAGATGAGGACAGGGAACTACGCACCGCAGGCGAATGCATCCGAAAGGGTGAATCAGTCGGTGTTGGCAGCTATTCGGGTGAACGTGGGCGACGAACACACTCGATGGGATGAGCATTTGACAGAGATCCAGGCTGCCTTGCGTTCAGCCAACCACAACGGCATAGGTGTGTCCCCGTATTTTGCCATGTTCGGGCAGCACATGTTCACCAACGGCGCAGACTACAAGCTGGCTCGAAAGCTCAAGGCTATTAATGACACTGAAGTCCAACAGCTTCCTCATTCGGAGCGTCAGCTAATCTATAGAGAAAGGATCAAAGAGACCATGCATCAAGCGTATGAGAAAGCAGCTAAGAGGTATAATCTGAAGACGCGGGAGGTGAGGTATGTCGCTGGCCAGGAAGTGTATAAACGGAACTTTACCTTGAGCGACTTTCGAAGGAACGTGAATGCGAAATTCTGTAAGAAATACACGAAGTGCAGAGTGACAAAGGCACTGGGAGGCTGTTTATATGCCTTGGAAAACCTGCAAGGAGAGCCACTAGGAATTTTTCATGCTAAGGACCTAAAGCAGTGAGGAAGAAAAATTAGTGCCCGGCTAGCATGGTCAATATATATACTCTATGAAGACAAACCAATCTCAGGGTGTGGGCGATAGCCTACGTTGGCGCCTTGAATTCCCATGTGGTAGTCCGCTTTCCACTCCTGTTTATCCGGCAGAACCGTTCCAAACCGTAGTGTGTTGTTACGGACTAGTAATTGCGACCTAAATAAAAACAAACAAATTGTTGTGGCATCAGAGTCATCACTATATTTTCAGAGATGCGCAACATAGAGATATCGATATATCGGTAGATTCGGTATAGCGATAGCTTGGCGGAAGTCGTGAGTCTCGGGGAAAATAGGGGAGGGGAAAATTCCCGTGGGTAGAAAATTTCCCAACTTTTCAAGTAGACTGTTCAAAGTGAGTCCGGAACCGAGGTCGAAGCCCAGGAAAGAGGAGAGAAAGATCAGTCGCTTTCAAGGGCAAAGAAAGTCAAGCCGAAAATTTTTGGAAGTTTCTTTTTGAGAACAAAAATTTAAATAAAGAAAAAAACCAGCGGCCAAATTTATAAAGTATATAAAATTTAAAGTTTTAAGTGAAAGATTTCCCGGCTCGGTGAGTTAGCTAAGTGAAGTGTATGAGTGGCCACTAATATTTTGGGAATTTGTGCAGGTGTAGCCGACGAACATCATCCCAATTAAGACCAGACAAGTCACCGAGACGACAGGTCACCGGGGGAAAGGATTGGCCACCACCTCCAGGTGGCCCAGGTTTTTATACCCTCTATTATTTTTATATTGACTGAAAATATAAAAAAGAAAATCAGCAGCGGTTATAAGGCTGTCTGGGCCTTAAGCTTTTTGGCAGAGCAGGCAGCAGAGTTTTTTTTTGGTTGATAAAAGAGACTACATTTTTAAACCTACTAATCCTGCAACCACATCACGAACAAAAACATACAATTTGCCCGAGAGGCGAAATTAAAATCATCACGCCACACATACATATACATATTTAAAAGTTAATTTATTTATTTATTTATTAAGAACTTAAAAGAAACACAGAAAACTTACACTCATACTACAACTTAAAACGTAAATTAACCTACCAAAAAGGAGGAATTATGCACCCATATTAAATATTCCCTAGCTCTAAGTATCTGTCATATATTTATTTATTATTTATTTACTTACCTTGTATACGTCCCTGTGGTACCCAGGATAGGAAAAGAAATGTCTGTGAATGTTAGGAAATTGTTTAAATATATATATGTCTGAAAGTGAGAAAGAATCATGATGGCTTAAAGTGTTTATGATGGGGTGAGAGAAATATGACCTAAGGCGAAAGTGAGGAAAATAGGGAGTTGGCCAACAACAATTTGGCAGCCAACTAATGGTAGGGAGGGCAACGCCAAAGGCAAGGCACAACATTTGCCTGCCCACAGATAAATCCGAAGGTAGTAGCGAGGCAAGTGACCGGGTAATAGTTCCAGAAAAAAGAAATAAAATATAGATTATTTTTTTGTTATCCGATTGTCCATGTATCGGGGTCGTGCTCACCCCTGAGCCAGCCGTTAGCTAGCCGGCAACGGATAGATGGATTCAGAAAAAAAGTCGGTACATAACAAGAGGAGAGACAGAACAAGACTTACGTTAAAGCTTACGTATCCAACAAAGAGGAGAGAGAGCACTCAACCATAAAGAAGGCTACCAACAAAGGAACTTTATTTACGCGGCAGCGATAGCTGAAAAAACAAATAAACAAATCAAACATTCAACAAAACGCACAATGGGACGACTCAACAATAATAATTGCAAAAAACTAGACTAAAACTATGACAGAAATTATTATGTATGTATGTATTAAAATTATTGTTTTATGTTATGGTTTAAATGTGATAAAAATAAATGTATGCAGGCTCCCTGAAGAAGGCGGGACAAGCCGCTGAAACGCGCGTAGGAGAAAAAGGAAGGAATAAAATGTGAATTTTTTATTTTGGAAGAGGGAAAACGGCCATTATAACCCATAAATTTAACACAACAATTAAACAAATTGGCCCACCACAATACACAGAAATGACATCATTTTCTTCATTTCATTTCAAGAAATGAAGCTTCATTTCTTTGGTGGAAATAGACTATAAGCTTCTTTCGCTTTATCAGAAATGGTATGTGGATGGATGCATTTCTGAGGCTCTTGCGACGAATTTTCTCTATCGCCAAAGTCCTTCTTGCAACATCCAAAGCTATCAATGGTGCCACTAGCATTTTTTATTTTTACTTGTACATTTCTTATAAATATTAACATTAATAAATTCCACTCTCATCTACACAAACGGGGCTGCCAACAAATTCTAATTGTTTCGCTGCCCAATTCTTTTTTTCATAATTTTTCCGATTTAATTGATTTTAATGCTCCATACTCATTAAGAGTTACATAATTTAGTGAATCTCATCCGACACACTTTAAGCATTTTGTTTGAAACTAAAAAAAAATTGAATCCAACAATGGCAGCCATATTGAAATTTCTACCAGTCAGCTGTTTTTTGCCATTCCCTTCACGCGACTCCGAAGCTAACTCCGAAAAATGAACTCTTCGACATTTGTGGAACACCCACATTTGGATTGGTTGTTTTCAAAAACAACTCTCGAGATTTCTGGAACACATCGGAATATATAAATTCTCTAAATTCGTAAGACAAACTTTGTCATTAATGAGGAAAAATAAAAATGTTAATATTCAGCAGCGTCGAACAAATGGATTAGTCATCTTGAATTAATCCCGCATTATCTCTTGCAGCAGCCAACGGCTTAGTAAAAAAGTCAGCAAGTTGATTCTCTGTGGAAATATACTTAAGACAAATAACATTATTATCCACTTGCTCTACAGCAAATGATAATTAATATCAATATGTTTAGATCGTTTATGACATTGTAGGGTCGCCAGTCTCTGCTTAAGAAGTTTTTTTTGTGCCGCCCAACAGCTACAGCATCTTTTTGGGATCAATCTCTTTAAAACAGCAGTTTTGCGGCCAGAGAGAAAGCGACTTACAGGCCTAAATGTCAGTGGGGTTGGAGAAATGGTGCCGACTCTCCGCAGCACCGTTAAAAGGTATTATGCGCGAGGCAATTCGACACACTCATTTTTTTCAATTTTGATCCCGGTCCAGCTCAGACGTATTTTGTCAGAGAAGTTTATTCCAAGTGTCGGGTACAGCAAGTTTAAGCTGCGTAGCAATAAAAGTTATCCAGTTATCAAAGAAAGTGTTCATCGCAGAAAGTTTATCAAGAAAATTACATTACCTCATTGAGAACGCAGCAACTGAAGTTGTAATTTGTGGAGGCCAACTTGGTGAGTATACCCTCAACCAGAGAGAAAAAAAATTAGTAGAATATCTTGTCTCCCCTGATCAAATTTAACCCTGTAAATTCGACCTGCTTACAGGTTTGGCCAGGTTTTTACAGAAATTTTGGCATCATTAACTACTACGAGCCCCGACCACTATTAATTCGTACGGCTAGCTTTTTTACCCGAATGCAATGTTTAACAGACGATATTTTTAATACTAACGCACGGTACGTAGTACTCCAAACTGTTTGGGCGCACAAAAAAGACATTTATTGTTGCGTGTGGAACCTAAAAACAAATTAGTGTGCTAAGATAGCCAAAAAAATGCCAAAACCGCCAAAAAATGCCCAAAATGGGATTTTTAAGTTACACGGTTTTCAAATGCGATTTGCATATGAAAATTGATGAGATTTTAAAATTACACAGAGTTACAAAAAAAAAAATCTGCACATACTTTTCACGAGACCCAGTACATATTGCTGAACATTTCGAGTAGAGCATTTCCTCATATTTGGTTTTTTCCTAACACCCCCAAAATCTGAAGTTATGGCCCAAAAACCGCTTTTTGCATTTTTACCTCACTTAAATAGATATAACTCGCGAATGGACAGTCTGATTGCTCAAAACCTTATCTATTCCGATAGCCACGAGAGGGATCTAAAACATTATAATCAATGGTTTGACTAACTTAACGCGATGGCTGAGAAATGCGACTTACAGATCTGGCCTTTTGAACTTTTTTTGAGACTTTTGTACTTTGACCATCACTGGTTTAACTATTTCATTCTATGCGATTTTTTCTTAAAGTTTGTAATAAAAGCCCATTTAATTCTCCGTCGAACGGTAGTTGTCCCAATGAATTTGGATACCGTTTTGCGTAGTTATGCGCGATTTTCTGAGTACACATCGACAATATAGTATTTTTTTTAGTGTGCTAACATATTTATTTTTGTTTTCACATAATTGCCCCTAAAAGTAAACTCAGTTTTGATTTGGCGCCAGATTCAAATAATATTTTTAAATACTTAAAATGCAAATATATATAAACTTCCATGTATCAACATTTCTTCGCAAATATTAACGGTCTCTGAATACTGTTATCTAGCTTAAAGATAAATTGAGCTATACTGAGTAGATGTGGGCTGCAAGTGGTTGTTATTATTTTCTAATGAGCTGAAATTGGCATATTAAACAAAAGAGCCGTGCACAGCAAGAATCGTGTACAGGTATCCTGTAATAGTGTTTTTTATATTCTTCATCATCGGTCATCTATGGTATTTTATCGCGGTTCTCTACAATCGTGGTGAGACAGTTATCATTACAAGGCCCAATATATACAAAATTGTAGACTTGAAAACTAATTTCTTAGGTACCAAAGGGGTTTATTATTAAATAGAACCCGCTGCTTAATTCCTCTGCATTAGACCAGATATGCCCAGACGTGGGCAAGGCTTGCGCCATGAGAGCAATCTGGTTTTCACAAGCCTTAACCGTGCCTACCTGTATACGATTCTTGCTGTGCACGGCTCTTTTGTTTAATATGCCAATTTCAGCTCATTAGAAAATAATAACAACCACTTGCAGCCCACATCTACTCAGTATAGCTCAATTTATCTTTAAGCTAGATAACAGTATTCAGAGACCGTTAATATTTGCGAAGAAATGTTGATACATGGAAGTTTATATATATTTGCATTTTAAGTATTTAAAAATATTATTTGAATCTGGCGCCAAATCAAAACTGAATACTAGATTGTCTATGTGTACTCAGAAAATCGCGCATAACTTCGTAAAACGGTATCCAAATTCATTGGGACAACTACCGTTCGACGGAGAATTTAATGGGCTTTTATTACAAGCTTTAAGAAAAAATCGCATAGAATGAAATAGTTAAACCAGTGATGGTCAAAGTACAAATTTCTAAAAAAAAGTTGAAAATGCCAGATCTGTAAGCCGCATTTCTCAGCCATCGCGTTAAATTAGTCAAACCATTGATTATAATGTTTTAGATCCCTCTCGTGGCTATCGGAATAGATAAGGTTATGAGCAATCAGACTGTCCATTCGCGATTTATATCTATTTAAGTGAGGTAAAAATTGAAAAAGCGGTTTTTGGGCCATAACTTCAGATTTTGGGGGTGTTAGGAAAAAACCAAGTATGAGGAAATGCTATACTCGACCTGCTCTACAGCGTGTGCTTGGTCATTTTGAAAGTATATTTTCGCTGTAACACTGTGTTATCAATAACATAATACAGATTATGAATTACGGATAGTTAAGGGTGTAGCCAGGGGGCACCTCTCCGGCACAAATCGTATTGGAAGAGAGATGTGGATAAGGATGCCAGAAGCATCCCTCAAGTTTTCAGTTGCCTTATTTGAGGACAGGGAAAAATATGAAAAGAGTTGCCTGCGCTATGAGTATTCTGATATTGCGAAGACAGATTCTAAGATCTAATGTACTTCACACAGATTGGCATCAATAGACACGTTAAAATCACGGTACCCTGCACGCAATGAAAAGTGCACACGAATCAATGAGCCTGGCTCCCGACTAGCGCCCCCTGCAGACCAGAGTCTCCCAGATAGCCATTTGAAAAGCAAACAGTTGGACATGACAATTCCGGTTGATATAGACCTCCTAATCGAGCCTCAATTTAAAACTCAGCAAGCCCCAGGCTTGGTTCAGAGGGTAAGGACTGGGGCCGTTATGACGAGCGACGTCATCATGCCCCATTCGGGACGTACCTTCCCACAACAGTTTGAGACAAATCTTCCATATGAGCGCCAACTGTTTTATTTGCCTCTTCGCATTGCTGGAACAGCACTTGGTGCCAAAACGAAACATCCTCTCCAGCCGCAATACGAAGCTGGTGTCGTGCAATAAAAAAACAATGAAAACATGGTTGTTGCAGATCTTTGTGGACTGCTGCTGGAGACTCTCAACTGCATCAAAATTATATTTACTCCCTTCATTTCAGACCTTTTTTTGCTTCTGAGCGTCAAAATAAATAAATTTAATTACTTTGGGCGCCCAAAAAAGGCTCGAACAGCTGCTAATACCATCCACAGATTCAGAGTTCGACGTTCGAGTTCGATGTTCGTGTGGATCAACGTTTCGTTTGTCTCCGTACACACCGTAAAACGTCTGACGTCAAACCTTTTGCGTGTGGATTTACAAAGTTTTTATACTCTGTACCGAAGGTACACAGAGTATATTAAGTTTGTGCAAAAGTATGTAACAGGGAGAAGGAATCATTTCCGACCATATAAAGTATATATATTCTTGATCAGCATCAACAGCCGAGTCGATATAGACATGTCCGTCTGTCCGTTTGTTTGTCTGTCTGTCCGTATGTCCGTCCGTCCGTCCGTCCGTATGAACAAACAGATCTCAAAGATGGTAAGAGATAGAGGTTTGACATGTATTGGACAAATGCTTCTTATAGCTGCAGGCAGATCAAGTTTATTTTCAATTTTTGCCACGCCCCTCCCGCCACCGCAATTTGGGAAAAACGTTATATCTCCTACAGTTTTGAAGATAGACGATCCTCCTCATCCTCATCCTTCCTCATCCTTCCGAAGATGTATCGATTTGCCGAAGAAATGATAAAGATCGGATCAGCGGTTCTCAAGTTATGAGCAAAAAGGTACATCTCCCTCGCCCCACCCCCTCCCACCCATTCACAACTAACACCACACAATATTAGAGAGAGAAAGAGAGCGAGAGAGAGAGAGTGAGAGAAAGAGAAAAAGCGAGAGTGAGACTTTGAGATGAGCGCAGCACCAGCATTGCATTCAACTTCTACTACAGGTACAGAGTATGTTATAGTCGGGCTTGACCGACTTTCTCACTTGTTTTTATATGGAGTTTTTTTGTTTGCGAGCGCTTTATTGAGTACTCCGTACTGTGCTTAATGTAGAAAACACATGCTAACTTATTTTTCTTGGAAAGGCCAATATATTCTCCTAATTTTAGAAAGAAACATTTTGTTGTACTTCAACAACAACAATAATAACACAAATTTCTTTGAATGCTTTGCTTAACTGATAAGAAAAATTTGACCACTATTAATTCGTACGGTGCATTAGCTCAGCTTAGAATTGAAAGAAGATCAAAACAAAAGCAAACAGTATAACATAACAACCAGAGCTGTAATGTATTCATTACTTCCCGTATTTAATTGCTTTTCATTACTACAAACACAATTTTTTAGGTAATGCAAAAACAATTATTGATTACGATTTTTTTATAATCGTAATTGTAAGGTGGAATTATGATTATTCAGTGATTATTCCAAAATTTAATTACTTTTACAATTACTTGAATAATTGTAACGGTAAAGGGTGAATATTCCAAAATTTAATTACTTTTACAATTACTTCGATAATTGTAACGGTAAAGGGTGATTATTGAGTAATGGTGCTTGAAATGTTGAATTATTTTGTATTTGTAGGTGAAAATTATGATTTTTTTACAAATCAAGTTTTGAAAACACCAAATTTAATGGTTTGATCAAGGTAACAAAACCAAAACAAATAATAGCAATCATTTAATTCAATATTTGGAAGAATACCGATCTTTAATGACACCAATAGCAACAACGTTAGACTTTCTTCAGAAAGAGAACAATTTATATTTTGGATGTCTTATTCCAGCATTAACTACCCTGGCAGTTAAGTTGAAGAGAATCTCTGATTCTTCTGATGTCTTAAGCTTAAAGAGTGTTGCGATTGGGATTTTTCCATTTTTTTCCAACTTTCGACAGAAGCAAACTGCGCTATAATTGCATCTGTTTTATTACCAAGCGTAAAAAATGCAATGGTTTAATTGTCTCGCAAAAATTGCTTTGCATGGTCGGCAATATGATGAAATTCTGGAAATTGTTGTAGCAGAAGCTGTGAAATATGTCTGTACATATAAAAATACAATGGACACAAGTAAACATATAGTCCCCAAGCATGAATTCTATGATTTCGACGAAACCGGTAGGGAAACAAAAATCTTTTTGCAATTCAATGTCTTCTTAATTCTTTGTTTTATTTTAAAACCGATGGCTTTGCCAAATCAGAAATCAAAAAAGTCAGATACTTCTATAAACATAATTTATATTTTTAATTAATATTGTTTTAGATGGAACCCAACCAACAGATAATAGTGTTGACGCTTCGCTGTGTGTAATAAAACACGATATTAAAGAACAGTTGGGAAGATATTTGCTTGATCCGTCTACAAATTTCGATATGCTTGAAAAATATTCAATGCTTAAAGAGATAGCGATCAGGTATAACACGCCACTAACGTCGTCAGCCCCTGTTGAAAGAATGTTTTCATTTGCCAATATAATTAACGACTCAAGACGCCTGCCCTTTCCGATTTTTCGTTTGAAAAACTAGTGGTGATGAAGGCCAACATGAACTTCATGGATGATATAATATAAGATTGTTATTTTTTTCAAACAAAAATATGTAATATAAATAATGAATGTTATAATTGGGCTTAAGTAATTTCATTTGGAACCTAAAAATTCATAAATAATTTGACTTTTCAAGCACAATTACTCAATAATCACCCTTTACCGTTACAATTATCCAAGTAATTGTAAAAGTAATTAAATTTTGGAATAATCACTGAATATTCGTAATTCCACCTTACAATTACGATTATAAAAAAATGGTAATCAGGAATTGTTTTCAGTTATGTGAAAAATGGTAATGGTAATGGTAATGGTAATTCAAGTTTACAGCTCTGATAACAACTATATGGCGAACATTTGGAAACAGTTATACAATGCAGAATGTACGAAATGCGTAATTGCTGCAAATTATTCAAAGTTGAGCAACGATGGCACTTGGTAAGCCGATTTGCAACGAAATACGAAATTTAGTTGTAGATTATTATAAATCTGGGAGCACTTTTGGTGAAATATCCAAACAATTAAATCTGGCTAAGTCGTCCGTTCAAGGAATTGTAAAAAATTTTAAGAAATAAAGGCCGAACATCGGCCATAACAGCTCGTGACAAAAGAGCCCTGGCCAAAATTGTAAAGGTTGATCGTCGCCAAAGTTTAAGAAACTTAGCATCTGAGTGGGCTGATAAAATCGGAAAAAGTGTTAAGCGTGAGTGGACGCGCCTGCAATTGCGAGATATTGGATATAAGTTCTATAAAGTATGTATAGTGATTATCTATGTTAAATACTCAATAGCTTAAATTTCTCTTAGGCCAAGGAAAAACCATTGCTTACGCTTCGTCAAAAGAAGAAGCGTTTACAATGGTCTGGGGAACGGATGTCTTGGACTTAAAGGCAATGGAACACCATCTTATTAAGCGATGAATCTAAATTTGATGTGAGTGTCGGTGATGCGCGAAGGAGAGTCATCCGAAACAAAACTGATGTTTTCATCCGATTAAATTAAAACTCGAAACTGGAAAACCGCCCCATTGTGTGAAAATGTCTGAAAAACTTGCCAAATGTATATTAATTCCTTCAGTAACAAATTTGGTTGGCAATGAAAAAAATGTTCAGTCTTGGAAACTCCCCCAATGGTGGGAAAAGTGGTGCGAGGAAAGGCTCCTTTGGCAGCTGAATGCTTTAGTCATAAAGTGCAGCGCATTGTTACTAAAAAACTGTGCACAGTTTGGTTCGGATAGCTTTAAAACTGAGGGAGGAAATAGCTTTGAATCAGACGGACAGACGGCATGGCTCGTCATGCTGATCAATGCGTGGTTGGAAATGCGTTGGTTGCTTTAGCTTTTATAGTCTCTGAGATCTAGGTGTTTATACTAACGGACGGACAGACGGACGGACACATGAACGGACAAACAGATTAACAGGATGTTACACTACGAGTAAGTGGTATAAAAATCAGGAGTTTAAGAGGATTTTCAGTTTCTTTGCTGACGGATGGTTTTTGTCGGCACGTCTCGATTGTTTGCGGTCAGATGTTAAGTTTTCGTGGTGCCACCTTGCCCATTTTCGCAACAAAATTACCAGCATTGTTCTGAACAATGTCTGGCGATGGTCAAAGCACGGGTTGGCTTTATCAAACCAGAGCGGATGCGGCTTCTGCGTCTCCCTAATACATGTATCAAAAATAAAGGTGCAGATGTTGACGCGATAAAGGTTTTCGGCAAATTCCTTGCGGAATACCTGGTAGTGCACATTGCACATGCCAAAGAACACGTCCGTTGGGTTCTTTAAAGCCAGCCACTCCGTAAAGTTTTTGGCGAAAATGAGACTCTCACTCGCTTGCCTTTACGCCACGTCGATTTTTGATAGAATCTCATCGCAATCTGAGCAATTAAACTTCTTCTTGTTAAAGGCCCATTTCCAGAACAAATAAATGCGCACGAAAATAAATTTTTATGTTGAACTTCATATAAAAAAAACAGCTTCGAACAGCTGATCAGCCATTTATTTAGTGCCATTTATTTTGCTGATTTTCAGAAGAGAAAATAAATAATCACAGTGTTGTGGTCGTATGTGGCTCAGTGTGGTCGTATGTGGCTCAGTGGTTAGTGTGCTGGACTGCTGGGCGGGAGGTCATGGGTTCGATCCCGCCTCTGAACATCTAATAATAAAAGTTTTTTTCTTTCTTTAGAAAATAGCTTTTACACAACGGTTACCTTCGCCAGCTGTGAAGTAACTAGCCATGAAAAAGCAAATTCTCAAACTTTGCCGTTCGGATCCGGCGTTAAACTGTAGGTCCCTTTCTCTTGTGCGAAAAATTTAAAGCACACACGCCAAGAGATTGAGAGAAGCTTGGCTTGGCACCGTTCGAGGAGCTGTATAGCCAACATTTACATTTATTTTCAGTGTTGCCACATCGATAGCTTGTGTGGATTGTAAGAACAGCTGATTTGCTAAAAAAAATTGAAAATAAATAACTTGCAGCACATTTTGTCGGACAGCCATGGAAGCAAAAATTAAGCGCAACAAAAAAATTTAAGTGAAAGCTTCCAACGGGATGAAAAAATTTCTTTAATTAAGGCCGTTGAGGTCAGACCTTGCCTATGGGACCTGACAGACAGGAAGCATTCCGATGCAATTTTTGTAAAGAATGCATGGGCAAGCATTAGTTCCGAGTTGAACAAACCTGGTATGCTAATACATTCTTATACTTAGTCTACTACTTTCAATTAATACATGTTATTGGCTTTCAGTAAGTAACTGCAAATCGGCTTGGGCGTCCTTAAGAGACAGTTTGCGATACCATCGGGACAAACTTGCAAAAAGCGGCAGTGCGGGAGGCGTGCCATTAAAGCAACCAACTGCAAACGTGGACGTCGACTGGCAGTTTGCCCCGTACATGGGGTTCTTGCCCATCATGTCGTCCAAGAGACAGTAAGTTAAAGAAGTAGTATTATATTTATTTTCAATAATTGCTTGGCAATAGCCGTTTGCACTCTTATATAATATTTATATATTAGTACAAGGAGTATGTATAAGGAGTAAGGAGCTTAAACTATTATATATATTTTTTATAAATCCTCTGTTACAATTTTGAGTCTATATTTAAGGGCAGCAGAGAGATAAGCCGCAAGTGTAATCCAATTTTCTCCGTTGAGTCGATCTCTAGTTTTTTCCCATGTGAAGGATCTTTCTCCGAAATATTTAAGTCGGAGTTCTCCCAGAATTGGGCATTCTGAGAGGAAATGGAAGGTGTCCTCCCTGGCGCTCATGTTGCAAAGCGAGCACTTCTCGTCGCTAATGTGGGGTCTATAATAGACTGGTCCAAATTTCAAAAATTCTGGAAATTCAAAAATGTCCCGACGGATTCTGAAAGTTTGACACAAAAAAATAATTTCCATATTTTTTTCGGAATTTTAGTTGTAGATAAACCCATGGCAAGAGGCCTCGGAAGTTCGAAAATTTGACTTAATTTTGGTGGCCACGGCTTTAACGGTAAAAAGCTGAAACTTTGCACACATGTCTTTTTTATGCTCCGCTTTAACATAAATTTTTATTTTCCGCTTACCGCGCATTTTTCGACTAGCTCCCATAGAGACGATTGCTCTTAAAAAATAGAATTTTGGGATAACTTCTTTGTTTGTGGTTGAACCTAAGCCAAAATTTAATGGTATTGATATTTTACTGTCCTTTACAAAATATGTAAGATTCAGAAGAAACACATAACTATTTGACATCAGCAACCAGTTGGATGAAAATTTCTTCTATTAAAATCTCCTACCCGTGGTAAGCTACAACCACCAAATTATATATTTATCAGTTCTAAATGTTCCCCCACAATATACTTTAGTTTCAGCCCAACTCCTGCATTTGATCAAGTAGCTGCCCTAGAAAGTGTTGCTCTTGAAATTGAATCTAGTGAGAAAATCTTCTTTGCTATTAAAGGTACCTTGATAAAAATTCATATTTATCGATTTTATGTGCTCCCCCACTATATATACAAAGGTTGGGATCATCGAACCTGTTAATAGTGTTTTTTCTTAAATATCTCATATTAAATAATGAAAAAAAAAAACAATTTATTTTATTATAAATTAGATTTATTGACGCTTGGGTTTTTTTGTCGGTATTCAGCAAGAACTTGCATGAGATACTGCTTGCTGTCTTCATCGCGCGTAATTGACTTATTGAATTCAGTGATCAGCTTAACAGCCCGCTCGGCGTGATCGTTGACAACTTGCAAGTTGCGTAGCATATTTTGATTTTTATACCCGTTACTCGTAGAGTAAAAAGGGTATACTAAAGTCGTGCAAATGTATGTAACAGGCAGAAGGAATCATTTCCGACCATATAAAGTATATATATCCTTGATCAGCATCAACAGCCGAGTCGATATAGACTTGTCCGTCTGTCCGTCCGTCCGTCCGTCCGTCCGTCCGTCCGTATGTCCGTCTGTCCGTCCGTCCGTCTGTCCGTCTGTCCGTCTGTCTGTATGAACACCTAGATCTCAGAGATGGTAAGAGATAGAGGTTTGACAAATGCTTCTTTTTTCTGCACGCAGATCAAGTTTGTTTCAAATTTTGGCCACGCCCCCTTCCGCTCCCGCAATTTGGAAAAAACGTTATATCTCCTATTTTTAAAGATAGACGATTTGTAGATTTCTAGAGATAGTTAGTAATTAGCAAAATGAATCAATTTGCGAAAGAAATGATGAAGATCGGATGAACGGTTCTCAAGTTATGAGCAAAGAAGTGAACCAGGCCCCCCGCACTCCACCCTAAAAAAATGTTGCATACTTTTCTGATGGTCACCTTAAAGAACGCAGGAACACTGTTAAACATGCTTTTTCATGAGTAACGGGTATATCGAAGTCGGTTACAGCCGACTTTGTCTTTCATCAGGACAACGCCAGGCCACACACATCTTTGGTGACGCGCCAGAAGCTCCGGGAGCTCGGATGGGAGGTTCTTTTGCATCCACCGTATAGTCCGGATCTCGCACCAAGTGATTACCACCTATTTCTGTCCATGGCGAACGAGCTTGGTAGTCGGAAGTTGGCCACAAGAGACTCCACTATGGGGAATTTTGCCAAATATTAGGCATAAACCCCTTTCCCAAAAGTGCTCAAAACTTACATTTTTTGTCTCATTAGACCACAAATACATCAGTCTTGAATGTTACATACCACGAATTTTGATTTAACAGAGCTCTGTTAAGTAAGCAGCTGGTAAAGTCGGGTTATGCTAACGAATGACAGTTCAATGTTAAGTGTGTGTTTTCTGCTGCAATTTGTAATTGCCAAATATTAATGAAAACAGAAAGTTTTGTCGAATATTTTTGAATGGATCTAATCGTTGTGGTATATGCTATGTTTTAGTGCCTTTGATCTGTAGAAATTAATCGTTGCGTCCCTGTATTTGACGGTATTCGTGATTCATCTCACAAAAAAAATGGAAAGAAAATTCAACTTTGCAAAGCCCTACCAAATTTTGTTTAGATTTGTTAGAGCTGGGACTTTTACCACCTTTTAGAGCTATCAATTCCGCTTCTGATTCACTTTTGCTCAACCGCATTTATGCGCATTTCTTTGCAAAATTTCACTTTTAGGACACAACCTCAATTTTTCCAATGCCTACTTGCATGCCAAATGAAAAAATGTGACGAGTCGGGAAGATGTTATTTTTGATTACTTAAGAGAAGGGTTAGGCCAAAGTCTTTCAGTCGCATATGAAAGATATTTAAAAAGAAAAAGGAAGGATATTTTGTGCAATTCTGGAGATGAGTCGCGAAAATTTAACCGAATAATGCATCAAATTGAACGCAGAGGTTCAATTCTAAGCCATTGTGGAGCACATGAACACAGAGAGTCGTTCCCCATGGTCATTAACGCTAAAGCGTATTAGAAATCGTAAAAATCAAGCTGCTATAGATAAATTGGTTGAAGAAGCAAGCACAGCTGCTCGTAATAAGTAAAAAACGACTAACTGACCATGCAGCAGTTCTTAAGATAGTTTCTATAAGGCAAAAATGATCCGAAATTTTATGTGCTAGTATTGTGCAGTTTAAAATGACAGTAAGAACAGAACAGAAATCGACAAAAGTAAATGAGCCGCATTGTTTTTCAGGAGTCCCGATATTCCATAAAGTTTGCGGCCGAAAAATATGTTTCTTATTACGCGTCAATAATTGAACATTCATTCTTATGTAAAATAGCAAGAAAAACTAATTTTTTCTTGTAAAAAAAACAAATATTTTTTTATTTATTTTTTTTAAGGCGGGTTGAAGTGCTACCACGCCCACTTTTTTACACGTATAGAGCAACGGTGTACCTAACATAAGGCAAAAAACTAGACCGCCATATCTTGCTTGGTTTTTAAGTTATTAATTAATGCCTGATTTTTGGGAAAATTCCCCATAGTGGAGTCCTGTGAAAATTGGCTCTCCGAGTTTTTTGCCAATAGGGAAGCGAGCTTCTATAAGAGGGGCATTATGAAGTTGGCATCTCGTTGGGAACTCGTCATCGAACAAAACGGCGCATATTTGACTTAAATCGCATTATTATAACCAATTTTATGAACAATTGAAAATTCAATAAAAATACCGCAAGACTTTATTGACAACCTTATATAATTAAATAAATTGTTTTTTTTCATTATTTAATATGAGATATTTAAGAAAAAACACTATTAACAGGTTCGATGATCCCAACCTTTGTATATATAGTGGGGGAGCACATAAAATCGATAAATATGAATTTTTATCAAGGTACCTTTAATAGCAAAGAAGTTTTTCTCACTAGATTCAATTTCAAGAGCAACACTTTCTAGGGCAGCTACTTGATCAAATGCAGGAGTTGGGCTGAAACTAAAGTATATTGTGGGGGAACATTTAGAACTGATAAATATAGGGGAGAGTGGGGGGTTGTGATCATAGTTTTGTTTTTCGAACATAACTTAGCCAAAAATCAATATATTTTCATTCTGTAAATTTTGTATTTTAGGTAAAAGATGCACGAAACTTTCCTCATCACTAGTTTAAAAAAATTAATTTTTGGGGTTTTTTTATTTGATATTGAAAAAAAGTGACTTTTTGAAATTTCAAAAATTTGTGGGGGGTTGTGAGCCACCCATTTAAAAGTTCAAAATTCGTGTTTTTAAGCAAATATTCTTTATTAAATGAAAAAAATAAAATTTTTTCTCATATTCTGAATTAAGAAATATCAATGAAGAGTGAAAATTGATTGACGGCATCAGGCTTGTTTTCTTTTATATAGGAGCACTTTTTGCTGGTGGCTGTTCTTTTGTTTGCCTTTTTTAATGGGTTTTTAACTTCTTTGGAGAGTTTTTCCTCTGTTTTATTGCGTATCATTGCAATATCCTCTTTGGAAGTCAAAACCAACATTTTTCCAAAGTGGCTCACAACCCCCATATCTCACTTTTTTTGGTGACGTCACATAACAAAAAAAAAAAATTATTTAAAAAAAAAACATAATTCTATTAAAAAGGCAAATGACCAAAGATATTTCCCTCATACTTACTTTTGGCATTACGAAAGAAATTTTGTATAACACAGTACAACACTAAAAAAAAGCCCGGCATAAGACCAATAAATTATGATAAAAGGCACCTTTGTAAGCATCACCTCATAGCCAGTTTTTTAAATCCACCCTCGGTTCGCGTTTAATGGGTACTTTTGTACTTGCAACACACAACTACAACAATTTTAACTAAGTTTTTACTGGCTTAAGATAAAATTCTCCAAAATTCAGCATATGTGGACAGGGTCATTGGGAACGACATATGAAAAATTCACTTAATTCGCTCAATCGGTTAAGGTACCTCCAGAAGCAGTTAAACGTTCATTCTTCAATATCTTTAAAAGCGCACGGTAGATTTTTCTTAAAATCGTTGTGTATGATGGTGTAATGGGCTATTGCATTTCCCTAAGAGATGGTACTCGACAGCCAAAAACCCGCGAATTGGAGTACCAATTTTATATTCACCCACGGAGCACTCCATATGCACTCCATTTAGTGTTGTACTGTGTTATACAAAATTTCTTTCGTAATGCCAAAAGTAAGTATGAGGGAAATATCTTTGGTCATTTGCCTTTTTAATAGAATTATGTTTTTTTTTTAAATAATTTTTTTTTTTTGTTATGTGACGTCACCAAAAAAGTGAGATATGGGGGGTTGTGAGCCACTTTGGAAAAATGTTGGTTTTGACTTCCAAAGAGGATATTGCAATGATACGCAATAAAACAGAGGAAAAACTCTCCAAAGAAGTTAAAAACCCATTAAAAAAGGCAAACAAAAGAACAGCCACCAGCAAAAAGTGCTCCTATATAAAAGAAAACAAGCCTGATGCCGTCAATCAATTTTCACTCTTCATTGATATTTCTTAATTCAGAATATGAGAAAAAATTTTATTTTTTTCATTTAATAAAGAATATTTGCTTAAAAACACGAATTTTGAACTTTTAAATGGGTGGCTCACAACACCCCACAAATTTTTGAAATTTCAAAAAGTCACTTTTTTTTCAATATCAAATAAAAAAACCCCAAAAATTAATTTTTTTAAACTAGTGATGAGGAAAGTTTCGTGCATCTTTTACCTAAAATACAAAATTTACAGAATGAAAATATATTGATTTTTGGCTAAGTTATGTTCGAAAAACAAAACTATGATCACAACCCCCCACTCTCCCCTATATTTATCAGTTCTAAATGTTCCCCCACAATATACTTTAGTTTCAGCCCAACTCCTGCATTTGATCAAGTAGCTGCCCTAGAAAGTGTTGCTCTTGAAATTGAATCTAGTGAGAAAAACTTCTTTGCTATTAAAGGTACCTTGATAAAAATTCATATTTATCGATTTTATGTGCTCCCCCACTATATATACAAAGGTTGGGATCATCGAACCTGTTAATAGTGTTTTTTCTTAAATATCTCATATTAAATAATGAAAAAAAACAATTTATTTAATTATATAAGGTTGTCAATAAAGTCTTGCGGTATTTTTATTGAATTTTCAATTGTTCATAAAATTGGTTATAATAATGCGATTTAAGTCAAATATGCGCCGTTTTGTTCGATGACGAGTTCCCAACGAGATGCCAACTTCATAATGCCCCTCTTATAGAAGCTCGCTTCCCTATTGGCAAAAAACTCTGAGAGCCAATTTTCACAGGACTCCACTATGGGGAATTTTCCCAAAAATCAGGCATTAATTAATAACTTAAAAACCAAGCAAGATATGGCGGTCTAGTTTTTTGCCTTATGTTAGGTACACCGTTGCTCTATACGTGTAAAAAAGTGGGCGTGGTAGCACTTCAACCCGCTTTAAAAAAAAATAAATAAAAAAAAAAATGTTTTTTTACAAGAAAAAATTTGTTTTTCTTGCTACTTTACATAAGAATGAATGTTCAATTATTGACGCGTAATAAGAAACATATTTTTCGGCCGCAAACTTTATGGAATATCGGGACTCCTGAAAAAAAATGCGGCTCATTTACTTTTGTCGATTTCTGTTCTGTTCTTACTGTCATTTTAAACTGCACAATACTAGCACATAAAATTTCGGATCATTTTTGCCTTATAGAAACTATCTTAAGAACTGCTGCATGGTCAGTTAGTCGTTTTTTACTTATTACGAGCAGCTGTGCTTGCTTCTTCAACCAATTTATCTATAGCAGCTTGATTTTTACGATTTCTAATACGCTTTAGCGTTAATGACCATGGGGAACGACTCTCTGTGTTCATGTGCTCCACAATGGCTTAGAATTGAACCTCTGCGTTCAATTTGATGCATTATTCGGTTAAATTTTCGCGACTCATCTCCAGAATTGCACAAAATATCCTTCCTTTTTTCTTTTAAATATCTTTCATATGCGACTGAAAGACTTTGGCCTAACCCTTCTCTTAAGTAATCAAAAATAACATCTTCCCGACTCGTCACATTTTTTCATTTGGCATGCAAGTAGGCATTGGAAAAATTGAGGTTGTGTCCTAAAAAGTGAAATTTTGCAAAGAAATGCGCATAAATGCGGTTGAGCAAAAGTGAATCAGAAGCGGAATTGATAGCTCTAAAAGGTGGTAAAAGTCCCAGCTCTAACAAATCTAAACAAAATTTGGTAGGGCTTTGCAAAGTTGAATTTTCTTTCCAATTTTTTTTTGTGAGATGAATCACGAATACCGTCAAATACAGGGACGCAACGATTAATTTCTACAGATCAAAGGCACTAAAACATAGCATATACCACAACGATTAGATCCATTCAAAAATATTCGACAAAACTTTCTGTTTTCATTAATATTTGGCAATTACAAATTGCAGCAGAAAACACACACTTAACATTGAACTGTCATTCGTTAGCATAACCCGACTTTACCAGCTGCTTACTTAACAGAGCTCTGTTAAATCAAAATTCGTGGTATGTAACATTCAAGACTGATGTATTTGTGGTCTAATGAGACAAAAAAATGTAAGTTTTGAGCACTTTTGGGAAAGGGGTTTATGCCTAATATTTGGCAAAATTCCCCATAGTGGAGTCTCTTGTGGCCAACTTCCGACTACCAAGCTCGTTCGCCATGGACAGAAATAGGTGGTAATCACTTGGTGCGAGATCCGGACTATACGGTGGATGCAAAAGAACCTCCCATCCGAGCTCCCGGAGCTTCTGGCGCGTCACCAAAGATGTGTGTGGCCTGGCGTTGTCCTGATGAAAGACAAAGTCGGCTGTAACCGACTTCGATATACCCGTTACTCATGAAAAAGCATGTTTAACAGTGTTCCTGCGTTCTTTAAGGTGACCATCAGAAAAGTATGCAACATTTTTTTAGGGTGGAGTGCGGGGGGGCCTGGTTCACTTCTTTGCTCATAACTTGAGAACCGTTCATCCGATCTTCATCATTTCTTTCGCAAATTGATTCATTTTGCTAATTACTAACTATCTCTAGAAATCTACAAATCGTCTATCTTTAAAAATAGGAGATATAACGTTTTTTCCAAATTGCGGGAGCGGAAGGGGGCGTGGCCAAAATTTGAAACAAACTTGATCTGCGTGCAGAAAAAAGAAGCATTTGTCAAACCTCTATCTCTTACCATCTCTGAGATCTAGGTGTTCATACAGACAGACGGACAGACGGACAGACGGACGGACGGACAGACGGACATACGGACGGACGGACGGACGGACGGACGGACGGACAGACGGACAAGTCTATATCGACTCGGCTGTTGATGCTGATCAAGGATATATATACTTTATATGGTCGGAAATGATTCCTTCTGCCTGTTACATACATTTGCACGACTTTAGTATACCCTTTTTACTCTACGAGTAACGGGTATAAAAATCAAAATATGCTACGCAACTTGCAAGTTGTCAACGATCACGCCGAGCGGGCTGTTAAGCTGATCACTGAATTCAATAAGTCAATTACGCGCGATGAAGACAGCAAGCAGTATCTCATGCAAGTTCTTGCTGAATACCGACAAAAAAACCCAAGCGTCAATAAATCTAATTTATAATAAAATAAATTGTTTTTTTTTTTTCATTATTTAATATGAGATATTTAAGAAAAAACACTATTAACAGGTTCGATGATCCCAACCTTTGTATATATAGTGGGGGAGCACATAAAATCGATAAATATGAATTTTTATCAAGGTACCTTTAATAGCAAAGAAGATTTTCTCACTAGATTCAATTTCAAGAGCAACACTTTCTAGGGCAGCTACTTGATCAAATGCAGGAGTTGGGCTGAAACTAAAGTATATTGTGGGGGAACATTTAGAACTGATAAATATATAATTTGGTGGTTGTAGCTTACCACGGGTAGGAGATTTTAATAGAAGAAATTTTCATCCAACTGGTTGCTGATGTCAAATAGTTATGTGTTTCTTCTGAATCTTACATATTTTGTAAAGGACAGTAAAATATCAATACCATTAAATTTTGGCTTAGGTTCAACCACAAACAAAGAAGTTATCCCAAAATTCTATTTTTTAAGAGCAATCGTCTCTATGGGAGCTAGTCGAAAAATAAGTACGGAAAATTTAAATTTATGTTATAGCGGACCATTAAAAAGACATCTGTGCAAAGTTGTAGCTTTTTACCGTTTAAGCCGTGGCCACCAAAATTAAGTCAAATTTTCGAACTTCCGAGGCCTCTTGCCATGGGTTTATCTACAACTAAAATTCCGAAAAAAATATGGAAATTATTTTTTTGTGTCAAACTTTCAGAATCCGTCGGGACATTTTTGAATTTCCAGAATTTTTGAAATTTGGACCAGTCTAGTCTATAATTTAGTGGCAGCATTTCGGATCTCGCTTGAAAAATTATTTTTATAGCATCCACTGAAAAGTCATCTGTAAAATAATTGCTTTGTCCCAGGTTGAAGATTAGGCCTTTATATAAAATCCGAGTTTCGCTCCGCCGAGCAGTGACCTCAAAGGAATTCCGCTGGGCTTCATCAACTCTTTCCAGTACAGTGTCGTGCGTTCTTCTCCATTCAGCTATGTCTTCTATATCGCAAAACATACTATTAGCCTGGAAAATTTTTTGCCATTCTGCAAAGCACTGCGATTGGTCCCTCAGGATTTGCATAGCGACTAACTTAGGAAGCCTGTTCTGAGGTAGATCCATGATTTTCCTTATGTATTTAAAATGTCTGTCCAGTGTATTGTGGTAGAGGGTAGGTAGACCAGTCTCAAGGTGTATCGCATATGTTGGTGTGTTGATTGGCAGCTTAAAAAGCTTCTTAATAAAATTACGCGCTAGCTTTTCCACACTATCGTATTCGGCATAGCCCCACACCTCTGCTGCATATAGCATAATTGATCTTGCCGTTGCCTCAAATAGCTTATACTTCGCACTTGGTTTTATGTCTTTTCTTGACATGAAACTTTTCCACGTGCTGTTGATTGCAATCCTTGCTTCTGATAATTTGTTCCGCAGATGTGTATCAAACCGCATATTCTGTGTCAGTGTGACACCTTGATATTTATAATCCTTGACAGCTTCCAGCTCTATCCCATCGAGGTACCACTTCTCTGCTCTTGCAAGGCGCCCTCTGCCATCTCGAACCACCATGATTTTGGATTTCTCCGTGTTAATGACAAGGCTGCACTGTTTACAATACTCAGATACTTTGTCAATTGTATACTGCATCTCTTCCGCACTTTCGGCCAATAGTACCATATCATCGGCGTACATAAGTACTTTACAAGTGACATCTCCCAGCCTGGCTCCTCCGCTTAGGTAGTCATGTAGGTCTTCGATGAACAGTGCGAATAGCAACGGACTCAAAAGACATCCTTGTTTTACTCCTCTGTTTGTCTCAAACCAGTCCGAGCATTTGTCTCCGTCCCATACTGTTGTTTTATTGTCGACGTATAGGCTTTTTATAACTGCAAGCATTTTCGACGATAATCCAAGATTGCTCAGTTTGTAAAGAAGGGCATTCCTGTTAATGGTGTCGAAAGCTGCTCGAAAATCGACAAAAAACATGTATAGCTTTTTTTTCTGTTTCAAGTAATGCTGTGCGAAGCTGGTGAGGACAAAAATGCTATCAACAGTTGAGTAGCCCTTTCGGAAGCCGGATTGGTACTCGCTGAGCAGGTTCTTTTGGTTCACCCAAGCAATTAGACGAGCTAAGATAACAGAGAAAAACACCTTTACCATTGCGTTTTGAAATGAGATTCCTCTATAATTTTCTGCATGCGCTGGGTCCCCTTTCTTGTATATGGGATATATAACATTTAGTCGGAAGGAAACTGGTGCCTCTGAGTTAAGCATAATATGGTTGTACACATTTGTAAGACACTCGATGAAATCCGGAGAAGCTTCCTTTAGAAATTCAGCGGGGATGCGATCAGCACCAGGAGCTTTTTTGCATTTGCATTTTGCAATCGCCATATTAACTTCCGCAACTGAGATCGCTACATCGAGATTGCTGTTCTCAATCATGGGTAAAGCATAGCACAGCTGAATTTCTGGCTGACTCATATAAATAAGTTTCTGAAAATAGAGTGCCAGTGCTTTTGGTTCCGCTTGAATTCCTTTCCTTAATTTGCCGCCGTTTAGCTTTTGTGCTATTTCCCAGAAGTCCTTGCTGCTTTTTATTTTTGAGATGGATAATTCCAACTGAAAATAGTACGTAGCCCGTTTATCTTTGCATATTTGTTTGTAAGCTTGATTAGTCTGGTGGTAGTAAGCTCTAGCTCTGCTGCAATCGCTTTGCTTAGCATGTTTAAGTGCTTCAAAAGACAGTTCTCTCGCCGCCTCACACACTTTATCAAACCATGGTTGAACATAGTTCTTTTCCGATGATTTTCTTCCCATACATTTTGCTGCCGTTGTTATACTTTTTTCCAATGTGTCAATCGTGTAATTTCCATTATTTGTGTTCAGCCTATGATTTTCTAATTGATCGTTTAAGCGGTCTCTATACTGATCAGCCTTCTTCTGCACCCACCTCAGCTGTGGCAGAAGTTTGTTTTCCTTGTCGTTGACAATTATTGGGCGAATATTGGTTTGCGTTACCACTGGCAGATGATCCGAAAATACCTCGTCTTCGACAGTGACGTCTGTTACCATTTCATGCCATTTTCCTCTTATGATGCAGTAGTAAGTTATATAAAGTAATAGTGCTAGCATGAATTAACTAGTCTTATGTTGCAGGACGACTTCCTCGATAAACATTCCAAGCAGTAACTTAGAACCGGTTGCTGATCTTGAAGACCTTGTCAGTCCGATTGCAGACAACTGCTCTCCGCTTTTCAACGAGGGCAGTTTCTCTTTTGAGGAATCGTCAACCCACGTTGAGGACACCGCTGATGTGTCTTCCATCGGATCACAAGCATACTCATACCAGAAACCACGCGCAAAGAAGCGCAAGTTAGAAGAGACATCTGGTTCAGAGAAACTTGTGGGCATCCTCGGCAGCTTCCTGGATAAACCAAAGAAGGAAGTGCGTTGTGCCTTCCAATATTGGGAAGTGTTGTTAAATAAAATGCCGGAGGATAAGCAGCGAAAGGTGGAAATGGAGGTCACGCAACTTCTGTTCGCTCAAGCCAGTGCAGACGAGAATGCTTAGACATTTCCACAAGCAGCGCAAACTCTCACACTCACACCTATATATAATAATCATAATAATAATAATGAATAAAAAATCTCTTGATATGGCAGCATTTTTTTTTTTTAAATGTTACTTTTATTGATTACAAAATTCTTACTGCCAAGGAACAGATCCAGCTTCAGGGTTAACGAAGTCTTTTAAATTATCGCGCACATATTTGGGGTAGTCCTGCAAGCGACCAACAAAGTTTTGAGGTCCGGCGTTTGAAGTCTCCCCGAGTGTTTCAATAATGCTTGCATTTCCAACATATTCGCTTGGAGATGTTCTTATTAAATAGTTGTGCAGGTAACTGCACGCTGTGACAATTTTCTGTGCTTTGTCCGGGTGGCACAGCAAAGTACGTCCCAGTCGAGTTCTACCTGCACCAAAAAAGTTTTCCAGGCTGTCCTGACTCAGCTTGGATGTAAAAACGAATTCTACTCCCTCATCCAACAATTCCTCGCACAAGTCCACGATATTTTTCAACGTGTCGATCATACCTTGATGGCAGTGATTAGGGGTAAGGAAAAATACTGATTCGAGGTATGAGAGGAACTCGGTCAGTCCCGACTTAATATGGCTTGTACGGCTGTAAGGTATCTTACACTTCGCCTGCGAGGACCTGCTATTGAGCAAGTCGAATCCCTTGTCCATCCGTGACAAGAAATCGGCAGTCGCCAACGCATCCTTCATGGCGTCTTCCGAAAATAGTTTACCCTCCCAACAGACCCTGATGGCCGCGGCAACAGATCTTGAAAAAATCTGTGCTGCGTATTTCACGCTCATCTTTTGAAATGTGTTAGGGTTAATGTGATGCTTGGGCAGCATCCTGGTCGTCCCGCTTGCTCTGTCAATCCGGTATGACTCAGTAATAGCTCCTCAGCTGGCGAAGTGAGTGCACTTTATCAAGCCATTCCGGAAGCTCTGTACACTTACATAGTCGTAAATAAGATATATATTTTTTCCGTTTCTTATATATATACTGCATGTCGGTAAATGATTCAAGTGAGCTAAAGGTGGATCGATTGGAGCTGCCCTGATCGCAGTGCACGTACATTCTATCCTAGCTTCTCCAATACGGCCACATTCTATTGGAGAATTTCCTTCAGCCTCGCTTGCGTCCCATTCATTCATTTTTAAGTATGTGTGTGTGGCCACAGACCGAAGTTTAGCGACGTTACACCGCCGCTGACGTTAAGCTAGCTAACTAACGATCGCAGAAGGCCGAGCAATCAAAAATTAAAACAAATAAGCAGGGGTAAAGGCTTTGCTCAGGGCGTTCATGTCCGAAAACCTCAAGAGCTGCGTGTTTTTTTATGGAATATATTTGAGAGAGCGAATTCATCTCTTGGTATTTTGTTCTCTCTGTACTTACATACAAACACACACTTAACCGGAGAGAGGAGATCAATATAGTGCCAAATGCGGTGTTCCAGTTCCTAAGTTCCCTTATCACCGACAGTTAAAAAGAGGGAGAGCGACCCAGCCAATCTGCATCTCCGCACAGGCTCTGCAGTTGGTGCGAAACCGGAGCGTAGAGCGGCGCACAGTGGCCGGTTTGGCGAATTTAGCGTTGCAGAAATCAAAAATTGATGGTCGATTTTTTTGACCGCTTTAATTTAATTTAATAAAGGAAAGCCCATAAAACCCAAAATGCTTAGTTTATTGAATATGGTCAATTATTTTGGATTTTACAGTGGTTCAAAGTTGAACAATTTTTCAAACTGATAAATTTTTGAATTTTTTTGGTTTCAAATGTTATGTTTCGGTACTTATAAAATCCAAGCGAAAATTCCGATTGCAGTTTGGTTTTTTCTTTTTATAGATGCATAAATTCTGTAGAAAAATGGAAAAGGAAATTTTTTTATTTTTTTAATTATTTCAGTTATTGTTGTTTTACTGAAGTACTACTTTTGTACCTAATTTACCACTTTGATGGACTGGAATTAAATAAAAGCGGTCAAAAAAATCGACTATCAATTTTTTATTTTTGCAACGCTAAATTCGCCAATCCGGCCACTGTGCGGCGCACAGCGACTTGAACATATTAAAATGCATGAATATTCTACGTATTTAGGTGAAATCAAGCGCGTGCCGGTTTTGCGTAGCATAAATCGTAACTTTTGAATGGAAAGAGATATTCGAAAAATTCCAAGGGAAATGTGATAGAGAATTTCAGTAGCTTTCAAATAAGCTTATTGTAGGTCACTGGGTGACCCAGGATTGGCCGCCAAACTGCAAATTGGATAATCTGAAAAGGTTGCCAGAAATAGAAAAATGATTTTAATTTTTTTTTTAAAGCGATTTATTTAAATTATAATTGTTAAACTACTTAAAATTTACCAAATTTAATAAATAGCTTACTTTTAATTAGTAAAAATATTTATTTTCAAAAAAAATGATTTTTAGTAATAAATAATTATTTTTATTATTATTTATAATTATTCGCCAAACCGGCCACTGTGCGCTGCTCTACGCTCCGAGTTTGCACCAACTGCAGAGCCTGTACGGAGATGCAGATTGGCTGGGTCGCTCTCCCTCTCTTTAACTGTCGGTGATAAGGGAACTTAGGAAGTGGAACACCGCATTTGGCACTATATTCGGGGGTGTCACAGAAATCTCTAGAGATTTTGGCCTTGGTTGGTTTGCAAATCGCTCGAAAAATCCGTCGGTGTCCCAGAACTTCAAGAGATTTCATTTTCTTATTTGAAAGTCGAGTTGGAAAGTTTGTGTGGTATTTTTCTCTCAAATCTATAAACAGGGTTGTCATTTCTTGCAAAAAAAATTTCCCTTCTTTTTGTTTTGAGTTAATTTGATGTTTAAGTGAATATTTTTGATTGTGTTACATGTTTAACGATGCATTTTTAAATTACAATTCAAATTTAAGTCATATTCCTCAAAAATAAAATACAAAATTTAAAAATATTTTTGCGCCAATCATTAAATGTAACTAGGCAACCCTTAGCGCTTGTTGGTACTCAGAGAGACCCACCATGTGTAGAGAGCGCCCGCTGACGTTGAGAACGAGTTGATTTGTCACCGTTCGGTTGGTTTTGCGAACAATTATTGAAACACAAATTTTATTATTAAAACAATTGAAATATTTAATTCATTTGATGCAACCTATGTAGAAAAATAACGTTGTTTACATTTCCAATACCAATTTTACTTATCAAAATGGTTTTAGTGGTGAATTTCGCCAAATCTCCCAACAAAACACGAGAGATTTAAAACCAACCGAAAGAGATTTCTGTGACACCGAGAATTGGTTTTGGGTTGGAATTTGGTTGGAAGAGATTTCTGTGACACCGCTGATTGATGTGCGTCAAAATAGCAACGACTTTTTAGCAACGAATTGGAACGGTGGAATATGGAACAAAAATAAATTTTTTGTTTTTAAGTTTACTCACTAACTACTTAACCGATTGAGACATATTAAATATCAAAATGTTCAGAAAAGCGTAAACTATTGTTTTGAATGAAGCTGGGTGGATTTGAGTATTCCAGTTACTGAAATCATCGAGTCAAAAAATTGACCTTCTACAAAAGGATGAATATCTGGCCTCTCAGAGGTCGTGCAGCTATACACAGTATACAGACGTAAAGAAGACATATTCAAGATTATTTTAAGTCATCATTTATCAAAATCGTCCCCACAGTTTTTGAGCAAATCCTTTATCAGTGATCAAACCTCGGCCGAGTATTTGTTACTGATAAGGCTAACAGATCAAACGAGTTGAGTGTGACCGAGCTACCCAAATTCGTTGCTATTTCTCGCAGAGGTCGTGCGCATAACAGACGGTATGTCCCCTGATAGGTAATAATATTAGATAATTTTCCTAATTTTCCCAACCAATTCGTCCCCACAGTTTTCCTGCAAATTAATTTTAAAGTTTCCCTACATTAATGCCCTACATTAATGATGGCTACCAGTGACCGCCGTATGAAAACGATCTGGCAACTTTGCCATTCTCCGTTATTTCATTACTGCGTCGATCTTCAAGCGAAATGTTTCGTATAGCCAACATCAACCACGTTGTAAGTTTTTATTTAAATATATAATCATAAAATTTATATTGATATCGTATTTAATATATTTTACAGACTTTCGTTATGAACAATAACGGGAAGGGGAACCAGGGCAGCGACTCTGAGGACGAGCGCCCCCCCAACCTCCACCAACAAATAATTTAGGAAAAAACCGCAAGCGGCAAAAACAACAACAGAAGCAGAAGGACAATAAAAAAAACAAGAAAGTGGAAGAGTCGAAGGAGGCTGCCTCGTCTGCTGCCAAGTCCGCTGCCACGTCTGCTGCCACGCCTGCTGCTACGGTCGGCAATAAGGAGAAGGAGGCCGAGGTCGAGGCCGAGGCCGAGTCCGAATCAGAAGGAGAAGAAGAATAATTTCACTTAATATATTTAAATAAAATATAGTTGTCCGATTTTCGTAATACTTGGTGAAATTTTGTTTTTATAAATACGAGGTTTGGACATGATTGCGTTGAAGACAAAAAAGTTTTTCTCACTAGAACTACTTTTTGGACCGATCGTTTCTATGGCAGCTTTACGATATAGTCACCCAATCCGGCCGATTCCAACAAATGTGCAGCGTATTTGTATCAAAAGACTTCGTGCAGAGTTTGGTTAAGATAGCTTTAAAACTGACAGAGGTGATAGCATAGCATAGAAACAGACTTACGGACAGACGGACATGGCTATATCAACTGAGCTCGACATGCTGATCAAGTATATATATATACTTTATGTGGTTGGAGATGCTTCCTTCTATGCGGTACAAACATTTGAACAATATCAATAGACCCTCTCCAAGGTTATAACAAATAGTTTATAAAAAATACATAGTTTGTAATGCACTTTATTATACACACACACAATCACATACATACATAGATTCTGGGAATTGGGTTGGGAGTGGGTGGTAAGTGTGTGCGATGTAGGTGGAAAATGGGTGGTTAGTGGGTGGTGTGTGTGTGGTAAAAATGTAAAATCCTTTTCCTGTTCCAGTAGTCCCGATCGATCAGCGATTCAATGCGTTTCTTCAGATCAGCGGGCTGCGTAAGGAAAAGAATTAACAAATCATGAGCCATTCTGGTTATAGTTAGCAACTCACCTTGACGGGAAAAGTGAGCTGTTTGAACAGCTCGGTGATGAGCAAATTCAGGCTAAGAGTCAATGCTGGTGGCCACCAATATCTCATTGTAGCTAAGCACTGGCTTGTCATTAAACAGCAGCAGAACTAAAGCTTGAATTGTCCAGCGTGGGCTGTCAATGGAAAAGTTTCATGTATTTGTCCGACTTTACCCACTTAGTGCTTGAGTCCAAGTAATGCAGCAGTCGTTCGTTCTCCTCGGCCAAACATTTGTTACCATGTCGCAAATACTCGAGCACCTCCAGCCCCTGCATTTTTCGTTGACTTTCCGCTTTCTATTACTGCTTGGTGGCATCCAGGAACTTTCCTCAAACTAACTGGTATACATCTGTAGATCGCACAGCATGATAACGAAACATTATCTACAAAAATAAAAAACATAAAAAATCATAAAAAGCAATGTAATTTTTCCAATTCAACTTTTATAAAAGGTTATGTAAACGTTAAGCAAATGTGTTACTAGATCCCGCCGTTATTTTCTGTCGAATTAAAAAAGTTCGCGGAAATCTGTTGTATGAAACTGTTTATCAAGATTTGTATGAAAATTCGACAATTAAGCTATAGCTAAGATCACACAGGCAAATAATTTGAGAAATTTTTATGAAAATTTGGTTAAATTATCCAAATTGGCGAACTTTTCGGCCATATTTGATCAAATTATTAGTGAATAGAACCATAGTTAATAATTTAAGTCCTGCAAAATCTGCAATCATGGCTATTTAGCCAAATATTTATCAAAATTCCATAAAAATTTTGTCAAATTATTTGCCTGTGTGAACTTAGCTTATATAACATTTATTTCAATGGTCCATACAATCTCGAAATTCGCGATATTATTATTATAGTATATGTTAAAGGGCAAAGGCCCTAAGGTTATTATGAAGATTAGATAAATGTCAAGTTTTCATTTGAGCATTTACAAAAGCGCTGACGCTGTTAAATAAGAAATTTTGTTTGATCAGTTTGAGATTAGTTTAATCAAGAAGACGGGTGAATTGACCGGTAAATTAAAGGTTGATCTGTCAGAAAAATAGCGAAATTTTCAAGATTGTATAATGAGTTTAGATTACCATAAAAATTTGATAGATGGTAATACTATACGAAGTTTAGGTCGAACAGTCCAAAAAGACGGATAAATTGACGGGAAAAAATTGAAAAATTGTATAATTATTTCAGATTATCATGAAGATTTAATATTTGGCAATTTTAATATTGTAATATAACGGGCAAAGTGAAGGTATCGGTCAAAGATTTTTAAAACATTTAAAAATTTGGTAAAAAAATTAATATAAGATTACATTGGGCGTATTCAGCAGATAATTCCGATTTACGATTTGTGATTTATGATTTTTACCTGCTGAATACAGTGATTGCCGATTGGGATTGCAAAATTTAACAATCATGTTTTAAGAATAGAAGTCGAACAAAACTTATGATTGATTAACTTTTGGGGGGTCAGCCTACCTTTGTTAAGACATTTATATAAAATTTTAAATTTAACAAATCCATACATACAATGGAGATTTTGTGTGAGTGTATTCCATTGATAAAAAGTACTAAAGCCAACGAATATCTTGAAGTCTGCAATCAAATCTATTCAGCAGAGACTCATCAGCAATCGCAAATCGATAATCGGTAATACGCCCAATGTCATGAAGATTTTAAATGGAAGGTATTGATTAAACGGAGCAAAATTGTATTATGAGATTAAATTATTATTGACGGGTAAATAGACGGATGATAAAGATCGAATGGCCCTAATTACACTATTTTGGTATGAGTATTGTTATGAACTCTTTTCCACACCACCATTGAGGTAGAGTTCATGGCGCGTTTTTTTTAAAGTGGTATCCCCAATAGGCCTATTCCACATAAAACTTCGCAAACGCATTTAACCAGTAGTGTACATTCCGATTGGTTCATTGCTTTGGAGCTCAGCTGGCCGATTGCTTCATTAGAAGAAGTTTCAAGGATACGAAATCAAGGAGTCAGCGAAATGACTTTATTCGGTGGCTTACAGCACACAGATGTTGTCAGTTTCCGTCTCACCCGAACATGTTTCCAATATAGACAACTTTCTGAAGCAAAACTGGCTCATGCATAAGCTCAACAACGCTTTATTTACCGTTTGGTCTGAGCACTTGTGGATATAAAGCTTTGCTCAGTTTAAAATTGGAAAAAATAATGTTTTTATCGCATACTTGCTTCGCAAAGTTTGCAGGCAAGGGTATTATCGTTAATTGTGTATGTATTTGTAGTACATTGTATGCAAATATATCGTCCACAGCTGTTGCATAGCAGTCTGGGTTTGTGACCTATATACTTGCAACAATGTAATTTTTAAAAAATGCCTCTTCTAAAAAATCGAGCGGATTGTAAATTTAGGAGAGGCATGTCATTAATGTAGCATTTTGCAAATTGCAAAATAAAAATGCCACAATTAAATTGATCCTTTTGAAGGTCATGAGTTTTGGATACACAATGTTATTCATTTTACTTATGTGTTCCAAAAGTTCCTTATAATACCTAATAAACTTTTTTGCAGTCTGCGACTTCCCCATTGGATCTAAAAACATAAATTCAAGTCTTATTTTATCTATGAATAAAATGTAAAAGTGTTTTTTGTAACAATGAGGAACAATTAAAGTGCTGGAAGAACTTTCCAAAGCAGATTTAATTAGTTCCTCATTATTGGCGTAATATTGATCAAGTTGACAGGGAAGACTTTCCAGTCTTGGATCATTTTGATCATAAAGAATAGCTGTTAAAACAGTGTCAACTATGAAGTTGGACAGCCAATTGTGCTCTTGCAATGTTAACAAATCGTCTAATTCTATATAGAATAAGAAACGATTCACATTTAAGGAATGAACATGCTCGAAAAGAGTCTTACAGTTTAAAACGTAAAAATGTACATTTTCCTTAACGCAACTGTTCAACTTCGAATTGTTTAGTAGAATTTTTTTATAGTTCTCTTCCATTCGAAATATTTGCAGGTTGGCAGCATAGGAATGATCTGCTTGGACTGAGGAATTAAAATTTTGATTTGCATTCTCAGAAAGAATAGACAATTCCAAATGAATATTTTGATCATTGTCTTTTCGAAGACATGATTGTGAGTATTCCTCACGAACTTTATTGGGTCCGGAGAAATCACGCTTAAGCAAGCCCACTTTAAGTTTTTTAACGCCTTTTTTTTTGCCAGCTTTCTTTATATTTTGAAAGCTTTTTATTCGACATTTCAGTTAAGGCCGTCATTTTTTTTAATGTGTGTTTTTTAGGTCTAGCCTTTATAACAGCACCATGAAGAATGGGGGAGTAAATATATTCTGGGTGCGCAAGCTCAACTTGTCGCACCACAGATTTTGAAAGATCATCCATTTTATGAATGAATCTTCCAAGTTTAAGCCCTTGTTTTGTCTTAATAACACTATGCTTCAGTGTCTTAAAAAAAGATTCAATCGGACCATTGCTGGGTCTTTTATTGCTTTTATCGATAAAAATACCCAGAACATTGGTCCAAAATGGAGCAAAAACAATATATTTGCCTAAAATGACCTCTACCATTTCGGGACAAGAATAAATGTTTTGGTTTTCATTTTCTGAAACAATAACCATACCATTAATTACATCAGCAAAAGTGTTGAACCGATTTTTCAATCGACTTTTGCTTGCAATGGTTTTTAGAGTATCTTCTCGATACTTTTTGCCATGATTTACAAACGATCTGTGCTTTTCCAGATCAAAAGATTCTGGTTTCGCATCTGTAAAATATGAAATGGCTTTGCTAACCATTTCATTTACAGTTGAAGATAGTAGAATGGTTATCAGATGTTTAAACCATTCTTCTAAGTCCTTAATGGAGCATATATTATATGCCAAACCCAGAGCATTCCTAAGGAAATGTCTTAGGTCAATGTTGGCCAAGCCTACGGTTCTGTCTATATCAGCACACATAATTATGGCATAATGGCTAGTACAAAATTGAATGCATACTTTCGGAAAGGCACTACTTTCGCTATATAAAAATCGAAAGAACATTTCATTATATGCTGCAATATCTAAGTCACAGTATTCTTTTAAAACTGCCCCAATGATTGCAAAACTCACGTCAGTCACCACTCGTTTGCAAAGTGGCAATTTCAATTTATTTACAACACAAAACCTATTAAGGTCACATAAAAAGCGACCAATATCAAAGGCAGTGTGATTTGATAAATTCGCATGAGCCACAGGATACACAATGTGATGCTCTGGAATATGTGCAACCAATGAATAAAGAAATATTCTTTTCTTTGCCAATTTCATTGGTTGCACAACACATCCTGTAGCATCTATATGAAGCGTACTTATTTTTATGTGATTTAGAAACAATTTTAAATGTTCTAAATTCCATAAATATACCTCCACCCTAGTGGAAATATGTTGTATAAAATTGCCATATCCCATACAATTCATATCGTAGGCATCTTTAAACGCATCTTTGTCAAAATCGTTTTTAGAATTCTCCTCTGATATGAGATTTCTGTAATAGGATAAGTTTTTATAAACCATTTGCTTATTCCCCACTAAAGTTCTTTCGCGGTTTAATTTATTCGCAATTTTGGTTCTATATTCAAATGCAGAGCTCCCTTTAATATCGCTTTTGGCAACAAAACGATTTATGGCTCTGCATTGCCAATTCCTTTCAAAGTTTATTGTATGGGTCAAATTCTGACTGCTTGAGTACACTCGTACAATTCCATCGAAAGACCCAACAAATTTAAAATAATTGCAAGATGGATCTTTGCAGTATCCATATGCAACAAAAGATTCTTTGTTAACTCTTAAGGACTTGAAGTTAAGACCACACGCATTATTAATAGAGAAAAAGTTTTCTCTAATGATGTGTTCAATACTTTTTTTTTCGGTAAACATTGATTTACAAGTTATAAGTTTTACCTGAAAATCGTCCACTTTAATTTCAGCTACATAATGCTTACATAAGAAATTAGGTGAACGAATCAATTCTTCATTTTTCACCATTCTTACATCTACATTTAAGCCGACATTTCCAACCCTGCAATTTTTTCGAAGGCACTTTAATGTAGCTTCGATCATACTTTTGTCTACAGGGTTGGTGGAAACATTAGAGGCAATACCGAAAGAGTCAAAACTTTGAACTAATTTGTCTTCGGTTTCATAGACACTGGCATTAGGTTTATGAACACTATGACTCTTTATAAAATCTAGAGCAATATGATCATCTGAATATAATCTAAGTATTGCTCTTTTATAGCTACTAATTACAGTTTTGCGCCATTTTTGTGACATACTGCTTATCTTAATCCGACCAATATTATTCACGGCTAAGTTTTCATTAACTAAATTGGTAATAAAATAAATATCTTCTGCTGATAAGTCCCCCGACGTCTTCAAAGTCCCTGCTCTAAGGGCACCATCAATGGCTCTGCCTAATCCCACGATAGCATGTCTGAAAGCAAAATAGTAACCGACAATAAGAACAATAACTGATTGACTGTAAGGAAATACCTAGAAAGGTAATATTTTCATTACACAAGGCTAAAAAATCGGACTTATTCCATCGCTTTTGGATTTGTGGTAATTAAAATTCTTACAAATCGTGCTTTATCGAATCTTCCTCAATTTTTATCGTAAAGAAATAGCTGTCAGCTTAAAACACATTTTCTCAATCAATTATACGATTTTTTAAGCGAATGTTTACCATTTTCAAAACATGTCTTTGAAATTACAAAATATCCAATATATTGGTGTCAAATCTCTATTTCTTAACATCTCTCAGAACTGTGCGTTCAGACAGATGGAAATGGATACATCGACTCGGGTGTTATACCCTACCCTGCTATAATATACTTTATAGGGAATATATAGGCATTTCAAATTTATAATATTTTACTAGGGAAACTTGAAACAAGAAGAACTATTTTCTCTGGGTTAAATCGATTGAGAAATATAATCGCGTTCTATACAAAATGGATTATTTTGACAAAATATGTAATATAAAAATAAAAAAACAATCATGAAAAATATGCAAACATATATATATATTTATAGAAAATAAGTTATATATAAGTAGAATACAAAAGAATACGAAGAAATAATTTTTGGGTTTGACGTATTTTATTTTTTACACATTGCATAAATTAAACATCCACTTTGAAAAAAGTTCGGATGCATATAACACCGCAAAAATTGGTATTTGTTTTTAATACAAATTTTGCACTGAACAAAACTTTAATTTGTCATAACTTCATTAATAACGAAAGGGCCAAGCTAACTTCGTCCGTGCCGAAGTTTTTATTCCCTCGTAAATCCTGTTTTAAGCAGCTTGCAGTAAAACAAAACTCTGTACAAAGCTTCAGCTCGATAGCTTTAAAACCTAAATTTTAGAATTGAGTTACTTGAATGAGGGAATCAAACTTACACCAGAAGTAATACCAATGACCGTTCTTTTGCTTTTTTTATAGCTTGGATATTTAAGAATATCGGTCTGAAAGGATTTTTTGAAATTCGAAATAAGATATAGATAAGATATATATTGGTCGACTAATGTCTTCGACAAAACAAGAAATTTTCAATGGCCGCCAATTTGTCGAAAATAATCACAAAATTCTTTTCGAGGTTTACAGGAGTATAACATCTATACCTGTTATAACCCCGTTTTTACTTTTAATTTCACACAACTTGGAGACGAGAAATACCTTTGGAGCATGATGTATTCCTGCCCGATTACATAGCAGGTGTACAATATATTTATCCGATTTTGATCAAACCCTCCAAAATTGTGTTGAAACAGATAATATTTATAACTGGATTGTATAAAGACGCTACGATTGAAAGCAAAAACGTTGTTATCATTAGAACTACTTTTCCGACCGATCGTTCCTATGTCAGCTATATGCTATAGTCATCCGACTTCGATCAAACTTGGCAGAATTGTGTGGTAACATGTAACATTGTTCAGTAACAAGTTTGGATGCGATAGCATTAAAAACAAAAAAGTTTTTCATATTAAGACTTTTTTCAGACCTTTGTTTTGTATGACAGCTATACTATAGTTGTCCGATTTTGACAAGGCTTGGTGAAATTATGTGAAATCATTAAAAACTTATAAATACGAGCGTTGGGATCGATATCATTGAAAACAAACAAGTTTTTCATATTAAGACTTTTTTCAGACCTTTGTTTTGTATGACAGCTATACTATATGGTTGTCCGATTTTGACGAATCTTAGTGAAATTATTTAAAATCATAAAGAACTTAAAAATACGAGCGTTGGGAGCGATAGCAATAAAAACAAAAAGTTTTTCTTACTAAAACTTGTTTTTCAACCGATCGTTCCTATGTCAGCTATATGCTATAGTCATCCGACTTCGATCAAACTTGGCAGAATTGTGTGGTAACATGTAACATTCTTCAGTAACAAGTTTGGATGCGATAGCATAGAAAACAGAAAAGTTTTTCATACTAAGTTCAAAAAGGGTCAACATGCAGTCATGATTTGCTTTACACAAAATTCGGAAAGATGGCCTGGGCATAGGTAACGTCAAAGACACTACAAATATAGACACCGCATTTCATACAAACTTTTTTTTTGGGATGCAATGTCACCTTCCATAAGCTTTGTTTCACATGCGACATCTACCATATTTATTAGTCTTTGGTAGCGTGCACATGCGTCTTTCAAAGCGCCACCCTGAGTACGAGAATGAGTGCATTCAGTCGGTCGGACAAATTGTCATCTACTAAGTACACCCGTGGTCAGAATCAGGAAGACTTACTTTTTAGGCGCAAACCTTCCCACGTCCTTTCCAGTTGATCTACTTGTTGTTGTAGAGCTTGTTGTTGTTGCTGTTAAAAGTTTGGCAGCATCAATTGTGCCCGCTTCTCTAGCTGCAAAACCAAACGATTAGGATAATTTGCATACTTTTACAAAATGAAATGATACTTACACATAATTATGCTCCAAATATGGCAATTCCACGCACAAACAATTTTATAAAGTTTTGAAAATTATTGTTTGAAGAGATTTTTCACTTCTCTTTTGTGTTGCGTTTTTGGTAATGAAATAACGGAGAATGGCAAAGTTGCCAGATCGTTTTCATACGGCGGTCACTGGTAGCCATCATTAATGTAGGGCATTAATGTAGGGAAACTTTAAAATTAATTTGCAGGAAAACTGTGGGGACGAATTGGTTGGGAAAATTAGGAAAATTATCTAATATTATTACCTATCAGAGGACATACCGTGCATATGCGCACGACCTCTGCGAGAAATAGCAACGATATATAAGGTCATACTGCGGTCACTGTTAGCCATCATTAATGTAGGGCATTAATGTAGGGAAACTTTAAAATTAATTTGCAGGAAAACTGTGGGGACGAATTGGTTGGGAAAATTAGGAAAATTATCTAATATTATTACCTATCAGGGGACATACCGTGCATATGCGCACGACCTCTGCGAGAAATAGCAACGATATATAAGGTCATACTGCGGTAACTGGTAGCCATCATTAATGTAGGGCATTAATGTAGGGAAACTTTAAAATTAATTTGCAGGAAAACTGTGGGGACGAATTGGTTGGGAAAATTAGGAAAATTATCTAATATTATTACCTATCAGGGGACATACCGTGTATATGCGCACGACCTCTGCGAGAAATAGCAACGAATTTGGGTAGCTCGGTCACACTCAACTCGTTTGATCTGTTAGCGTTATCAGTAACAAATACTCGGCCGAGGTTTGATCACTGATAAAGGATTTGCTCAAAAACTGTGGGGACGATTTTGATAAAAAATGATGACTTAAAATAATCTTGAATAACGTGAATTTTCACCTCTGAGAGAGGAGTTATTAATTTAAGTTTGTAAACTAAATTTTTTTGGCAAATTTTGTATGGGGAAAATTTGAGGTTGGTCCACTGTAAATTGATTTGCTCAAAAACTGTGGGGACGATTTTGATAAATGGGGACTTAAAATAATCTTGAATATGTCTTCTTTACGTCTGTATACCGTGTATAGCTGCACGACCTCTGAGAGGCCAGATATTCATCCTTTTGTGGAAGGTCAATTTTTTGACTCGATGATTTCAGTAACTGGAATACTCAAATCCACCCAAGCTTCATTCAAAACAATAGTTTACGCTTTTCTGAACATTTTGATATTTAATATGTCTCAATCGGTTAAGTAGTTAGTGAGTAAACTTAAAAACAAAAAATTTATTTTTGTTCTATATTCCACCGTTCCAATTCGTTGCTAAAAAGTCGTTGCTATTTTGACGCACATCAATATAGTGCCAAATGCGGTGTTCCAGTTCCTAAGTTCCCTTATCACCGACAGTTAAAGAGAGGGAGAGCGACCCAGCCAATCTGCATCTCCGCACAGGCTCTGCAGTTGGTGCAAACCCGGAGCGTAGAGCGGCGCACAGTGGCCGGTTTGGCGAATAATTATAAATAATAATAAAAGTAACTATTTATTACTAAAAATCATTTTTTTTGAAAATAAATATTTTTACTAATTAAAAGTAAGCTATTTATTAAATTTGGTAAATTTTAAGTAGTTTAACAATTATAATTTAAATAAATCGCTTTAAAAAAAAAATTAAAATCATTTTTCTATTTCTGGCAACCTTTTCAGATTATTCAATTTGCAGTTTGGCGGCCAATCCTGGGTCACCCAGTGACCTACAATAAGCTTATTTGAAAGCTACTGAAATTCTCTATCACATTTCCCTTGGAATTTTTCGAATATCTCTTTCCATTCAAAAGTTACGATTTATGCTACGCAAAACCGGCACGCGCTTGATTTCACCTAAATACGTAGAATATTCATGCATTTTAACATGTTCAAGTCGCTGTGCGCCGCACAGTGGCCGGATTGGCGAATTTAGCGTTGCAAAAATAAAAAATTGATAGTCGATTTTTTTGATCTCCTCTCTCCGGTTAAGTGTGTGTTTGTATGTAAGTACAGAGAGAACAAAATACCAAGAGATGAATTCGCTCTCTCAAATATATTCCATAAAAAAACACGCAGCTCTTGAGGTTTTCGGACATGAACGCCCTGAGCAAAGCCTTTACCCCTGCTTATTTGTTTTAATTTTTGATTGCTCGGCCTTCTGCGTTCGTTAGTTAGCTAGCTTAACGTCAGCGGCGGTGTAACGTCGCTAAACTTCGGTCTGTGGCCACACAACATACTTATAAATGAATGAATGGGAAAATCAACGCCGCAAATTTGTCATGCAATTGGTTTGTGAGCGCAGTGCGGCTGGGTTTGCCGCATTAGCGATTCAGCCGACGACACGACAAGTCTTCTTGTGCGAATCTGATGCGATTTTAATTTTTATTTAATTTATTTAATATTATTTTATTTATTTTAGTGTTTTTAGTTAGTGGCTGCTTTGGAGGCTCAAAAAGTTTTCGAATTCCTGAAATTAGGGTGGGAGAATGGTGCGAAAATTTGCGAATCGACGTTGATACCGTCAATTCGCAATCCCGAATCTGTGAAAGGCGTTTCACAGATGAGTGCCACTCTCCAGGCGGGCGTGTGCTTTAGCTCACTTGAATCATTTACCGACATGCAGTATATATATAAGAAACGGAAAAAATATATATCTTCTTTACGACTATGTAAGTGTACAGAGCTTCCGGAATGGCTTGATATATTGCAAAGTTTACACTCACTTCGCCAGCTGAGGAGCTATTACTGAGTCATACCGGATTGACAGGGCAAGCGGGACGACCAGGATGCTGCCCAAGCTGACCGAAGTTCACATTAACCCTAACACATTTCAAACAAGTAAGACCATTGCAGTCGAGTTAGCTCGACTTCAAAATACCCTGTACAATTGACAAACACACACATACACAAACAAACACACACGCACACATACACACAAACGCGCCCTCACACACGCGGGCGCAAGCAGCAAACGTAATAAGCAAAGCGTGGGGGGAGGGGGGGTGCAAAAATTGTTTCGTTAATAACTTCTGTGTTTTTGCTCAGATCTCAATGTGCTTTTCAGAATAGATAGATTATAGGCCTAAGATAATATATATTAAGCGCCGATGTTGTAACTTAAAAATTGTGGCTCTGACAGTATTTTGTGGTTTAAGGGGGAGGGGGGGAAACTTTGCAAATCTGAAACAAACTTGATCTGCGTACGGCCTATACCTATGTACATGCAAAAATTTGTATCTCTATCTCTTATAGTCTCTGAGATCTACGCGTTCATACAGACAGACGGACGGACGGACAGACGGACAGACGGACAGACGGACAGACGGACATGGCTAAATCGACTCGGCTGTTGATGCTGATCAAGAATATATATACTTTATAGGGTCGGAAATGTTTCCTTCTCCCTGTTACATACATTTGCACAACTTCATGATCCCCTTTTACCCATTTTCAATGGGTACAGGGTATAAAAATGAGCGTGAAATACGGGGTAACGACATAGCTCCGACGTCATATCTCCGCCGCGTTTCAAACGACATATCTCCGCGCGGAGATATGACGCTTTAAAACGACATAACTCCGCGCGGAGATATGTCGTTTGCAACATGGCGGAGATATGTCGTGTGAAAACGACATAACTCCGCGCGGAGATATGTCGTTTGAAACGAGGCGCACAGTGGAGCGAAGAGGCCAAAATCGCGCCATAATTCAGCGGAGCGCTGTAGCAAAAAAAAATGTTGATGCCATCTTTTTAAGAGGATTAAAGTATTAAAAAAAAGTTAAAAGTTGTTAGTGTAAAATTTTTTTGTAGCAATTAAAAAAAAATTTTTTAATGGTTTTTGCGAATAAAATTTTTTTCGACACATAGGAAGCTAAAAACTGGCCAATACGATTCTTTGCTTATATTACTAACTTGAAATTATTTTTTCGCAGTCGAATAAGTATATCCTTTAGTTTTCGTTTGAATAATCGGGTTAAATTTTAAAAACTTTTTAGATTTTAGAGAAAATTATAAAAAAAAACAACATAACCCATTTTGTATTACATTCAATAATTTTCAAAAAAATGTTCTCTGTAAAGCTTGAAATCTTTGTTTCGTCCTTCCTGGGCCTCCTCGGTTAATTGACCAATTGGGAGCAATGCATAATTAATTATTTCCGGGCCATGAATAAAAAATTTATGCAAAAAGTACCAAGCGTACAAATTTACAAAATGCCTAACAGTCTCCAATACTATATTAATATCATAGTTGCATGAAACAACTATTAATATAGGGTGCATTCTTTTAAGCAAATCGATGTCTATCTTAGTTATCTCTGCAGTCAATTCTGCGTTTTGAAAAAATACCCTAGCAGTGTTACCATCGTTACTACTTACAAATCCAGGTTTCGGGATATCAATAAGTAAGCCTAGTTTTTCCTTGAATTCGTTCTGAATTTGATTTTTTGTTTGGGCAACAATCAATTTCTTTGTCGTCTTCCGATCTGGCTTGCCACCTTCTTATAGGCATTTCACGCCAGCCAATAACATTACTAAATTAAACACTGCCTGCTTCATTTTCCATGGTTGTTTATAGAACAGAATTTTTAAATTTAGTCTACTCCCAAATATCAAGAAAGTAAACAAACAAAACAGATGCTAGAACAGCTGATTAATGACATTCAAACTTTATGTCCAAAAATTAAAAAAAAAGTAGTTTTTGGACCTTTTCCCCAAAATTAAAAAAAAATTATTTTGTATGAAAATTTTATTTATACTAATGAACTAAGAATAGTCAAAAGTAATAATCCAACCGCCACATATCCGCATAAAAGTCTCATATTCATGAAAAACGATTGCGAACATTCATTAAAATGCCAATTTTATGAATTCCTTAAAATCGAGTTCGAAAGGTGAACTTCAAATGCGTGTTGTGGGAGAGCCAAATATGCTAGACTAATTTTCTTTTTTGAAAAAATTGAATCATCTTTTAAGTTGCATTTAAATTTTTTTCAATATATAAAAAAAAATCAATTTTGGCGCGGAATTTGCTTTAGTCGCCCCAATGTGCGGCGGAGATATGTCGTTTGTAACTCGGCGGAGATATGTCGTTTTGAGGCGTCATATCTCCGCGCGGAGTTATGTCGTTTTAAAGCGTCATATCTCCGCGCGGAGATATGTCGTTTGTAACGCGGGGGAGTTATGTCGTTTCAAAACGACATACCTCCGCGCGGAGATATATCGTTTTTAACATGGCGGAGATATTACGTTTTAAAACGACATACCTCCGCGCGGAGATATGTCGTTTGTAACTCGTTTTAAAACGACATATCTCCGCCAGAAAAAAAGCGACATATCTCCGCCGGCAAAATGTACTGGGCGGTGATATGTCGTCGGAGATATGTCGCTATGCCGTGAAATACGCAGCACAGATTTTTTCAAGATCTGTTGCGGCGGCCATCAGGGTCTGTTGGGAGGGTAAACTATTTTCGGAAGACGCCATGAAGGATGCGTTGGCGACTGCCGATTTCTTGTCACGGATGGACAAGGGATTCGACTTGCTCAATAGCAGGTCCTCGCAGGCGAAGTGTAAGATACCTTACAGCCGTACAAGCCATATTAAGTCGGGACTGACCGAGTTCCTCTCTTGAATCAGTATTTTTCCTTACCCCTAATCACTGCCATCAAGGTATGATCGCCACGTTGAAAAATATCGTGGACTTGTGCGAGGAATTGTTGGATGAGGGAGTAGAATTCGTTTTTACATCCAAGCTGAGTCAGGACAGCCTGGAAAACTTTTTTGGTGCAGAAAGAACTCGACTGGGACGTACTTTGCTGTGCCACCCGGACAAAGCACAGAAAATTGTCACAGCGTGCAGTTACCTGCACAACTATTTAATAAGAACATCTCCAAGCGAATATGTTGGAAATGCAAGCATTAGTGAAACACTCGGGGAGACTTCAAACGCCGGACCTCAAAACTTTGTTGGTCGCTTGCAGGACTACCCCAAATATGTGCGCGATAATTTAAAAGACTTCGTTAACTCTGAAGCTGGATCTGTTCCTTGGCAGTAAGAATTTTGTAATCAATAAAAGTAACATTTAAAAAAAAAAAAAAATGCTGCCATATCAAGAGATTTTTTATTCATTATTATTATTATGATTATTATATATAGGTGTGAGTGTGAGAGTTTGCGCTGCTTGTGGAAATGTCTAAGCATTCTCGTCTGCACTGGCTTGAGCGAGCAGAAGTTGCGTGACCTCCATTTCCACCTTTCGCTGCTTATCCTCCGGCATTTTATTCAACAACACTTCCCAATATTGGAAGGCACAGCGCACTTCCTTCTTTGGTTTATCCAGGAAGCTGCCGAGGATGCCCACAAGTTTCTCTGAACCAGATGTCTCTTCTAACTTGCGCTTCTTTGCGCGTGGTTTCTGGTATGAGTAAGCTTGTGATCCGATCGAAGACACATCAGCGGTGTCCTCAACGTGGGTTGACGATTCCTCAAAAGAGAAACTGCCCTCGTTGAAAAGCGGAGAGCAGTTGTCTGCTATCGGACTGACAAGGTCTTCAAGATCAGCAACCGGTTCTAAGTTACTGCTTGGAATGTTTATCGAGGAAGTCGTCCTGCAACATAAGACTAGTTAATTCATGCTAGCACTATTACTTTATATAACTTACTGTCTCTTGGACGACATGATGGGCAAGAACCCCATGTCCGGGGCGAACTGCCCCGTTTGCAGTTGGTTGCTTTAATGGCACGCCTCCCTCACTGCCGCTTTTTGCAAGTTTGTCCCGATGGTATCGCAAACTGTCTCTTAAGGACGCCCTAGCCGATTTGCAGTTACTTACTGAAAGCCAATAACATGTATTAATTGAATGTAGTAGACTAAGTATAAGAATGTATTAGCATACCAGGTTTGTTCAACTCGGAACTAATGCTTGCCCATGCATTCTTTACAAAAATTGCATCGGAATGCTTCCTGTCTGTCAGGTCCCATAGCACACTGGGCCCAATTGCCGATTTTTTGGCATAAAGTCTAAAATTGATGCTGCAGAGCTGCAACTTGGTATATATGATAGTTATAGAATGCATAATACCTGGAAAAAAAGTTGGATGATTCTGGACACGCCTACTCTTACCGCCTATATAGGAATGCATTGCGTATACGTACCGTACGGCTACATTTTTTCAGATTCCTTTTTACACATTTTTCAATGCAGCTTATTTTTAGGTTTATTTCATCCTTTTTCTCATTGCTGAGCTTACAATCACTTAATTGCTCAAAAACCCAGCTTTTGATAGCGGAACCATCCCGATTGTTGTTAATCCATATCTCGAGCAGCGTTGCACGAGAGAACTCAAGCTTACCTACAAGTTGAGAATACCGCAAGGGCCGCAAATGACCGCAGAAAACATTAAGAACATAATGTAATATAAATATTAAATTTTATTTTAACATACATTATAATTGATTCCGGTTAGTTCCAAAAAAGTTCTACTCTACAGAAGACGAGCACTTTGGTTAAGTTTTCTCTGTATATGGACAGCACAAAACAACACACATTAATACACACGTGTTAAACATTACCACAAAATGCTTATATCTATACATTCTACATACCCTGGCCTTCAATATCCATAATTTGCAATAATTTATTGTACAAAGTTATACGACGTGCAACAACAGCTGACTTCGATAACCGATAACAATTTCAGGGTTGCTAAACAATCGAAAATATTATTTGATTCCTTGTATATAGACTATGTAGTTTGAAGGTATATTATCCAAAATGAGTTTTGTTTCCATGAAATTTTCGACTTTATGCCAAAAATTCGGCCATTGGGCCCAGTGTGCATAGGCACGGTCTGACCTTAACGGCCTTAATTAAAGAAATTTTTTCATCCCGTTGGAAGCTTTCACTTAAATTTTTTTGTTGCGCTTAATTTTTGCTTCCATGGCTGTCCGACAAAATGTGCTGCAAGTTATTTATTTTCAATTTTTTTTAGCAAATCAGCTGTTCTTACAATCCACAAAAGCTATCGATGTGGCAACACTGAAAATAAATGTAAATGTTGGCTATACAGCTCCTCGAACGGTGCCAAGCCAAGCTTCTCTCAATCTCTTGGCGTGTGTGCTTTAAATTTTTCGCACAAGAGAAAGGGACCTACAGTTTAACGCCGGATCCGAACGGCAAAGTTTGAGAATTTGCTTTTTCATGGCTAGTTACTTCACAGCTGGCGCCAATAGCTGGCGAAGGTAACCGTATGTGTAAAAGCTATTTTCTAAAGAAAGAAAAAAACTTTTATTATTAGATGTTCAGAGGCGGGATCGAACCCATGACCTCCCGCCCAGCAGTCCAGCACACTAACCACTGAGCCACATACGACCACACTGAGCCACATACGACCACAACACTGTGATTATCTATTTTCTCTTCTGGAAATCAGCAAAATAAATGGCACTAAATAAATGGCTGATCAGCTGTTCGAAGCTGTTTTTTTTATATGAAGTTCAACATAAAAATTTATTTTCGTGCGCATTTATTTGTTCTGGAAATGGGCCTTTAACAAGAAGAAGTTTAATTGCTCAGATTGCGATGAGATTCTATCAAAAATCGACGTGGCGTAAAGGCAAGCGAGTGAGAGTCTCATTTTCGCCAAAAACTTTACGGAGTGGCTGGCTTTAAAGAACCCAACGGACGTGTTCTTTGGCATGTGCAATGTGCACTACCAGGTATTCCGCAAGGAATTTGCCGAAAACCTTTATCGCGTCAACATCTGCACCTTTATTTTTGATACATGTATTAGGGAGACGCAGAAGCCGCATCCGCTCTGGTTTGATAAAGCCAACCCGTGCTTTGACCATCGCCAGACATTGTTCAGAACAATGCTGGTAATTTTGTTGCGAAAATGGGCAAGGTGGCACCACGAAAACTTAACATCTGACCGCAAACAATCGAGACGTGCCGACAAAAACCATCAAAGAGTCAGCAAAGAAACTGAAAATCCTCTTAAACTCCTGATTTTTATACCACTTACTCGTAGTGTAACATCCTGTTAATCTGTTTGTCCGTTCATGTGTCCGTCCGTCTGTCCGTCCGTTAGTATAAACACCTAGATCTCAGAGACTATAAAAGCTAAAGCAACCAACGCATTTCCAACCACGCATTGATCAGCATGACGAGCCATGCCGTCTGTCCGTCTGATTCAAAGCTATTTCCTCCCTCAGTTTTAAAGCTATCCGAACCAAACTGTGCACAGTTTTTTAGTAACAATGCGCTGCACTTTATGACTATAGCATTCAGCTGGCAAAGGAGCCTTTCCTCGCACCACTTTTCCCACCATTGCACAGTGGTCGGACTTGTATGGAAGTAAGCGACAAAAAAAATTCTAGGTGTCTTCCAGGCCTATAATTGAAACTGTAAGCCTATAACCATACCATAAATATATTCTGAAAAAAATGGGCGTGGTTATACACCCAGACGCCCTTGCCACCCTTTATTTTATCTTATATACGAGTATATTATTTCTTAAAATACTTCTGATCAGAAAATTTGTTAATAAAATGATTAATTAATCATCAAATAATTCAAAAACAGACTCTTTAGTTTGATTAAGAACATCTATTTGACGATTCAGTATACGTGAAACTTAATGGCTTACTAAACTTTGTAGATCAACTTCAGCGGGTGATTCACTTACACTAATGTTGCTTGGATAACTGTGAGTTTTAGCTTGCAGTACATTAAAATAAGTATAAAAAATTTTATATAATAAAGGCCTATACTCAGATATGATAAATTTTTAGTTTGCTACGATATTTCACATTAATAGAGCACGTTTTCATAATCATTCAGATTTCAAAGCTGTTTAAAACTGTTTCTATTCATGTAAAATATCGTAGCAAACTAAAAATTTATCTTATCTGAGTATATGCCTCAATTTGGAGTTAATAAAACGATGAAGATAATAAGTATTGGTTTTTTGTTGAATGGGTATCATATCATATCAGATTTATTCGACTTTTCAGCTTTTTCTGTCACTGTGAAAGAGAGCTTAAAATCAAGCCAATCCGAATGCTTCTGAAGAACAGTCTAATTGGTACGATTGCAGTTTTGCCACCGGATGTAAATTATTTGCAGAGAGCAAAGTCAAAATTCTCCAACCATTCTGGATATGAAATTGATTGAAAAGACGATTTGCAGACCTCTTCTAGCATTAGTGCTATTTAGGTCACACCACTTTTGAAAAACTAATATGTACGATATGGTGCATTAAAACTGATTGCATATTGCCGAATCGAATAAACCAAAATTAAGCATTAATAATAATAAATTAAGAAAACAATCCAATTTGTTTTTTACCATACTTGCAACAATAATAAACCCATTAAAGAGCGCTTAACATGGAAAGCACAAACAACAAAAGACAAATACATGATGCATTTGGATCAAAATATTTTGACGCCGGGCAGCTCCGGGCAGCTGATTCTTTTTCTATTTTAATCTATTATTATTAACAATGAATAATAATAAATATAAACATCGGAATCGATCGCCATCATAACTAAAAGCTTAAGTGAAAGTACAAATAGTAAACGAAAAACACTCAAAAAACGTCATTTATGATTTTGTTTTGTTTTAGACGATTAACCACAAAATTTAATTTTTAAATAATTCAAATCGTAGTTAATACCCGTTCGAATGATATCCATATTATTAGAAAGTTACTGTAAAGTTTATTTGTTAATATTTTTATTTTTAAATATTGGTGTCACTTTGAGACATAGCACAAAGCACAGTATTGCGTAGCACTTGGTTTAACTTTAAGGGATTTTTTCACAAAGAACGAATGGTCACACCAAAAAAAGTTTGTTTCAAAAATATAAGTTATTCATGATATGATCGACATGCCTCAAAGTGTAAAATTTTGATTTCGGGTTTTTTATTTTTGTCGTATGGGACCGACCACTGTGCATTGGGGGAGTTTCCAAGACTGAACATTTTTTTCATTGCCAACCAAATTTGTTACTGAAGGAATTAATATACATTTGGCAAGTTTTTCAGACATTTTCACACAATGGGGCGGTTTTCCAGTTTCGAGTTTTAATTTAATCGGATGAAAACATCAGTTTTGTTTCGGATGACTCTCCTTCGCGCATCACCGACACTCACATCAAATTTAGATTCATCGCTTAATAAGATGGTGTTCCATTGCCTTTAAGTCCAAGACATCCGTTCCCCAGACCATTGTAAACGCTTCTTCTTTTGACGAAGCGTAAGCAATGGTTTTTCCTTGGCCTAAGAGAAATTTAAGCTATTGAGTATTTAACATAGATAATCACTATACATACTTTATAGAACTTATATCCAATATCTCGCAATTGCAGGCGCGTCCACTCACGCTTAACACTTTTTCCGATTTTATCAGCCCACTCAGATGCTAAGTTTCTTAAACTTTGGCGACGATCAACCTTTACAATTTTGGCCAGGGCTCTTTTGTCACGAGCTGTTATTGCCGATGTTCGGCCTCTATTTCTTAAAATTTTTTACAATTCCTTGAACGGACGACTTAGCCAGATTTAATTGTTTGGATATTTCACCAAAAGTGCTCCCAGATTTATAATAATCTACAACTAAATTTTGTATTTCGTTGCAAATCGGCTTACCAAGTGCCATCGTTGCTCAACTTTGAATAATTTGCAGCAATTACGCATTTCGTACATTCTGCATTGTATAACTGTTTTCAAATGTTCGCCAGATAGTTGTTATGTTATACTGTTTGCTTTTGTTATGATCTTCTTTCAATTCTAAGCTGAGCTAATGCACCGCACGAATTAATAGTGGTCAAATTTTTCTTATCAGTTAAGCAAAGCATTCAAAGAAATTTGTGTTATTATTGTTGTTGTTGAAGTACAACAAAATGTTTCTTTCTAAAATAAGGAGAATATATTGGCCTTTCCAAGAAAAATAAGTTAGCATGTGTTTTCTACATTAAGCACAGTACGGAGTACTCAATAAAGCGCTCGCAAACAAAAAACTCCATATAAAAACAAGTGAGAAAGTCGGTCAAGCCCGACTATAACATACTCTGTACCTGTAGTAGAAGTTGAATGCAATGCTGGTGCTGCGCTCATCTCAAAGTCTCACTCTCGCTTTTTCTCTTTCTCTCACTCTCTCGCTCTCTTTCTCTCTCTAATATTGTGTGGTGTTAGTTGTGAATGGGTGGGAGGGGGTGGGGCGAGGGAGATGTACCTTTTTTTAAAAATATTTATTTTCAAAACAAATTATTTATTTCTAAAAATAATTATTTATTACTAAAAATAATTTTTTTCATACAAAATAAATATTCTAAGTAATTGAAAATTATTTTCTTATTAAAATTTGTTAATTTTAATTAGTTTAACAATATAATTTTTAATAAATCGTTTAAAAAAAGTTAATATGTTTTTTTTTATCGCATGCGACATTTTCAACATTTAAAACTTTTCACTTTGACAGTCGAGTCACCCGGTAGACCTACAATGAAATCTTTACGCTCATATTAAAGCTTCAGAAATTCTTTATAATTGTCCCTTTGAATTTTTTTAAAAATTCCTTTCCGTTCAAAAGTTACGATTTTTGCAACCCTAAATTCGCGAAACCGGCCTCTGTGCGGCGGTCACAGCTGTGCATTTAATCGTGGTTGGGAAAAATCCGCAGATAAAGTCCAGAGAAAAGTGCAGCAATGAAGGAGAGTAGCCAGCATTGAACTCCCATTGATCACTACTGAGAATGTGGAAAGGACATAGTGATCAAGGAGGGTGCATGTCATAACGCCCAGTGTCATAGCACCCACGGGCGCTATGACACATTTAAAAGTGTCACATCACCCGCACCGAAAATGTCACAGCGCCCGTGGGCCTTATGACATGAAAGTACCGTTATTAAAAGTGCAGTTTAATGTGTTATCTCGTTTGCAATCGCGCTTTACATGTTTTTGGCACAATAATATTCTATTTAGTTTGTGATTGATCTCGAAACTAACTGCACGTGAAATGGAATCTGTTTATGAATATAAAATTGTACCTGGACTTAGAAAAAAATCTAAGTTGCTGATTCTTACAAGCCAGCAACAATTGTTTAAAATTAAAAGTGTTTTGAAGGAAAGTTCGCGATATATTTGCTACATAAAAGACTGTAGTGTTTCAGTGGCCTTGTCCATAATGTGGTGTGTGTACTCAAATGAGTCTCGAGAGCAGCCACAATGTTTAAATGAATTGTTAACAGTGCCCGTGGGCGCTATGACACTGGGCGTTATGCCATGCACCCGATCAAGAATGTGTGGGCATATGGTTGTGGCCATGACATCAGGCACAACTCGAGGTTAAGTTGAAGCGGTTACTGGATTGGTTCAAGCTGTCTCTTCTATTTTTCTGTTTCTCTTTTTTTTTTTAGTGTGAATTTTCTTTTCATTTCGAATGAATTCTTATCTCTAAGCAAGCAAGGATTTAATCTCTATAAATATAAAAGAGAGTGTCCTGATTCACTGATTCATTGATTCACTGACTGACTGTTTGGGCATCATCGCACAGTCTAAACGGTAAGAGATAGAGGGCTGTAATTTGGACAGGAGTTTCTGTTGGTGGTGAAAGTGCGTACTAAGACGGGGTTTTAAAAAAAATCCAACTGGAAAAGTCGCAAAAGCATCGGAAAAGTTTGAATGGGAAAATCCCATTTTTCATCCTTTTGACTTGAAACTTGGTTTGTAAGCATAGTACGCGAAATAATTTGACTCGTGTGAAAATGTGGCGGGGTGATCTTCCAGTGGCGGCTGCGTGCGGGTGGTGTAGATTGGGCTGCTGCTTCTTGCAGGTTGTGAGGTGTGCGCAAAAGGATTGGTAGGGGTTTGCTGCTGCGCAAAATGAACTGTGGGGGTAGGAATCGGGGTAGGTTTTTCCCTAGCGAACCGAAATACGCGTTCACTTTGTTTTAAACTTCAATGACAAGAGAGCGATTTAATACCTTTCGACTATTGAACTATATCTAACAAAGGGTTGCTACCGATTAATCTAAGTCTATTAAATATAACTTAACTAAAACGTTGGCAGAGTGAGACGAGGAAACGGAACCCAAACATTCCGCCCCCCCTTGCACTAGTTGCAATATTAAGGAACTTCAGTTTACAACTTAGATATATGTTCAGACTTCATGGTTTCTTTCCAATACTAGAGTAACAATAAGACTTCATGGGGTTTCTCTTTGGATGGATATGCATCAGTTTGGGTCGGACATTTACATTCCGCAGGAACCAGACAGAATCCAGCCGAACGCTGTATTGTGTGCCACTGGGAGTCCAGCAGTACCTTCCCAGCTCGCATAATGTCGGCATACACGTCGGCTCCCAGGATGATCGCAACCGTAGCTGGACGATAAAACTTATCGTCGGACAGGGTTATGTGCTGGAATTTTTCACATACCCGAGCGTCGATCTGTGTGGTCGGCGTACGTACATGGAGCTGTGGGTCGATTTTATACGCCACCTCCAACCTGAACTCCTTGTCTATCTGGGACAGGAGCACTGCCGTACAGGCTTCCTCGTGACCAATCCTCACGCTCTTCAACCGGAACGCTTTAGCAATTGACGCATTGATCAACGAGACGGGCTTGCAGGAGTCGATGAGCGCTCTCGTCTCGTAAGTGGTCGATCCATTGTCGATCACTATCGTAGCGGTTGGCAACACCTGAGGGTTCCGGTGTGGCAGCAGTGTGGTCAGTGATGGAGATTGGAGTGGATTTTCAGGGGGGGGGGGGGAGGGGGGGCGTGTATGCTGGACTGTTGGGGCCGTGGATGGGCCTGAAGACCGAACAGATGAGCTGGTCCTTGATCGGGATGATCGAATAGATGAGCCAGTTCGTGTTTGGGAAGACGGTGCAGCTGAGAGATCGGACAGTCGAGGAGGATCTCTCCCTCGAAGGGAGGAGCGTATGGTGATCGCTGTGGCATATGCGGCACTTGACACCACTTCGGCAGGAGCTCCCGGAATGCTAGTGAGCCAAAAAGTTAGAGCAGTACTGGTTGATCAGCACTGCTCTTAGCCGCTTCTCAGCGCTCAAACGAAGGAACTGCTTACATCTCTTCAACGGGTGGATGCCTCGGCAGCGGTAGGATTGAGTACCTCGAGTACATCTGCGCTCATTGGCTAGCTGGTTGTTCCGCTTCTGTGGGGCCATCTTGGATCTGGCAAGGAGTCTACACTACAACTATTTAATCTAGATATTTTTGTTGATGGAAGTGGAACTGGATAGAGTAGGACTGAGTTTCTGGCTCTCTTTGGAAGCCGCAGACAGTACGGAGAGCGCAAAGCACGTGAAATCTATTGCGTGAATAATTTAGCAGAATCGAAGCTATTAACAATTGAAAAAGGTGTTGGACATCTCGCATAGGAAGAATTTGATTCTGATTCAACAGAAGTGACAGCGGAAGTGACAGAATCGGGACTCAGGGATCTGGACTGCCTTTGAGCCATATGTTCAGGGTCGCGGAATGGAAGCGGTAATATCCCTTGAGTTGGCTGAACGAATTGCTGTTCGCATTTAGTATTGCTCTCTCTCACCGGTCGTACCGGTGGATCCTCCACATCACCAAAATTTGTGAGATATGTTTCTAGAGGACCATCTTTGTTTACGGAAACTCAAGTGGAGAAAGAAGAGATAGATATTGGAGCGTGCGATGGAACAGGACCTGTTATAACCCAACCAAAGATAGATTCTTGCCCCATGAGAGTTTCACATATGTTGGAACGGAAACCACTGAGCATAATTGACGGAAGAATGTTAGCTCCAATAAGCACGTCAATTGGGGCACTTTTTAGGAAGGAGGGGTCTGCATATTGGAGATCTGGCAGATCTGTGAACAAAGTCGGAGAGATCGTGCCGGATGGCAGATCCCCTGTAAGATTTGGAAGAAGATAAGCTGATATTTCCACCTGTAATCGTGGTCTATGGGGGGAGACTAATGCAAACTGACAAAGTTTGTAAGTCTGAGATGCAATAGTTTGGTTTAAACCGGAAACTTGCGCTCGAACGGTTTGATATGGCAACTTTATTTCTTCGAAAAGAGGCTCGGATATAAACGTTCCCTCTGAACCTGCATCTAATAAGGCTCGGGCTGGGTATGTAGTACCCTTGTGGCATACATGGACAAGCGCAGTACCCAACAAGACACCTTGCCTGTTGGATATGAAAAAGTTCTGAACGTTAGCTTGATGGGTCGAGGAAGTGCACTGTAATGTTTGCGGATTACGCATGTTGGATGGAATTCTTGCGGAGGGCGCAGTAGGGGTATCTTCACGATGGAGTAGAGTGTTATGGCGACCCTGGCAAATATAGCAGTTGTGCGCGCTAGTACACTCTCGGAGTTGGTGGCCTCTCGCGAAACAATTAAGACATAACTTGTGCTGTCGAATGAAATCCGCTCTTTCATCGACAGGCATTTGGAGAAAATTTTAACATAAGCGGATAGGATAATTCTCCTTAGCACACAGTTTGCAAGTTTGTGCTGTTGTTCTAACTTTCGCTTTAAACGAATTAAGTCTTTTGGAGGGTGCTTGAGTTGCAGAATCGATCTTGGAGTGACCTGATTTGGCTTGGCCATAGAACTGCTGCTTCGGACACGTATCAGGGTCTTCTATGGCCACTAAGGTGCGATATCGTTCGTTTAGGAACGTGTCCATTTGCTGCCATGAAGGAATTTCAGTCTTGTTGGTAACCGACTGTTCCCATAAGGATCGGGTAAGCTTTGACAATTTGAAGGAACAAAGGAACACGATGATGCAGTCCCAGCTAGATGTATCGATTTTAGCGTGCTTGAAAGCTTTCAAGTACCCTTCAATCGTACTCTGAAGTTCTTTTAAAGCTGGACCTTACTCAAACGATACGACTTGGAGGGTGAACAAGACCTTTAGCTGGTTATTTACAAGCAAACTTTTAATTTCGAATCAGTCTTCTAAGTCCTGCCATGTGGATTCAAAGCCGGCATTAGTAAGTGGGGCCTTTGAAACAATAGTTTTTGCTTCACCACTAGTCTTCGCGTTTAAGTGGAACAGTTTTCAACTATCTTTATAGATAGCGGTGAAAAGATCCCGGAAAGTGGGCCACTTTAAATATTTACCAGCGAACACATCAGTGTCACATGGTGGTAAGTTACAGCCTCGTGTTGTTAAATCTACACCCGATGGCTGTTTGCTTTCGCTCTTTGTAGCCTTTGCTATCTGTCCCCGTAGCATAGAAGCACATCTCTCGTAGACGGAGTAGCACTGCTCATATTTACCCTGCACAACTTCCAATTCCTCAGTATGAGACTCTTGAGACAAGAACTTGCAACATTGTTCAATAGTCATCCACAGAGTCTGTACCTGGTCACGGCGGACTTCGTAAGTGTATACCGTAACCTCAGTCTTAGAGGGAGCCGTAATCCTGGCCGCAAACTGGTTGAGCCTATCGGTACTAGCAATGAAGTCATGCAAGGCCATCTTTGCTGCAGTTTGACTTGTTGCGGACTTGGATCGGGTGGATGGTGCAGGTACGATTTAAACCTCTTCCGATTTCGGAACCTTTTTTTGGATGGGTGTTGAGGATTCACTTTTTGTGGCTGTGCGCAACGACTCAGAAGAAAGTCTAATCGCAGGAGGTGACGATGTGGAATTGCGTCTACCTAAGTTGCTCTTTGTCGGAACTGGCAGTCGGTTCTGATCACCTTTTTTGTCACCAGTTGACATAGTAGGCTCTCACTGGAGCCTAGAGCAGAGAACAGAGTAGTTTGAGAACAGTTGCGGAAAACGGAAAAAAGCACGATGGATATTGGACAAAGCAGGCAAATTTTGCGTTCAAACTTGGAACTTTCCTTTAATGGTGGTTGGAAATCTGAAACCGAACACGTTTGGTAAATGCCGGAGCTCGAATTTGTAAATTCACTTGACGGTTATAATTTTACCCCTTTAAATACTTTTGTTCTGTGTGTGTATGTAAATTTTGTATGTAGAGTTCAAAATCGTAGTTGTGTGGATCAAAAATATATATATGTATATGTATATTTTGTGTATTGATTTGTGTGAAAATACGTGTGCAAATTTGTATGAAAGTTTGTGTGTAAATTTGTGGTTTAATAAAAAAAAGTGTATATATAAATTTGTATGAGGAAATACTTGGGTATATATTGAGGAAAAAATTGTATTTCATTTTTTTTTTATTAATTTATTTAATTTTAATTAATTTGATAGTAGCGGATAAAATTGCTTTTAATTTTCTATATCTGGACGCATTTATTTATTGTTGGAACGAATGGAATGTGGAACGGCTCATTCAAAATGTGGTGCAAAGGGATGCATTCCCCGATAACACTGCACTTATCGATCGCTATGTGTGTGCCAATGTGAATGTGTGTATGTGTGAATATATGTAAATTTTAAATGCGAAAAAATATATATGTTTCTATATTTGTTTTGTTAAATGTGTGCAGGATTAGGATGCTCAACAGCCAAGTTGGAGATTGGTGCATTAAAATTGGAGCCACCTGCTCTTATATGGATGTTTTTGTTGTTGATGAGTGATGTGTATTAGAGTTGTGCCGATTTTTGTTGAACTAGTTCAAATGAACTAGTCTTTAAAATGAACTAATGAACTAGGTCTTGGTTTTGAACTATAGTTCATATTTTGAACTATGTATGTCTCAGTTTTTGAACTATAGTTCATATTTTGAACTATAGTTCATATTTTGAACTATAGTTCATATTTTGAACTATAGTTCATTTTTTGAACTATAGTTCATTTTTTGAACTATAGTTCAATTTGAACTATAGTTCATAATTTGAACTATAGTTCATTTTTTTTACCACTGAATCAAATTTTAAGGCGTTTACTCATTGTCTGATACATGAGATATGAAAATCTATTGGGCCTGCATTTAATAATGATTTTCTATGAATTTAACAAGCTATTCACATTTAAAAAATTACTAATAGCAGGACTACGAGACAATCATTTCTCAAAGCCAAAGTATGAGATTTTCGAGCCAACCCAGCAGCAGGTGCTAAGTGTTGCCTCCTCATCATTTGCGTCGCAATGTGTCCTTTACCCCAGAGTTCTGCAAAAGTTTCATTGATCCGCAGGATAAGCTGCTCCAAAACATTTACCTTGGTGGCCATGGGCACCCACGACATTAACACATTACAGGGAGCCTTCAGCTGCGAGGATTTGGCGTCAGAGGGAATCAAATTAGAGGTTTACGCCGATAGCTTGGGAGTCGGCGGCGGCGTAGGGGGTCAAGAAAAACCGGCGGCGGCGTCGTAGAGTTAAGAAAGAACCGGCGGCGGCGGCGGCAGATAAGCCGTCGAATTTGTCGGCGGCCGGCGGCGTACACAGTAAGAAAAAAAAATTTGTTTAATAAAATATATAGCAATTTGTATCATTTCTAAGCAGGGTTCGGAATAGCTCTTTGCTCGTAGCTCTCGGGAGCCGGCTCTCGCTCTCAGCTCACTACACTCAGCTCCTGGCTCTGAGCTGGGAGCCACAGCTCGAGAGCCGGGAGCTATCATTCGGCTCTCGGCTCGGGAGCCACAACACTCGGCTCTGAGCTGGGAGCCACAGCTCGAGAGCCGGGAGCTATCAACCGGCTCTTGGCTCGGGAGCCACAACATTCGGCTCTGAGCTATGAGCCACAGCACGAGAGCCGGGAGCTATCAACCGGCTCTCGGCCCGTGAGCCACAGCACGTGAGCCGCTCTCGGCTCGTGAGCCCCAGCTCTCTGTTCTACGCTGGGAGCCACAGACTGTGTAGTTCGCGAGTTTTTCTAACCTGTTTACCATGACCGTCGACTTTTTTAATCGCGAATTTATACCAAAGAGGATAAAAAATAGTAAAAAAAATGAAGAACGTTAACAACAATCAAGTGAAAAATACTGGCAGGACAATGCACGACCACCATTCGCAGCTAACGGATCTCCATGGTAATAAAACCGCTAATTACTTAAGAAACTGCTTTTCAAGTCCACAAATGACCACACATAAGACCATTGCCATGAATTTGACAATACTGAACCGCGATAATTACCATGGAAGACCAATGCTAAAGAATATAGTCAAGACCATAAGAATCGATTCAAACCACTTCTCCCCACTGACAAATCATTAAATCGCGGAAAAATACCAAAGAGGAATTAAAAATGTGATCATGCCAAACAAACTTTACTTTCAAGATAGTGAAAAATCATGTCAGGATCAAAGCATAGGCCCAATATGTAGCTAAGGGGTCTCCATGGTAATAAAACCGCGAAATGCTTAAGAAACTGTTTTCCAAGACCACAAACTATTACACATAACTGCATTGCCCTGTTAATGATAATACCGAACCGCGATAATTACCATGGATGACCAAAGGTAAAGAACATAGTTATGATCTTAAAAAGTGTTTCAAACCACTGTCTGTTAATGACAAATCGTTAAATCGCGGAAAAATACCAAAGAGGATCAAAAAATATTAACAATTCCATACAAAATGTACTTCCTATCAAGGGAAAAATGCCAGGATCAATGCATAAGCGCCATTCGCAGCTAAGGGTTCTCCATGGTAACAAATCCGCTAATAACTTAAGAAACTGCTTTTCAAGTCCACAAATGACCACACATATGACCATTGCCATAAATTTGACAATGGAAGACCAATGCTTAACCCTCTCATGCCCGCTGTTACTGTTATTTTTTTTTTTTTTTTCGGAAATTCCCATATGCTTGATCACATTTGCTTTACAAATGCTGTTTGTATTCTGATTGTTGTTTTGTGTGCTATCGTCAACCTAAATTTTTCAACAAAAAAATTATAATCATGAATAATCTCGACAAATATTTTAAAGTTGATGAAGACAACGGCGCCGTTTGTTTAAATTGCGGAAAAAAGCTTGTCAAGAAACTGTTCAACCTAAAACGCCATTACAAGACAGTTCACGGGTTTGATATTCCAAACATAAAACCCGAAACTAATTATTCAAGCGACGAAGAAAACTCTACGCCGGAGCCAGTGCCCAAGAAGTCCAGGACTAGTGCCAATATAACGATGTCAAAGAACGAGTTTTTAAAACATTGTATTGGTCTAGTGGCGGTTAAAAATCTCTCCTTCCGAATTTTTGATGACGAGGAGCACTTTAGAATTTTTTTAGAGCCGTATGAAATGGCTTACAAGTTTAGAATGAATTCAAAAACCATTGGGATCACTTTGAAAACGGCTTCACAGCAGATCAAAAACCAGATTGTAAGAAAGCTTCGGTGCAAAATGGTTTCCTTAAAAATAGATGTTGCCACGAGAAGAAATAAGAGCATTCTGGGTGTCAATGTTCAGTATATTAAAAACTTCAAAATCAACGTGGTCACCATCGGTAAATATCTAAAATGATTTTAATTAATTTTTTGGCTAATTTATTTTTTTAAATTGTTTGTTTAAACAAGGCATGATACAGCTGCATCAAAAACACACAGCTGCCTACTTGAAGGACGAAATTTTGAAATGCCTTCATTCTTTTGATGTTCAAATAAATCAAGTATACTCCACCACCACCGATAACGGAGCGAATGTTATAAGGATGAGTAAAATCATGGTGGAAGAACAGGATGAGTTTTTTGATGAACATGAACTGGACGATTCAGAGGAAGAACAAGTTCAAAACAGTTTAGCGTCTGTTATGTCAACAGTTAGATGTGCTGCGCATACTTTGCAATTAGCGGCATATGGCGTGATGAAAAAACTGGATGTGAAAATAGGAGCTTGCAGAAACTTGGTAAAGAGTATAAGGACGCTTTGGAAGTACAGGTCACCAAGTATTACACTGCCTGTTTTGGACAATGCGACACGTTGGAACTCAACTTTCCATATGATGGAATCACTGTGGAAGCTCAGGGACTGCATCTCTTCCGAGGATTTGCTTTCCGAATCAAACATGTCCTGGGAATTCTGCGAAAAATTTATTGCTGCCTTTAGTGCCTTGGCTACATGTACAACTAGACTGCAAGCACAGGATTATGTAATTGGGGATTTTTATAGAGATTGGTTGTGCTGCGAAATTGATCTAGAAGAATTATCAAATGATAACACGTATGCCGAAATGCTTCTTTGCAAAATGCAATTGAGAAAACAAAAACTGCTAGAGAATAACGCATTTCTGGCGGCCTTGTATTTAGATCCGAGATTTAATTACATTGGCTCAGGAAATTTAAGTGAGGATCAAAAAAGCTCTGCTGTTGTAAGTATACTTAAACCTATTTCAATGAAGTTAACGCATATAATATAATATTTTTTCTAGGAGCATTTGCTAAAAACCAACGAAGCGATAAAAAAGCTCGAGCCTTGTGCTGTTGATGTTCCGGTATCTACCCATGGATTGTGCAAAGAACCAGTGGTCGCCAGTAACAATCCTTTTGAAAAATTGCAAAAACGTATGGATGCAATCGGCACTGAGCTGCAGACCAAGTCGGCCCATCAAAGGTCTCTTAAACAAAAACTTCTTGAACTGGCTGAAGTGCCACAACTTGCCCTAGCCAATAATGTGTTGGAATATTGGAAGACACAATCAAGTACTCAAGATGAAAGCCTTCTTAAACTTGTAGATGTTGCGCTGGCTGTTCCAGCTTCACAGGTTTCCGTAGAACGGGCATTTAGTGCGCTGTCAACAATAATTACAAACCAAAGATGCAATTTGTCAAAAAATACTATTAATGATTTGTTAATTACCAAGCTTAATATGTCGCTGTTAAACAATCCAACTGTTAATATTGAAAATAATATAGAATAAAAATAGTTCAATCAAATTAATTTTATTTGTTACAATGTTAGGCTCTTATGCATTGATCCTGGCATTTTTCACTTTATATTTCTGCAAAAGGTTCAAAACAAAATATGTAAAATAACAGTAACAGCGGGCATGAGAGGGTTAAGCATTGGTCTTCCATTGTCAAATTTATGGCAATGGTCATATGTGTGGTCATTTGTGGACTTGAAAAGCAGTTTCTTAAGTTATTAGCGGATTTGTTACCATGGAGAACCCTTAGCTGCGAATGGCGCTTATGCATTGATCCTGGCATTTTTTCCCTTGATAGGAAGTACATTTTGTATGGAATTGTTAATATTTTTTGATCCTCTTTGGTATTTTTCCGCGATTTAACGATTTGTCATTAACAGACAGTGGTTTGAAACAGTTTTTAAGATCATAACTATGTTCTTTACCTTTGGTCATCCATGGTAATTATCGCGGTTCGGTATTATCATTAACAGGGCAATGCAGTTATGTGTAATAGTTTGTGGTCTTGGAAAACAGTTTCTTAAGCATTTCGCGGTTTTATTACCATGGAGACCCCTTAGCTACATATTGGGCCTATGCTTTGATCCTGACATGATTTTTCACTATCTTGAAAGTAAAGTTTGTTTGGCATGATCACATTTTTAATTCCTCTTTGGTATTTTTCCGCGATTTAATGATTTGTCAGTGGGGAGAAGTGGTTTGAATCGATTCTTATGGTCTTGACTATATTCTTTAGCATTGGTCTTCCATGGTAATTATCGCGGTTCAGTATTGTCAAATTCATGGCAATGGTCTTATGTGTGGTCATTTGTGGACTTGAAAAGCAGTTTCTTAAGTAATTAGCGGTTTTATTACCATGGAGATCCGTTAGCTGCGAATGGTGGTCGTGCATTGTCCTGCCAGTATTTTTCACTTGATTGTTGTTAACGTTCTTCATTTTTTTTACTATTTTTTATCCTCTTTGGTATAAATTCGCGATTAAAAAAGTCGACGGTCATGGTAAACAGGTTAGAAAAACTCGCGAACTACACAGTCTGTGGCTCCCAGCGTAGAACAGAGAGCTGGGGCTCACGAGCCGAGAGCGGCTCACGTGCTGTGGCTCACGGGCCGAGAGCCGGTTGATAGCTCCCAGCTCTCGAGCTGTGGCTCACAGCTCAGAGCCGAATGTTGTGGCTCCCGAGCCAAGAGCCGGTTGATAGCTCCCGGCTCTCGAGCTGTGGCTCCCAGCTCAGAGCCGAGTGTTGTGGCTCCCGAGCCGAGAGCCGGTTGATAGCTCCCGGCTCCCGATCAGTAGCTCCCAGCTCAGAGCCGAGAGCTCTAGCTCACGAGCTGAGAGCTGCTTAGGGCTCCCGGCTCCCGATCAGTAGCTCTCAGCTCCGAGCGAGAGCCGAAAAAAAGGCGAGCGCAAGGCTCGCTCGCTCGCAATTCCGAACCCCGTTTCTAAGTTTATATAATTTTCTGAAAGATTTCTTCATTTCTTCAATTTTCATTTATTTTCTTTATTAAACTTAAACATAAGCTCTTTATCCAATAATTAAACAAAAATTAAATTTCAAGAAATTAAAATAAAATTAACGCTTTTTTTCTGAGATCATTGATTATGTTCTAGAGATGACACATTGGGAAATGGAGCTGAGACAATATCGATTCTTTTATTTGATTACTTACATCTAAAAATAGAGGCCAGCTAACTTCGGCTCGACCGAAGTTTATATACCCTTGGAGCTTGATATATGCCTGACAGTTTGTATGGCAGCTATACTATATAGTGGTCCGATTTCGACAAGCCCTGGTGAAATTATGTGAAATCATTGAAAACTTATAAATACGAGCTTTGGGAGCGATATCTTTGAAAACAAAAAAGTTTTTCTCACTAGGACTATTTTTCAGACCTAACTTTTGTATGGCAGCTATACTATATACTATCATTTGTGGCTCTTCCGTCTACCCAGTGATCTATGGTGACAATCGTGTAGTTCTCTCACTGCTGCCCATCGTTAATGGTGAACGATCGAAGAACTTGCCTAAGACCAAGAAGGTGTTTTTCGAGTGCACAGCCACGGATATAGCCAAGGCCTAGGTGTTACTTTTTTTCCTCTACGAGCATAGCCAGAAGTTGCCAGTGAGGAGAAAATTTCGGTAAAGCGTGCCAACGCTATTGGTATTAATGAGCCGGCTTCCCAATTTTTTTACTAAGAGGCACGGGTTAAGGGTAACTCCATGATTGTGTAAAGATTCCACCAGCGCGACATGTGTGATTCATGGCTGCGACATCTATGAAGATGTAGCTTTTCATTTTGCCTATAACAACATTAAGAAATCGCTGCTAACATTTATGTAGATAGTAAAACAGTTTAATCTCAACAAACTGACCGAGCAACTGAGTGAGCAAGCACCGAAGCCCTGATTTTACGCGCACGCAAACTCAACAAATCCATCGAAACCAAGCTGACTGTGTATCATGTATCAAACAGTATTAAAATTATCCTCAGTATTTAAAATAATGAACAATAGTTAAAAAAACGAGCAATAGTTAAAAAAATGAACTATAGTTAAAAAAATTGAACTATAGTTCAAATGAACTATAGTTCAAAAAATGAACTATAGTTCAAAAAATGAACTAATGAACTAGGTCATTAAAATGAACTAAAATTTCCAACTCTAATGTGTATGTGCAGCTTTGTTAACTGCCGTATGAGTGTGTGCAATGTTTACTAATGGATGTATGTATGTATGTTAATGTTGTTAAATTTATATTTGTTGTGTGAAATGTTGGCCGTAATCAGAGGATCGGCAACCAAATTGGAGATTGGTGTATCAATGAGTGTGTGTAGTGGGAGGATTTGTGCCGTCTGTATGTCCATACATACGTGCATATATATACATATGTATGTATAAATATATAAACCTGCACAGGAGGGTGGGTTTTATGAAGTGTTTGCAAATATATATATATATATGTTAAATCCAACTGGAATGTATGCCGGAACACAATATGGCCAGGCCGAACTTTTCTAGTCACTTTCTTAAAATTAGTCAAAAAGTTACCTTTGATTTTAAAGTAAAATATCCCTTAATCTAACTATTATTGAGTTAAGATATTATATTCGAAATATCAAGACTCTGAACCAGGGTTCGTAAATAACACACACATAAAATACATTGTTCAAAAAAAATCAAAATGTTTTAAACTCATAAACAACATGTGTGTTTCGACATGTTTTAAACAGTGTTTTGTTCAACTTATGTCAGAATAACGAACACTGATAAAAAACACTAGGCATTTTGGACAGTTCAAAATCATATGTGTTTTAAACACATGCACTGTTAACACAATAAAAAACATGTTTATTTACATTTTGAACATTTAACATTTCGACACACGAAAACAATAACATTTTGAACACTGTAACTACAAATTGAACTTCCCTTACAAATTTACATTAAAAAAATATTTGGCTTGAATAGCTGAGCTTCTTTCAGTCTTTTAGCTTCCATCCTTCAAATGTTGACTAAGAAAAAAGACTTTCAGTTATTGGCCTTTCCCGCAGTTCGAAATATTCTCATATCCTACGCCTTTGCTTAGGTAGAATGTTCGTACCTTTAAGACATATCTACATAGTAATCAGCTATATATCGATTCTACCAGGGAATGGAAATATCGTATGGCAATCACTTAATCGTAGGTCCTACAGCATCAGGGTATTTCCAGCTTAAGAATCTTGATCAAGGATCTCCATAGAAGCGGTAAATACTTAGAAAATAGTGATTCAAGACTAAAAATGAGATGACTGCAGAAATTTGAATTTGGTCATACTGAGCCGCGATAAAATACCATGGATGACCGATGGTGAAGAATTTAGAAAAGTGCTGATCAGTCTTTAAATCAACGAAGGCCACGCCTGGCCCGCAGGGACCGCATTTGTTTTTCACACCGACACGAGTCGAACGCATGCCGGGGTTTGCGCCAAGAGCGGAAAAAGCTTTCAGTCGCTGGCCTGCAGGTCGGAACTGTCTTGCGTCGCTTTTTTTTTGCTGTCGCTCTTCTTGACAAACCCTGCTTTAAATTCTTTAAAACGGCCAAAGAGAACTAACACTAGTTAAAATGCAAGCACCCAAAAAAGCAAAATAAATGCCTTTTAAGTATAATCATATGTTTATTCAAATATGGTGTTTATTAATTTTCCCTACGCGATAACTTCAGCTTAGTCTTTATGTTTGCTTTCTTGACGGTTCCGTTATGCTGCCTTCCTCATATATTTCCAGAAATATTAGCCAAGTCCTTGTTGCATAGCATGCTAGCATCTTTATATGAACCGTCTTTTTACCAGTCCAGCTCCTTGGTATCGCATTTTTTCGGTCTTCCCATTTTGCTCAGAAATTTAAACAGTAGCTGCTCTATTTATCAGACGAGCTCAATCACAAGCACAAATGCAAAGCATACTTTGAGCCAAATATTTATTTAATGTAAATTTGTAAGGGAAGTTCAATTTGTAGTTACAGTGTTCAATATGTTATCGCTTTCGTGTGTCGAAATGTTAAATGTTCAAAATGTTAATAAACATGTTTTTTATTTGTTGAAAATGTTACTATTAGAAACACACTTGGTTTTAAAGTGTTCAAAACGCCTGTGTTTTTGATCAATGTTCGTTATTTTGACATAAATTGTTTAGAACATTGTTCAAAACATTTTGAACATTCCCAATAAAAACAATGGATAAAACAATGCTTACTGTTTTGAACATTGTTTAAAACACGATGTTTTGTACATTGTGTGTTATTTACGAACCCTGCTCTGAACTTCCAAATATGTATCAAATGTTTCGGGTTGTTATTATATATTTATATATTACCAGCAAAACCCGCCGCGACTTCGTCCGCGTGTCAGTTGTATAAATTTGGGTTGAAATTGTGAAGCGTAATGTGTGTACTTTACAAATCATTATTTGTTATAGACAACCATGAAAGATCACTTTTGTTTCATTAGCAAATAACTCGTCGCGCTTCGCTGCGCCTTCAACAGTATAGAAGCAATGCACACCCACTTCCCATCCACATCCCACCCACTCTCCACCCACCCACTCCCGTCCACATCGCACCCACATACCACCCACTTCCCATCCACTTACCACCCACATTCCACCCACTAGCTACTCATGTACCACCCACTTCCAAAACAACTTACCACCCACACCCCACTCACATTCTACCCACATCCCATCCACTTCCCAACTACTTCCCAGTGGGCATCCCGGCGGTATTTCCAACATCGGAAAATAAAAACAAAAATTAATTCTCATTTTCACCTTACAAACCGAGTTTCAAGTCAATCGGATGAAAAATAGTTTTTTGCATGCAGCATTTTCCCGCCATTTTCCTCGTGTGCGGATTTTCCCGAATCGGGAAAACACGTGTCCAATTATTTCGCGTACTAAGCTTACAAATCAAGTTTCAAGTCAGTCGGATAAGAAATAATATTTTTCCCATACAAACTTTTTCCACGCTTTTCCGACTTTTCCAGGTGGAATTTTCCAAAACCCCGTCTTAGTACGCACTTTCACCACTAACAGAAACTCCTGTCCAAATTTCAGCTATCTCCTACCGTTTAGGCTGTGCGATGATTGCCAATCAGTGAATCAGTCAGTGAAACAGGACACTCTCTTTTATATTTATAGAGACTAGCAAATATCCCTTCGCGCTTCGCTGCGCCTTCAACGGTATAGAACCAACTCAAACCACCCACATACCACCCACTTTCCGCCCTCTTCCCGTCCACATCCCGGCCACTTCCCGCCCACTTCCCGCCCACATCCCACCCATTTCCCGCCCACATCCCACCCACATCCCACCCACTTCCCGCCCTCTTCCCTTCCACTTTCCGCCCACATCCCACCCACTTCCCGCCCACATCCCACCCACATCCCACCCACTTCCCGCCCTCTTCCCTTCCACTTTCCGCCCACGAATTTCAAGCCAATCGGATGAAAATAGTTTTTTGCATGCAGAATTTTCCGGGAATTTTCCGACCGTTGGGTAAAATTTTCCAACTTCGGAAAATCACATTTCAATTCATTTCACCAACTTTCCTTTCAAACCGAATTTCAAGCCAATCGGATGAAAATGTTGATTGCATGCGGAATTTTCCGGGAATTTTCCGACCGTTGGGTCAAATTTTCCAACTTCGGAAAATCACATTTCAATTCATTTCACCTACTTTCCTTTCAAACCGAGTTTCAAGCCAATCGGATGAAAAATAGATTTTTTCATGCAGAATTTTCCGGGAATTTTCCGACCGTTGGGTAAAATTTTCCATCTTCGGAAAATCACATTTCAATTCATTTCACCTACTTTCCTTTCAAACCGAGTTTCAAGCCAATCGGATGAAAATAGTTTTTTGCATGCAGAATTTTCCGGGAATTTTCCGACCGTTGGGTAAAATTTTCCAACTTCGGAAAATCACATTTCAATTCATTTCACCAACTTTCCTTTCAAACCGAATTTCAAGCCAATCAGACGAAAAATAGTTATTTATGCAGAATTTTCCGGGAATTTTCCGACCGTCAGGTCAAATTTTCTAACTTCGGAAAATCAAATTTCAATTTATTTCACCTACTTTCCTTTCAAACCGAATTTCAAGCCAATCGGATGAAAAATAGATTTTTTCATGCAGAATTTTCCGACCGTTGGGTCAAATTTTCCAACTTCGGAAAATCACATTTCAATTCATTTCACCTACTTTCCTTTCAAACCGAGTTTCAAGCCAATCGGATGAAAAATAGATTTTTTCATGCAGAATTTTCCGACCGTTGGGTCAAATTTTCCAACTTCGGTAAATCACATTTCAATTCATTTCACCTACTTTCCTTTCAAACCGAGTTTCAAGCCAATCGGATGAAAAATAGATTTTTTCATGCAGAATTTTCCGGGAATTTTCCGACCGTCAGGTCAAATTTTCCAACTTCGGAAAATCACATTTCAATTCACTTCACCTACTTTCCTTACAAACCGAGTTTCAAGCCAATCGGATGAAAAATAGATTTTTTCATGCAGAATTTTCCAGGAATTTTCCGACCTTTGGGTCAAATTTTCAAACTTCGGAAAATCACATTTCAGTTTAAATCACCTACTTTCCTTTCAAACCGAATTTCAAGTCAATCGGATGAAAAATAGTTTTTTGCATGCAGAATTTTCCGGCCATTTTCCTCGTGGTCGGATTTTCCAAAATCGGGAAAACACGGGTCGAATTATTTCGCGTACTAAGCTTACAAACCAAGTTTCAAGTCAATCGGGTGAAAAATAACAATTTTCCCATACAAACTTTTCCGACGCTTTTCCGACTTTTCCAGGTGAAATTTTCCAAAACCTCGTCTTAGTACGCACTTTCACCACCAATGGAAACTCCTGTGAAAATTACAGCCCTCTATCTCTTACCGTTTGGGCTCTGCGATGATTGCCAATCAGTCAGTCAGTCAGTCAGTCAGTGAATCAGTCAGGACACTCTCTTTTATATTTTTAGAGACTAGCAAATAACCCGTCGCGCTTCGCTGCGCCTTCAATAGTACAACAACGCACACTCACTTACCACCCATTTCCCACCCACATCCCACACACATCCCTACTACTTCCCACCCACATCCCACCCACATACCACCCACTTACCGCCCTTTCCCGCCCACATACCACCCACATCTCAACTACTTCCCCCCCCACTTACCGCCCACATCCCGCTCACATTCCACTCACATCCCTCCCTCATCCCCCCACTTCCCGCCAATTTCACGCCCACATCCCACCCACATACCACCCGCTTCCCGCCCATTTCCCGCCCACATCCCACCCACATCCCTCCCACATCCCACCCACACCGCATCCACTTCCCACTACATTCCACACACTTTACATCCACTTTCCACCCACATCCCACCCATATCCCAGTGGGCTTTCCGGCGGTATTTCCAACATCGGAAAATAAAAACAAAAATCAATTCCGATTTTGACCTTTCAAACCGAGTTTCAAGTCAATCGGATGAAAATAGTTTTTTGCATGCTGAATTTTCCGACCATTTTCCTCGTGGGCGGATTTTCCGACATTAAAAAATCACATTTCAAATTATTTCGTATTTTGTCCTTACAAACCGAGTTTCAAGCCAATAGGATGAAAAATAGATTTAACCATGCAGAGTTTTCCGACCGTCAGGGCAAGTTTTCCAACTTCGGAAAATCACATTTCAATTTATTTCACCTACTTTCCTTTCAAACCGAGTTTCAAGACAATCGGATGAAAATAGTTTTTTGCATGCTGAATTTTCCGACCATTTTCCTCGTGGGCGGGTTTTCCTACATTGAAAAATCACATTTAAAATTATTTCGTATTTTGTCCTTACAAACCGAGTTTCAAGCCAATCGGATGAAAAAAAGTTGTTTTCATGCAGAATTTTCCTGGAATTTTTTGACCGTCAGGGCAAATTTTCCGTCTTCGGAAAATCGCATTTCAAACTATATCGTATTCCATCCTTTCAATCCGAGTTTCAACCCAATCAGATGAAAAAAAAATTTTTTATGCAGAATTTTCCCGCCATTTTCCTCTTGGGCGATTTTTCCAACTTCGGGAAAACACGTGTCGAATTGTTTCGCGTACTAAGCTTATAAATCAAGTTTCAAGTCAATCGGATAAGAAATAACATTTTTCCCATACAAACTTTTCCGACGCTTTTCCGAATTTTCCGGGTGGAATTTCCAAAGCCCCGTCTTAGTACGCACTTTCACCACCAACAGAAACTCCTGTGAAAATTACAGCCCTCTATCTTTTACCGTTTGGACTGTGCGATGATTGCCAATCAGTGAATCAATCAGTCAGTGAATCAGTGAATCAGGACACTCTTTTATATATAGAGAGACTAGCAAATAACCCGTCGCGCTTCGCTGCGCCTTCAACAGTATAGAACCAACGCACACCCACTTCCCGCCCACATCCCACCCACATCCCACACACTTCCCACCCACATCCCACACACTTTCCGCCCACATCCCACCCACTTCCCGCCCTCTTCCCGTCCACTTCCCACCAATTATCCGGCCAAATCCCACCCACATCCCACCCACTTCCCGCCCACGCCCACATACCATACAGTGGACATCCCGGCGGTATTTCCAACATCGAAAAATAAAAACAAAAATGAATTCTCATTTTGACCTTACAAACCAAGTTTCAAGTCAATCGGATGAAAAATAGTTATTTTGCATGTAGAATTTTCCGGGAATTTTCACGCCTGGGGGCGGATTTTCCGACATTGAAAAATCACATTTCAAACTATTTCGTATTCTGTCCTAACAAACCGAGTTTCAAGCCAATCGGATGAAAAATCGTTGTTTTCATGCAGAATTTTCCGGGAATTTTCCAACCGTCAGGTCAAATTTCCCATCTTCAGAAAATCGCATTTCAAACTATTTTACATACTTTCCTTTCAAACCGAACTTCAAGCCAATCGGATGAAGAATAGATTTTAGCATGCAGAATTTTCCGGCCATTTTCCTCGTGGGCGGATTTTCCGACATTGAAATTTCACATTTCAAATTATTTCGTATTCTATCATCACAAACCGAGATTCAAGCCAGTCTGATGCAAAATAGTTTTTGTTTATGCAGAATTTTCCGGGAATTTTCCGACCGTCAGGGCAAATTTTCCAACTTCGGAAAATTACATTTCAATTTAATTCACCTACTTTCCTTTCAAACCGAATTTCAAGCCAATCGGATGAAAAAGAGTGTTTTGCATGCAGAATTTTCCGGCCATTTTCCTCGTGGGCGAATTTTCCGACATTGAAAAATCACATTTCAAACTATTTCGTATTTTGTCCTTACAAACCGAGTTTCAAGCCAATCGGATGAAAAATAGTTTTTTTCATGCAGAATTTTCCGGGAATTTTCCGACCGTTGGGTCAAATTTTCCAACTTCGGAAAATCACATTTCAATTCATTTCACCTACTTTCCTTTCAAAGCGAATTTCAAGCCAATAGGATGAAAAATAGTTGTTTTCTTGCAGAATTTTCCGGGAATTTTCCTCGTGGGCGGATTTTCCAAAATCGGGAAAACACGTGTCGAATTATTTCGCTTACTAAGCTTACAAATCAAGTTTCAAGTCAATCGGATGAAAAATGGCATTTTTCCCATACAAACTTTTTCGACGCTTTTCCGACTTTTCCGGGTGGAATTTTCCAAAACCCCGTCTTAGTACGCACTTTCACCACCAACAGAAACTCCTGTGAAAATTACAGCCCTCTATCCCTTACCGTTTGGGCTGTGCGATGATTGCCAATCAGTGAATCAGTGAATCAGTCAGGACACTCTCTTTTATAGATATAGAGACTAGCAAATAACCCGTCGCGCTTCGCTGCGTCTTCAATAGTACAACAACGCACACTCACTTACCACCCATTTCCCACCCACTTCCCGCCCACATACCACTCACATCCCACCCACTTCCCGCCCACATACCACCCACTTACCGCCCACATCCCACCCACATACCACCCACTTACCGCCCTTTCCCGCCCACATACCACCCACATCTCAACTACTTCCCCCCCCCTTTTTCCCGCCCACTTACCGCCCACATCCCGCTCACATTCCACTCACATCCCTCCCTCATCCCCCCACTTCCCCCCAATTTCCCGCCCACTTACCGCCCACATCCCGCTCACATTCCACTCACATCCCACCCTCATCCCCCCACTTCACGCCAATTGCCCGCCCGTTTCCCGCCCACATAAACATCCCACCCATATACCACCCACATCCCACCCACTTCCCACCCTCCGGCGTCCACTTCTCGCCCACATACCACCCACTTCCCGCCAATTTCCCGCCCACTTAACGCCCACATCCCACACACTTCCCGCCAATTTCCCGCCCACTTACCGCCCACATCCCGCTCACATTCCTCTCACATCCCACTAGGGTTGCCGAATATATTTAAAATATCGTATCTTTTAAAACATCGATATATCGATATAAATGATATTTTAATTTTTTTCCTGTTTAAAGCTTAGTATACACTTCCACCAAAGACTCGCCAAAACAAAAATACCAAAAGTGACAATTCTTTTGTTTTGGGACAATGTGACCAGATATTAAGATGTATGCATGTAAAATGATCACTTTGCCAAGACCGTAGCTTTTGGTTTAAATTTAGACTATAAGTTTTACAATTAATAAATACAAGTTATTAACATGCGTTCTTCATGGCCAAACCCTGGCTACTGGGCCTGATGAGCAGATATGACACTTTTGCAATGTTTTAATTCATAGTTATAACCCAGTTTAAGTATGATTGAAGTCTCACGGTGTTTTGTACCTTACTTTGAATATTGCGCTCAATCATTGATGGGAAAATTATCCAAATTTCACCCGATTACGCATATTTGTGTATCGGCAATGTCCGATACCTCTTGAAATAATTAAAATTAATTATTCAGGGAGCCATCGATAAAAATACAAAAACTACGGATCTAGTATTTTATCGGTATTTAATCGAGGCCTTTTTGTTTTGAGTGTGGACTGCCACCAAAGAGACTGCCAAAGGATTTTGGCACAAAAATTTTTGTGAGTTTTTTTTATATGGAGTTTTTTGTTTTGGCGAGTCTTTGGTGGAAGTGTATACTAAGCTTAAGGCCTGTATCCAGCACTGCGGAAAATTCCTGTCAGGAATTTGTTAATTATTTCTTGTGTGTGTGGAACATAACTAAAACAGTGTTACCATGCACCTCAGAGGTGGAACGTCACTCTGATCAATCAGCTGTTTGGCACTGTTAACTATTTTAATTTAAATACATTTAAAAAATATAAATAATATTTTCTGAATAAGGCCTGCTGCTCGAAGTATGCGCTACATACTTTATACTAGGGGATGATAAACCAATGGCATGACATTAAGTAGTGGGATCCGGATGGCACACAACATCACTGCAGCATGTTGTTATCTGCATAACTTTATAATGATGTTATCCCCAAAGTAGTACATATGACTTCTTGGTTGGTCGCCAATCAAATGAAGTCTTTTATCGTCGGATACAAGATACATTCGTATTTACATTAAGGATTTTGTCAACTTAGTGGCCAGATCATTACCTTATCTTTGGAAGATGGGCGAACCGCTGGAACATAGCTGTTAATCGTTCAAAGAGTCAACACGATTGCTATGAGAACCGGACAAGTATCTTGCGTGCGACGCACGCAACGCCAACGGATAACGCCGTTTAATATTTTGGCGTGTCTGAACCGCCGCTAGACCAGTTGCAAATAGTGGCACTGGAGCTCAATTGGCTTCTTAAGCCTCGTAGCGGTGGATCTTGGCGATCCCGTTATGGGGTTCGGAATGATCCACTGCCCTTAAGAGACTATATGTGGTGCTCCTGGTATGAGAGGAATACAACTACATACCGCGGTGTGGACGCCTTACCATTATGAGCCCAAATTAATATGCACATTAGCAGATATCATAAAAAATTGGTGGCCCACAACCTCTAAATTTGTTGATGATCTGACGACATACACGGACAACATCTCTCCGACCTTTGTGTCTATGAAAGCATCCCTCTGGCGTTTTATCAATTTAGCATCAGTGTGCCCTTGGCACCCTCTACCAATCTTTGCAAGCAAATGGTCATTCAGCCATATGACAGCTCATAACAAAAAAATATAAAAGCATTTTCCTCCAAATTTTTGCTCTTGACATCCAAAATAATTGTTGTCAATATATTCCTGCGCTGTGAGTCAGCTGTTCTCTCCATCCACACACGCTGTCGATATGCCAACTATCGATAACAAATTGTGGATTACGTTCATGTTGCTGGATACACAAGCAAGGAAAACGCAAATTAAAAATTCCAGCCACAGTTTTTTTTATATGAAGTTTGACAGGAATTTTTAGTTTCCGCGGTGCTGGATACCCGGCTTTATACCAAAAAGAGGAAAAACTCTGCCCCAAAATAAAAAGATATAGTCTATATTGGGCAAACATAACAATATTTTTCATGAGATTCGAGTTTTCTATGTATTATACATATTAAATACTTTTAGTTCCAATATTAGGGCTAAATTTTACATGTTTTTTTTTTAAATTCGTGGAAAGAAATCGGGAAGAGATTTTGTAATTCTGTTTTTTGTATTTGATTGTACAATTCATTATAAAAAACACAAAATTAAAAATTTGTGAATGTGAGGGCTGTTCAAAAAGTTCTCGGGATCCAAAGTAGGCTCTTCCAAAAAGATGTGTCGATTGTACCCACCTTTCCGGGATTCACAATTATCAGAAAGCAAAACGGAAGATGGGAAGTTTGTTAGTATGAATGGCATTATCGTCCGAAGCTGAATTGTGAAAATAAAATTGAATTTAAAAAAGTGCGGCCTTTTCACCATTTTTTTTGCAGTCCAGTGTACAAAAAAATAGTCAAATTTTTTCTTTCTCAAAAATTAAGGTGGGGACGGTAGCCACGTTTTAATTCTGCGTCCATAAAGCCCTACATCATCAAAATCGGTTCGGTAGAACTTGAGAAAATGTGGGCACCAGTCCGAAAAACTTTGTTTCGAGATAAATGAGTTTAAAGTTTAAAGTAATTTGAAAATTGTTTTTACCGAAGTCATTGGTCGACAAAAAAAAAAAAAACAATATAATCTAAGGTTTTTTTAAAATCCATTTTGGATTATATTTTTGAATATCTAAGCTATAAAATAATAACAAACAAAAAATTTGGAAAAAAATTTTCTAGACCAGAAGAGGGCCTTAAAAGTCTTTAATTCCAGAATATTCGTCGTGCCAACGCTTGCTTGAAATACTTTTTCGAACACATTACACTTGGCTGTGCTTTTTTTATGTCGCTCTAGTTTGCTTTTATCAAATTTGAATCCATTTTCTGTCTCTTAAATGCGCTTGCGCTCGCTACCCAGATCAAAGAGTTACCAACGCAGAAATATCATAAAATATCCCAAAAAAAAATCGATATTCGATATTTGGTCAAAAAAAAAATCACTATATAAATATATCAGTTTTAAAAAATATTATCGATATATTGATATTTTGATATATTTTGGACAACCCTACATCCCACCCTCATCCCCCCACTTCCCGCCAATTTACCGCCCACATCCCACCCACATCCCACCCACATCTCACCCACATCCCTCCCACATCCCACCTACATCGCTCCCAATTCCCGCTTCATTCCACACACTTTACATCCACTTACCACCCACTTTCAACCCACATCCCAGTGGGCTTCCCGGCGGTATTTCCAACATCGGAATATAAAAACAAAATTTAATTCCGATTTTGACCTTTCAAACCGAGTTTCAAGACAATCGGATGAAAAATAGTTTTTTGCATGCAGCATTTTCCGACCATTTTCCTCGTGGGCGGATTTTCCGACACTGAAAAATCACATTTCAATTTATTTCGTACTTTGTCCTTAAAAACCGAGTTTCAAGCCAATCGGATGAAAAATAGTTTTATTCATGCAGAATTTTCCGGGAATATTCCGACCGTTGGGTCAAATTTTCCAACTTCGGAAAATCACATTTCAATTCATTTCACCTACTTTCCTTTCAAACCGAATTTCAAGCCAATCGGATTTTTTTTATGCAGAATTTTCCCGCCATTTTCCTCGTAGGCGGATTTTCCAAAATCGGGAAAACACGTGTCGAATTATTTTGCGTACTAAGCTTTCAAACCAAGTTTCAAGTCGAACGGATAACAAATAACATTTTTCCCAAACAAACTTTTCCGACGCTTTTCCGACTTTTCCGGGTGGAGTTTTCCAAAACCCCGTCTTAGTAGGCACTTTCACCACCAACAGAAACTTCTGTGAAAATTACAGCCCTCCATCTCTTACCGTTTGGGCTGTGCGATGATTGCCAATCTGTGAATTAGTGAATCAGGACACTTTCTTTTATATATATAAGAGACTAGCAAATAACCCGTCGCGCTTCGCTGCGCCTTCAATAGTACAACAACGCACACTCACTTACCACCCATTTCCCACCCACATGCCACCCACTTCCCGCCCACATACCACCCACTCCCACCGTCTTTCCGCCGTCCACTTCCCGCCCACATCCCACCCACTTCCCGCTAATTTCCCGCCCACTTACTGCCATCAACCCGCCCACATCCCACCCACATCTCACCCACTTCCCGCCAATTTCCCGCCCACTTCCCGCCAATTTCCCACATCTCACCCACTTCCCGTCAATTTCCCGCCCACTTACCGCCCACATACCGCTCACATTCCACTCACATCCCAACCTCATCCCCCCACTTCCCGCCCACATGCCACCCACATCCCACCCACTTCCCGCCAATTTCCCGCCCACTTACCGCCCACATCCCACCCACATCTCACCCACTTCCCGCCAATTTCCCGCCCACTTACCGCCCACATCCCGCTCACATTCCACTCACATCCCACCCTCATCCCCCCACATCCCACCCATTTCCCGCCCACATACCACCCGCTTCCCGCCCATTTCCCGCCCACATCCCACCCACATCCCTCCCACATCCCACCCACATCGCTCCCAATTCCCGCTACATTCGACACACTTTACATCCACTTACCACCCACATCCCAGTGGGCTTCCCGGCGGTATTTCCAACATCGGAAAATAAGAACAAAAATTAATTCCGATATTGACCTTTCAAACCGAGTTTCAAGACAATCGGATGAAAAATAGTTTTAGCATGCAGAATTTTCCGACCGTTTTCCTCACGGGCGGATTTTCCGACATTAAAAAATCACATTTCAAATTATTTCGTATTTTGTCCTTACAAACCGAGTTTCAAGCCAATCGGATGAAAAATAGTTGTTTTCATGCAGAATTTTCCGGGAATTTTTCGACCGTTCGGTCAAATTTTCCAACTTCGGAATATCACATTTCAAACTATTTCGTATTTTGTCCTTTCAAACCGAATTTCAAGCCAATCGGATGAAAAATAGTGTTTTGCATGCAGAATTTTCCGGCCATTTTCCTCGTGGGCGAATTTTCCGACATTGAAAAATCACATTTCAAATTATTTCGTATTTTGTCCTTACAAACCGAGTTTCAAGCCAATCGGATGAAAAATAGTTTTTTCATGCAAAATTTTCCGGGATTTTTCCGACCGTTGGGTCAAATTTTCCAACTTCGGAATATCACATTTCAAACTATTTCGTATTCTGTCCTTTCAAACCGAATTTCAAGCCAATCGGACGAAAAATAGTTTTTTGCATGCAGAATTTTCCGGCCATTTTCCTCGTGGGCGAATTTTCCGACATTAAAAAATCACATTTCAAATTATTTCGTATTTTGTCCTTACAAACCGAGTTTCAAGCCAATCGGATGAAAAATAGTTGTTTTCATGCAGAATTTTCCGGGAATTTTTCGACCGTTCGGTCAAATTTTCCAACTTCGGAATATCACATTTCAAACTATTTCGTATTTTGTCCTTTCAAACCGAATTTCAAGCCAATCGGATGAAAAATAGTGTTTTGCATGCAGAATTTTCCGACCGTTTTCCTCACGGGCGGATTTTCCGACATTAAAAAATCACATTTCAAATTATTTCGTATTTTGTCCTTACAAACCGAGTTTCAAGCCAATCGGATGAAAAATAGTTGTTTTCATGCAGAATTTTCCGGGAATTTTTCGACCGTTCGGTCAAATTTTCCAACTTCGGAATATCACATTTCAAATTATTTCGTATTTTGTCCTTACAAACGGAGTTTCAAGCCAATCGGATGAAAAATAGTTTTTTTCATGCAGAATTTTCTGGGAATTTTCCGACCGTTGGGTCAAATTTTCCAACTTCGGAAAATCACATTTCAATTCATTTCACCTACTTTCCTTTCAAACCGAATTTCAAGCCAATAGGATGAAAAATAGTTGTTTTCATGCAGAATTTTCCGGGAATTTTCCTCGTGGGCGGATTTTCCAAAATCGGGAAAACACGTGTCGAATTATTTCGCGTACTAAGCTTACAAATCAAGTTTCAAGTCAATCGGATAAAAAATAAAATTTTTCCCATACAAACTTTTCAGACGCTTTTCCGACTTTTCCGGGTGGAATTTTCCAAAACCCCGTCTTAGTACGCACTTTCACCACCAACAGAAACTTCTGTGAAAATTACAGCCCTCTATCTCTTACCGTTTGGGCTGTGCGATGATTGCCAATCAGTCAGTGAATCAGTCAGTGAATCAGTCAGTGAATCAGTCAATCAGGACACTTTCTTTTATATATATAGAGACTAGCATAGTACCCGTTGCGCTTCGCTGCTTGTCATTAGATCTAGTGTGTAAATAAGGAGAGTGTTCGCATAACCTTTAAGATTTTTTTAAGTGTTTTTTAATACGGACTGTTTTTTAATATAAATAAAAAACTTAAATGTATTTTCACAAAAAACAATTATTTATTAAAAAATGTTTCCTCATTTCCACACCACCGCAGAGGTAGAGGATTTGGCGCGTTTTTTTTAAGTGGTTAATCCCCAATAGGCCTAGCCAACTAAATCTTGTTAAAATTTGCTTCTTAAGAAATTTTTAACAAACTTAGCATGTACATTTAGGTAGTTACTTAAATTTTTCACTATTTTCGTTGTAAAACCTCACTGTATACAACATTTTTCGATTTGCCATCGGGTGCAAGAATCATTAAACTGCTAGCGGAGCTAACTCTTGAACAGGCCACATAAAACTGCAGCAATCCTCTCTAAGATCTAGTCCAGCTAACTTTAAAGTCTGTTCCTGTGACTTATTTATTGTCATAGCAAAGCAGACTTTGATTGGAAATTGCAATCTTTTGAACTGAAATGGAAGGTTTGATGGTATGAGTGGGATTCTTGGTATAAAACAACCAGTAAAAACTGTGGCTTTAATAACATAGGTGTGAAGTGCTTTCACTTGTAATCTCGTACCATTACAAAATTTTGGTAGATTAAGATTTCGTAACAACATTACGGGTGCACCAACCTTAAGAGTAAGATTATGTAAGGGAAGACCTGGTGGGTTTTGAGCGTTAAGGAACTCGACTGGATAGTGAACTGCATCTTCAACTTCTACAACGGAGTCGATGGACTTGTATTGAACTTCTTCACCATTAAATGAATTTAATAGTAAATCATTTATATTGGTAGCACTTTCATTTTTTGAAGTTAAAATTGCTCGTTCAGATAACCAATCTAAAGACTTTGCATGGATATTGGATATATCTGGAAATATTTTTGAGATGAGCTCTTTCGCATCTGCTACTACAGTACCCAAACATGATGGGATAGTTATTTTGCCCTCAGACATTGGATATACTCCATCTCCAATTTTAAGTAGGATTTCTGCAAAATTACCAGCAGAAGTATAGCCATTTAGATGCACTCTCATATTTTTTGTTAGTGCAAGTTTTTGAATCTTAGGCCATAAAAATGAGGATTTCAAGCAGGACTTAATTTCATCTGCTTTCGATCCCCTAGGCACTATTGGAAGTGTTTGGCGAAGATCTCCGGCCAAAAGGACTGTAACTCCTCCCATTAGGAGGTCATTATCACGTATGTCCTTTAATGTTCTATCTAAGGCTTTAAATCCGCCCTTGTGGGCCATAGTGCATCATCCCAAACAATTAATTTGCAATCTTTGAGAACCTTGGCCATATTGCTTTGTTTTGAAATGGAGCAATATGGTATTTCGACATTTATTAAATCGAAAGGAAGTTAAAATGCTGAGTGTGCTGTCCGACCTCCGTTAAGCAAAGTGGCAGCTGTACCAGATGACGCTACAGCCAGGGCAATTTTCCGATATTGCCGTACTTTCGCTAACAACAAATTTATTAAAAACGTTATGCCTGTACCACCAGGTGCATCTAAGAAAAAAATTTCTCCAATTACTGATTCAACGCTTTTTAATATTTTGTCGTATACCTTAGTTTGCTCATCTGTCAGCAAATGTTCGTTATTATTAACAATAGTATCATTGTTTTCATAACTAATTTCTCTGAGGTATTCTTTATTTAGCAGCACATCATCGGTTCTACTTGGCTTTGCCAGTCCGTACTCTGCTAAATTTTGTCCCCCTATAGATAATACTATATCTTCAATGAGGATAAGACTCTTATTGTAAACTTTATCCATAAATGGATCAATATTACCGTCTGTCGACAACTTTATTTCATTTAATATGTCTTCTGAGAGGCTTTCTTTATACTTATTCCAAAGACTTAATGCATCAGATATTTGACAAAATACTAACATTATTGAAAAAAGCTCTCGTAATTTCTTTGGAAATTGGCGTATTACAGCCTCCGCCAAGGTGGAGTCCCAGTGCGTGTCATCCTCAAGTAAGCCTAAGGCTTTGCAAGCTAATTGAAATGTGTCATAAGTGACACCATTAACAGTCTTAAGATCTCTAAATGAGGTTGGACCACGCACTTCATGGAGCAATAGTCTCAAATAATAACACTCTATGTTTTTGGGATGTACAGTGTACACTCTACCCAAGGCTGCACTCTTTTTTACTCCAGGAAAGTTTACCACATTAGAACCGAGCTTTCTTCGTTGAAACTTCTTATTTTTCCATGTGAAATATGATGGAACTTCAACATAATGAAGTGTTTTGGCAAGGTTGTCAATTTTGCATAGCTCAAAGAAGGCTAACAGGGTCGTTGTCGATGGGTTGCTTAGCTTATCAGCTAACCGATCGGGGTTATTTGGATTGCAATAAATACGTTGACCGTTTTCTAAGTGCACAGCCAAATGAGTGATAGCAGGAGACCTTTCATGTATGGCATATCCAAAGATTCTCCATACGGCTTCTTAACTGCTTATGTATCTACCATTTTCATAAATTTGAACCTCATTTTTTGGTTTTCAACCGTAAACGATGCTTGATCGCTGCCCTTGTTAACATATTTGCAAATATATTTTATGGACTTTACAGAGCTGCAGTACTCAATATTTATGTGGGCCTCAAATGTACGTGAGAGTACACAATTGAAGGGTACAACCCAACGGTTATTTATTTCTTTACGATTTATTTCAACAATAAAACCACCATCAGCTGGTGCTCTTCGTCGGTATTGAGGATAGCCATCTTTTCCGGTGACAGTTTCTTCTAAAAACTGTCGAGGAAATCTTTTGCTGCACTTTCCCTCTTTCATACAGGGTGACTTACGATTAGATGTTCCACAGGGCCCGTGAATCATATTAGCCTTGACAATTTCATATAACAGAGGATCCTTTTTAGGATCAGGTATTTCTGCACAGATAATTGCATCTATTTGATCAGGCTTAATGTGATTCTCTAACCAAAGTAGTATGTGGACATGAGGCAAGCCACGCTTATGCCATTCTACAGAGTACATAAAGCATTGCACTTTTCCAAACAATGCACCTTTTGTTAATAATGACATTAAGGCTTTGACCTTTAGATGAAAAACTCGCGCAATAATGTCATGACGATCGTGAGACTTTTGTCCTTTAAATATTGCATTTTGTATATCCCTCCATTGGGGATTACAGGTAAATGTAATAAAAAGATGAGGACGACCGTAATGTCGAACATACGTCATGGCATCCTGAGTTTTCTCATGCATATATCGCGCCGAGCCAGTAAACGAAGATGGTAAGATTACCATTTGACCGATCTGGGCAGGATCAGTATCTTGCCTACCAATAGCATCTTAAAGATGCATATAACTGTCAGTTCTAAGGCGCGCTTGACTGTTGCGAATAAAATTAAGCCTTTCGGTTTCAATTTTCGCATACATGTCTACCAAAAACTGACTGAAAAGGGCACGACAGTAAAGCAAATGATTTGTTTCAGAATGTCGACACATGATTCTATAACTGTAAAAGTTCATTGCTGACACCATATTTTTTTAGATTTTTTCTTGACATTGGGTCACATTGAGGTATATCGACCGAATAGCCATCCTCTCCATAAGGAAATAGCATTGGGTACCGCAAAGCGTCGTAAGAACGATGTACTTCACTTATTCGGTGCAATTGATTGTTATGACTCTCAATAACAATATCTCGCTTCTTAAACTGCTGTCCGACTATTAGTAAGGCTACTTCGCTTTCTCGGGGTGCATTAAAACGACCCCTATGAGCCCCAGCTGGTGCTCTATCAGCGTGTATTAACATTTTGTAGTCTTTGCAATCTTTTGGCAGTTTGTCAAGAGCAAGTTTAAAATCATTTACGTATGAATTACTCTCACGTAGCATGGATTGCAGTTGCTTAACTATATTCACATTCACATCTGAAATATTTTTACATCTCAGTTGCGCTTCCTTGTCATCCTCACCAACAAAATATAACTGTTCTAACTGTCACCAACTGAAGAAACTGTTCTTCTTTTTGAGAGTTTGGCCAAAGACTACCAACTAAGTGATAGACTTGACCCTGCACTTTGAAGGTTGGCATAAATCCATCGTTTACAATTCTTCTGCTACTAAACGACGTCATTTGAAAGCAGCAGTTGTATTTCCTAATACGGTCTATATAAAATGGCCATGGCTGGGATGGTCACCTAGTATGAGACTCTTAATTGGTTCAGGTAAAGCTTTAAAAGGAAGAAGTTGTACTTTTCCATCTTTGCAGCTCATACCTTTAGTCTCATCTTTCCATTTAAGAGCATCACAGAATTGACATTTGTAATCCATTAGACCTAGTTGAATAACTTTATCTGTGTTATATGCCGTTTCGGGATCGTACAATAGGCCAGAGTTTGCTTTAACTCTTCATGGACGCAGGCGTGTTTCTGCTCTTACTGTAGGATTCTGTGCCTCATACCTTGTTACTGCAGCTCGATGCAATTCAGGATTCTGAGCCTGATATTTCTTCGCTGCAGCTAGGTTCACCTCAGGATACTGAGTCTGATATTTTTTAGCTGCAGCTTAATGAACCTCAGGATTTTGAGCCTGATATTTCTTCGCTACAGCTAGGTTCACCTCAGGATACTGAGTCTGATATTTTTAGTGCAGCGAGCACTGGATTTTGAGCCTGATATTTTTAGCTGCATCATTAAGCTCATTGCGATGCTTAGACCGATACTTTTCAGATGCAACCTTACGCTGCTTTTTTCTGGTTACATCAGAAAATCTAGCCCTTTTTTAATAGCTCTATTCTTTTCGCCTGTTTTAGATATATTTTGAAGTCAAACATCTTCGTTAGGCAAGCTTTCAGAAGGAATGTAAACATCAAAATGCCCATTTGATAAGTCTCCGGTGAACCGCAGTCTTTGCACAGGGTTTTCACAACTTCCGAAGTTTTCTAAATTGTTTCCATTTTGAAACACTTCAATAAAAACTGGTCGCTGGTTCTCCAGCTGCCATTAACTCGCATGTGGTCCCATATGTGTTGGGCCGCATCATTTCGCTTTCATACATTGCCGGTGTACTATACATATTTCCTTCAGAATTAAAGGTGTACACAGAAAAATGATCCCATCGGTTAATAACACTGTGCAACACTAAAAAGTTGATACGGTTGAGACCAAAAAATTCTGAAAGGGTGTGATGGTAGTATTAAAACCCTGCCTGGGTTTGGTCTGATTAGCTGCCGTTTTCTTTTTATTGACCTTTGAACTTTTTAGCTTCAGTGTAGGATTAATGATGTCGGATGACAATATCTTATAGCTGCCATAGGAACTATCGGTCGAAAAGTGTGTCTTCGTGAGAAAAACTTTTTATTTTATAATGTAAACGCCTCTTGCTTCAGCAATAATTAGTTTTTAATTTTTTAACTATAAATAAAACAATATGCATTAAAAAAATATATATATATTTTTATTGTTTCTTGCTATATTCAACATCAGCATATAAAAGAGGATGTACATTAGACTGTCCCTTAAAAATAGATTTCAAAATACCGGGCGGAAAAAAGTTTCGTTATAGTCCCAACAGATATAATTGTTAGTTAATTAATTAGTAAGATATAAAAGTTTGGCAGCAATCGGACTTCATTTAGTGGAGCGCCCCCTCAAAATCGAATATTTTATTTAATCTCAAAAATTTGTATTCTTTAGGGCAATATCATAGCAACATTTTAAATGTAAATGTTGGATATTTAGAGCATATCTCGTATATATTATTTTATCTTAAAACCAAAAAAAATTACAAAAATTTGCTTTTAGATATGATTCTCACCAAATTTATTCTCAAAATTTCTAAAATGAATATTCAAAATGTTGCTATGATATTCCGCTAAAAGGATTTAGGGAGAAATAACACTTTAACAAAAACTTGAAAATATTAGACATTAAATCCGAAACTAATCTCAGAAAAATAAATGAAATTTTGAAAAATTGGCCGATTTGATTTGATTTAAGTTTACGCTCAAAATGAAGTCGGATTGCTGCCAATCTTATTACTATATCTATTACGACTAAATCGAAACTTTTATAAGGGCTAGTCTAATGTATATATGTATCTTAGTAAATTTTAATCTTTGGTATATCCGTCTTATAGGCTAATCATACTGAGCACATCTAGCATCGAACATTATCATGTTTGTAACATGTTGCTATTGGAAAATTAGACAAAACAAAAAATTGAAAATGTTGACATAGGAAAAATGTTTCCCTATTACTTAATATAAAATGCCTAAATAAAATACTCTGATGCTAGATGTGCTTTTGTGATTAATCTATAAACGAGAAATCGTAAGAATTGATTTATATTCTGGGAAAATATAAAACTAAAATTTTTTTTTTTCAATAAATACTTAAAAACTGTGAATATTTGTTCACGTTTAATATAATAAAGATTCCCATATAATAATCATTACTACGGTTCCTAGTCAGCGAGTCGGTTTTAAAGTGGCTTACAACCGGTTCATTACTGGCTGAAAGCCATATCACAGAAGTTTTCGGTCTGAAAGTGAAGTTTGTTTAGTAGATTGGCGGCAGGTGACCGCCAACTTGACTAAAAGTATTACACAGATGTTACAAATAAAGGACTAAGATAGGAGCGAAACTTTCATTTTGAATTTAAATGCGCTTAATTGAAATTAGTGGTTCGTTTAACCCGCATTCTTTACATGATGATATATTTTGTTATACATGTTTTTGCAGTCTTACGTTTTGAGGTCACATCAAGTTACCGTGCTATTCACAAAAAATTTTAAATTACTAAAATCAAAAGACGTTCATCAAAATATATTTTGATGTTAAGGATGTGGGTTTAAACGAACAACTAATTTCAGTTCTGCACCCCACAATTCAAAAGGACAGTTAGCTTTCTTTTTGGTCCAAGTACTTGTAAGTTTGTGAAAACATAAACATAACTTTTCGCAAAAGTATGGAAAATAGTCAGGTTTTTTTTGAAAAAAAGTATAATGACCTGTTCCGAACTTCGAGTCGTCTTAAATGCTTACGTGTATTTCAAATTGAACTTGGATTAATTTAAATGTAAGTGGTTTATTGGAATGATTTCGCTTGGGATTGAGCAATCGGATTCAGCTGCTCAAACAATTCTGAGTTCTTTTTTTTTCTGACTATTATTAATATTAAATTCAATTTCCAAATACCAACGCTTAAATGAAAACTAACTCGAAATTCAGAACTAGGCCGTTAAATTTAGTGCTCTTAAAAATCTTGACATTTATAGTTCCTCACAAGCTTTCTGCTTTTTGGCCTCTGAATTGGCTTTGTATACTCTATTTTTGGCTCTTTCAAAAGCACTCCGGACATCCCGTATGTAGTTTTCAAACGTGTATCCGTCGACCCGTTGAGATTCTGCAAAAATAAGGAAAATTTGTTTAATAATTGCAATGTTTTGCAAACAGACGTTATCCGGCTAAAGGTCAGGCTGAGTGAAGAACAAATTGGAATTTTTCAGACACCAATAGGCTCATCACACTGAGCACACTTATATCCAACATCCTGATTTTAAATGCTTAATTTCCATTTGGCATGCAAAAATTCTTAAGGTTTTGTTTCGTAAAAATGTTACGTCGGCCGATGTGTAATAGGTACATGCTGCGAAGTCGGCTAATTCTGCCATTGTACATATTTATGATTCAGGATTTGGATGTTAGATGCACAGAAAAAAAAAGATCACGATATTTAGTATCAAGCTGATATTTTTTAGTATCAAATCGGCCTTCATCTGAAAAATACCCAGACGATATGCTCGAATATATCACTTTTACATTTCGATCATATCAAAGTGATATTTTTTCAGATCAAAAATGTGATATTTGCAAATATCAATGATATATTTTTAAAGTATCAAAGTTATATTTTTAAAATACCAGTGGGACCATATTAGTTTCAAATATATATTTAAAATATCAAAAGGGCATTATAAGTTGAAGTACCTATTTGTTTATTTATTATTATAAAATTGAATCTTTATTTTTATAATACATATTTCAAATCTCTTTCTGGAAAATTCTGCTCCATGTGGCTGGAAGAAATGTAATTTAGGCGGTCCATATCAAGTCCACACTCTAGAAAAATGTAAATTGTACAATTAATTTATTAAGAAGAATAATTATTTCAATACAAAACTTACCAAATAATTTTCCGTAAACACAATTGTCAAGCTCAAGCTTTGGTGACAGTACCAAAAGTCTTATTTTCCATTTAAACTGAAAAGGTTTTAAAAATAAAATAAAAAATTAATAAAGATTAATTTAAACTCGCCTAAGATTTCCTGTGCACGCGATAACTGTTGTTTCCCCATTTTTCTTACAACGCGGGCACACTATTTTTCTTGCTATGCGTTTTTTTGTTCCTTGCCCTTGAACTTCGAACAGCACACAAGCACACATATCTTTACATGCATATGCAAAAATGCGTACATATATGTAAGATATATCTTAAACACTTTTAGTGACTAAATAAGGGCAACTGTCTATCTACAATTTGTAAGTTTACAAGTACAAATTGCCAGTACAACAAAACACACACATGCAATTGACTTTTTAGGTATAGCACTTTTTTCACTTACCTTTCACACGCAATAACACAGAGCGAATGACGAAATTCACAAGAAGAAGCTAGAAACACGCTGCTGACCCGAGGACAACTTCGAACTGCTTCTGAGGAAAAAACGACCGGCACTCGTTTTCGCTCTTGCTGCGGCATAGCAATGGGCGTTGCTGTTGCTTATTTCGAAATAGACTATAGCTGTCTCTCTTTGATTTGAGAAACTCTATGTGTCTCTTTCTGCTTTCAGAATTTCGATGACTACTTAGATCTCAAATCATATCACTAGGGCATTTCGCATATCACATGGATCATTTCTCATTTTAATATAGTATTCTTAGTATCAACTTAATACTACAGGTTCAAATTGATTTTACATAGTTTCACTTTGAGATGAAAACAATGATATTATTGAAATTATATTGAAATACCAACTTGATATTTGATCTTATTTTTTTCTGTGTGTGGTCAGTGTGACTGAATAATTAAATGATTAATGTGAATTTCCCTAGTCTGCTAATATCTATTTACAATAATTAAATTGTATTTGAAAACTTATATTTTTATAGATAATTACCATATAAAGCCGTGTTTAAGCACGCATAAAAGCTTAGTCCAAGCTTCGAAAACTTGTAACGAATTACGTACGGGCGGTTTTTTCGACTTTTGGGGCAACAGGCACGCTTTAATATCCGGCTATGTCTCGTCGGCTTGGGGTGGATATGTTGCTGCCTCCAAAGCATTGCCCTGATCATATTTTTCTCCTATATTAGTGAGCGTGCTTGCGACAATAAAAAGACTAAATTATAACCGGAAGAGAACAAATAATCCAAACACAAACATACACACTTACACTCTAACACATTCGTATTTACAGCCACTGTTGTTGTTGTGGTTGCGCTGGCCCACCCTTCCTTGACCGTTTGCTCCTAAAAGACTTCATAAATTCTGTGAACGATCCCTTCATCCTTCTCACAGGGGCAGCGTTAGCATGAGTTCAACCAAAATTAATTTAATTACGATACATTATAAAAAATGTATTGGCTTAAAACAGACAAAAACAAGTAGTATGTAGACATGTTAAAACTGCTGATTATTACGCTAGTGAAAGACTATTATAAAAAAAATTAAAGTAGATATTTCTAAAATTCAAACAAAATTTAAATTGATAAACAAACGCAAATCATCTGTTGTGCGTATGAGTATGGGTGTCTGATTGCTTAAATGCTTGTAACCTCTCCAGGTATAAATGCGAAGTATTCAAAAGCAAATGCAAAAAAATATAACAAACGCCTAATACAGCGGTTAAGCGCAGGCGCGCAGAAGCATTAGAACGCGCACTTGTCTGCCGGTAAACTTAAAAGAGGAGAGTGGGGGAGGTAACTCCTAGCGAGCTAGACAAAGCAACGGTATCTTTCATATGATTTTTTTTTTGTTTCTTTTCTTTTGCGATTCAATGTGATGTTTTAGGGTTTTAGCATTGGCAAAAATATATGCATTTAAATAATAAAAATTTGGGTTTTGGACTTACTTTTGGTTCTCCACAGTTGAAAGCGCTCCCATTGTACACAGAGAAAAATATCCGTTCGAATTGTAACGAAATCATGAACTTTTGTTGACGATAGTCTGCTAAGCACGCTTTTTCGATATTCATGAACATTCGTTCACAATATGCCATGAACATTTTGTTCTCACACATGAACGGTTAGGGCTTGTGTTATAAACATTTTGTGCTCGTTTCAAGAAGATATTGTTCTCGCTTTGCCGGCGACTAAGATCCAGGAAAAAAAAAATTAACCATAGTTAGGTGAATGTGGAAGTCTCCTCCCTCCAGGGTGGTGTTGGTTACTCGGGAAGGGCACGGAAGGAAGGAAGAGACGACCACAACCCACACACCACCCACACCCACCGCGTTGCAACCCACAACCTTTTCTAAGCTGTAGCTAAATTTTATTAGAATAATTAATTTGAAAATTTTTATGCTTCACCTAGTCTGGGACTTGAACTCAGGACCTTGAAGAGACTGAACGGACGACGTCATTTTAACTCACACGACCATCCAGCTCACGCGCGAGACAGCGACAAAATCAAATTAAGAAATGAATGCTTTCAGAATGAAATGCTTAAGTAAGCATTGAGACTGCCGGACAGATCCAAGCCCTGTGGCTCAGCGGAAAGGCATTCGCTTAGCACGCCGAAGTCCTGGTTTCAAATCCCCGTCGTGTCCTGTTTTTTTTTTAATTTTATTTTTTTTTTAAGTATTTTTAACATTGTCTATATTTTTTACAATGCACTCTGGTCCTATGATATAAATAAATGTTAATAAGCACTGAAATCATAAAATAGCTAAAATATTTATATTTTCATGAACACTTTTTCGCATTTCATGACTACCGTTCATGTTTTATGAACGGAAAAAACAGACCACAATCATGACCATTTGGTTACAATTTTAGAACGGGATATTTTTCTCTGTGTAGATACCGCTGTTAAAAAAAGAATTATAATTAAATGCACATCTGCCTTGCCTCTATGCCGTTTTCTCCGATTCAAAGTCTTTTGGATTTTATAACAAAAAAAAACGAAACAAAATGTTTATGCTTTTGCTGCACTGCCTGACATCTCTTTGAAAATTTGTTTACCCTTTTACAGGTTATTTGGCAGCAGCAAGCAGACTCTCACACTCACTCGCGATAATAAAAATTATTTAAAAACGATCAGAAACAAAAAAAATGATTTAAAACGATTTAAAGGCTACTATTAACAACTAATCCATGCGTAATGGTTTCACTTCGCGTCCGGGCTCAATTAGAAGATTTTATGGTATTAATTAAACGCTCGTCTCACACTTCCGACGCAAGCAAATGATTTTGGGCGACTGATTTGTATATAAAACTTTCTGCCTAGGCTTTGGGCATTGGAGGCGTTTGGTAGTTTAAATGTTAATTCGCTCTTTAGTGAGCCTTGCAGTCGCTGCAGGTTGAAGGTAAGCTTGCGTGCGTTTGATCCCTTTAGAGGCGATGGAAATCAACCTTCCTGGCTTCCGCTTGGGATGAATAAAATTTTGGGCGTTATATGACGCCAAATCCTCCTGTAAAGGCAAAGGAAAATTTTCCTCGTGAGCCTCACTCTGTCAATGACAATTTTTTCTCCCTCAAGTGATGGAGACACCCCCGTTTGCTCCAACTTACCCTGTTGGATCTGGCGTTCACAAAAAGATTTTGAGCGCGCCTTAAGCAGCTCCAAGTTGGTTCTACGCACACTTATAAAAAAATGTCACTTTGGATTTTCCGGGTCCGAAAACTTTTGCTGATTTCTTATTAGTGAAACCGGTTGAATATGAGAAGGAAAAAAAATCAACTTTTCACTGCAGTGGCTTTTTGTGAATGCTTGTGGAGGCGTCCTTCTTCGCCCACGAAACCTCGGTGACGCTGCAGCCCAGCATCTCACCACTCCGCCATTGGAGCAGAGGGAAGCTAGACTCTGTCTCGCTTCACGCTTTCCTTTTCACCCTTGTGGGGGTGCATTGCCTTGACGACAACGGAACTTGCAGCCCAATCCACTCTGCATCCGAACGTGCACCCACACACTGATCCTGCTCGCGCACTTATACGGACGTCCTAATATTTGACTCTTGACGAAAAGCATATACAGTTTTTATACAAAACCTGCTTACTTCGAACTTCGTTTAAAACCAAACCAATGATTACACTGCGTTTTTTCAGCATAAAAAGTCTTCGTATTTTGCCGTTCATTTGTAATATTTTTGTTGTTTCTGAGAAGAGACACGAGGCAACAGTGTTACCCAAACTTTTTAAAGTTATTTGAAGTTGTGGTGGTGATTGTAGGTAATTTTCGTGAGCTCAACACGAATCTGTTTTGGGATAGTCCACCACATTTGGATTTTCGGTAATTTGAGCTTAAAGTTGTATAAAATGCATATTTTGACCGTTTCAGCCACGGGGGGGCAAACCTATTCTTTTGTCTTGACTATATGATATTTTATTATATTATTATTTGTATTGCTTATTATCAACTGATACGCGCGAATCCCGGGCAGTTTTTGACCCCACCTCCCGCCCGACCGAGGGGCGCAGCCACATAACGTGCAGCACGAAAACGCGAATTAAAATTCGATCCCTAAAACCGATATTAAGACGCAAAAAAATCCCTGTTAATCGTTAATGGAATGAAGAAGTGGTATTAACACTGCCTCATTTGAAGAATTCGGAACGTACACAAAGTTGCAAAGGACTGCTGACAGAGGATAACTTTCAATGTCAGTTGAGAGTTGGCCATCTGTCGAGAAAATTCCCAAGCTTATGCTTTGCATGGGAAGCTCGAAGTGCTGGCGCGAATTTTGAAATCTATGACCACTTAAAAAGTATATTCCGTCTTCCAAATAAAATTTAGTTTTGTTTATTGCGTGACCACATTTGAGACAGCAAATGTTATTGGGAAATTTTAGTGACAACTGAAAATCTTTGAAAATGTATCTTACTAAATTACCATGTCTATCAAATTTTGGTCCAATAACTCGAGATGTCGGTTTCGGTATATATCCCGAAAACTTATTTACCATTTGCTCTAAAATTTTATTTGGCTTTTTAATACTTTTTATACCCTTGCAAAGGGTATTATAATTTTGCCCAGAAGTTTGCAACGCATACAAATATTCATTTCCGACCCTATAAACTATATATATTCTTGATCAGGGCGACGAGCTGAGTCGATTGAGCTTTGTCCGTCCGTCTGTCTGTCCGTCTGTCTGTTTCTACGCAAACTAGTCACTCAGTTTTAAAGCTATCCAGCTGAAACTTTGCACATAGTCTTCTTTTTACTGCACGCTGCTAATATGTCGGAACCGACCGGATCGGATGACTATATCTTATAGCTGCCATAGGAACTATCAGTCGAAAAGTGGGTCTTTGTGAGAAAAACTTTTTGTTTTTAATGTAAACGCCTCCCGCTTCAGCAATTATTAGTTTTATATGCTTTTACACAGATTTGGAAGTTTTGGTCAAAATCGGATGACTATATCTTATAGCTGCCATAGGAACTATCGGTCGAAAAGTGGGTTTTATTTAGAACATTTTTTTTGAATCTCTGATGTATTAAAACATTTGCAAGGGTATATAAACTTCGGCAAAGACGAAGTTAGCTTAGCCTTCTCGTTTTGATTTCCTGTAGAAAATTTTCAAATTTATAAGCGGTAAAACTGTTTATAGTACCCAACTCTTTAACACAGTCCACTAAGTGGAGCATATTGTGAACATTATATGTTAAAGATTCAACCGGGTATACTTCATAAAATTGGTTCACGAAGTGGTCAATTAATTGTGCTGCAACGTGAACGTTTTTAGAAAATGTCTTAGACAACAGAAGCCTATATGCACACATAAACAACAGAAAGTGGTAAAAACAGTCATCAGAAACAAATGGTTTTAAGACGACTTGGCCAGTATACAATAAAAACTCCTGTATTTAATGGCTTTTCATCGCGGAAGCTCTTCGAATCCCCTAGGTTTCCTGCCAAACTCAATTGGTAAAAATTGTTTTAAATTTATTAGCTTTTCCGACATGCTTTCCATGTCTGATTTGCTTAATTTGAAACCTAGCGTTTTTCTCTCCACAATTAAATTAAAAATTTTTTTCCAACACCCAAATCCAGCAAATTATGTTAACATTGAGTTTTTAATGGCAAGGGGGGAGGCACGAAAATAAGCCAAGTGGTGCGAGGCATACACCCTGCTACGAAAATCTTAATTTGTTATAAGCGAACCAACAGTAGAGCTGAATACAGTTACATTATTTATTCGCTTACCAACCTGAAGACATTTCATGCACCCATGGAATGAGCTGGTTCCAAGCGAACCGCACATGAAAGCACGGGCAGGTGCATCACAAATAAATGCTCTCAACCTCAACGTCACTTTTTTTCGCCGACCAAAAATGTTTCATTTGTTATTCGGCACAATTCTTCAACAAAATCGTGCATAAATTGCTCTACATTAGCGGGCTTTTGGTTGCCTAAGTAAGATCCAATTAAGAACACGTTACTGTTTGGAATATTATAAAAATATCCCAATATTGGCCAAACAGAAGTTTTAGAACTTTTAAACAAGGGCAATCCATCGACATTTACGTCTAACAATAGTTCACACCCATTAATAATCATATCCTGTATTGAGTTAAAATATGATTGGACGCCAATATGGGTATAGTACCCTGGTGTTACATGGCGAAGTACTATATCAGAAGGAATTTCTTTTAAGAGCCCCTTTGCAGAAACCGGCACTTCAATGTTTTCTGATTTTAGCACTTTTAAAAGTTCTTCAAGCTGTGAACGTGTCACATTATTCTCCTTATACCATTTTACAAGCTTAGTGTGCAAACTAGAGACATTATCTAAACTTGGCTTTGGGTCAACATACGACGATTCGAAGTTTTTTAGGATTTCAGGAATTTCAGGGTCACAAATCCCTAACAGAAATTGGCACAGCAATTTCAGATGCAGACGGACGCTCAGAACCATTAAAAAACAGCCCCCTCTCTGATATCGCTAAGCGATTAATATTGCGCTCCGAAAACCACGATAGCTCATTTTGTAATTTTTTTTTATGCTGAAAAAGAATATATAAATATTTAGTAATAATTTTCATCAAAAAAAGGCAAAGGTAAATTCGTCTGTGCCGAATTTTAAATACACTTCAAGAAGCTCGCTTCAACGAATAGGAACTTAGACCAAACTTCGCATATCATTTCAAAATCATATCTCTCACTTACTTCAATACTGCCATTACTCAAAAAAATCCATTTTGAAAAAATCGCGTTTAAAGTTCTTAAAGCCTTTAACCCAGAAAAAATGATTTTCTTATTTTCGAGTAAATTTAGTAAAATCAGGGACCGTAACAGTTACAATTTTTATTTTAAAAGTCCATAAATTAACTTTTATTGAGGCTGGAATGACACTTTCAATTTTTAGGAACAATTTTAGTCACAATTTTTCATCCATGGGCAAAAGTCGTTGGTGTTAGCGAGTCAAAACATGCTTGAACTCTCCGCAGACTGCTTTAGAAGAGGCTGTAATAATACACAACAGCAAACTTGACCTATTAACAAAAAATTGCGACAATAATTGTCTCTAAATTATTGAAAGTATCATTCCAGCCTTAGTGATTTTTATTTAAGAAATCTGAAATTAACAGTTACTTTGTAAATTTTTTTTATTACGCAGCAAATAACAGTTAATTTTATACTTTTATATAATTTCGTCCCACAATAACAGTTATTCAGAGACTTTTATTTAAAAATGTTATCAATAACAGCTATCACTATGCAACAATTTTTTGATCCCGGGCGAAATTAATGCACTTCAAAGTTGGATTTTTGAAAAATTTTTGATAATTTTTAATTTTTTGCTGCCTTTCATTAAGTTTTTTCAATCTTATCATAAAAATTGCTCAGGTCTCAGGTCTTTAACGAACATTTTTTGCCCTTGGTCATCGAAATCGGATGAAAAATAAACGCTATATTCACAATTAAGTATTGTTTGAGAGTATTGTTTGCTAGTTTTTATACCCGTTACTCGTAGAGTAAAAAGGGTATACTAAAGTCGTGCAAATGTATGTAACAGGCAGAAGGAATCATTTCCGACCATATAAAGTATATATATTCTTGATCAGCATCAACAGCCGAGTCGATATAGCCATGTCCGTCTGTCCGTCTGTCCGTCCGTCCGTCCGTCTGTATGAACACCTAGATCTCAGAGATGGTAAGAGATAGAGGTTTGACATGTATGGGACAAATGCTTCTTTTATCTGCACGCAGATCAAGTTTATTTCAAATTTTGGCCACGCCCCCTCCCGCCCCCGCAATTTGGAAAAATCGTTATATCTCCTACAGTTTTGAAGATAGACGGTTCGTACCTTCTGGAGATAGTTAGTAATTAGCAAAATGAATCAATTTGCCGAAGAAATGACAAAGATCGGATAAACGGTTCTCAAGTTATGAGCACAAAAGTGAACCAAGCACCCAACCCCCTCCCACTCGAAAAAATGTTGCATACTTTTTGGATGGTCACCCTAGGGAACGCAGGAACACTGTTAAGCATGTTTTCCCATGAGTAACGGGTATATCGAAGTCGGTTAGAGCCGACTTTAACTTACGCTCTCGTTTCAATAAGAATAAACGTTGAGCATTAGGAGTTTGTATTGCAGTTCACCAGTGGAAAATCTGTGCCGATCTGAAAGTTGAGCAATGGTGACAGGCTTGCAACAAGGATGGCCAATTTTGTAGTCGGAGAAGATAACGTAAAATTTCCGCCCCTAGTTCAAACAGACAAAATTATTCTCCCTCCGTTGCATATTAAGCTTGGTCTCTTCAAAAACTTCGTTAAAGCTCTCCATAAAAATGAAAATTTTGCGGCATTTGAATTTTTAAAACGACGATTCGCACAACTTTCTGACGCCAAAATCAAAGAAGGCGTATTTGTGGGTCCGCAAATCAAAAAGCTAATGAGCGACAGAGAATTTTACTCGGCACTATCAGCAGACGAGGCAAAAGCATGGGAATCATTTTGCGCAGTAGTGTCTAGTTTTCTGGGAAGCAAAAGAAGTGAGGACTATAAAGAAATTGTTGATGATTTATTGGAAAACTACAAAAAAATTGATATAATCTCAGTCTGTTTTTCATCGAGTTTTTATATTTACCAATTTAATTTTTTTATTTTAAAAGTGTTAATAAAAATTCACTTTTTGCACTACCATTTGGATTTTTTCCCGGACAACCTAGGCGACGAAAGCGACGAGCATGGCGAACGCTTCCATCAGCAAATGCAGCAGATGGAGTTTCGCTACCAAGGCAAGTGGGATCCGGCAATGATGGGAGACTATTGCTGGTTCTTGTTGCGAGAAACACACAGTCTGCACAAAAAACAAAAGCGATCTACATCATTTGAGTACTTTTATCCAACCTTGAACTGCAATAAAAACTCCTAATGCTCAACGTTTATTCTTATTTGGCTTGCTAAGATGTGATTTTTATACTGAAAAAACTAGCAAAAAATACTCTCAAACAGAGGTATGTTTACTTAATTGTGAATATAGCGTTTATTTTTCATCCGATTTCGATGACCAAGGGCAAAAAATGTTCGTTAAAGATTACCCAATCCTGTCACCTGAGCAATTTTTATGATAAGATTGAAAAAACTTAATGAAAGCAGCAAAAAATTAAAAATTATCAAAAATTTTTCACAAAATCCAACTTTGAAGTGCCTTAATTTCGTCTTTTATGGTTGGATTTACAACAACTGTCGATTTTTTAAGAAATAACTTTATTATCTTTAATTTTGGTTCCAGTTAATACATATCGGTGGACTAAAATCAGAGAAAATGGCACTTTAGTAGACCTACCTGTTTTCAAAACACTAAAATTGAAAATATCGCGATATCTCAAGAACCGTTCTACTTTTGACATATCTGAGATTTTACATTAGAATCAATTGCTAAAAGTGCGGGATACAAAAACTTTTCAAATTTTGTGACATAGTGTATTCAGAGACTTTTGTTTTTTTAGTCAAAGAAGATGATTTAAAAGAATTCCAAGGAAAACGTTTTTTATTTTATTTTATTTATTTATTTATTTAGTCGACAAAAAAAGGCTGTCAACTCAATTTCACATACGTTATAAAAAAGCCTTATTGACTAAGAAAGCCTAACAAAGAAAAACTAACAAAATTACAAAATAACTAATAACGACTCCGACTCGATGGGGGAGTTTTATTTGCCCGTCCGGCCAGCTATGCCCCGCTTCACAGCCAACTGTAGTCAGAGACGTTATTAGAGCTACCAAAAACTTTAATGATATAGAGATAGAGAAGAGGAAAAAAACAAAACCAGAATAGAGGCAAAGGAAAAAAATAATAATAAAACTAAAATAAATCAGATATAAAGAGAAAAAAATTTAGGAGAATACAATAAAAAAAAATAAAATAAATAATAAAAAAAATACTAACTAAAAGTGAAATTTTAGACTAATTAAAAATACCTAATTTATAAGCTATACTTAAAATAAAATAACTAGAAATCTCTGACCCGGTGAGGGAAGATTTTTTAGCCAGTCCGGCAAGCTATGCCCCTACTCACAGCCAGGAGTGGTCAGAGATTTCCCCTAAGATAGTTATAGAGATATGTTTTTAGAGAGAAGAGAGAGAGATCTGTTGAGAGCAGGTGATAGAGATCGTTATAATTTTGACATAAGACTCGAAATCGATTGTGCTTTGCATAATCAGTTGTGCATCTAGGCAATACTAATGGAAAATAGTTTCTGGTTGGCCTAGAAGGAACGGAGAAGTTAAGGCGACCTAAAAGTTCAGATGAATCTACATCACCGATAATTAGTTTATAAAGAAAAGAAACACCTAATACTATTCTACGGTTAGCTAACGAAGGAAGGTCAATAAGCAAGAGTCTGTTAGAGTACGATGGCAGACGAAGGTTAGGGTCCCAATTTAAGCCACGTAGGGCGAAAAGCAAGAATTGCTTCTGAACTGATTCAATACTATCTATATGCTTTTTATACTGCGGAGACCAGACGGACGAGCAGTATTCAAGTACAGGACGGACTAGAGCAGTGTATAAAAGCTTTGTGGTATATGGATCATTAAACTCTTTCGACCAACGTTTAATGAATCCGAGTACACCATTTGCTCTATTAACAATAGAGGAAATATGAGGATTGAAACTCAATTTTGGGTCAAAAAGAATTCCAAGATCAATGACTGTAGAAATTCGTTCCAAGGGTTCATTTCCAATCGTATAGGTAGCCAACGAAGGCTTGCAACGATGGAAAGTCATGAACATGCACTTGGAGCAATTAAGGTGTAATTGATTAATCAGACACCAGGACTGCAAGGAGTTTAAGTCATCTTGCAATCTGATGCAGTGCATCGGGTCGTTGAAAGATAAAATAAGTTTTACATCATCGGCGTACATAAGTATCCGGGAATTCGAAATTATTGTGGGGAGATCATTAATAAATAGAGTAAAAAACAATGGGCCGAGGTGACTGCCTTGTGGCACACCAGAAGTGACAAAGAAAGGCTTTGACGTATTAGAGCGTAGCAGAACTTTTTGAGTTCTATCTTTTAAATACGACGTAATCCAAAGTAGAAAAGGGGATGGAAATCCTAATCGATCAAGTTTAACGAGAAGAAGATCATGGTTCACAGAATCAAATGCTTTACTGAAGTCGGTGTAGATGACATCAGTTTGTTTTTGTAAAAGGAAACCATCGTGTACCATTGAGGTAAATTCAAGTAAATTGGTCGCAGTTGACCGACGCTTTTTAAATCCATGCTGGAAAGGTGATAAAATCGATTTACAATAGTGCTGTAGGGAAGAGGTTATAATCTGTTCAAATAATTTTGGATTGAATAATATCAGACTTTCCACCTTTTTTATGAAGAGGAATAATATAGGATTCCTTCCAAAGATTTGGAAAAATACCAGATTCTAACGATAGATTAAAAAGTTTAAGCAATGGATTGCACAAAGAAATACAACACTCTTTGAGCACACAACTAGGAATGTTGTCAGGCCCAGGGGAGTATGAAGATTTTAGTGATTTTAAATGAGAAAGTAAGGAGCTTTCGGAAATCGAGGGAGCAGTTATCGAGTTAGAAGAAGAAGTGCTATAAGGATAAGAAGTTTTAGTAAAGCGCGTAGAGGAATAAGTAGATTGAAAGAAGTCGGCGAACAGGTCAACGGCTGTGGAGTCATCGTTAGCCTTTTGGTCGCCCAGAAAAAAAGAAGAAGGTAAAGAAGAAGACCTACGTTTAGAATTTACAAAGCTGTAGAATTGCTTAGGGTCCTCTCCGAATTGAATTTTGCATCGCACAAGATATTTCCTATAGCACTCAGAATTAAAAAGTGTAAAGTTCGATTTTGCAATTGAGTATTTAGAAAAGTCAACCGCAGAACCAGTTCTTTTATACTTTTTAAAGCATCTAGACTTAATATTTTTCAAATTATAAAGTCTAGGACAGAACCAAGGAGGATTAACTGACGCGGGAGAAGCAACGCTATTAGGAATACAAATATCTAAAAGAGAATTAATAGATTCATAGAAAAAGGTAGAAGCTAAGTCTAAATCAACCGCATCGTACAAAGGAGTCCAGTCTGTTGCACAAATAAGTTGATTTAATAACGTAAAGTTTCCTTTACGAAAACAACGACGAGGCTTATTAGAAATCATAACAGTCGAAGAGGTAGGTCCGATAACTGAAATGGAGATTTCAAGAGTAGGATGATAAATATCTTCGGGCGGTGAAAGAGGGGCAGACCTAGAGACAACAACATTCGCGCTGTCAGAGACAAAAACGAGATCCAACAATTTATTTAAATTGTTTGGTACTGCGTTAATTTGAAAAAACGACATGTCCAACAGACTATCTAAAAAGTCATGATGTGCTGATGGTACAAGATAAGCAGACCCATTAAAATTTGACCAAGTGATGTTTGGTAGGTTAAAATCACCAACAACAACCATTAAGTCAATGTCTCTTAATTGGGTAAAAACATCATTAATACAAGCTATATGTTGCATATAAACTTGATTATCAGAAGATGGAGGGATGTACGAGCAGGTAATAAATAAAGCGAATGTTAGAAAAGTTACCTTTACGGCAACAAATTCCACATCCCTAGGCACATTAAGATTGATCAGTTCTGATCGCAGGCTGGATTTAACTGCAATCAGTACACCTCCACCTCTGCGAACTGGTCGATCATGCCGGTTGATAAAAAAATCATTTGACAATATTTCAGAATCAGAGACTGTTTGATTTAACCAAGTCTCTGAGAATGCAATAATGTCAAACTCAAATGAAACACTATTTAGGAATAAGGTAGAAAGTTTGGATAACAGACTCCCAACATTCTGATAGGCTATATGAGGACAAACGGACGGAACTAGTTTTTTGAAACCCTACACTCAAAGAAAAAAACAGGCCAAATCGCCCTAAAATTTAGAAATTCGCCCTAAAAAAGGGGTCAAAGGCTATTCGCCTTATTTTTAAGAAAATGCTTTTCTAGATTTCAGGGCAATTTTTCTAAAAAACACTTAGACAATTTTTGGTGTTAGGTCGATTTAAAATTCCCAAGCGGTTATGGCAGCGCTGGCATAAGGAGGAAGCAGTTGACAGTAAGCACTTAAAAATAAATTTTAGGGGGAGGTTGGGTAGAACCGACCACAGACCAACCCGTGTGTGGTTGTGTTTTTGGATCCACCCCGCCCCAACCATTTGGTTTTTAGGGTTTGCCCCATCCTACTCCACCCCCCATCGCCAGCACCACCTCCTCACACCGAACCACTTTTTTCTAAGCTATAGATAGATAGATATATAATTAATTTAGAAATAAGCGCATTAACAATTTTTTTTTACTTACTTTACTGGGACTTGAACACGGGACCTCTCTCAAATACTGAACACTCGGACGACGCCTTAGCCCACTCGACTACTTGCCTTAAATAAAACGTAGCGACTTAACCACAGTTAATAATGTACACAGTTGAGAGCACGCGTGTGGCGTTTGCGTATGTGTCAAAGAAAAGAAGTAACTAGAAACTGCGACACAGCAGCGTCTCCTCTCCTGTTCTCACGACTCTCTTTTTTATATTTTTTAAATTTTAGGGCGAATTTCTAGATTAATCTTTCTAAATTTTATGGTGAATTTCTAAACAAATTTTTCTAAATTTAAGAAACTTGATTTTCACAAAATAAGGGCGTTTTACTAACTTTAATGGCGGTCGCTCCATTTTGCTTTGCATTTCTTTTCTTAATTCAAGGGCAAATCTGCCCTAAATTAAAGAAAGATTTTAGGAAAATATCTAGAAAATTTACCCTAAATTTAAGAAAAAAAAAATTACTTTCTAAATTTAAGAAATTATTTTCTAGAAAATCTCATCTAAGGGTTATGTTTTCTAAATTTAAGAAAAAAATGTCTATAAACAAGAAATTTTTCTACAATTTAAAAAGAGAGGGGGGTAATTCGAATTATGGCGTTGATTTCACTAAGTTTTTCAAGATGTTCTATAAGTTATATCGGCGGTTGACAGTTGTACGAAAGACTGGCAAAGTTGGGGCAGAGGAGGAGGAGAAGAGGAGGGGGGGATATAAAAAGGGTAAAAAAATTTTATGGCGAATTTCTAAAATGTAGAAAATATTTTTTTTTGAGTGTATTAGAATTAGATCCTACATTTGAGGATGTACTAGAAGAAGGTAAGCTAACGGGCATTGGCCTAACTCGATTTCTTGGCCTAAACTCGTGAACAATCATATCTGGCAGCCAAAATTCTGGGTCACATATGATTGGAAATGCTTCAGATGGAACACTTATGTTGAAGGAAGCAACATCACGAGGTTGGGCAAAATTAAACTTTGTAATTGAAACACTTGCTGAGGATTTGCTCGCAATATAAGCAGCAATATTCTCGCAAGTAGTTTCAGGGGACAGCCTAGACACGAAAACTTGCTTGCGTGGTGCAATCACAGTTAGAGGAGGAGGCTGAGATGGAACAGTAACACTGGCAGCGGGTTCAACAGGTTCAGGAGGAGCAATTGGGGAATGATCTAATCTATCTATTGGTGGTTTATTTAAAATATTATCAGGAACTTGATTCCGGGAGGGAGGCAAGGGAGATATATCAAACATAGTTCCTGGTGAAGCAGAAATTGAAATGGATGGAGATAAGTCAAAACATTGAGGTGAAACTGGAAACGGTGAAGTAGATTCGGACGACTTGCCACCATCGCGAGGAGGCACGTCTAAAAAACTGACGCTCCAAACGACGCGAGGGCGGCGATTTAAACTTAAATTGACTAAGCAACTCAACACTGGATGTAAACTCGGTAGTGATTTGCTTATTCAATTTATATAAAATATTAAATTTGTTTTTCATGTCATTGCTCATACGCGAGAAATCAAATTGAGTCTCAGTGCATACAGGGCATGACCATCTTGTAGAACCGCAGTCTTTTTTAGGCGAGTACATTTTGTCGAGGTCACGACCAGTTAAATTAGCACATTTAATATGCATTATGTTTTCGCACAACCAACAGTTTACAAACCTGTGTTGATCTGACTCAACAGCATCTTTGTAGAAGCAAGACTTTTTGCAGCACGACATTATGCTAAATTTACCACAGGGGTTCAACACCAAAGAGAATATAAATTCTAAGCGCGAAAGACAGACAAAACTTACTCTCAGAGCGGTGTAATAAAACAACAATCGTTCTAAGCTTTGTATGCAGAGAACCAACAACAATGCTGAAAGCGACACACAAAGCAGAGTGGGAACGACGCTCAAAGAGAGTAAGCACAGACAAACACACACAAACCTGTGGTGAGGGGAGGGTGGGGAACCGCCAAAAAATTAGATCCAGCGAAACCAAAACAAAAACAAAAACACAGGGCAGACGCCGCGTTATTAAAATTGGTTGATTTAATAGCGATTAAATGCACAACACAGAATGCAACGCACAAACCGACAATGGGTCAAATTAACACTGATATTTAAGTCGAATTTAGACTAATATAGGCACGATAAACGACACAAATAATTTTAAATTGCGGAGCACAAAAAAACAATTCAATCAGTCACAAGAACTCTCTCTTCTTGGCAATGTCAAATCAAAAAATGTTTGGCTTGTTTAATTACTCTTGTCGAGCTGATCAAGAATATCTTTATCTTTTGGTCGCCAATTGTTCATTCACTGCGGTATAAGCAAAAGACTTTTATTGTGTGACTGAAAAAACGAGAAGGCCAAGCTAACTTCGTCTTTGCCGAAGTTTTTATACCCTTGCAAATGTTTTAATACATCATAGTTTACGAACGTTAGCATTAAAACAAACAATTTTTCTAAATAAAACCCACCTTTCGACCGATAGTTTCTATGGCAGCTATAAGATATTGTCATCCGATCCGGTCAGTTCCGACATATTACACTGTGACACATTTTTGAACTCAAAAAAGTTGATACGGTCGAGACCAAAAAATTCTGAAAGGGGGTGATGGTAGTATAAAAATGCTGCATGGGTTTGGTCTGATTAGCTGCCGTTTTCTTTTTATTGAGCTTTGAACTTTTTAGCTTCAGTGTAGGATTAATGATTTCATATCTCGTAAGCTATATTGAATTTTGCTTTTATGTCTTTAGCAAAGTTGTTGCTCTTGGCTTGGCCTACAAAACATTTCTTAGTAGCAAATCAAAAAAATTACGTCTTGGTACTTAAAATTACAAAAGATTTCAAAAAAATCAATTTTTCACAACTTTTTTCAGTTTTTCAACTTTTTCCTGAAATCCGTTACAAATTTGGAGAAGTAAAGTAGGTAAAAGTTGTTGCTTAGACCAAAATAAACAAACCGTTAGTACGAACACACTTCATTTAAGTACTCTTTGATATAGTAAAAAGACCAAAAGCATGAAAAACTGTAAAAAAAATTCGAAAAAAAAAGAATTTTTTCGGTAAAAAAGTAAATAAATTAAATTTCTTTAGCTAGATTTTTAAGTTATATTTTTTGACAATTTTATTGATTTAATACAAAACTATCGAAATTTTTGATAGTGTCAGCCAATTTCTACCAAAAACTGTACTTTTTCGAGATTTGGTTGAAATTATTCATCTTTTAGGGTCATTAACTATATGAAGGACCATTCAAATGAAGTTGGTATGTTCCAACCGATTGTTTATGTTAGTCTATGCTACTTTTTCGTCCTTCATTGCTTGGTCAAATTCGTAATAGATTTCAAGAAAAAGTTGAAAAACAGTACAAAATGAGGGGAAAACATGATGAATTTACGACATTTTTGCAATTTTGAGTTTAAAGATGTGACTATTTTGACTTGTTACTTAGAAATGTTTTGTAAACCAAGTCAAAAGCAACAACTTCTTTTCAGACGTCAAAGCGAAATTCCAAATAGAGTACGAGATAGGGAGTTACAAGTCCCAATCATATGCTTAAAACTTCAAAGTGCTATAAAAAGAAATCGGCAGCTAACCAGACCAAACCCAGGGAAGGTTTTTGTACTACTATCATATCCTTTCAGAATTTTTTGGTCTCGACCGTATCAACTTTTTAGTGTTTGACAGTGTTATCAGTGTGCAGTAAATAGAAGACTCTGTGCAAAGTTTCAGCCTGATAGCTTTAAAACTGAGAGACCAGTTTGCGTAGAAACAGACAGACGGACAGACTGACAGACAGACAGACAGACGGACGGACAAAGCTCAATCGACTCAGCTCGTCGCCCTGATCAAGAATATATATAGTTTATAGGGTCGGAAATGAATATTTGTATGCGTTGCAAACTTCTGGGCAAAATTATAATACCCCTTGCAAGGGTATAATAAAAGTCTCTGAATAGCTGTTATTGATAACATTTTTAAATAAGTCTCTGAATAACTGTTATTGTTGGACGAAATTATATAAAAGTATAAAAATAACTGTTATTTGCTGCGTAATAAAAACAAATTACAAAATAACTGTTAATTTCGGACTTTTTAAATAAAAATCGGTAAATAACAGTTAATTTATGGACTTTTAAAATAAAAATTGTAACTGTTACGCTCCCTGAGTAAAATATTATAAATTTAAAATTGTTATTAATAACAATTCAAAATGTGATGTTTTAACTGAAAGCCGAAGAATGTTTATGCAATAACGACTGCTGGTCAAATTAGATATGACGCTCTTGCAACAACAGGAAAATTAAAAATATATTTTCACATATTTTGATCACACCTGAAAAGTATAAAGATATACATACATATAACAATTTTACCCAAAATGGTACACAATGCAGCGTATAGTTCTGTATCATTAAGTCATAAATCGTATTTTTTAAGTTATGCCAGTCTTTAAGTAATTGAGCGATACAATAAAAAACGAGAAAGGCAAAGCTAACTTCGTCTGTGCCGAAGTTTTGATACACTTGAGTACGCTTGTCTCAACTGTTAGCGACTTCGAGTTGTTCTCATTAAAACCCATTTTTCTACCGATCATTTGTATGGCAGCTACTAAAAGTAGCCATCCGATCCGGTCGGTTCTGACATATTATATTAGCAGCGTGCAGACAAAAGAAGACTCTATGCTAAATTTCAGCTCGATAGCTTCAAAACTGAGGGACTAGTTCGAGTAGAAACAGACAGACGGACGGAAAGACAAATGGACGGACAAAGTTTAATCGACTTAGCTCGTCATGCTGATCAAGAATATATATACTTTATGTGGTCGTAGATGACTCCTCCTATGCGTTGCAAACTTCTGTAAAATTATAATACACTTTTCAAGTGTATAAATATATAAAAGAGCAAAATTATATAAACCAAAAACAAATTTTGGGGATACATTCAGTTTTACGACACATATAGATAACGACGCTGCAGTTGATGCTGATTAAATACATATATAAAGAATGCAAAAACAAAAAACGAAAAGGTTTTTTTTTGGTTTAAGCTTCGATTAACAAGCAATAATTTTTTTTTACTGTTTTAAATTATTATTTTTATATAAATTAAAGTTTATTGTTTCTCTTAAATTTATCATTTTTTAATATTTGATTGATTATACAAGATAATTCAAACAAATTATATTTTTTTTAAGACATATTTACGTGTCGCGCATCGTATTTATACTAATTTTAAGTGAACATATTGAAGTGCCGCGGAACGTATGTATGCAAACAATGTACATACAAATGTTTTTATGCTTTTAAATGTTCACTTTTAAATCAGCATTAACTGCCGGTAGCCACCAAAACTTAATTTAATATATGTACACAGAAAGACACTCACCAATTTGTTTATTATTATTTGTTGTTTGCTTACTTGCTTTTAGTTGGTTTTCACAAGCACATGCATATGGGCATTTCCACGAAAAGGTCAACCTGGGCCAAAAAGTTAAAAGTGGTTAAAAACAATATATTTAATCGAATTTTTATAGGGAAATAGCCAAATTAAACTAATGTAAGCTAATCTAACATTTACTAATAACCCAATTGGATATATTCGGTTTCACGGCCGGGCAAGCGCAATTTTTCTCATTTTGACATTAAATTTGGTTAATTTTTTTGGAAAAAAGTGACTTTAGATTACATGTATTTGCGCTATCTAAAATCTTTCTGATGGTACAACGGGCTTTACAAGAATGCATAAGAAACCCTGAGAAACTATGCCAATGCAATAAACTGTAGATTTTTGCTTCGCATCATAGCAGAAACCACATAAATATAATGATGGAAAAAACTGTCCCGTGCGACATGTCCCGTGCGAAAATGCTTGAACAAATTTAAAAAAAACTGTAAATTATTTTTGGGTGAAATAAAAACCATTTTAAATAGACATCAATGCCCTACATTCTAATATTTATCGCATTAATATATTGCCTCAGGATTCGCTGAATTCGGCGTTTGAATGGTTTCCCGCGAAAACCACTTCTATTTTTGTCCCGTGATGTCATGTTTTTTTGCGATTGTCTTGAAATCAAAAATTTTTCCAAAATCGATCTTTGCATCAATTGTAGGGCTATTAAAGAGCTATAATAAGTTAAGCCTATTGTGATAATAAAAATCCGTTTTATTCTGATTTGTTTGAATGTTTAAATGCGTACGATTGTCCCGTTCAACGTCATGGAAATGCCCATATGTAATTGTTGTGTTTGTGGTTTTTGTTATACCCGTTACTCGTAGAGTAAAAAGGGTATACTAAAGTCGTGCAAATGTATGTAACAGGCAGAAGGAATCATCTCCGACCATATAAAGTATATATATTCTTGATCAGCATCAACAGCCGAGTCGATATAGCCATGTCCGTCTGTCCGTCTGTCCGTCCGTCCGTCCGTCTGTATGAACACCTAGATCTCAGAGATGGTAAGAGATAGAGGTTTGACATGTATGGGACAAATGCTTCTTTTATCTGCACGCAGATCAAGTTTATTTCAAATTTTGGCCACGCCCCCTCCCGCCCTTGCAATTTAAAAAAACGTTATATCTCCTACAGTTTTGAAGATAGACGATTTGTACCTTCTAAAGATAGTTAGTAATTAGCAAAATGAATCGATTTGCCGAAGAAACAATCAAGATCGGATGAACGGTTCTCAAGTTATGAGCAAAAAAGTGATACAAGCCCCCCCGCTACGCCCCCTCCCACCATAAAAAAATGTTGCATACTTTTCGGATGGTCCCCCTAAGGAACGCAGGAACACTGTTGAACATGTTTTTTCATGAGTAACGGGTATATCGAAGTCGGTTAGGGCCGACTTTAACTTACGCTCTCGTTTTTGTTGTCATTGTTGCGCCCCGAGAAGACAAATTAAATTTTTAATTTTGTTATGTTATTATTATTCCATGTTTAATTTACTTACCTAAATGTATTGTTTAACACGATTTAAAAATTTTTCCACTAAACGCACACGCTCGACAGACGCTAACGAATTGCAATGCCCAAAAAATCACAAGGCAAAGAGAATAGACAAAGCAGCAAAAATGCATACATACATTTTTGTTGTTGTTTTTTTTCTCTACACGGATTAACTGCCGTTAACTTACGATCTAAGTGCTCCAGAGGCACAGAAATAAGAAGGGGTTAATTTGGCCCTAGAATGTAACGCAAAAGAAACGTATGTATTGCAAGATCATTCGGCAGCAATCGTTCGGTTTTGGCTTCGTGTCTTTTGTTTACATGCCAAACGATTGAAAAAAGAAGAACCGTTCACGATATGCTGACTTTTAGTCTTACAAATACCTGAAAAAAGAACGTGTGTGTTTTACATGATGATAAATGCGCTAATGTCATGACAAAAAATTATGTAGTGACTATTTCCCTGAAATTTCATTCCACCAAATGTACTTATTTTGGGAAGCACATGCTGCAAAGTCCAACTGGGTGTTCGTGCCCTGTAAGCCATACACATAAACATTTGCGATCGTTTTTCTGTGAAAGTGCGTGTGTGTGTAAGGTGCGTGGGTTCTTTTTGTTGCATGCAGCAGAGCAGCAGCGATGCATATATATTGAGCAAGGTTTGTTTTGTCTTGACATACGTCACACCATATAGTAATCTATTAAAGGATTGTATTAAATAAACACTATGTTAAATCACCTAAAATAATAATAAAAAATTATTTAAAAAAAAAATGTAAAAAAAAATATTAATTTCTCATACGGGGGGATTTGATCCCAGGCCTCAACATTTACACAGCGAGTGTTTATCCATTTGACCACAGTCCAATTTGCATATTGTCCGGCCAAATGCAAAGCAAATACACACCTAGTCAAAAGTATTTACACAAGGTACATTTTTTCGCATGCTTAAAAATCGGGTGCTTGTGCAGCGAGGGGGGGAAGGTGAAATGAAAAAACGTTTTTGTTGGTGCAAAGTGTGATCAATGTAGAGCAAAATAATACAAAGTTTAAGAAAATAACTGTTCATACGCCAAAGATATACGCATATGAACTGATGCTTATTAGTTGTCAAAAGTATTTACACACGTTTTCTTTGCGTCAAAAGTATTTACACACAACACAATTATAATTATTCAAGTTTAATATTGTATGGTAGCAACAGATTTTGTTAATTATATTAAAAAACATAACTAATATTCAGCTTTACCACCATTGGCATCAATGACAGCTTGCACCCTCGTCGTTTATTGATCTTACCTAAGTTTGTGTAAATTGTATGGTCAATTTGGACCAAATGTCCTCAATTTCAGCAATGGCTTCTTCGCGGTTCTGATATTTGTCAATGGTCCTCTTGTTTTTAATAAAATCCCAAACGTTTTCAATAATATTCAAATCAGGGTTTGGTGGGGGCCAGGGAAGAACAGCCCGATTTAAATTTTTCAAACATTTGGTTGGTATCCTACCTTTATGGCATGGCGCATTACCCTGCTGTAGAATGCAGTCATTCGTTGAAAAAAGTCTGTTTCCTGGTTGTGAAAGCATGATCATTTAGTAAATGGAGGTATCTGTTTTGGTTTAGTGTCCCTACTATCGGTACCAAGTCTCCGAATCCATAGTAAGAAACACATCCTCAGAATATCCCTGTGCCACCACCAAACCTATTGATTGGCTGGGCTGCCAAACGCATATGGATTTTTTTTAAATGCATAAAATGCTTGCTATAGGACCTCTAGAATTGAAACACAGCCTTATCTGTCCATATAACATTGAACCGGAATTCAGGAGGCTCTTGCTGTACTCCAACGCAAATCAAGACGCTTTGACTGGTTGATTGGTGTGATGTTTACAGATAACATAAGTATTAAAATCGGCGTCATTTAGCCTGGGACGCTATGTATCTTCACTAATTTTTTTGTCAATTATGTTTTTTGACTCTACGGCAATTTTAACGGGACTTTCTGTAGGATTATTTACTACGACTCTGGGTATGTGCCTGCGTTGCCTTTGGTCCATCGCTGGTTTTCGGCCTGTACTTTTTACATTTTTTAAACTTCCACCTGTATCCTTTTTTTTTATTAATTTGTAGACCGTTTTCCGCGAGATTGGATACAATTTAGCTAATTAAACTGCAGAGGTACCGGTTTTAAACCTAACAACAATTTCAGCCCGGCGCTCAACAGTTAACTCCTTTGTTTTTGGCATTTTAAATATTAATTGTAACAGTTAAATGATTAAATTAAATTATCTGTAAATTAATTAAGAAAACTAGAACAAGTAGATCCAGCACTTGTCACTGCAAGCTAAGTACTAATGACGAACTTGCATTGTGTAAATACTTTTGACGCAAAGAAAACGTGTGTAAATACTTTTGACAACTTATAAGCATCAGTTCATATGCGTATATCTTTGGCGTATGAACAGTTATTTTCTTAAACTTTGTTTTATTTTGCTCTACATTGATCACACTTTGCACCAACAAAAACGTTTTTTCATTTCACCTTCCCCCCCCTCGCTGCACAAGCACCCGCTTTTTAAGCATGCAAAAAAATGTACCTTGTGTAAATACTTTTGACTAGGTGTGTACAATACACAAATTTTTCGGATTGAATAGTGGGTGATAGTGATAGTGGGGTAGGTGGTGTGTGTGTGTGTGTGTAAGCAAATGAGACGATCGCTTGAATTTCTCAAGCCTTCAAGTATGTGGAAGAAAAAATCAAAAAATCAAATAGCAAAAAGGAATAGGAATCGAACGCTTTGTGTACATATATGTGTATGTGTGTGTGTATGTATTTGTCAAAAACTAAAAGGAATGAAAACAAAAACTGGCGCCTATTTTTAAGGAACACAAATTTTTCTTTATTTCATTAAGTAGTTTAGTAAGTTAGATTAAGATTAGGAGTATATATGCTTAAGACTAAGAGGAATACATATGTATGTTGTTTTTAAATTTAAGAATATGTATTATTATGTTGGTTGCTGTGGCGGCGGCATTTGTTGTTGTTGTTGTAGCTGCGACATTTGTTGTTGTTGTGGCGGCGGCATTTGCTGTTTTTGTGGCTGCGGCATTTGTTGTTGAGGAGGCGGCATTTGTTGTTGTTGATGTGGCATGGCGTTCTGCAATGGCGCCCAAGTTGCAAAAGCTTGCAGCGGCGGCATTGTGGCAAGCTGCGGTTGCATCATTGGCGGCAATATGGGCTAATCCTGCGTTGCGGACGTTACATTTGTACGCAAATTTGCTTCTTAAAATTGACACAGCTGGCGCCCGCTTTGGTATATTTGAAATACTTTTGGTGCAAAATGCAGTTCTTTGAAAGTACTTTCAAACCTAATTTAAGATAATAGGTTATCTGTTTTTGAAAAAAAGTTATGCTTGTTTAAAGTTCCGTTGCGGACGTTACAAAAAATGGAAGTCGACTTTGAGGCTTATGTGCATTTCCACATTTTTTAGCGAATTTTGCATAATAAACAAAAAAAGTCTAATAACAAAAAATGTAGTAGAATATATGACCAATTCAACCCAGCTTTCAAAAGAATGATAAGTGGTCCCGTTATTAAAATATCTTAATTTTTGTGCTGTTGCGGACGTTACGTTGCGGACGTTACACTTTTTCCATTGACCCAAATAGTATAAAAAAAAATTTTTTTTTCATCCGATTGACTTGAAACTGGGTTTGTAAGCTTAGTACGCGAAATAGTTCGACACGTGTTTTCCAGATTTTGAAAAATCCGCCCACGAGGAAAATATCCGTAAAATTCTGCTTGCAAAAAAATTATTTTTCATCCGATTGGCTTGAAATTCAGTTTGTAATGATAAAACTCGAATTAATTTGGGTTTTCATATTCCGATGTTGGAAATACCGATTTTTATCGATATTTATCAATTATTAATATTATTTTATTTAAACACACTTTTTGTTACTTTGAGGTTATGTTTTTCGGATTCTCGACAACCTAGAGCAATTTAGAGCCCAGATTCAGACTCAGCAGGCAATAATCCATTATAAACACCTATTTCCACCTCAAATAAAAAAAAATTTTGTGAGTATTTTCTTCAAAAATATGTGTAATAAAGGTATATTTTTTTTTTCATCAGTTTAAAGGGCATAAAAAACTCTGTTTATAAAGTAAGTTTGGATAACCGAATTATTAAAATTCATTCTGCTAAATTAAAAAAACCCAATTTTCCGTTGCGGACGTTACACACAGTAAACCGATTTTTAGTTTAAATTTTTAATATATATTAGATATCCTACAAATATAATGAGTACCTTAAATTAAAGGAAATGAAACAAACTTTAAGTTTTGTTAAGCGGAAAATACTATAACGACTGTTTTTACCATTTTTGTGACCAATAAAAAAACCCTTTTTTTTCAAGAATTAATAGAAGCAAGAGGAAGGTGTAGGTATGCCTCTGCCAAGAGCAGACAAACCACCGTAGAACAATATTGCTTACATATTTTGAAGCTTGAATATGTACCCTATTATTCCATTAACAAACATTTGGATTTTGGACAACTTTAAATTTCAACCCTTGGTTTAAAAATTTTCGGATTAGCCCATATGGGAGATTGCGCCTGCACTTGCCACTGAAGGGTGTTCACTTGCGCCTGAAGGGCGGCAACCTGCTCCTTTAGCAGCTTCAGCTCCCTCTTTAGCGACTGTTGTTGTTGTAGCGGCTGCTTGGGGAATTCGTATGTACATAGAAAGAAAGAAAAAAAAGAATAGGGAGGGTAAAGATTAAAGGGTTGTTGAAACTATTCCTTGTCCAGATCGAGGAAGGAAGCTGCCTCGATCGGGTGGGTCCAAAGGTCTAGTGTAGTGAGGTCGGTGGGATTTAGGGGACATTTGAAGAGGTGGTTTGTGTCGTGGGGGGAGTTTCCGCATTTAGGGCAGTTATCCGACACTTCCTGGTTAATCCGGGCAAGATAGTTGTTGAGGAAGCTACTTCGCCCCGAGCGCAGTTGTGCCAGGGTGGATCTTACGCGTCTCGGTAGTGACTCCTCTTCCGGATTGATGGGTGGTGGCCTGCCCCCAAGGACAATATTGTCCTGGTATCTGCTGATGGTGCTGGTGACCATTTTTGTGTGGGCGGTCTTCTTGGCTCCGGTGCAGGTTGTGGGTGTAACGGGTCCTGTTCCTAGCATGGGTTTAATGTTTAGCGCTTCAACTCTCAGATCCTTTCGGACTGGGGTTTTCCTGCGAGACATACTTGAGGTAGCGCTGGTGTGGTTAGGGTGTGTAGGGAGTTGGCATCCAATAAGAAATTGCTGCGTTAAGAGAGTGTTGTGATTCCTTACTGGGATGACTTCAGTCTCTTGATGTAGATGGTCGGGATGTGTCATTTTGTGGCACCCAGTGGCTACTCGTAACGCTGCGTTTTGGGCTAATTGCATGTTGCGCCATTGTGTATCACTTATGGCGGGGGACCAGATGGGTGCGGCATAATTGAGCATGGATCTGCCGATAGAGTTATATGTGATGGTAATTGTTTCCTTATCATTCCCCCACGTGCTTCCTGCTATAGCTTTCAAAATTTTATTTCTGCTTCTGACCTTCTTTATGACCTCTTCAGAGTGTTTGGCGAAGGTTAGAAGTGGGTCGAATTTTACTCCGAGGATTCTAGGGTACTTGACTGTGGGTATTGCCATGCCTCCTAAGTGTATATCTAGGGACATGGTTACCTCTTTGGTCCAAGTGGTGATGAGGGTGGCTGACGATTTGGGGGCAGAAAGGCTGAGGTTTCTATTTTGGAAGAAGTCATTTAAACAAGGCAGGTATGTGTTTATCCTTTGTTCCAGGTCTTTGATGTTCCTTCCTGTTGTGACTATCGAGCAGTCGTCTGCATAGGATATTAGTTTTATTTCATCGGGCGGGTGAGGGATGTTTGCGATGTTATAATTGAAGAGTAGCGGTGACAGGACCCCTCCTTGAGGTACTCCTTGTTTTACTACCCTGGTTTTTGATTTGGCTCCCCTGAACTCCACCTGGGCTTGTCGGCCTCTAAGGTAGATGGTGAGCCATCGCTTTGCAATATTGGGGAGGTCACTGTGCGATAGGTCTTCTAGAAGAATACTGTGGTTCACAGTGTCGAAAGCTTTGGAAAGGTCCAGGGCCACTATGATGGACCTTTCGTGTGGGCGTGTGGAGTTTAGTCCCGTTGTGACTGCAGTCGTCAGCTCTCATAATGCGGTCGTCGTGCTTCTCCCTGACCTGAAACCGTGTTGGGTTTTGGCTGGTGAGAGATGATCTTTTAGAATAGGGAGCAGGAGTGCTTCCATAATTTTAATAACAGGGGATAGAAGAGTTATGGGCCGGTACGATGAGCCCAGTTCCGCAGGTTTGTCTGGTTTGAGGATGGGTATAGCGACTGTTGTTGTTGTTGCTGCTGCGCTGGCCTAAAAGAGCCCACTTTTTTTTGTTGTGCCCGTTGTGCCCGTTGCTGTTGTTGCTGTTGTTGCTGCCACTGAAGTTGCTGCTGATGTAGCAGGAGCTGTAGCCCGCCCCACTGGTCCCCGCTTATTTGCTGACCAAATGGATACGTGGGGTGCTGGGGCTGCATTATCCCCATGGTGGTAATTGGTGGTTGCATGGCGGTATTTGCCGGTATGCCACTGACGGCGTTTGTAGGTGCGTTGAATTCGCTCGTGCTAGCTGCACATAGTGTTTTTTTTTTTTTTAATGGATGCAGTAGAAATGTACAGAGTAGAAACTATTAACAATATATGAGAATTACAGAAAAGGAGAAAGGAAGATTCCGCACCTGCGGGACCGCCGCAAAGCATTACTTCGCGGGGCGGATGGCGCTCAGGTTATCCGCTCAGGTTATCTGATATGGCTGCACGCCGGGTCTTCTCTCTGCGCCGCAGATCCTTCATAATGGCGGCCGCCATGTTGGCTATTGTCTGCCACCCGCCCTGGCTGGACAACATGCATTGAACGATGTTGTCGGCTGTCAGCTGCATGCTCAGTGCGCGTGAGGCTCTTGTGCGCTCAATCCCGTAAAGTGGACAACTAAAAAAGGCATGGTCCACGTCCTCGCGAGTTTCGCCACCACAGTGGTCACAGTAGGGATCCTCCTCGTGTTTAAAGCCTTGCAGGTAGGACTTGAAGCATCCGTGTCCCGTCAGCATTTGGGACAGGTAAAAATCTACCTGGCCGTGTCTTCTCTTCAGCCAGGGCTCCAGGTTCGGTATCAGCCAGTGAGTCCACCTACCGCTTATTCCGCGATCCCATCTGCTCTGCCATTGTGAAACTGTTGAGTCACGTTGTGTCCTGCTTCCTGTGCGTCCGCTTCGTCTTTCTGCTGCTAGCAGGTCTATGGGGACTGTTCCAGCAACGACTAGAGCAGCCTCCTCTGATACGGTGCAGAAACAGCAGGTGATCCTGAGCGCGCTGAGTCTGTATACCGACTTGCAATGGCGGCTATAGGACGCTATGTTCATAGCGGGTGCCCAAATCGTCGCCCCATAGAGGATAATGGAGTTGGCCACGCTCGCTATGAGCTGCCTGCTACGCTGTTTTGGCCCTCGTGTGTTTGCCATCATCCTTGTTACTGCGGTGGTCGCCTTTGCATCTTTGGCGCTCACGTGCTCAAGGTGTTGTTTAAACGTTATCCTATGGTCGAGCAAGACTCCTAAATATTTGACGGCTGGCTGTGACTCGATTGTGATGGAGCCAACCCGAATCGTTGCCACTTCAACTTTTTTCCTACTGCTTACTAGGACGGCCTCTGTTTTGTGTTCGGCTAGATACAGCCCATTCGAGGTTAGCCACTCTATGATCTTGTCAATCGCGAGGCTGCATCTCTCTGTGACTTCACCCAATTGTTTTGCCACAGTCACAAGGGCTATGTCATCTGCGAAGCCTACCAAAGTGCATCCATTGGGAAGATCTAGCCTCAGAACTCCGTCGTACATGACGTTCCAAAGTGTAGGACCTAGCACAGAGCCTTGGGGTACTCCTCCTGAGACAGTGTATTGGTGCTGTCCTGCTTCGGAACTATACAGCAAGATTCTATCCTTAAAGTAGCTCGCAATTAGCTGAATAAGGTATTGGGAGATTCTTCGATCGCTAAGGGCCTCAATGCCTTGGTCCGGTTTGCAGAATTAAAAGCGTTTTTCACGTCGATTGTGCAGATTAGGCAGTACTGCTTGGCTCCTCCCGCCCATCTAGTTCCTTCTATGGCATTGTTGGCAAGTCTGACAACTGCACTTATGGCGTCTGTTGTGCTTCGGTGCTTTCGGAAGCCGTATTGCTGATCAGAAAGGCCGCTTTGATATTCCAATTCGCTCTCCAGACGGTTGCAAATTATTCTTTCGAATATCTTGCCAGTGGTGTCGAGCATGCATAAGGGTCTGTATGATGAGGGGTTCTCAAGCTCCTTCGATAGTTTGGGGATGAGGACTAGGCGCTGACGCTTCCATATCCGTGGGACAGTCCGCTCTGTGATGCATTTGTTGTAGAGTTCTACAAAAGCATTGGGATCAGCAGTAATGACGGCTCTTAGTGCGTTATTAGGCACACCATCTGGGCCTGGCGCCTTGTCCTGTTTAATTCCCCTCAATATTTGCAGGACTTCATTTGAGTTTGTAAGGACAGCGTCTTCGTCTTCGACACTTTTCTCAGGTACTGTTACCGGTGGCTGCTGCGGAAAAAGGGTGTTTACAATACTTTCGAGTTGTATGGGGCATGTAGGCATTGGTTGCCTGTGCAATTTTCCCATTACAAGCTTGTACGCCGCTCCAAAGGGTTGTGCGTCTGCAGCATCGCAGAGCTCTTGGAAGCATTTAGCTTTGCTTCTCCTTATGGTCTCCTTTAAGATCTTCCTTTTGGCCTTAAATATTTCACTGAGATGATGATAGGTAGGGTCCTGTCTCGACCTCTGGCATTGTCGTCTGACAGCGTTACAATCAGATCGGGCATTAGCGATGTCTTCGTTCCACCACGGGACCGATTTGTGTCTGTTCGTTCCCCTCCTTGTCTTAGACATTGATGCATCACAAGCCATCTTGATCGCCTCAGACAGTTTATCGGCTCTGTGGTCTGCATTACCCGAAAATCTCAGCTCCGTTACATTTGCAAGCAGTGTGCTTATGTTAAGCGTGTTTGCTTTGTAACCGGCCAGAGGTATTTGCTGTCCTAAACTGCCAGAGGAATCGATCTGAGTGATGACTGCTAGATGGTCGCTGTGGGTGTACAGCTGCGATACTTGCCATGTGGAGTTACGAGATAACTCTGGGCTTGCAAAGGTCAGGTCGATGATGGATTCCCTGCCTGCTTTGCTGTCTGTACTCGAATTCCCACTCTTCAGTAGGCAGACGTCTAACGAGGCGAACGTGGCCAGTAGGGATGATTCACGTGAGTTTGTTCTGCTGCTTCCCCATTCAGTGGCCCATGCGTTAAAGTCACCTGCGATTATAACCGGTGATCTTTCACGTGCATCGCTCGCTATTTCTTCGATGATCGCCCTGTACTCTTCAATCGGCAGGCTTGGAGCTAGGTAGCAACTATAGACGAAGGCACCTCCGCATTTCGCTCTCGCGTATCCCCTCTTTGCGACCCGATTTGTGAGCTGTCTTGGGAGCTGACCGCAACTCCATATCGCTGATCCTTTATCACTGCTTTGGTGCCATACTCCCTCCTGCTTGGCTTTGAATGGTTCGCTTAGGATGGCGAAATCCACACGTTGGTCAATGACTGTTTGCGGAAGCAGGTCCTGTGCCGCTCTGCAGTGGTTTAGGTTAAGTTGGAGGAACTTTACCATTTGAGGGCTTTCTGGTATTCTGGGCAGCTTCTGTTCAGAGTCATGTGGTCTGCATTTTTGGCGTTTGCCCTCTTCCTGGAACACAACAGGCATTTGGGCTTTGACATCTTGCATTGCTTGTGCTTGTGACCCTTATCTGAGCATCTATAGCATGATTCCCGAATGGTTTTGGACACTTCCTCTGGGCAACTGCACTTGGCGGCAATATGCCCAAAGTCCATGCATTTGTAGCACCGCCTAGGCTCAACTCTACGTTGAATGCGTCAGACAACCCATCCAATACGAACTTTGCCCTTTTTTTATCAGCTTTTCGGCTAGACTCGGCTGCAGGTGGAGTGTTGCGATCTGAGTTCCGCCATATGCTTTCCTCATAGTTGGCGACGCCTCAGCCGGAATATCACCTTCTTCTGAGGCAAAGAGCGCTGCCATGACCTCATCGCTTGTGGTCAGCTCGTCTAGGTCATGTACCTCAATTTGAACTGTCTCTTGCAGTGCTTTTACTTCTGCTTGCCCTGATAGCACATTTCGAATCGCATTTTGTAGCTGCTGCGTTGCTGGATCCGAAACCTGCTGCATTCTGAGTAGAAGTTCGCCTTTCTTTGGGTTGTCCTTTGGTGGTAGTGTTGCCTTCTTTTTGTGACCTACAACTTGCCAATTTGTGTTTTGCTCACTATCAGAAGGGATGTTGTTGCCAGGAGGCATCTCATTTTCGATGCTGCTGCATGGTCTTCTTGGGGATTTCTGGGAGTTTCCGGTCGCTTCGGCAACTTTCGGTGCCGTAACGGCCCTTGGCCTTTGAACCAGTTTTACTCTCTCGATGTGCTGCGGGGTATGCCCTACTTCTGGAGAAGTCTGTTGGCACTTATGGAGTTTTCCTGCGGTAGCTAATAGTTGAGTGTTGTGCTCATGATCTATGTTAGCTTCCAATCTTGAGCTAATTTCCACCTGTAGGTCCTTCATTTGAATCAGAACGTCAATAGTTGCCTGAGTGACATGTCGGACTACCTTTTTATTATTCGCTTTCTTTTCTGTAAACTGAGAGATGAGATCATCTAAAAGCTTACCAAGATTGTCAGCGTTTGCTGCAATGCTCTTGTGCACTCTCTGCTTCTTAGAAGCTCCTAGTTGCAGCCAGTCGGGACTGGTGGACTCCCGACTCCGTTTCGGGGTGTCCTGTTCGTCGCCGACTGCTGTAAACTGAAACACCTGCGCAGTCATCAGCGGAGGAGCAGAGCCAGGAGGGACAACGTTGGTAGCAGGAGGTGATCTGAGCACTTTCTTTTTTTGGAGTTGGAACTTCCTATGAAGTTCTTCTTCCTCAAGAGCCAGCGCCGCTCCCTCTGCGTTCTCATCCAAGTCCATATCCTCGAGGTTAGTAAGACCCGCCAACTGAGAAGTTGATCTACTTCCTGTATCAGCTGGTTGTTGGGAGTTATACCACTCCGTCTCGGTCACCAGAGCCCCGTTATTTGTGGCACCGCCGCAGCGGAGGGGTTGGAGGTTGGCCAGTTTCGCGGCCTTATGCCAACGGTCTCTACAATAAAAGTTTATTTCCCTCTATATATATAAAGCAGTTAAATGGTAACGGCCGTTTAAAGGATCCGCCTAATGATAGGCAATTATTTTGGCACACTGTGACAAAAGCTCGTTGCTGTCTGCTGTTAGGTCACTGGTCGCTCTGTTAACTCAGCTGTTCGCCTTGGCGCTTTTCAACACTAGTGATCAGCTGATCGGGTGGACTAGTGCTTTTTGAGAAAAAACGCGCAAAGAACGCTTGTGGAAACTGTCTGTGCAACAACAATTGGATCACACAGGCAGGGAAAACAAAACAACAGCAACAACAGGTGGATGTGGGAGCGCCCCCCTCGCCACGGGGTTGGACCAGCCAGCCTCCTTCGCTTGGAGCCGCAGATACGCACTCGTCGTTGGTCTTCCACTGACCACCGTGAGTACCGATACACTTCGAGTCTCCGCACTACAAAACTTGGTTAATTTAATAGGATAGGCCACTAGGACTTAGCCCGGACCAGAGCGAAGCAGTAAACACGACCGTACTCTTCAAACGCCACAGTTTGTGCGTGTGTGTGTAGGCAAATGAGACGATCGGTTAATCGTAGCAAACTCGCTCTCTCTTTCTCTCTCTCTTACTCTCATTGACAAACGCAAATCAACCCCCTTTTAGGCAATCGGACTTTATTCTTGTTTAGATTAAAGCTCAGTACTCAGACAAACTAAATCGTCCGCTAGCTAAATTGACAACTTTTTCCGATGGGTTACCCAACGGACGATGGAGTGTGACTGTACAACGCCAAAATACTACCCCTCATCAAAATACCACCCAATGTGAAACGGTCATACTGCGCTGATTTGCTTGCATTTAAATTTAGTTAATTGTTTTTACTAATATTTGGATATTTTTGAATGATACATGAAATGTAGAAGTCATGGGCAATGCAAAATCTTCCCGTTGGTTTCAAAATATGCTCAATCAATAATTTTCGTTGAACTTTTGCTGCTGACATTCCGACGGGTAGGTGTCGGAAAATTACAAGCTATTTTTTCTTCTAGCACCCCATCGGAATTGTATCAGCTGTTTGTGTTTGTTAAGTTAGCGGCACTACGAGCTTTCCGACGCTGAGGCACGGAAATTTTAGTTTGTCTGAGTTCCACCGAGCGTAAGAGGCCTGTCGGAATTTTACGAAAGCTTTCCGACACCCTTTTTTTTATATGGAGTTGACACCTAGCTAAAGCGATTTAGTTTGTCTGAGTACTAAGCTTAACTATTGTAGCGCCCAGGAAAACTGTGTAGCCCAATAAGCGGCTTAAATCAATTAAAAGAATTCGATTGGTTTTTTGGAAACCTGCTTTTGATTGAATTGGTTGGCCAGCGACACATTTTCCATTTATATACTCTTTTTCAAAGGTAAACAGAGTATATTAATTTTGTGCAAATGTATATTAGAGAGAAAAGAAAGTATGTATATATTCTTGATCAGCATCAACAGGCGAGTCGATATAGCCATGTCCTTTCTAAACATGCGACATATTGACATGTATGTATGGGACATATGCTACTTGCAGGCAGATCAAATTTATTTTATATTTTCCCACTCCCCCATATACTCTGCACCTGCAGTAGCAGCTAAAAGCAGCGCTATTAAAGATCAAATGAACAATACTCAAGTTTTGAAGAATAAGCAGCAGCGCTGCTTTTAGATGCTACAGCAGGTGCAGAGTATATTAAATACGGGCTTGACCGACTTTCCCAATTTGTTTTTTTAAGAAATTATTGTAAATTACTAATATTACTAAAGTATACATAGTTTAACGGATTTATTTGATTATTTGTTGCCAATAATGATTTCAAATTAAAGAATTTCAAGTTTTTTCATTATTAACAACGCTGTTCCTATTTTGATTCCAACTTTTGATTCAACTGCTTGACAAATGACATACACTGAGCGGTTACTCTATCTATCAAATGTCCGTTTGTTGTTTCTATAATTTTATTATGTTTCCAAAGTAAGATTTATAAGTTACTCAATTTTAAGATGTATACTACAATAAAATGATGAATGAAATATAATGACAATGAATGAAATATAATTACAGTGACAAATGAAATGAAATTCTATTACTAAAAACCGAGTTTAAATTCAATCGGATAAAAAATAAGTATTTGCATGTATAATTTCCGCGTATTTTCACACCCGAGGGCGGATGAAAAATAGTTTTTTGCAAGCAGAATTTTTTTTGTGGGCGGATTTTTCGACGATAAATTACAAATAAAATTTTTTCGTATTTTGTCTTTTCAAATCGATTTTCAAGCTAATCGGATGAATAATAGTATTTTTTATTCAGAATTTTCCGACCGTTGGGTCAAATTTTCCAACTTCGGAATATCACATTTCAAACTATTTCGTATTCTATCCTTTCAAACCAAGTTTCAAGTCAATCGGATGAAAAATAACATTTTTCCCATACAAACTTTTCCGACGCTTTTCCGACTTTTTCGGGTGGAATTTTCCAAAACACCGTCTTAGTACGCACTTTCACCACCAACAGAAACTTCTGTGAAAATTACAGCCCTCTATCTCTTACCGTTTGGGCTGTGCGATGATTGCCAATCAGTCAGTCAGTCAGTCGACTGTCAGTGAATCAGTGAATCAGGACACTCTCTTTTATATTTATAGAGATATGCAAATGTGTGTGCTTGCCACTTTGGCTGTCTGGGACATGGAGAGTGCACTTAACTTTTGTGTTCTGGAATTTCACCGGTGTTTGCGGGGGGTTAGGGGGAGACTTCAGATTCGGCAATCAAACGTCTTCTCTATTCGGTTCGTGTAGGACCATGAAAATGTGGCGGGGTGATCTTCCAGTGGCGGCTGCGTGCGGGTGGTGTAGATTGGGCTGCTGCTTCTTGCAGGTTGTGAGGTGCAAAGGGATTGGTAGGGGTTTGCTGCTGCGCAAAATGAACTGTGGGGGTAGGAGTTGGGGTAGGTTTTTCCCTAGCGAACCGAAATACGCGTGCACTTCGTTTTAAACTTTAATGACAAGAGAGCGATTTATTACCTATCGACTATCGAACTATATCTAACACAGGGTTGCTACCGATTAATCTAAGTCTATTAAATATAACTTAACTAAAACGTTGGCAGGGTGAGACGAGGAAACGGAACCCAAACAACGTGAATTCCCGATTTTGGAAAATCCGCCGAGGAAAATGGCCGGAAAATTCTGCATGTAAAAAGCTGCTTTTCATCCGATTGGCTTGAAACTCGGTATGAAAGGATAGAATACGAAAAAGTTTGAAATGCGATTTAACAATGTTGGAAAATTTGACCCAACGGTCGAAAATTCCCGGAAAATTCTGCACAAAAAAAATTATTTTTCGTCCGATTGGCTTGAAACTCGGTTTGTAGAGACAATATACGAAATAATTTGAATGTGATTTTTTAATGTCGGAAAATCCGCCCACGAGGAAAATGGCCGGAAAATTCTGCATGCAAAAAACTAATTTTCATCCGATTGACTTGAAACTCGGTTTGAAAGGATAGAATACGAAATAGTTTGAAATGTGATTTTTCAATGTCGGAAAATCCGCCCACGAGGAAAATGGTCGGAAAGTTCCACATGCAAAATAACTATTTTTCATCCGATTGACTTGAAATTCGGTTTGTACGGTCAAAATGAGAATTCATTTTTGTTTTTATTTTCCGATGTTGGAAATACCACCGGGATGCCCACTGGGAAGTGGTTGGGAAATGTATGGGATGTGGGTGGTATGTTGTTTAGGAAGTGGGTGGTAAGTGTAGGTAAAGTGTGTGGAATATGGCGGGATGTGGGAGGGATGTTGGCGGAAAGAGGATGATATGCGGGTGGGATGTGGGCATGAAGTGGACGGGAAGTGGGCGGGAAGAGGACGGGAAGTGGGTGTGCATTGGTTCTATACTGTTGAAGGCGCAGCGAAGCGCAACGGGTTATTTGCTAGTAAGTAATATAATTTCATCAACGAGCGCTCATATGACTCGGAAGAAGGAATGGCATATCGTAGTGTTTTCAGTTAAAAAACTCTTCAACTTGGATGGAAATGATGGTTTTTCATATTATTTCCATGATATTCGATAAGAAGAATACTTTCTGTCCCGTCACCATAGCCGTGAGAATGGTGTTATGGTGGGGCGTGCCATCTGATATTATAGAAGACGCCAAGTTATAAAATTTCGAGCAAAGACTTAACGATCTTTAGCTTGATGTATTACTTGATGTACCGTACCGACACGTGCATTTAATTGCAATTTTTTAATCAATTTATAAAGTTGAACAGTGAGAATTTAAGGCTTTTTGAACACTTCGCTGCTCTGCAGTATGTAAAAATGTTTTTTTTGGTGCGGCCTTTCATGTTATTCCCATAATTTGATGAATTTTTTAAGAAAATTGCATCCAACCCAACTTATTCCAAATTTGTTCAGCAATTTGCCTGTACGTAAGGATTCATTCCTTAAAAGCCATTATTTTGCCTTTTTCATCAGCAGTTATTGCTTTTCCGCCCTCCATACTAGTTTTTTCTAGTTAAAACGTTTATATGATGTCAAAATAGAAGCTTCATAGCGCGGAGTTTTACTCAGAGTGATGAAATCACGTTTGTCCCTATTCAAGTGCATGATAAAAATATGCCATTTTTGATAACATCGTTGAAAAAAAATTTTTTAACAAAAAACTACGTTTATTTGAAAAAGTTTTTTTCTTTAATTCGAACAGAAGTTATTGAATATTCTGTTTTCTTTCAGCTGCCGGTGTTAATGACACAAATCTAGTATATCTTACAGATCGGGACATTTGAGATATACATATTTAAGCAGGATATTGGTAAACGTGCTGAATTCCGTGCCAAATTGTTTTGAATGGCAAAAACAGCAGCTTCCAGTGAATTTGAATAACACGGCAAGCCCGCATACTCATTGCAGTTTTCTTAATAGCCAGGTTAAAGTGAGTTCAAAGAACATTTTAGGGTGGTTAACCTCATTTTCACAGAGTTTATTATTCATTACATTATATACTTAAAAATCTTGTTTCCATTCTAATAGTCCTGTCCGAAACTGATGCCGGAAACCTCATAAATGCTTCTATAATGAGAACAAGCGGCTAACAGATAACAATAGAGATAGGCTTGTAGACATAATTATAGCCAAAGCAGCTGCAAATAATTTTAAACTGCGCCCTGACAACTTTAATGGAATACTGTTGGAAATTTTTAAAGCTTTTCCTGAAGAAAAAAAATGTTCGGTGGGTACTTGCTATTAAGTGTTGATTAATAATATTAAATATATGTCTATGAACATTTTTTAGGATTACTATTATATTCCCAGAAGGAATGGATAAGCTCTTGCAGGAAAACTCTTTACAAAGTACCTAACCATTGCAAACAAGCGCCGAAAATTGGATATTTTGGAAAAGAATCAGTTCCAAAGCTCACCACAGAGCTTTCCACCTACATTTTAAGATAGGTTAAGATATTGTTCTTCACTTAGGTTTAGTAGCCTGAAGCCATCGAAGCGCACAAGAAGTGCAAATAAATATACGAGCCTTTATCTTCGAGGAAGTCAACCCCCTACGTTCATTTTGGTTCAGCGAGCCAGATCTACAGAAGAGGAAAAAACTCCGAAGCTCTACTCCAGCAAGCACTGGTCGATTTCCTGAAAAAAAGATAAGTACATATTTTCCAAATCCAAGCCGCATAAGGTGGCAAAATACACAAACCTATATATATTATATATTAAATCCACAAATCCCACACATCGAATACACATATCGCTCACTTACTTCAATACTGGCATAACTCAAAAAATACGATTTTTGACTTAATGATGCAGAAATGTTCGCTGTCTTCTGTACTATTTTATGCAAAAATTTTCGTATTGCTATCTCTTCTACTTTTCATGTGAGATGAAAATATGTCGCAATATCATTTTCCGGGTTCATTTTCATGTTGATGCAAGAACGTCATATCTCAGTTGTCCTGCTGTGGATATTGAACAAACATACTTCGTCTTTCAGTTAAAACATCATACTTTCAATGTTTATTAATAAGCATTCTAAATTTAAAATATTTTACTTAATTAAGTTTAAGCTAAAATAATCATTTTTTGTAGGTTAAATCCATTGAGAACTTCAAACGTGTTTTTCTCAAAATGGATTATTTTGAGTTATGCCAGTATTGAAGTAAGTGAGCGATATGTATATAAAGTTTCTCCATAAAAATTCAATTCTCCTATTCTTCCGTACCTGAAAAATTATTGGACCGCCAACTGCTAAGCTCCAAGACAATGGCCCACATTGCATGGTATATTAGCTTATAGCAGAGATATTCAAGAGTGTGTCTGCCAAGTTGGAGCTCAATCGTGTGAACAGTTTTTGTGAAAAACGCATTTCAGTGGGGGTGCCTCGGCTTCATATTTTCCACTGATATGGGTGGCGCTATCGTGCGAGCCGGAACTAGTCATTGGAACTGGATCAAGCGGCAATCGACAATCGAAAAATTCGACGCTAATTATTATGTTGGCTCTTAGACAATGGCCCACAATGCACGGTAGTGCAAACGATTGGCATTAATTTTCCACGCATTTTGATATATGTTTCATCAAAATCGTCTGAACAGTTATGGAGAAATTTACATTTTTCTTATTTAAGAAAAATTCACATAACACGGCCACAGATTCGGTGGCTTGCCAACACTGCCACAAAGCAAAGCAAAACTCGCTCACGTGCGCATCTCTACATTCCCCGTTATATTTGATGTGGCGTCAAAAGGAAAAAAGCAAATTCCTTGTGTGCAAAAAAAATTATATTAATAAATAGAAAAAAATTGTTTATTATTAATTTTGTTTGCGAAAAAGGCCAGTTTGGAGCACAATGACATGTAAGTTTGGTCTATAACACTGAATTAACAACAATATAAACATTCATAACATATAATATTCTCTCAGCCAGAGAATCGGAGACATTTACATCCAAAAATGAGAAAGATCCTTCCAACTGAAGGAAGCGCAAATCTTGCTGGTACTAAGTAAGTAGATTTTGAGTGTGCACACTCAAACAAATGATCTGGCGAGGATGGCGAGGATGTGCTCATCGAACAGGCCGGCAAAGACGCCACCAAAAACTTTAAAAATGCAGGCTAGACCAAATGACTTGACGCCCTCCACCTAGTCACTTATGGTGCGTCCCAAATCTACACCCACAATGCCAAAGAAAGCCTCCAGCTGGCGCACTTGCTGCAGTCGTGCAAAAACGGCCTAATGTCCCTGGCGATGAGGCGAAACACTCTGGGCTTGCGATTGCCATCCTACGCCAATGGTGTCATTTCAATGAAGTCAAACTCCAAATCCTGCAGTCCACCGATAGCCTCGCCATTCTCGCCAACGTGGATAGGAAGCAGGAGTTTATATAGCCGTGTCCGTCTGTCCGTCCGTCCGTCTGTTTCTGTGCTATCTCCTTCGTCAGTTTTAAAGTTATCTTAACCAAACTTTGCACGAAGTCTTTTGGTATAAATACGCTGCACATTTGTCGGAATCGGTCGTATCGGATGACTATATCGTATAGCTGCCATAGAAACGATCGGCCGAAAAAGTAGTTCTAGTGAGAAAAACTTTTTTGTTGTTAGTGCTATCGCTCCCAACGCTCGTATTTATAAGTTTTTAATGATTTTACATAGCTGCATACAAACTGTCAGGCATATATCAAGCTCCAAGAGTATATAAACTTCGGTCGAGCCGAAGTTAGCTTGCCTTTATTTTTATACCCATGCAAAGAGTATTATAATTTTGCCCAGAAGTTTGCAACGCATAGAAATATTCATTTCCGACCCTATAAACTATATATATTCTTGATCAGGGCGACGTGCTGAATCGATTGAGCTTTGTCCGTCCGTCTGTCTGTCCGTCTGTCTGTCTGTTTCTACGCAAACTAGTCTCTCAGTTTTAAAGCTATCGGGCTGAAACTTTGCACAGAGTTTTCTTTTTACTGCACACTGATAATCTGTCGGAACCGACCGGATCGGATGACTATATCTTATTGCTGCCATAGGAACTATCGGTCGAAAAGTGGGTCTTTGTAAGAAAAATTTTTTATTTTTAATGGAAGCGCCTACCGCTTCAGCAACTATTAGTTTTATACGCTTTTACACAGATTTGGAAGTTTTGGTCAAAATCGGATGACTATATCTTATAGCTGCCATAGATAGTTTCGAAATAGTCGAAAAGTCTGTTTTATTTAAAAAAATTGTTTGTTTTAATGCTGACGTTCGTAAACTCTAATGTATTAAAACACTTGCAAGGGTATAAAAACTTCGGCAAAGACGAAGTTAGCTTGGCCTTCTCGTTTATAAAACCTTTATAAACGGAGGTGGTACAGAAATCTCTTCCAACCCAAAACCAATTCTCGATGTTACAGAAATCTCTTTTGGTTGGTTTTAAATCTCCCATGTTTTAGATATAGAAAAATCAATCACCCAAATAATTTTGACAAACAAAACTAATTTTGGAACTCTAAACAAAATTATTTTTCTGCATAAATTGCATAAAATGAATAACTGGTTTAATTAGTTTGAGCGTTGAAATTTGCGTTTTAATAATTTTCCCAATTCCAACCAAACAAATGTAAAAATTTTTAATTTTATTAATGGAAAATACGACTTAATTTTGAAATATAATTTAAGAATGCATTTTATTAATAGAAAATACGACTTAATTTTGAAATATAATTTAAGAATGCATCATAAAACATTTATCACAATCAAAAAATTTCGTCAAACTAAGTAATTTTTCCAACGACACATACAGGGATATTTAAAAATTTCTTGAGTTACCTTTTATGGGTTGTTATGGCCGTTGTGGTTCATGAAAATAAAAACATTTTATTTTATTCCCATTTTTCTCCTACGCGTTTCGACGTTTGTAACGTCTTCTTCAGGGAGTCTGCATTTTATTTTTTCACAAAAAATATATAAATAAGGGAAGAAACATATGTTACATATACTTTAACCTAATAACACAGATATATTCACACATACATACATAAATTATTTTTGGTCAGAAATGTTTTGTTTGTCTGATTTTAATTTTCAAATGTTTTTATTTTCATGAACCACAACGGCCATAACAACCCATAAAAGGTAACTCAACAAATTTAACACAAATAAACCACTTAAAAATTTCTTGAAATCTGACTTGTATTATTGAAGAAGCTCTCGAATCCTACTACATTTCTCTAGGTCAGATTTATACTATCACCGTCTATAATAAAACAAATATGGTTCGAGCAGGATAAATTTTATGTGACAACTGCAGAGCAGAAAAGTAATGCAAATATGAAGAATGTAAAATTGTTGAATGTTGCTGATAATTACAGTTCTTTGTGCTACACTTTTTTTTATTACATTATTGTATGATTTTAGGGAAGTTTAGTTTGACATAAGCAGAGATCGCACACTTTTTATAGAACTCGTACTCGCATATAGAAAAGTTGAAAAAAAAAACAGTGCGAGACTGTGAGACGCGATGGAACTCAACCTACAAAATGTGCGAACAATTACTAACTCTTGAAGATTTATGCATTCAGAGTTCTTTAATAAAGCTTTAGCTAAGCAGACTTGAATGGAACGCAATTCAAAATGTCTGTTTAATGCTTCACAATTACTACCAAGTGATTTTTTTACGCTTGCTTTTTATGACGAATAATTGTTCTAAAATCTTTAGCAAAGCATTCTTTATTACTATCTAAGTAACACGATAAATGTTCGTCTATTATGAGCGCAGTACCAATATTGGCTGCAGTGCTCTGAGACCCGAGATTTCCAACTTTGTTGTCTTCTGATCAAAATAATAACCGAAGTTGGAACCAAAACCTTGGGTTTAGGGGTTCCGAGGACCGGTCCGCGATCCGAAACTTAGACTTTACAACAGGTTCAAACCCCCGGGCCGAAATTTACTGCAAAATTTTATAGGTTTCCAGCCATGATTGTTATTATTTTATGCTTTTAAACAGACCGATAGGTCTGAACATGCGTCTTAGTGAACTATCTCTTTATCTTTTTTTTTTTTTAATTTGTGTTTGTACCTTTCAGGAACTCTATTGTGGGACTTAGTACTGCCCTAGAAGAAGCCATTACACGTGGCTTAAAAATATCAGACAATTTGCAAGATGAAGATTATCTAATTATTGCTAACATGGTCAACTCGAATCTAAAAAGAAACAACCGCGTTTTCAAATTAAGCGGAGTCTCTAAAAAATTCCGTAAATCAGTTAACAAAACTCTTAAACGGTATTTGCAGAAATTAAATATTACATATGGTGGTGGTTCAGAACTTCTAGTCATAGATCTTCTGGACCTAATGGGGGCGTATGTGGTCAGGGAAAGCTTCTGATCGGTTCAACCTGGCGAACCCAGAGTGATCCTGGCTTACTACGTCTCAAGTCGACTCACACCTCCTCGTGGTGACCACCGGAAGCAGTAGCAATGCACCCGCATTCGCTGCTGACTAACGTGAGCGGCGTCCCTGTGCTCACGCGCCAACAGAAGACAAGGACGGCACGATAAAAGATGAATTCTATGAGCGCCTGGAACAACTATACGAGCGCTGCCCCGACCACGACATAAAGATCGTGCTAGGCGATTTTAACGCGAAAGTCGGGAGAGAAGGAGTTTTTGGATCGACAGTCGGACGATTCAGCCTTCATGAAACAACCTCCGGTAACGGAGAGAGGCTAATAGACTTCGCTGCGGGCCGGAACATGGTCATAAGTAGTACCAGATTTGAACACCTCGACATCCATAAGGCGACCTGGAAGTCCCCTGGTCAACGAACACGAAATCAGATTGATCACGTTGTGATCGACGGAAGGCATTCATCGAGTGTGCTAGACGTGCGTGCGATTCGAGGAGCCAACATAGACTCGGATCATTACCTGGTTGCAGCCAAGGTACGCACGCGGCTCAGTGTGGCACATGCCTCACGCTCTGGCACACGTCGAAAGCTAAACGTCGAGAAGCTGCAATCACAAGGGACATCTGAAGCCTACTCAGCTAAACTCGCCCAACTGCTCAGGGAAACCTCCTCATTCCCTTCCGATATATGCGAACAGTGGCAGCGTATATCGCACTCCATGAGTACGGCTGCCAAGGAGATACTCGGTTACTCCGAGCCCCCTCGAAAGCGGTCTTGGTACGACGAGGATTGCCGACGCGCTACTGCAGAGAAAAATGCTGCCTACAGGAGAACTCTGCAGTCGAGAGTAACGCGGGCTGCTAAAGAGCGATACCTGGAGAAAAAGAAAGAGGAGAAACGCCTTTTAGAAGAAAAAAGTTGGAGCAGGAAAGGCGAATGCGCGAGGAAGTCGAGATGTTATTCGGCATGAGTGAGACTCGAAAATTTTACCAAAAGATTAAGCAATTAACAGAAGGTTTCAAGCCCAGAGTCGCACAATGCAAAGACGAACAGGGGAATTTGGTCACAGATCCGCAAGTGGCGCTTAACAAATGGAGAAGTTACTTTTCCAACCTACTGGGAGGCGATGACGAACATGATGCCGCCTCTAGAGAAGTAACGATGCCACCAATCGACAACATTGAGATAGACCCCCGACCCAACAGGAAGTCTGTTTAGCCATACGAAGGCTAAAGAACAACAAATCACCAGGCGCTGATGAGCTGCCCGCTGAATTGTTCAAGGCTGGAGGCGAAGAATTGGTAAGGTGCATGCACCAACTTCTGTGCCGTATATGGGTTGACGAAAGCATGCCTGACGATTGGAATCTAAGTGTTCTCTGTCCAATCTTTAAAAAAGGGGACCCTGCAGTTTGCGCCAACTACCGCGGGATCAGTCTCCTCCTCATCGCATATAAGGTTCTGCCCCGCATTATTTGTGAACGTCTAAAGCCGCTTGTTGATACACTGATTGGACCTTATCAGTGTGGCTTTAGACCTGGTAAGTCCACCACAGACCAGATACTCACATTGCGCCAAATTCTGGAGAAGACCTATGAGAGAAACATCGAAAATCACCATCTTTTTATCGATTACAAAGCCGCTTTCGACACGCCGATAAGGTCAAGGTTTTTCGAAGCCCTGTCTACTTTAGGTATTCCAGCAAAGTACGTTCGACTTTGCATGATGACGTTGAGAAGCACTCAAAGCTCCGTCAAAATAGGAACGAACCTCTCCGAGCCTTTTGATACCAAAAGAGGTTTTAGGCAGGGTGACACCTTATCGTGTGACTTCTTTAATCTGCTGATGGAGTATATACTGCGCCAGTGCCCAAATGCCAACAGATCGGGCACCATCTTTAATAAAGATGTAATGCTACTCGCATATGCCGATGATATTGACATTATCGGCAAAACCGAACAGGCAGTAAGCAATGCGTTTTCAGAGATTGAGAAGCAGTCTGAGCTAATGGGTTTAGCGGTAAACGAGGACAAGACGAAGTACCTAGTGTCCTCGAAACAGAAGTACACACAAATTGGGCAATCTGTTGCAATGGGAGAGTACAACTTTAAAGTTGTAGAGGACTTTGTCTACCTCGGAACGATGATAACCGGCGACAACAACATCAGCCTGGAAATTCGAAGAAGAATCACGCTCGCAAACCGATGCTATTACGGGCTAAGTAGGGAGCTCAAGAGCAGAAACCTCAAGCGAAGAACAAAAATAGCGCTATATAAGTCGCTTATCATCCCAGTCCTGCAATACGGCGCAGAAGCCTGGGCAATATCATCAGCGGATGAGGCGGCGATTGGCGTTTTCGAGCGAAAGATTCTTCGCAGGATTTATGGACCTTTGAAAGTTGGCGAGGACTTTCGCATCCGAAGGAATGACGAACTGTATAAGCTCTATGGGGATACTAGTCTGGTCAAGCGCATAAAGCAACAGCGGCTGCGCTGGCTGGGACATGTTACCCGTATGGATGATCAAGCTCCAGCAAAAATGGTCTACAAGAGGAATGCGAAAGAACTGGGACAAGGCAAGGTGGGACGACCAGGTGCGGAAAGACATTTCTAAGCTTGGCGTGAAAAACTGGTGCCAGCTCGCACGGAGCAGAAGCGACTGGCGGACATTAGTTGCAGCGGCCGAGACCGTCAAACGGTTGTGATGCAATGCATCGGGCCAATAAAGAAGAAGAAGAGGAAGGGTCTGTCTAACAGTACTCAGCATAGAATAACGATGAAGGACGACAGGCCGGTGAAGCAACGATAATTTCCAAAGAATCCGAAAATGCAGGCTGAGATAAACAGAAAAGTGGATGAATTGTTGGAAAAGGGTTGCATTGAGCCGTCGAAAACTCCACATAGTGCACCGGTAGTAATGGTGAAAAAGAAGACGGGAAAATGGCTGTCGATTTCCGGGACATGAACGCGCGGTCGGAAAAGGATGCATATCCATTACCGAGGGTTAACCATATTTTGGAGCAATTGAGGGAAGCGAAGTACATTAGTAGCCTCGACTTGATGGATGGCTACTGGCAAATTCCGTTGGAACCAGAAAGCAGACCCTGTACAGCTTTTACGGTTATGGGAAGGGGGCTATTTCAGTGGCGAGTAATGCCGTTCGGCCTCGCATCAGCCCCCGCTACCTTCCAAAAAGCACTGGATCAGGTCATTGGACCCGACATGATGCCTCATGCTTTCGCATATTTAGACGACATTATTGTGATAGGGAGAACGCTTGATGAGCACATAAAAAACCTGGGAAATCGCAGGTTAAAAGCGGCGAATCTGAAAATAAATGTCGATAAGTGTGAATTCTTTAAGAAAGAATTAAAATATTTGGGTCAAATGGTGACAGAAGAAGGCATTAAAACGGACCCAGATAAAGTTGCAGCTATAGCTGAACTAAAGCCACCCACTAACGTCAGGACATTGAGCCAGTAGAACTCTCAATGCAGCAGAACAAAATTATTCTGCAACCGAGAAGGAGTGCCTGGCGATCGTGTGGGCCATACAAAAACTACGGCAATACATAAAAGGGTATCGCTTCTAGGTCATCACGGACCTCATGGCTTTAAAATGGTTGAATTCAATTGAAAGTCCATCAGGGTGGGTTGCCCGATGGGCTTTAGAATTACAGCAATACGATTTCGAAGTAGTGTACAGGAAAGGCAAGCTCAATGTGGTCGCAGATGCACTCTCACGGAAACCAATGGTTGCCGAAAAATACGAAAGAGTGATGCTAGCCGATGAAGGAGAAAGAATTGGGTGGATCCAGCGAATGGAGGAAAAATTTCTAAATAACCCACAAAAACCCGATTATTTAAAAGAATCGGGACAATTGTACAGAAATATACCTCATCGAGCGGGACATGAAGAAGTAGTCGGCTGGAATCTATGTGTGTCAGAAAAAGAACAGTAAAGGGTGTTATACGAGAATCACGATGCGGCAACAGCAGGGCGTACAGGCACGAGGCGAACAATAGCGAGAGTTGACGCGAGGTATTACTGGCCCGGAATGCAAAGGGACTTCCGAAAATATGTAGGGAGGTGCGAAACATGTTAGAAATATAAATCGCACCAACTACAACCGGCAGGAAAGATGCTTACGCAGATTCCTGAAGAACCGTGGCAACGGTCTGTGCAGATTTCGTAGGACCATTGCCGCGATCTAAGCACGGAAATTCAGTGCTACTAGAACTGATCGATTGATTTTCAACATGGGCAGAACTAGTAGCACTGCGAAAAGCAACGGCTGCGGCTTTGCAGAAGGCGTTCAGAGAACGAGTCTTGGCTCGGTTTGGTGTTCCGAAAGTGCTGATAACGGACAATGGAGCACAGTTCAAGAGCAAAGCGTTAAATCGATCCTTGGAAGATATGGGGGTTTTCCATCAATTTACAGCTCCATATACTCCTCAAGAGAATCCAACGGAGCGAGCAAACAGAACAGTGAAGACGATGATAGCTCAGTTTGCAGGCTCTGATCAGAGAAGTTGGGATGAGGTGTTACCGGAACTGGCGTTAGCAGTCAATTCCAGTGTGGCAGAATCTAGAGGATACACACCGGCGTTTCTCGTACAAGGAAGGGAACCGCGGTTACCGAATACCTTGTACGATGAGAACAATCTCGGAACAGGACACGGAAGAAGAGATGAGGGAGAAAACGCGAAGAAGCTGCAGGAAATCTTCGAGGTGGCCAGAAGAAATATGGAGAAGGCAGCACAGGATCAAGCACGGCACTATAGCCTGAGAAGACGCGTTTGGAAACCGGTGGTCGGGGATGAAGTGTACCTCAAAACTCATCATCTGTCAAAGGCATCGGAAGGATTCGCAGCGAAATTGGCACCGAGGTATGAATCCTTATCAGATCGTAAGTTTCATATCCCCCGTGATATGTAAATTACGAGAAAAGGGGAGAAACAAAGTAAGAACCGCACATATTAGCGGGTTAAAACCAGCTATTCAAAAGAAAAGGATGGAGAAATTGAGGGAAATTAGATATATGTATATATATTCATAAAAGAGAAAAAGAAGATAAAAATTGGTAAAAGAAGAGTCCGAAAACACAAAAGGGGGGGAAAAAAAACTAAGATACTGAAAATAAGAAGAGGTTAAATAAAAGGGGAATATATTCTACCAGTCAGAAAAAAACTAAAAATAAAGAAAATGTAGGATAAAAGAGAATAAAACCTGGAAAAGAAAAGAGAATAAGTAGTAAAGTAAAATGGAAATCTGGAAAAACAAGAGATGGAAATGGATTAAAATGTAGGAAACCCCAAATAAATACCGTTTACAGGGTACGAAATTCGTCGATCATCAATCTGAACATGCGAGATTGCCTAAAACGCGGCGAAATCTGCAAAAGAGCGCGATGTCAATCTCGCGTGTAGGAGAGAAAGAGACGACCACAGCCAAGTTTACCGTTGCAAGGCTCTCTCGCAGAAATGCTCGCAGAGAAACGGTAAACTGGCGTGATCTTTGCGCAGCCGCGTGGAGACCGAGGCTTCGTGGCGCGCGCCAGGAGTAAACTCGGTCTATTTGAAGAAAGAAGCTGAAATGGAAAACACTCGTCAACGTTTGGATGGGAGGACGGCCAAGGCACGCGGCGGAAGCACGCGGCGGCGATTGCCCTTTATGGGCGTAAGCCGTGGCGGTAACCGGATTCCCCGGCGACGACCGCGCGTGCATAAGCTGGCCGACGTGCTGAGCCTGGACACGTCCTCCATCCGGGATTTGCCCACGACGCAGGCGTCGCCAGCGACATCGGAGGCGACAACGTGAGAATGGGAGTCCCCGAGCCTCGCGTCTCCAGGCTGGAGCCCCGAAAGGGGCGATAAGGTCGCACCGGCAATCCCGGTAGCCCCGTCACCCGCAATATGGGTAGGCGAGTGGGCGTTAGAGACCGAGAAGGCCGAAATGGGAGAGGGGGCAGAGGAGGACGAGCTGGAGGAGCTGGAGGAAGAGAAGCAGCCATGGGGGCGGCAAAGTCACCTACTCCGATTCCCACTATCGAGCTCTCGGACTCGGAGAACGAGAGCCCGGCGGGAGCCGGCTGGGAGCCACCGAGGCTACCAACCCCAATGCCGTCCGTCAGGAACATGGAGGAGGAGCAGGAAGAGGAGCAGGAAAAGGAGCAGGAGGAGGAGAGAGAGGAAGAGGGGCAGCAGCAGGGTGGTGGGCCCGAGTGGGGATACGCACCCCCGTGCGTCACGCAGAATAGGCGTTCCTATTTTGCGTGCGGCAGGTGGTTCCACGAGGTGACCACTGTGGCCACCTGGAGCGAGCCACTGACGCCGGGGAGAGGGGCGAGCGCCAGCGAGGAGGCGGGGCCGGCGAGATCGGAGGTGGTCATCGAAGAGATGACCGATGATCACGACGAGCCACGGGCCTCCAACGCACGGGACCCAAGGGGTTTCGATCGCGGAGCCCGAGAGGAGGAGGCGCGAGCAGCCGATGGGGCCGCAGGGAAGACCGGGGCGCAGCCTACTGCAGGGCCCGAGGAGAAACCGGAGGAGAAGGAGGCGGAGGAGAAGGAGGTGGAGGAGAAGGTGGCGGAGGAGAATGAGGCGGAGGAGAAGGGGCCATGGGTGTGGCCAGCGCCCAAGGCCAACCGGCCACCGTATGTAAGGCAGCAGTCGTGCCCAACTCCTCCGAGGAATCGGCCGACCCTGCAAAGGTAGGCTTCAGTGCCTGAGCGCGGCGAGCGGCGGGAGCCGAGACGTCCGTGGCGGTGGACGGAGCTGGAGTGGAACGAGTGGCCAGCTGAGGTGCGACGCGAGGTTGGCTTAAGACGAGGACGCGGACAAAAAGGCAGATGGTCCCACCTCATGTGGGTCGGAGCGACGCGCTTCCGACTGAAGTGGGGTCGCGCAGGGCCACGGGTGTTCCGCGAGGAGTAGGTCGACGAGGAGGGGGAGGGGGTCGGCGGGTCTATCTCTATCGCTGTCGATTGGTGGCATCGCGGCGGCATCATCTTCGTCATCACCTTCCAATAGGTTGGAGAAGTAACTTCTCTATTTGTTAAGAGCCGATATATATTAAGTTTATAGGGTCGGAAATGTATATTTCCATGCGTTGCAAACTTCTAGACAAAATTATAACACCCTTTGCAAGGGTATAAAAAACTAAGGATTCAATCTAACCGATACAAGTCAAATGAAGATATAAAATGTATTTTCTTTCAAAAAATAATCCTCGCTTCAAAAAATCAAAAAAAGAATTAAAAACTAGTAAGACTGTTGCGGTCGAGTGCCCCGACAGCAAACCTCAAGAAGGAGGAATTAGTGAAACCAACTCAATAGAGAAAAGACACGAATTCGATCGCTCTGTATTTAATAACCCGAAAGCTTAGAGAAACTGCCTGAAAACGTAGGTGGTTGGTGGTGACTTCGGAAAGGTTGGCGTTGGTAAAATTAATCCAATTAAAACGGCACTTGAAACTTCTTAAATAACTTCAATTTATTCGACTGCACTTGTGGGTGGTATGGAGTGTACTTGGAGAGTGAAAAGTACAAAAACGGATAGCTTAGCTTAGACCGCTGCTTAGACATTTTGGAGAGTCGTGGAGAGTGAGAGCGAGAGATAGCGAGAGAGGTTGAGGATCTTATGTTAAGTACAGCGAGCATTTACAGTGGTACAAATTAAATGGAATCGACTTAAACATTCTCCCCCCCTTGCAATATAAAGCGGATTGCAACATTTTGCTAGGACATCAATGGCTGCAGGTTCCGGTTAAAATCCATCCAAACTCTGTGTTTTGGGCTACTGGCAAGCCACCCTGGCTAGGTAGCATCCCTGGCAGAATTATGTGAGGATACACATCTGCCCCAAGGATAAGCGAAATGTTAGATGGAGTGTGCCAGCGCTCATCTGCCAGGATCACATGGCTGAACTTCTCGCACACCTCCTTGTTGATGGACCGTAGCGGAACACATTGCTCCAGCTGAGGAGCAATCTTGAGAATGATCTCTCGTCGCATCGCCGTCGTCCTGGATCGAAGCACGGCTGTGCAAGCCGCTTCTGCACCGACGCGGGTGACGGAAAGCCCGAGGGCCGTTGCCATGGATGCGTCGATGAGACTCGTTGGACAGCACGCATCAATAAGTGCTCGAGTTTCGCTGTTCGTGACACCATTGTCAAGCACCACGATAGCGGTCGGCAGGACGCTCACGCCCTTGTGCTGCAGCAGCGATGTCAACGACGTGGGAATCGCATGAGAGAACGAGGAGTGGTCTGACGGCGATGGAGAGAGATCCGTCCGAGATCGACGAGAAGTCGATACGACCCGTTCCGCCGAATCACGGGAACGACTCGTTTCTCGATCGTCATCTCGTAAATGTAGGAGGGTATGGTGATCCTTTTGGCAGACGTGACAGGTGGCATCACTGCGACAGGAGCGTCCCGAATGTTGGTGTGCCAAGCAGTTGGTGCAGTACCTGTTGATGAGAACTGCCCGGAGACGCTTCTCTGCAGTCAATCGCAAGAAACGTTGGCACTTTCGCAGTGCATGCACCCCTCTGCACACTCGACACCGAAAAGAGTTGGTCCCAAAAACGCCTTTGTGAGCGCCGCTACGTTTCGGTTTGCGAGCCGTACTAGAAGATGTGTTATGGGATGGCATGATTACTAAATGTTGGACGAAAAAAAACAAAAAAACATATAATGTAACAAGTGTGAATGAAGGTGAGAAGAACATGAAGTTAAATGGACGAGTCCTGCATGTTAGGTTCTGCTGGAAGCAAGATTAATTTTGCTACAGGTCTCCGAATGACTCCTCGAGTAGTAAGTACATCGACGACTCGAACTTTATGGTCAGTACCGGGACTAGTACTTTGGATTCTCCCCAGACGCCACTCATTGGTCGGAACATTATCCTCCTTAATGATGACCATGTCGTCTACCTGGAGATTTCTAGTTGGGGTTTGCCATTTATTCCTCTTGTGCAATTCCTTGAGATACTCGTCCTTCCAACGGAAGCAAAATTGCTGGTTGAGAGCCTTGAGGCGTTGCCAGCGATTGAGAATGGACATTACGTTCTCGTTGATTTCTGGCTCGGACACTGCCAGAAGTGGACCTCCGACTAGAAAGTGACCTGGAGTCAAGGCCAATAGGTCGGTGGGATCCTCGGACATGGGAGAGATTGGTCGGGAATTCAGACAGGATTCAATCTTGGACAATAAGGTGGAAAGTTCTTCGAAGGTGTATTTGAACGAAGAGGTGGATCTATAGAATAGAGTTTTGAAACTCTTCACCCCTGCCTCCCATAATCCTCCCATATGTGGAGCGCTAGGAGGATTAAAACGCCAGGACAGATTCTGATGGCCATGCTTTGAAAGAATTAGCTCTCTCGTTGCTTCAAGGAAATCACGGGACAATGCCTTCGATGCACCGACAAAAGTTTTACCATTGTCGGAGCACATTTGCTGTGGACAGCCACGTCGTGCCACAAACCGGGAGAAAGCCGCCAAGAATTTCTCGGTCGTTAAGTCGGACGTGGCTTCCAAGTGGATTGCCTTTGTGCTGAAGCACACAAAGACACAGACATAACCCTTTGTGATACGACACGCACGGCCCATATAGCTCTTTATTTCAAAAGGTCCTGCGAAATCTACTCCTGTATTTGTAAAGGGTCGCGAAAAGGTAACTCTTTGCCTAGGGAGCTCCCCCATAAGCTGTGTTTGGAGTCGTTTTCGATGGATCAAGCAGGCTTTACAGGAATTAATAGTGGACTTGACAAGAACTTTAAGCTTGGGAATCCAGAACTTTGATCGGATGAGGCGCATAATTAATTGGTTTCCCCCATGCAAGGATATGTCATGAGTGAACCTAACTAGAAGTCGAGAGAATTGGCAGGCGTACGGGAGTATTATGGGATGCTTCTCATCGTAGCTTAAAGATTCGGAGGCTCGCATCCTTCCACAGGATCTCAAGACCCCATTTTGATCCAAAAAAGGATTTAAATTTCGAAGACTGCTGGATTTTGGGAGTTGCTTCTGGTTAAGCAAGGTTTTATATTCCTCTGAGTACTCCCGGCGCTGAGTGGACACGATAAGTAGTTCTTGAGCCTCAGAAATCTCCTTGCTACTTAGCTCGACAGTGTTGTGGGTTGCTGTTTTCCTACAGCGCTTTAAGAACCGAGAGACGTAAGCTGTCACTCGAACTGCTTTTTGGAACTTGGAAAATCGGTCAAGGATATCGTGATTTGGAGGTAACTGTGAAACATTGCATTTTACAGCGCGCAGCTCTAATTCTGTTTCCTGGACTGATTCTTCAGAAAGTGGCCACTGGTCCTTTGGCAGTTGTAACCACTCAGGTCCAGTCCACCATAACGAGTTGCCCACTAAGTCCTGGGCCGCAACTCCTCTACTGGCCAAGTCAGCAGGATTCTGCTCTGAGCGGACATGAGACCAGTTTTCAGCTTCCGCAGATTCACGAATCTTTGCGACTCGATTAGCCACGAATGTAGTCCACTTGCATGGAGGCCGACTGAGCCAAGCCAGCACTATGGTGGAGTCAGTCCAGAAATACGAATCGAATTCAACGGCTGGCATCTGAGGAACGATTGCTGCATACAACTCAGCAAGGAGCACAGCACCACACAACTCTAACCGTGGCAGGGATACTGTCTTTGTCGGAGCGACTCTGGTTTTAGCCATAAGCAGATGGACTGAAACTTGATGTTCTGTCTCACTTCGAACATAAATCGCAGCACCATATGCGCGCTGCGATGCATCACAAAACCCGTGGTACTGAAATTTCCCCTTTGGACCAAATTGCACCCATCTTGGAATACGGATTTCACGCAGGATAGGATAATCCTGGAGAAAATCGTGCCACTTTCGGATGAGTTCGACAGGTAAGGGTGTATCCCAACCCAGTTCATGTAACCAGATTTCCTGCATGAATATTTTTGCACGGACAATAAAAGGTGCTAGCCACCCTGCTGGATCAAACAATTTGGAAATTTCCGAAAGCACTTCGCGCTTGGTGCAAGATTGCTTCGAAGGCGGGTGGGACGGTGCGAAGAAAAATTCATCACTTTTGGCTTGCCAACGAATCCCTAACGTTTTTGCTGTACTGGCCTCTTCAAGCTCTAAGAAGTCAGCACATAGCAAATGCTCCCGCGGAATGCCACCTAAAATTGCCTTAGAATTTGACGTCCATTTGCGCAATGGGAACCCAGCGCTCGCCAGAGCTAATCTGAGTTCTGAAACGGCTGAAATCGCACACTGTTTTGTGTGCATCCCTGCCAGAACATCATCAACGTACATCGAGGAGGATAGGATGTTACTAGCTAAAGGATACCGTGCATTTACATCCTGAGCAAGCTGTTGTAACACCCTTATTGCTAGGAACGGAGCACATGTCACTCCGAACGTGACTGTGTTTAATTCATAATCTGTGATTTCTCCTTCCTTATTCCGGAACAGAATTCTCTGATAAGGAGTATGCTTTTGATGGACCAAGATTTGCCTATACATTTTTGTGATGTCCGCATTAAATACGAACCGGAAGAAACGCCACTTTAAAATTTGCAATGTTAAATCGGACTGGAGAGTAGGTCCTTGATGCAAAGTGTCATTTAAACTTATGCCGTTCGACGATGGATTGGAGGCGTTGAATACAACGCGAACTTGAGTCGTGGTGCTGTCCGGCTTAAAAACAGCATGATGTGGCAAATAAAAGTTATTTTGTTGGTCGTTTGGAGAGACCCTGTGCATGTGGCCTAAGTCCAGATACTCCTGAATCACAGAGTCGTACTGCTTTTTTAGCGGAAGGTTCCTTTTTAACCGACTTTCGTTCTTAAGGAACTGAGCTAATGCGATGGACCTTGAATGTCCCAAGTCGATGTGATTTGGGTTTCGGAACGGCAACGTGACCACATATCTGCCTTCCTCGTTTCTTGTTGTGGTCTCAATAAAGTTCTTTTCACAGTCGGCTTCGGATGGCTGAAGTATCTTCATTGGAACATCCTCCACCTCCCAAAACTTTGTGAGCAGTTGCTCAAGGTTAGCATCTGGACTTACTACGATTTGCGTGGAAAAGGACGAGATTGCTTTTGACTTGGTTTTAGCAATTGGGCCCGTAAGGATCCAACCAAAGATTGTCTCTTGACCTAGAAGAGTACCACAAATCTTCGAACGGGAACCGCCAAGTAATATGGATGGAAGGATATCCGCGCCTATGAGCACATCAATCTGCGAACTTTCGTAAAATGAAGGATCGGCTAGCTGGAGACTTGGCAGGTTTGTAAGGGAGCTTTGAGGAATTGTGTATGAGGGAAGGTTTCCTGCCAAGTGTGGTAGTACGAAGGCCGAAGCTTCGATTTGGATTCGTGGTCTTATAGGAGAGCCAATATGGAAATGGCAAAGCTTGTGGGGCTGGGCGGCAATTGCTTGATTAAGCCCAGAAACTTGCGCTTGCACGGATTTGAAAGGCAATTTTATGATTTTGAACATACGTTCCGTAATAAAAGTTGCCTCAGACCCTGAATCGATCAGAGCCCGAGCTCGGAATTTGGTGCCCAAATGGCACACATCTATCATCGCTGTGCCAAGGAGGACACCTTGAGTGTTAGCAGCAAAATAGTTCTGAACGTTTTGCGATTGAAAGGATGAAGCGGACTGTATCTCTGATTGTGGAGTATTCAAATCTATATGTGCTGTGGAGACTGCAGAGAGAACTTGAGGAGGGCCACCCCTATGGAGAAGGGTATTATGACGGCCTTTGCACGTGTTACAATTATAAGCACTAGTGCAATCTTTTAGTTGATGGCCTCTTCCAAAACAATTGAGGCATAACTTTAGTTGCCTTATATAATTAGACCTTTCACTCACAGGCATTTGAAGGAATTTCGGACATAGTCGTATAGGATGGTTCTCCTTTGCACACAATTTGCAAGATTGCGATTGTACGCTAATCTTGTTTTCAAAGGAGTTTATCCTCTTGGAAGTCGATTCATTCTTCGCGAACTTAGCCTGAACTTGTGTGCTTGAACTTGGGTGCATTTCTTCGACGGCCTCCAAGGTACGATAGCGCACAGTAAGGAAATTATTAAATTCATCCCAAGTTGGAATGTCGGTTTTATTTTGGAGTGAGTTTTCCCATTTGGCTAGCGTCGATTTTGGTAACTTTGAAGTGCAAAGGAAAACCAGAAGGCAGTCCCAATTCTCTGTCTTAACCTCAGCTAATGCTAATGCTGTCAGACAACCTTGAATGGAGCTTTGAAGGTTTTTTAAGAATGCACCTGATTCTTGGGTCGCTGCCTGCACGTTAAATAGGACCTTGAGTTGACTGTTGACCAATAATCTTTTGTTCTCATATCTATCAGTTAGCGTTTTCCACGCCGACTGGAAACCATCGTTTGTAAGAGGAGACTTGGAAACAATCGACTTGGCTTCTCCACTAGTTTTGGCATTCAAGTGAAAGAGTTTTTCCACTGGAGTAAGCCTCGAGTTGTTGATATATACTGCTGTAAATAAATCCCGGAAAGTGGGCCAACGCAAGTAGTCCCCACTAAAAACCTCTGTGTCACATGGAGGGAGATTACAGCCTTGAGAGCTGTTTTCAGTAGTTTTCTTTTTAATCTGCTCGTCCAGAAGAGATGCACTTCCTTCATATACGGCATAGCAGTATTCATATTTAGCCTGCATTGTCGTAATATCAGAACTGCTGGCTTCTTGGCTTAGGGCTTTGCAACAAAGCTTATATTCCTGATCCACGGATTGCCACAAAGACCGGAACTGATCCCTGCGCACTTGTAGGGTGAATACTGTCACTGGTTCTTCGGTTGGCGTATTAATTTTCGACGCAAACTGACTGATCCTTTCAGTAGTGGCAATAAAATCATTTAAAGCCATTTTGGAAGCGGACACTTTCTTTTTTAGACTTGCTCTGGTGACAAGAGGACTAAGTTTATTTAAGCTTGTTGATTCACTCTGGGCTCTGATAGAAACTGATCTAGTGACTAGAGGACTAAGCTTGTCTACTCTAGAGGATTCACTCTTGGCTCTGATCGGAACTGATCTAGGGGATGTTTTTGAATGATGATCTGGCGAGGACGAAGAGCTTCGACTGATGGTCAGGGATGGAGCGGTTAACTGCTTCTTGTCCTGGTCTTTCCCAGTGGACATACTAGGCTCACTAAGAACTTATTATTCTGCGCTCACAAGATGTTGATTCAAGTATGCAAAAAAAAATCCATAGGTTTCGATAAGTAGGAGTAGTGGAAATCTAACAGACACTTTAACATGTACGATTCAGTGGCAAAAAAAAACAAATGATCATGGATTGAGAAGACGATTCAGCGATAGAAATTGTGTAAAGTTGGCAGTGGGAACGATATAAAATAGATGATGTTGCACAATGCATATATGGTTTGTTGAATAAAAAATTAAATTGTTAGTAATTTTATAATCAAAGAAACAATACGGAATGAAACAAGTTGCAGTAAGTTATCGAATTTATTCACTGATCAATTAGTAACGACAAGTCGTTACTCGGATGACTCGTTACTGCGATCAATGTCCATCACTTGTTTACTTTTGCTTTTATTAAGTGGATTATTGTTTTAATTGATTTATTGTGTAATCTGGCCGCGTTTATCGAAAATTCGTCTCTTTGATAAAAATCTCTTTGTTTGCGGCCAGTGGATAAGTGCTTGTGATTAGTTTTTGTTTTTATGTGCAAAGTCTCCAAAGCAATACAAGCGAATGTGCATACATATATTGAATGTGGGCTTGATAACTCTAAATATGTATGAATATGTTTATATTGTGGTTGAGTTCAACAAGCAAGATCAACTAAAAATGTTTTTAATAGGAACGCTTATTGTCCAAGCGATCAATATGTGTTATGTGCTTAAATATGTGGTTAAAAGTGTAGTTGCATACGGATGCAGTGTAGGAGTGTGTATGTGTGTGTATGTATTTTCACTCACATATGTATGTACGCAAGTGCATTAAATAATTTAATTCTTTTCTCAGGAACGCCTTGTTATGCGGCGGAGACAAAACAGATTATTTAATCTTTAAATGGATAAATATGCACATATGTACATACATATAGTTGGGCATCCGTATGTGGCGTTAGTGGTTGCTTGTGGACAAATGTTAGACACATATATATGTATGTAAAAAAAAACTTGCGCTGTTTAACAGCTGTGGTACCAACTTGATGATCCAAATTATTTTTGCGATGAATATGAAATTGCGGATTGGAATTTTGATGATTCAACGAAATGAAAATTTTGTAGAAAATGGCGGCGAAAAAATGGCGGTATGTAGCGGTAATTGGGTATTTTACGTATCTGGATTTTTTCCTCGGTTTTCACCAAAAAGCGGGCTGGGGCGAGCAAACAGATCCGGCTCGAAGGACCATGAAAACGTAGGTGTTGGTGGTGACTTCGGAAAGGTTGGCGTTGGTAAAATTAATCCAATTAAAACGGCACTTGAAACTTCTTAAATAACTTCAATTTATTCGACTGCACTTGTGGGTGGTATGGAGTGTACTTGGAGAGTGAAAAGTACAAAAACGGATAGCTTAGCTTAGACCGCTGCTTAGACATTTTGGAGAGTCGTGGAGAGTGAGAGCGAGAGATAGCGAGAGAGGTTGAGGATCTTATGTTAAGTACAGCGAGCATTTACAGTGGTACAAATTAAATGGAATCGACTTAAACACTGCCTGAAAAATTTTTTATATCGGTTTCAAAAGGTGACTAAGTGCATTGGCTATCGCCGTGTGAAATCGCATTAAAAACGAACTGCAACAAACCAAGAAAATTAAACAAAAGCATCTTTTGTTTTTATACCCGTTACTCGTAGAGTAAAAAGGGTATACTAAAGTCGTGCAAATGTATGTAACAGGCAGAAGGAATCATTTCCGACCATATAAAGTATATATATTCTTGATCAGCATCAACAACCGAGTCGATATAGACATGTCCGTCTGTCCGTTCGTCCGTCCGTCCGTCTGTATGAACACCTAGATCTCAGAGATGGTAAGAGATAGAGGTTTGACACGTATGAGACAAATGCTTTTTATACTTGCAGGCAGATCAAGTTTATTTCAAATTTTGGCCACGCCCCCTCCCGCCCCCGCAATTCGGAAAAAACGTTATATCTACTTCAGTTTTAAATATAGACGACTCATTCCTTCTAAAGATAGTAAGTAATTATAAAAACGAATAAATTTTGCGAAGAAATGATAAGGATCAGATGAGCGGTTCTCAAGTTATGAGCAAAAATGTGAATAATAGCCGAGTTAAAAAAGTGTTGCATACTTTTCAGATGTTCACCCTAAGGAACGCAGGAACACTGTTAAACATGTTTTTTCATGAGTAACGGGTATATCGAAGTCGGTTAGAGCCGACTTAAACTTGCGCTCTCGTTTAATATTGACTGTGTGAGTGTGAGTGAGTGTAAGTGCGCGCGCTCATCCCAAACCGTAACAAAACACTCTAGAGAGGCTTGATCTCTCTTTGGCTACAACAAGCACACAGCACAAAGCACAACGCAAAACCACTCAATACCACATACTCAACAAATACACAACACACTCAATATAACTTTTTCACTCAACTTCAAAGACATAACGGTAACTCGATTTCTCACAACAACAACACGAAAATAAAATAAAAAAAAAAATAGAGGCAAGCTAACTTCGGCTCGACCGAAGTTTATATACCCTTGGAGATTGATATATGCCTGACAGTTTGTATGGCAGCTATATAGTATTATAGTGGTCCGATTTCGAAAAATCTTGTTAAAAATATGTAAAATCATTGAAAACTTATAAATACGAGCGTTGGGAGCGATAACATTGAAAACAAAAAGTTTTTCTCACAAAGACTTTTTTCAGACCTAACTTTTGTATGGCAGCTATACTATATAGTTGTCCGATTTCGAAAAATTTTAGTGAAATTATGTAACATAATTGAAAACTTATAAATACGAGCGTTGGGAGCGATAACATTGAAAACAAAAAAGTTTTTCTCACAAAGACTTTTTTCAGACCTAACTTTTGTATGGCAGCTATACTATATAGTTGTCCGATTTTGACAAGGCTTGGTGAAATTATGTAAAATCATTAAAAACTTTTAAATACGAGCGTTGGGAGCGATAGAACTAAAAACAAAAAATAGAGGCCAGCTAACTTCGGCTCGACCGAAGTTTATATACCCTTGGAGCTTGATATATGCCTGACAGTTTGTATGGCAGCTATACTATATAGTGGTCCGGTTTCGACAAATCTTGTTGAAATTATGTAAAATCATTGAAAACTTATAAATACGAGCGTTGGGAGCGATAACATTGGAAACAAAAAAGTTTTTCTCACTAAGACTTTTTTTCAGACCTAACTTTTGTATGGCAGCTATACTATATAGTTTTTCGATTTCGACAAGCGGTGGTGAAATCATGTGAAATCATTAAAAACTTATAAATACGAGCGTTGGGAGCGATAACATTGAAAACAAAAAAGTTTTTCTCACTAAGACTTTTTTTCAGACCTAACTTTTGTATGGCAGCTATACTATATAGTTGTCCGATTTCGACAAGCGGTGGTGAAATCATGTGAAATCATTAAAAACTTATAAATACGAGCGTTGGTAGCGATAGCACTAAAAACAAAAAAGTTTTTCTCACTAAAACAAGTTTTTCGACCGATCGTTCCTATGGCAGCTATATGCTATAGTCATCCGATCCGGCCGGTTCCGACAAATGTGCAGCGTATTTATACCAAAAGACTTCGTGCAAAGTTTGGTTAAGATAGCTTTAAAACTGACGGAGGAGATAGCATAGAAACAGATGGACAGACGGACGGACGGACGGACAGACGGACAGACGGACATGGCTATATCAACTCAGCTCGTCATGCTGATCAAGAATATATATACTTTATGTGGTCGGAGATGCTTCCTTCCCTGCGTTACAAACATCCGGACAATTTTAATATACCCTCTCCATGGGTATAAAAATTTTTCCCACTAAGACTTTTTTTCAGACCTAACTTTTATATGGCAGCTATACTATATAGTTGTCCGATTTCGAAAAATTTTAGTGAAATTATGTAACATAATTGAAAACTTATAAATACGAGCGTTGGGAGCGATAGCACTAAAAACAAAAAAGTTTTTCTCACTAAAACTAGTTTTTCGACCGATCGTTCCTATGGCAGCTATATGCTATAGTCATCCGATCCGGCCGGTTCCGACAAATGTGCAGCGTATTTGTACCAAAAGACTTCGTGCAAAGTTTGGTTAAGATAGCTTTAAAACTGACGGAGGAGATAGCATAGAAACAGACGGACAGACAGACGGACGGACAGACGGACGGACAGACGGACGGACAGACGGACATGGCTATATCAACTCAGCTCGTCATGCTGATCAAGAATATATATACTTTATGTGGTCGGAGATGATTCCTTCCCTGCGTTACAAACATCCGGACAATTTTAATATACCCTCTCCAAGGGTATAAAAAGACCAAACAACCTGGAGGCAAGCGAGTAAAGGACAATGCTGGGGCTGGCCTGAAGCGTGACCGTCCTTCAGATATCTCTGCCGATGCTCAAATGGCTGTGTTTCGTCAGATCCTAGACAGCCGGTTTGAGGAGCAGGCCGACGTCATTAAATTATACCGATGTAATTTTATGTGGAGATTTTAATAGCAATGTTTTAACTGAGAAGCATCTGGTGCAAGATATCGAATCCCTTGGCTTAAAAATAGTAAATAGCACAACACCCACACACTTTACAAAAAGCTGCAATACCCTTCTGGATTTATTCTACGTCGCAAACTCAGCCAAAATTTTACACTATGACCAGATATCAGCTTCAGTCTTTTCTAAACACGATTTGATCTTCCTGACTTACGATATTGACTTAGATTATAGTGATGTACAGATTGTGTACAGAGATTTTAAGTCCATTGATTATAATACGCTCGAAAGGGAGATTTCATATTGTAATTGGACCCAAATATACTACCTTCCAACAGCGGACCAGCAGCTCCAAGTACTCAACATGAATGTTCAAAACTTGCATGAAAAATGTGTTCAAGTAAAGACAAAAATGATAAAACCTACTCTCAAGCCTTGGTTCAACAACTTTATTAAACACCATATAGACAAACGGAACGCAGCATATTGTAGGTGGAAGCGTTATAAAACAGATGAGCTATACACAGTTTTTAAGAGTCTGAGAGCACATGTGATAGAATTAATCAACACAGCCAAAAGAGACTATTACAAATATAAATTAAACAGTGCAATATCGAGCAGACAAACTTGGAGTGAGCTCAAAAATTTAGGAATAGGTAAACTCAAACCAAAATTAAAGACTGATCTGGACGTAAATACTCTTAACACAAAATTCACCCAAATAGCAGTACCTGAAGCTACTACAAATATGTACCTTAACATTCACCCGAACTATAACTGTGATAATAATTTTAGCTTTATGTGTGTAAGTTCATGTGACGTACTTGAATGTCTCCTCAAGATTAAGTCGAATGCAGTGGGGCTTGATGATATGAATCCTAAATTTATCAAACTATTTCTTCCCTTTATACTTGACCATATCACTTATATTATGAACACTGCCTTTACAACGTCCACCTTTCCAAATATGTGGAAGTTAGCAAAAATAATACCAATCCCAAAATCATCCACTGAATACAGACCAATATCAATACTACCATACTTATCGAAAGTTTACGAGCACTTAATGGCAATTCAAATTCAGCAATTTCTAATGACAAGCTTCAAACTAAATGATTGCCAATCGGGTTTTAGAAGAAATAGAAGTTGCACGACTGCAATTTTAACGAGAGCGTAAGTTAAAGTCGGCTTTAACCGACTTCGATATACCCGTTACTCATGAAAAAACATGTTTAACAGTGTTCCTGCGTTCCTTAGGGTGGCCATCCGAAAAGTATGCAACATTTTTTTTTAGGTGGGAGGGGGGGGTAGCGGGGGGGCTTGTATCACTTTTTTGCTCATAACTTGAGAACCGTTCATCCGATCTTGATAATTTCTTCGGCAAATCGATTCATTTTGCTAATTACTAACTAACTTTAGAAGGTACGAATCGTCTATCTTCAAAACTGTAGGAGATATAACGTTTTATTGAAATTGCGGGGGCGGGAGGGGCGCGGCCAAAATTTGAAATAAACTTGATCTGCGTGCAGATAAAAGAAGCATTTGTCCCATACATGTCAAAGTTCTATCTCTTACCATCTCTGAGATCTAGGTGTTCATACAGACAGACGGACAGACGGACAGACGGACGGACGGACAGACGGACAGACGGACATGGCTAAATCGACTCGGCTGTTGATGCTGATCAAGAATATATATACTTTATATGGTCGGAGATGATTCCTTCTGCCTGTTACATACATTTGCACGACTTTAGTATACCCTTTTTACTCTACGAGTAACGGGTATAAAAATATCAGAGGATATTCGAAGTCGTATGGATGACGGACAGGTAACTTTCCTATGTCTTCTTGACTACAGTAAAGCATTCGACACCGTGAATCATCAAATTTTATGTACAAAGCTCAAAGCGCTATTTAATTTCTCGTCCACTGCAACTTAGTTAATTAACTCTTACCTAAGCAATAGACAACAGGCTGTAGTCGCAGGTTCAAGCACCTCTGATCTTCTTCAGATTACGCGAGGTGTACCTCAAGGATCTGTCCTTGGACCATTATTGTTCTCTATGTATGTTAATGACCTTCCTAATGTGCTGTCCATCTGTAAGATACATATGTACGCTGATGATGTCCAAATGTATGTAAGTCGTCCGCTAAGTCAGTTAAATGAGTGTGTTTCTATATGTAATGAAGAACTTACAAAAGTAAACAATTGGGCTATAAAAAATGGTTTGGGACTTAATCCGCTTAAATCCAAATGCTTGGTTCCTTACAAAAAATCCCTTGATGAGCTGCAGCTGCCTAAGTTATGTGTCGATGGCATGCAAATAAATTATGTTGATGATGCTACCAATTTGGGTATTCACTTCAATAATATGTTGTCGTGGAATGACCACATCAATAGAGTAACTGGAAGGTTATACGGATTACTTAGGCAGCTCTCCATATCCCAAAAGTTTCTACCAATACAAATCCGAATGACAATAGCTAGAATGTATCTGATTCCTACACTATTTTATGGCATAGAGGTTTTTGGGCATTGTGATTCAGCTAGTATGCATAAACTTAAAGTCGCTTTTAACTCTATAGCTCGGTATATATTTAATAAAAATAGGACTGAACACATAACGTTTTTTGCAAATAAAATTTTTGATCTTTGCCTTAGTCAATGGATAAAGTTTAGGGCCCTAATCTTATTATACAACATAATCAACCGCAGAGAACCAATTTACTTATATGAGAAGCTTAGTTTTGCAATATCCTCCAGAACAAATAAATAAAAAAAATAAAATTAAACTGGCTAGTTCTGAGAAACAGTTCTTCATATATGCTGCTCGCTACTGGAACTCACTACCAAATTCTATTAAATCCGTAAAAAGCGCTACGCAATTTAAAATTAAACTTAAGGAACATCTACAGAGACAAAACATAATATAAAACTAAACTTAAAGAACCTATACAAAGATAAATCATATAATATCAATTTAACTCAACTTTATTTCTTTATATATTATTCTCCAGATTATCAATTTAAAATGTCTTTATAACCACTCTTCTTGTGTGATTTTGGTTTATAGATTTATTGAGACAATATTTGTAAGTCAAAACGTTGTTAGTGTTAAGGTGTAACATATTGTCGTGACTAGTGCTGTAACTTAAAAGGGCTAACCTTGATGCACTGGGATAAAAAATCAAATAAAATCAAAATCAATACGCGAAAGAATTTGGGTTGGAAGTGAGTGGAACAGTTGAAACCATGAGAAAACAATTCGGTGAGTGGGCACGAAACATGGATAAGGACCTGAATGTGGGACTGAGAATCGACAAGTTGGCCAGACTTCATGCCAGAAGCAGCCCAGCTAGGGATCACTTACAGTCGCACAGTGTTTCGTCTAGAACAAGTTAGCTGGACCAAATAATTTTTTGATTTTTTGCATTAATTGGCTTTAGACTAGAAAAAAATTGTACTAGAGTCAGGGTCGGAAATGTCCCGTTTGGTCGTTATGGGTTAATTTGTGATGACTAGAAAGTTCTTCCATGATTCAACGTATTACTTCTAAAGTACTAAAGATACAAACCCAAATGAATACATTTTGAAAACAAAATTTAACGCCAAACAATAATATATTCAGATTTTTAAAACCTTGGAAAAAAGAAATAAGTCATCGGCCCACCAAATTGGAAAATTTACGACTTTCTTCAATTTTTTGTACAAATTATAGTTTTTCTCAAAAACCATAAACAAAATTTTAAATCAAGATTGAAAATGTTATTTCATTGTCCATTCTATAAAATTTTTGCATCCATAGTTTTCACCAGAACTGAAAAATTAGATAACTAAAAAAAGTTAAGAAACGTGTTTCGTGTAGAACAAACTAACTGCACATAAATATTTTTGAATGCTAATCGATCCTTTAAAGTGTTCTGATGAACATTTGTAAAAACACACACTTCATCCCCAGTGGGTTTCTGAAAGTTTATTAAATTTAAGTATATGACTGAACCACATCAGATTAAAAGATGTTGTGAAAATGTTATTTTATGTATTGTTGAAAAAGAAACGAAATTTTAATAACAGACGATTTATAGGCAGCTTACATTGGAAAGAAAAAAATAATATATATATAATTTTATGTTACAAGAAGAAAAATAGAAAAACTTAAAATATATATATTTCTGCATAACCATTTGATGCTTCAGAAAGGTTTTAGATAGCAATATAAAAAAAAGTGCAATTTTAATGTCCAAATGAGAAAATTTGCTCTAGCAAGGTCGTAAAACCGAATATTTCGAAATGGGTTATGAATAAATTTAATATTACCTTTAGTTCAATTTATTTTTCTCCCCTTGAAAATGTGATAAACAGAGTGTTTTTAAGCAATTTTAATTTTTTGGTCTTGGTGGACCTTTCTGTGGAAATGCCCATATCTGATTTAAGATATTCTGAATTTTTAGCCAGAAATCGATCTACCGACTTTCCGCAAGAATACCACTTTTCCTCTAATTTGCTCGAAAAAGCTCTCAATTTAAATTTAATATCGCTTAACGATTTTTCAGAAATATCAAACAAGCCATATTTTTTGCTGATGGTCAGCAAAAGTTTATCCAATCTCTCATTTTTTGCATGTTTTCGCCATTCTTCAAAAAACTAAATTTTTGATAGGAGATATGTGTACTCTATTAATAAAAATAAAATAGTTGAACACCACCAAATTTATAACACACAATGTCGACACACAGCACTAACATATACCAAAAACTTAGACGGTTCATATGAGTTCATAAAAAGTTACACTCTATCAAAAATAAAAATCACGAAGAATTTGCATGCAAAATTACAGACAACTTTAAAACGGTACCAAAAAAGAACGAGAGCGTAAGTTAAAGTCGGCTCTAACCGACTTCGATATACCCGTTACTCATAAAAAAACATGTTTAACAGTGTTCCTGCGTTCCTTAGGGTGACCATCCAAAAAGTATGCAACATTTTTTTTAGGGTGGGAGGGGGGTTACCGGAGAGGCTTGGTTCACTTTTTTGCTTATAACTTAAGAACCGTTCATCCGATCTTTTTCATTTCTTCGGCAAATCCATTTATTTTGCTCATTTACTAACTATCTCTAGAAGGTACAACACGTCTATCATCAAAACTGGTGGAGATATAACGTTTTTTCTAAATTGTGGGGGCGGAAGGGGGCGTGGCCAAAATTTGAAACAAACTTGATCTGCGTGCAGATAAAAGAAACATTTGTCCCATACATGTCAAAATTTTATCTCTTACCATCTCTGAGATCTAGGTGTTTATACAGACAGACGGACGGACGGACAAAGGGACAGACGGACATGTCTATATCGACTCGGTTGTTGATGCTGATCAAGAATATATATACTTTATATGGTCGGAAATGATTCCTTCTGCCTGTTACATACATTTGCACGACTTTAGTATACCCTTTTTACTCTACGAGTAACGGGAATAAAAATACACATATTTCATCAAAAATTTCATCTCCATGAGAAGTTCTGACCTTTGACTAAATCACTCATTTTTACTTAAAGTGAATCTATTTGTTTTAGCCCAATTATGCTCCTTTTGTTTTGCTCTCTCCACATATTTGTTTACGTTTTTGCATTGTTGTTTTTGCTAATTATGAGAATCACTTTTGTTCAGCTAGCTTGTACTAGACGAAACACTGTGAGTCGGTCGAGCAGAACATCGAACTGGAAGGCCTGTCTATTCCAAGTACAGCCGCGGCAGCAAGAGGTACACGGAACCAGGAAGGTCAAACGTCGACACAGCAACCACCAAGGAGCGAATACGCAAAAGTGGCCAAACAGGTGAGAGAATGGGGAATAAGTTTCAACGGTCAAGGCAAGTCACTAGAGTTCATTGAACAAATAGAGCGGTCCGCGGACACATACGGAATAAACCTAGATCTGTTACCCAGAACAAAGGTTAAAGGTTAGCTCTAAAGGGGATAGCTCTAAAGTGGTATGTGGCAAATAACCAACATTGGACCACATGGGTAGCGTTTTTGGAGAGCTTCCAAGAATATTTTCTGCCAAGGGACTATTTCACAAGGGTGAAGGACGAAGTGTACAGGAGGAAACAGGGAGTGTCCGAAAAATTTACAATGTACATGGTCGAAATGCAGACATTAATGCGACCACTAAACAATAGTCCAGCCAGGCAACTGAAAACGATCTTAAAAATCAGCTTGCCGGATTTGAGATGAGATAAATACAAGTTAAGACAAGAAAGCAGACCGAATAGGTCACGGTTTATGGCAGTCAGCTCTCCAGATCCAGCCGGGACAGAATGACGGGTGTCATAGATGAGCGAGGATAACACCCCAAGGACATGCGTATGCGGTTGCTCAACCGCGCAGGGAAGGATTCGTGGAAAACCCCTCACAAGCATGGCGGCGTTGCGGGCAAGTTGGTCATTTTGCGCGGGAATGCCAAGGGGTGTGGAGAGAGTATTGTTGGCAATACGGTCGGATAGGAGTAAAAACTTGGGAATGCTCGAGGCGGTCGGGAAACGATCGTCGACCCCGGCCTGCGAGGGACGAGCGGGAGTCGTCAGGACCAGACTTCAAGGATGAGGGAGCGCACTTGTCGGCAACAGTGCTGATCGTAAAGTCGACACTGGTGCAACCAGTAGTTTTGTGAGCGAAGAAATGTAGCGAAGGATGCGCGGGGAAGGATCATTAAGTTGGGTGAAGAGACAAGTAAGGCTAGCAGATGGCAAAAGCGACAATGTATGTGAGCAGTTCGAAACGAGACAAAGTTTCGGAAACAAGGATTTAGGGATGGAGTTATTGGTCCTGCCAGGAGTTATCAACGGTTTGGTGCTTGGATGGGATTTCCTAGTAAAGGCCGACTTAAAAGTAGAATGTGCGGGGATAAAGGTGAAGATCCCACCAAGAGGAAGAAGAAACGGTTGGTTGAAAGAAAAGATATCAGTGGCAGTCGTGGAAATTGAGGAGAACAAGCCAGAAGAGGAAAGATCACGAAGCGAGTCCGAGACGGAAAGTCCGGAAAGGCGCGTTCCTCTGAAGAAGGGAGTTAAATAGGAGTGGACGGACGAAAGACGGAATGCGTTCGAAGAAGTTAAAGCAAGACTTACGTCTGCGTCCGTCCTTGCGTGCCCGGATTTAAAGAAAAGTATTCGTATTGCAAACGGATTCAAGCAACAACGGTTTGGGAGCTATATTGATCCAGGCGTCAGAGGAAGGAGAGAGGGTCATCTCTTCTACCAGTAGATCTCTCAACGCAACAGAACAAAATTATTCTCCAACCGAGAAGGAGTGCCTGGCGATCGTCTGAGCCATAAGAAAATTACGGCAATACATAGAAGGGTATCGCTTCAAGTTCATCACGGACCACATGGCGCTAAAATGGCTGAGTTCGATTGAAAGTCCGATGGGTTTTAGAATTACAGCAATACGATTTCGAGGTAGTGTACAGGAAAGGCAAGCTCAATGTGGTCACAGATCACTCTCACTGTAATTAATGGATGCCGAAAAATGCGAAAGAGTGATGTTAGCCGATGAGGGAGAGAGAATTGGGTGGATTCAGCGAATGGAAGAGAAAATTCGAAATAATCCGCAAAAATTTCCCGACAATTTAAATCGGGACCATTGTATACCTCATCGAGCGGGACATGAAGAAGTAGTTGGATGGAAACTATGTGTGTCAGAAAAAGAACAGAACAGGGTGTTACACGAGAATCATGAAGCGGCAACAGCAGGCCATACAGGCACGAGGCGAACAATAGCGAGAGTTGCCGCAAGGTATTACTGGCCTGGAGTGCAAAGGGACATTCGGAAATATGTAGGAAGGTGCGAAACATGTCAGAAATACAAATCGCACCAGCTACAAGCGGTTGAGAAGATGCTTACGCAGATTCCTGAAGAGCGGTGAGCAACAGTTTGTGCAGATTTCGTAGGGTCATTGCCACGATGTAAGCACGGAATTTCAGTGTAATTAGTACTGATTGAGCGATTTTCGAAATGGAAAGAACTAGTAGGCCTGAGAAAAGCAACGGCGGCGGCCCTACAGAAAGCGTTCAGGGAACGAGTCTTGGCTTCCAAAAGTACTGATAACGGACAATGGAGCACAGTTCAAGAGCAAAGCGTTAAATCGATCCTTGGAAGATATGGGGGTTTTCCATCAATTTACAGCTCCATATACTCCTCAAGAGAATCCAACGGAGCGAGCAAACAGAACTGTGATGACGATGATAGCTCAGTTTGGAGGCTCCGATCAGAGAAGGTGGGATGAGTTGTTACCGGAACTGACGTTGGCAGTCAATTCCAGTGTGACAGAATCTAGAGGATACACACCGGCGTTTCTCGTACAAGGAAGGGAACCGCGGTTACCGAATACCTTGTACGATGAGAACAATCTCGGAACAGGACACGGAAGAAGAGATGAGGGAGAAAACGCGAAGAAGCTGCAGGAAATCTTCGAGGTGGCCAGAAGAAATATGGAGAAGGCAGCACAGGATCAAGCACGGCACTATAACCTGAGAAGACGCGTTTGGAAACCGGTGGTCGGGGATGAAGTGTACGCCAAAACACATCATCTGTCAAAGGCATCGGATATGTAAATTACGAGAAAAGGGTAAAAACAAAGTATCGCCAAAATATGTGCGGTTCTATATTAGCGGGTTTAAACCAGCGATTCAGAAAGAAAAGGATGGAGAAAATGAAGGAAATTAGAAATATATCTATATATATAAATCTGTACGCCCGACTGACAGACTGACATATTATCAAGCCACAGCGAAAACGGCTTATCGTACAGGTCTGATTTTTGGCATAGAACTTCGTTTAGTTATGCAGGCGCTCACTAAGAAAGGAAATTGGAAAGTTTTTCTCCAATCTATTGAAAAAGCCAATAAAACGTTTGTATGGGCAATTAACGGTTCTTGCGCTCAGGCAATGTTGAGGAAAATTTGTTTCGCTGAGAACGCGAGAGAGAGTGAGAGCGCGCTGAGGGCGTGTATATGGATGTGTGTGTTTTTTTTCACATTAACAAGCAATAAATCAAATTGAGAATGGCCTCATCCAATTGCATTGAATCTTATGGCTCATACAAAACACATCGATAGCTTCAACAAAATGTTGATCGCGTTTCAAAATAATTTAATTGAAATTCACAAAACTAACTGCCAAAAAATGTGTGTTTGTGTTTTTGCTTGCAAACAGCCAAAGGCGTCTGCCTTTTGTTAGAGATGGTACGTGACTTCAACTATTCTACAGGAAAAGTGATGGCACACATGACGTGAGCACTCTGCTAAAAATTAGTTGTCTCCTTATCTCATTTGCGAGTTTTTGTTAATTAACTAGGCTGTGAGCTGATAATATAAGAGATTTATATTGATTGAAACATCTAAAATTTCATAAAAACATTTTGCAATGAAAAATGTGTTTGACGGAAAAAACTAAACAGTGTTGCCAAAACAGCTTATTTTTCAATTTGACTTTTTGCAGATAAAAATCAGGGGGCAGCGGGAACTGTTACCTTTATGGAATATATATTTATTTTTTTCGCTTTTAGAAAAAAAAGTTAAATTTGCTTCTAATTTTTTCGCACTTATAAATAAAATGTCCCTTGACTGTTCAGCATTCACAAGACAGGAAGGGAATAATTTTTAATTCAGGAATTTTCACGCTACTTGAAAATTTGGTTTTGTCCGGTACGACGGGACGGGATAGAATTTAATATGTGTACAGATCACTGCTTTTTCCGCGCCTTGCTTAATCCTCTATTCCCAGATTGATTCATTTTAATCAACCGTAAATTCGAATCTGTCTAAACACTAAGCTAATGAAGCCAATGATATTAAAAAAGAATTTGCTTTTTAACAAATAAATAATATACAAATACAGTGTTCAGAGAGCTATACAATTTTTTTTGCTTACTACGATTTTTTAAAACTTGGACGCGAACGAAGTCGCGGCGGGTTCAGCTAGTATAAATATATATACATAAAACAGAAAAGAGGATAAAAATTGTTATAAGAATAGCCCGAAAAAAAAATAAGATACTGAAAATAAGAAAAGGTAAAATAAAAGGAGAATTTATTCTACCAGTCATAAAAGTCTGAAAATAAGCAAATCAATAAGATACTGAAAAAAGAAACCTGGAAAAGAAAAGAGAATTAGTAGGAAGTCAAAGGCAAACCTAGAAAAAAAAAGATGGAAAAGGATTAACATATAGAGGAACCCAAATAAATAACGTTTACAGGTCACGAAGATCGGCGATCATCAGTCTAAACATGCGAGATTGACTAACCCGCGGCGAAATCTACAAGAGAGCGCGATTTCAATCTCGCTTCTAAGAGAGAAAGAGACAACCACAGCCAAGTTTACCGTTGCAAGGCTCTCTCGCAGGAAAGCTCGCAAATAAACGGTAAACTGGCGTGATCTTTGCGCAGCCGCGTGAAGACCGAGGCTTCGTGGCGCGTGCCAAGAGGGAGCCCGGTCCATTCAATCGAACAGACTAGATGGAGCAACATGGAATTAAGGGTGAGAAGAAGCGTTCCGGTAGGAAGCGCGAGGTACTCGGACAGAAGCGGTGGTTACCCTTCTTGAGTACCGGTCGGGGAGGTAGTCGGATTACCCAAAGGCGGCCGCGCGTGCGTTAACCCCAGGACGTGCTCAGCCTGGACGCATCGTCCGTAAGAGCGTCGACGATCGCTCGATCATCGCCGTCCATGGGGTCGCCGGCGACTTGGAATTGGGTCGGAGAGTGGGCCATCGAAACAGAGATGGCGGAGGGACCGACCGACTGGGTTAAGTAGTAATGGAAGGAAGCCAGCAAGACGAGCGGAAAGGCTGAGAGGGCTGTCCCGGAGTCAGACTGGAGGCCAGCAAGGCCGCCCACCCCGATCCCAGAGGTGATACTCCTCACCGAGTCGAAGGATGAGGGGCAGCCGGCGTTGGAGGAGAAGCGTGAGCTGCCGCATTCGTCGCCACGCGACCCGGAGGTCATCAGCATCAGCGATGACGAGGAAGAGCGGATCCCGAGTGAAGAGCAGCATGACGCGGGCTCTCAGCAGGAGTGGGGTCACGCACCACCGTTCGTGACTCAGAATCGGCGCTCCTACTTCGCCGGGGGGAGGTGGTACCACGAGGTAACCACGGTTGCCACCAGGAGCGAGCCGTTTAGGGCGAGCGAGGGCCCCGAACCCGAGGACACGACCCCAACCGCGAGGGTCGTGATCGAGGAGGTGGACGAGGACCCCGTCGAACCACCGGCGTCCAATGCGAGGGACCCGAGGGATTTCAAGCGCGAGCCGGAAGGGGCAGGGGAGGCGAAAGCTTCGGCAAACGCCGACACGGCGGCAGAGGACGTCAACGCGGCAGCAGCGAAGACCGTGGAGGAGGGGACACCCGAAAGAGGACCATGGATTTGGCCCACCCCCGAACCAGCAAGGCCGACCCTAAACCGGCAAAATTCGTGGCCGACGGCGCTACCAAAACAGCCACGGTTGGAGCGGCAATCGTCAGTAAGGGACCGCGACGGGCAGGAGGCGACCCGGGAATGGCGATGGCACGTGCTGCCGATGGAAGATTGGCCAGCCGAAGTAATGGCGGAAGTCGGAGCACGGAGAGCGCGCGGGAGTCGAGGACGATGGGCCCACCTGATGTGGTTAGGGGCAAGACGTTACCGCCTCAAAAGGGGGCGGGAGGGACCGCGTGTGTTCTGCTAGGTGTAGCAAGACGCGCGGAAGGACAGGAGGGGGGAATGAGGAAAAACAATTTTAATAAAAACACAACTTGAAACATAAAAACAGAACAAGTGGATGAGTTTTTATAAATTTTAATTCACAGGCACAATGACACGAAGCACAAACACCATGGGCCATTTGTGGATTCGTTCACACACACGCACAAATACACAACGAATACAACAAGGCGCGGCACAACACACACAGGAGTAGCCCCGATCAAGGAGTCAGCCCAGGGTGAACACGGGGGACAGCGATCGCCGTGCAGAAATGGCCGGAGAAACACCTTAAGCATCGGCCACACAAAAGGCACAAGGTGGGCGGGAGTCACCGCAACACAACAAAACAGGAAAAAAAAGCACAAAAATATATGGGAAAAAAAAGGTAAACAAATCAGCATAAGGTGGGCAGCAACGGCCAGAAGGGGGAAGGGCAGGGGCATCAGTCCATTGGGGGGGGGGGGAAGAAGAAGCATCAGCCACTAAAATTGGAAAAAAAAGGGGTGAAAACGGGCTGAGGGGAAAGAGAGATGGAGGAAAAACTTACCTGGAGAGCGGGGAACCGGAAGCATACTACCTGGGGATCTTTCCCTCTTCTTAGAGGAGGGAACTAATGCGAAAATTGGGAGAGAAAATTAAGAAAACTTACCTGGAAAAAAAAACAGCTTGGCGCGCGATCATTATCGATATCGATAGGAAAACGTATGGGCTAAAAATACCAAAAAGGTATCGGGCAATAGGGCCACCCTAAACTGCGGGCTATCGATAAATATGATGGCGGTGTGACCAGAGTGGGGTAAGGGAAAAGGGAAGCGGGAAAGGGTCCGGTTGTTGGGCGGGAATTCAAATGGGGTGGGAAATTCGAATTGCGTAATGTCAACCGGGGGGAAAATTTCGTTTTGTTCTGGATGGAACAAAATGGCCGTAGAAAGGGGGGAGTGTGAGGAGTTCATCCTCACAAGTGGGCAAGGGAGGGTTAAAAGCGGCGATTTGGGGAAAGCTCTCTCTGGGAGAGCACTGAGAGTGAGCGAGAGGGGAGACGAGTGGAGAGTTGGAGAGACGGCCGTGGCCAGAGAGCCAGAGGCCTACAGCAGAGCAGCTAACTGGAGGACGGAGGCGAGCTGCGCAACGGGATCGAGGCCCCGCTACAATGAAAGCAGCAGAAAGGCCTCGTTCCAGCGACAACAGCAGAAGGCCCCGACGCAGCCAAACAACGGAACAAAGGAAGCGACAGGCCCTGCTTGAAGCAGCGAAACGGGGTCTGCGCGACAGCTACAAGAGGAGTGGCTGCCCAAAAGACGGGGCAGTCAGTGAGATACGCGGACGGGATAAAGTCGAATTGTAAACACAAGTGCGAGCAAGAGTGAACGTAGAAAGGAAGAGCGACCGTATATTGCGAGAAGTCGAAGCGAGTGCTCGACGATCGTTGCAAGAGGGTTAGCAACAGCAAGTGGACAGTGCGAGGTATCCTGCGCAAACGTGGAAGCCTTGTCCTTGGTGCGGTTCGGAAGCAAGCACAAATGGGCCGGTAGCCTAAAAGACCTGAAGTGTGAACGTGAGTTGTAAAACTAAGTTTAAAACCTACTTTTAAATGTTGAAAACCCCAACCCAAATATAGACTAAAGTACGTTAAACCGCTGTCTGCTTATTTCTGGCAATTCTCCACATATATAAATTTGTTGGAGCGATCCCCGAGCACCCTGAGCTAAGCCCAGCTCCATAGGTTCGTTACAATATACGATCTTTTATCTTCGAGGAAGTTGTTACGTGAGCCTGTAAGAATAAAAAAAAACTGCCCTCGCTATGCCCTTCAACGACCAAAAGCCGACCGCCAGGCAAAGACAAAAAAAAAAAAAACAATCATATAAATGAATCATTTATATAATAAAAACGTCTGTAATTTGAATGAAGCTTAAACGAAAATCATGAATTGGTAAAACTTAAAAAGTTGGGGTGGGTATGTGAATAAAAGGCGGTAGTGGTGAGTAACCGTTCTAGGAGGATGACTGGATAAGGGGGTCATGAAGGAAAGCCCATCATGGCCCATGGTCACAATGCCTTGGCAGAGTGAAAAGGGGTGGGAAAAGGGCTAAGCTGTCAGAACATCTTACGGGTTGACTGTGGGGAGCGTGCAAGTTGGGAATATTGAGTGAATGTAGCGGCGGTGTAAGGGTATGAATGGAGAGTGTATGATTGTATGTATGAAGGGAAGTATGCCTGTGGAGCAGAGTATCTGAGTGAATGTGGGGTCAACTTGTGGACAGCATCGACAATTTTTCTTTCTTTTTTTACGGACTTTTTCCATGTGCTCTACACTCAGAGAAAAAATAGAGAATTTCACTCTTGAATCAAGAGCATTCGTTCTCAAAAGTAGGGTAAGAGTGAAAATTCTTGATCCAGGAGCAATATTCTTGATCCAAGAGTGAATTTTTGATCCCGACATTCTTGACTCAAGAGTTTTAGTACTTGATCCAAGTACGAATAATTCTCAAAATAAAAGACTAGAAATAATAATTGAAGGGTGTGGGGGGTTTGGGTTTGACAGACACGACCGTGACCCCGGGACAACCCGTTAGACCGACGTAATGTGGTTTGCTCCGCGCTGCTCGCCACTCACCATCAGTTAGCCAGCAGTTAGTCACATAACAGATAAAAATTTTTTATTTTACTCACTTTGCTGGGACTTGAACTCGGTACCTCGAAGACTGAAACATACACAGTTGGACGAGCAGCTTAACCGACTCGACTATTGTCGATAAGCTACAAGCAGCAGCGAAAGCATGTTTATAAGGCAGCGCGGTTGGTATTTGGACAGCCGCTACAGCTCGACCGTGGATCAAGTCCCCGAAGCAGCAATTATTTTTTTTTTATTTTTATTTAATTTTATTTTTTTGTGATGTTTTAAACATTTTTATTATATTATACAGACGTTTAATCACTTACTTTTGCCCAATCTTAATGTTCAACTTGAACATAATTATCGGCGCGGCACGGTCAAATGACAATGACAAACTGCGCATGCGCTGTCTCTCTTTGAAAGAGTGCGGCCAACGTTATTCTCTCAAAGTTTGCGTTTCCTCACTCCCCTTGCCTATAGAACCACATTGAGATTGAATTTGTCTCGATTCCAAGAGCGAAATTCTTGAAAATTCAAGTGCGACTAGATTTTTTTTTCAAGAGCGTTTGTACTCAAATTATTCGTTCTAGATTTTTATGAGTGTACATAGCCTATCTTTACTGTACTCTATCATAGAATTGGCACGATTCAAGAATAAACATTTTATTGTTTATATATCTGGAAAAAAATTGGCCTGGAAAGAACCACACCCGAATACGGCGAGCTCCAGCCGGGCTACCACCGTGCCAGAGCCAGAATGCTAATTTTTGAACCCTATGAAATATAACAAAGTCACCCCTACATTCTAGAATAATGTAAATGAAATTACCACAGAAATTAACAGCAGTCCACAGAGCACAGATGATGAAACCTTGAACCAATTAAAAAAGGAGTTGAACTTTCAAAATGGGACGACCAATTAGACCGATGGGCTCGAATATTCTCTTTACGACATCGTGATGTAAAAAATTTTGCTAATATAGAATTTCTTCAAAAGTGGCCGCTGTTGAAAAGATGCAAGGGCAAAAGATTTGGTAAATCATTTTGATTTTAATTTTATTTATCACTTTTAATTTAAGTTTATTCAGAAAGCGATTGATTTCGACAGCCTTTATCCAACAAAGGAAAACAACCTGTTTGAAAAGTGTAATAACTTTAAGGATGCCGTATTGAGCTACTTCTCCAGTAAAAACTTAAATCCGCGTTGCAAGCAAGGATGCACTGGACTCATCCGATATAAGTAATTAATATTACTTTTGTGTATGATTTTCCTTTTGATATTAATATGAAATATGTTGATTTGCTTACAGATAACCTTCATAAAACGTTGCTTTAGTTAATAAATTGTGTAATACCGTCTAAAGGAAAGCAGTACTCCGTGCTGAATGCAGAAGAATTTCTCATACTGGATATAGTGAGCATAAATAACTTGGATGTAAAACTGGATGAGCTACAAAAATTGTGTGAGCCTCAAATTAACCCTTCAGCCGCTCGTTATTGTCGAAAGTGTAAAAAACACTATCACGAATGTAACGAAATAAAATATACGTGTTTTTCCGCACACTTCATGTCATATGAACTTCAAAATAATACAGAGAAAAAATTGACTTAATTAATATTAATGATTTTATTTTTAACCCTATGCATGAATATTTTTTAAATAACGGAAAAAGTTATTTAAGATGCAATAGTTTATAGATACACACCTATTGTTTATTCGAATAAAGTATTTTTTTGCAAAACCAAAAACTACGTTTTGGTGGGCATGTTGTTACGAACACTGCTTTCGGGCTGACACCGACTTACTTCGGCTTTCAGGGCGGGATTTTAAACCTAGCCCGCAACGCATACAATTACTACAAATACAAAACTCCTCACTAACAAAACGGCCAAAATTCAAACAATTAACGACCATAAGACAACTCTCAAACAAATCCCTAACGGGCAAACAGCGCCATCTGACGGCAAGCTTGTTGACCCGGTTTTGTTGTTCTTACCGGCAACGCTCCCAACCCTCCATGCGGCGATCTGGCTTCATCAGCTGCCCTAACATAGGAGCCAGACGGTCGGCTCACTCCAGGCTTTTTCAACTCATCCTTCTCTCCCCTCCAATAACGATCACACTAGCATTTCAATATCATTATACATATTTAATTTTATATATTTTATTTATTGTCAAAAAAATCTTGCGGTATTTTGATTGAATTTTCAATTGTTTATAAAATTGGTTATAATAATGCGATTTAAGTCAAATATGCGCCGTTTTGTTCGATGACGAGTTCCCAACGAGATGTCAACTGCATAATGCCCCTCTTATAGAAGCTCGCTCCCCTATTGGCAAAAAACTCGGAGAGCCAATTTTTACAGGACTCTCTTGTGGCCAACTGCCGACTACCAAGCTCGTTCGCCATGGACAGAAATAGGTGGTAATCACTTGGTGCGAGATCCGGACTATACGGTGGATGCAAAAGAACCTCCCATCCGAGCTCCTGGAGCTTCTGGCGCGTCACCAAAGATGTGTGTGGCCTGGCGTTGCACAGTGTAAGATTTTGCAAATCTAGGGGGACTTAATTCAATAGCAGTCGTATTCTTCAAGCTATCGACATGAACTTTAGACTGAATGTTCAAAAATTTCCCAAATAAATTTTTGGACGAAAAATTAAAGTGGGCGTGGCACCTTAAAGGGCGTAAAGTACGTAAAAACCAGAAAATTTTCACTTTTTTAACATACAATCCGCAATAAAAAATGGGAAAAATTTTTTTTCAAAAAAGTGTCAGATTAGTATTTTTTGTTCTGATTTTAGCCAATTTAAAAATATTTTTTTTTAAATTAATCATGAAAAAAAAAAATTTTTTTTTTTTAAATTTACGATTTTTGTTAAATGTTCATGTTTTTGCTTGTAACTTCAAAAGTATTGGCCTTACAAATATAAAAATGTATGCGTTTCAAAGGTAATTCATTTATTGAAAGAAAAAAACGATTTCCATATTTTTCAGAGTTTTTTTTAACTAAAATAAAACAACTCAAAGTTGATAAAGAGATTAAGCGAAATTTTTTTTGACAAATTTAATCAAAATCTGAATTTGAATCACAACTTTCTTCACTAGATTGATCAGAAAATAGTTTTATAGCTCTTTCGATGCGGTTTGAGGTTGAAGGCGCGACATCAATCCTATAGCATCGCCTTTTATTTTGCCCTGGAGCCAACTTGCATTATCGATCATAATTCTGGACTTATCTCTCCTAGATCTGGTCCACCTCGACTCAAATTCTTGTCACAATCTGTTTTGAATGCAACATTAACTTTTTATGATCAATATCATTGCCAAAATGATCGCTGCGTGCTCTAGGAGTGATTTAAGCTTAACGGTTTTTGCGTTTCTTACCCAAACCTCGAAAAAATCTGCCCGTTTTATTTCACTCATTGCTTAATTGAAGGTCTTTGGGCAAAATATGGGCAACTTTTTATTTCTGATCCTGATTCAGAATAGTTTTCTGCAAAATACGTATGTTTTGGTTGATTTGAATGTGATTGAATGTTGTTAGTTTATTTCCACCAAAAACAAAATATTGTAAAAAATATACTTACTTTTTGGCACTTATTTCGGAAAAATAACAAAAATGTTGTATGCCACTTATGAAGTCCTTTTTTAGCGCTAAAAATCTATAATGCTTTCACAATTATGGGAAAAATAAGTTCAACCGCTCACTGTGGCCACACGATCCAAATGAGAACACTAAACTTTCTCAACTGATGCTTGTTGTGCAATGCAATTTTGCATGCATTTCAAATGCACCGGTTTAAGTACTGTTATCTTCAGAACAAAAATTTTTTGTTTTGATTTGGGCTTGTTTTCGTAACATTTGAACATATCTAAATTGACTCCTAAAAGCTCATTGACCTTAAAAATATTTTTTTTTTTCAATTAAGTCCCCCTAGATTGGCAAAATCTTACACTGTGCGTTGTCCTGATGGAAGACAATTCGGCCTCTGTTGATCAAAGATGGCCTCTTCTGCATGAGTGCTGCATCCAAGCGGTCCAGTTGTTGGCAGTACAGGTCCGAATTGAGCGATTGGCCATAGGGGAGCAGCTCATAGTGGATGATTCCCTGCCAATCCCACCAAACACACAGAAGAACCTTCCTGGCCGTCAATCCAGGCTTGGCCACCGTCTGGGCAGCTTCACCGCTTTTCGACCACGACCGTTTGCGCTTCACGTTGTCGTAAGTGACCCACTTTTCATCGTCAGTCACCATCCGTTTCAAAAACGGGTCGATTTTGTTGCGATTCAGAAGCGATTCGCATACATCCATACGGGCAAAAATGTTTTTTTTGCGTCAAGTCGTGTGACACCCATACATCGAGCTTCTTTTTGAATCCAAGCTTCCTGCAAGAGGACAGCCAGGAGGCCTAGACGACCCAAATTGTCGAGGCCTGTGTAGCTCCAGAATCAAGTGGTACCTGAGATACCTCAAGCATGGCCACACACCGGAGGAATCCTTAAGGATGGCAAAGGATCCGCAAACTGGGGCATCAGAGGGGCAACCACACACCCCTGCCCCAAAGAGAAACTACGCCGAAGCGGTAGTGCACAGCCGTGACGTCGAAAAACGCAACGGCTAGCACCCCCTCACAGGCAGTAGCCTATGAGGAAAACACTAACGGCGGGCCCGGCACGTCCAGGGCTGCAGCAGAGGCTGCAACAACTGGCAGTGACGAAAGGGCAGTAACTCCCCCCTCAGTGTCCATTCCACCCCAAGCAACGTATGCAGACGTTGCGAAAAAGGTGAGGGAAGCAGTAGTGCCTGAGGAATACCCTCAGGCCAACCTCAATGATGAGAAGCTATCTGCACTTGAGGAGGCGATACTGGAGGAAGTCTTCCTGGCATGTTGGGATACGCCCATCAGCTTTGCAGGAATCCATTTCCGTTAGGGTCATCTAATCATCGACTGATGAGCAACGTGTCAAGGTTGTCAGAATGGAAGGGAGTACCCCATCTCGGTAAAATGGGAGAGAATATCCCCTCGCCCCATTATATTACCGTCTTCCTCCCAAGGAGTGCCGCTAAAGCGGATAAATGGGTCCTCACATGAGGGCGGAGCCCTCATGGTCATTGGCATTGACGAGGTCTCAATGCAGGCCATCGTCCCGATGGGTCGCCAGCTAAACTTCAGGTACGGGAAGATCCCCGTACATAGTCTCAAGAAGACCGCGAAGTTGGCTGGACAGACCCATCAGAAGAGACTGAGGTAGAACAACCCGCCGAAGCGGAAAGTAGCGTGTCTCCGTGTGAGGAACCCCTCACAAATAAGGAGGACGTCGCTGAGGACGAGGAGCTCGACGGGGAATCCCCCGTAGAGGACATGGAGGTGGTAGAGCATGCAGAGGTACCCATGTCCTCACAAGAGCTCGCCTCAGAGCTCGCAGTCCATGAGGACGAAGAAGCCGACCCCACCTTGGTGTTCGGAGGCGACGAGAGCACTCCTGGCTCTCCGCCAGATAGCGCAGATAATTTGGCGCAATGATGACTCCCCCCTCAGTCATCAAAAGCACCAAGCTAGTCCAGGTGAACGTTCATCATGCGAAGGCGACCTCGGCCGTCCTAGCTAGAACGTTCACCCGACGACACCTAGGACTAGCTTTAATACAAGAACATTGGTGCAATGAGGTAATAAAGAGCCAGTATACGAGAGAATCCACGGTAATATGGGACCAAAGGCATGCCTTCCCCAAAGCCTGTATAATGATATGGAAGAATATTAAATTTACTATCCTTTCAGAATTTCTCTCCAGGGACTGCGGCGCGATAGCAACCACCGAAGCAAAGCAGGGAAAGACCATGGTCATAGCCTCTGCCTACTTCGCTGGAGATAGAATGTGTCCCCCCAAAAGGTGTCGGCCCTGGCAGAATACTGCAGGAGCAAAAGCCTGCCGCTTGTTGTCGGATGTGACGCAAACGCCCATCACATCGCATGGGGAAGCTCCGATGTAAACGATCGAGGTAAGTGCATACTAGAATTTCTATCCAGGCTCGACCTGGAAATATGTAATGTAGGATCTGTCCCGACATTTGTAACTCGAGTAAGGGAGGAAGTCCTTGACCTCACCTTCTCCTGCAAGTCAATTAAACATTTTATAATGAATTGTGGCAGGTGAAGAAATCATCACAGTAACCACAACTAGAGGATGCCCTCAGGGCGGAGTTCTCTCACCACTGTTGAGGAGCCTACTAGTGGATGAGCTCTTAGAAAAACTCCCCTGGGCAAAACATGCCAAGGATACGCTGATGACATTGTCATCGTTGCGAGAGGAAAATGCGAAGAAACCCTATGTGACATGTATGGAGCTGTCGTGTGGGGAGATAGAGCAAAGCTCCTCGCAGTAAGGACGCAGTTGCAAAAACTGCAAAGGCTGGCATGTATGGAGCCATGTGTACCTGTCCGACAGCGGCAATCGAGGTTTTGATGGAGCTAACACCACTCCACCATACCATCTGCCTGAAGAAAAAAGCAACACTGCTCAGGTTAAGAGCAGAAGGAGTGGGTAGAAACCACATAGTAAGCCTCAGAGACTCTGAAAAGCTGGAAAAGGAAATCCATTTAATCCTCCAACCCAGAGACGAAATGGTGGCCGAGTATCACCTTGACAGGAATTTCACTGTTCACCAAAGTAATAAGAGAGAATGGATCTCACTAGAAGAGACACATAAAATGAAACCACAAACAATTATGTGGTATACAGACGGGTCCCTAACTCCCCAAGCAACCGGACTTGGGGTAGCAGGACCAGGAACGAAAATATGTGAACCAATGGGAGAATTCACAAGCATATTTCAAGCTGAAGTATGTGCCATCTCCCGTTGTGCAGACCATAATATGAATAAGAACTACCATAATAGAGAAATAGCTATCCTCTCCGATAGCCAAGCAGCGCTTAAAGCGCTCAGCAACAATGAGTTCACCTCTAAGCTAGTTTTAGAGACAAAGAACAAATTGGACCAACTAGGCAGCAGGAACAACCTGACCCTACGATGGATACCGGGACACAAGAACATCCCCGGAAATGAATTGGCCGACGAACTGGCACGTAAGGGAGCAGCCACCGCAATAATAGGGCCATAACCCTACTGCGGCATAGGCCAGCACACAATAAAAGAACTTCTAAGAAAGGAAGAGAATACGCTTAGAACAACCTCCTGAGTAAACACTAGGGAAATGAGTCAAGCTAAAGCACTAATGGTGAACCACGACCTCAAAAGGTTTCAAAAGTTAATCCAGTAAGGAAAGAATGAACTCAGAATTCTGACAGTGCTGTACACGGGTCACTGCAGACTGAGGAGCCACATGTACAAGTTGGGAATAAGAAACACCCAGCTTTGCAGATACTGTGAAGAGAAGGAGGAGTCCTCTGAGCATATACTAGCACACTGCGATGCCCTAGCGAGGCGCAGACTCAGCAGATTTGGGAAACACATACTACACCAAAGCAATATCAGTAACTTAGAACCCACAAAAATCCTGACTTTTGTACAGGAACTAGGGCTCCTAGGAGGGTTGTAAATTCAGTAGGGGGGCACAATAGACCAAAATTGGTCGCGGTGCACCACTTCCCCAACAACCCCTACCTTAAGGTGCTCCAATGGAACGGATCGGGACGCTAATTTCTTGACATGAACTGGAGGGAACGTGTAGCTAGGGATTGCTGGGTCTCGCGCAGCCTTTACACAAAAGTTAGGTGTATAGGAGTATGTACATGTATAAATATGTAGATATGTGTGTGATATGCAAATTAAGATATATCAATCAAAATATCAGTATAAGTATGTGGGCGTAATATGTAATGACGAGACAGTAGGGGTAGGTTTAGGGATTCCTGCTGTGGCACAGATGTCGAACAAGTGATGCATTTATTAGGTGACAGGCCTCTGTTTATATCAAAACGTTATAATGTATTCCTATGGATCTAATTGGTTTCATCATTGAAGCTTATTTACATCTAACGGTACATAAAGTAGAGGTTGAATTTAAAATTAGTGGAATGCCTAAAAGTAGACTGTAAGTATACTACACCTCCCTTTTTTTTTGTACAAATTATAATTCTAGTTTTTTCACACTTTATTAAATTATTATTTTTTTTGTCTTCATATATCGTTATGCAACAGTTTGATTCTATCAGTGTGCACAATTTGTTTCTTATTTTTATCGTCTGTAATAGTGATGTTGTTATTCGTACCTATTTCAATGATTTTGTAATTTCCTAAATATTTATTATCGAGTTTATGTCCTGTTTCGTTCCTAAGTAAGATAAATTGTCCGACCTGAAATTGTGGTTCGGAAGTTTTTTTGTCGAACTGCTTCTTTCTGATGATTTTGAACATTGAACGTCCGATGGCTTCTTTCGAATGTCCCTTGCGTCAGGTGGTGGTATGCCGTTGAGTTAATTTTTTCTATTTTAAAGTTTTTGCACAGCTCTATCAACACTGAATTCATATATTCTGTTCCCATATCTTAAATAAATGAGCTTCTGTTTTTCCAATGGTACCGTCTTTTAATTTTGTTTAGCGTTCTTGACACAACGCAATGGCCTCCTGTGGTTGGATTATCATGGGCAAGTTTTATAATATTCATAGTTTCCGCTGCATTTTTTACTTTAGTTATTTGTGGCAATATTGTTATCTGCACTCTCTTGAGTAATTTATTTCCCATATGGGTCATTCTTTTATAAACCGAACAGCAAAAATTTTTTTTATTTTTCATTCTAATAAAAAAAAATCCGAAATTAGATTTCGACATGCCCACCAAAACGTAATTTGCGGTTTTGCACAAAATTTTTTTGATATATTTATAAACAATTTCAAAAATCGTCAAAAACGAAAAAATGGAAAAAAGGGTTTTTTAAAAACGTGATATCTCAGGATTTGTTTATCGGATAGTTCTCAAGTTGATATCGATAGAAAGAATTTTACTGTATCTACTCAAATCATAATTTTATAGATTTTAAAATTATTTAATAATATTTAGTTAATGTTGCTAAAAATTACATATAATTTTTTCTCAGTGTTAACCACCATGTTATAGCTTCTGGGGATATACAATTTATTGTAATAAACACAACTTAAAAAACGGTGTTTTCAAAAATATGGAGACTTTTATAGTTTAAAAGTTATGAATTTTTGAAGTTATATATATATATATACATAAATATAGCTGCCATACGAATGTTATGATTAATTGAATTTTGTTGGGAATTAGGGTTACCAGAGCTTGCAAAGTAATTTATAATATGTACTACTAAATTCAGCATTTGTATGGCAGCTATATGATATACTCATCCGATCCGCCTGATGTTAACATTTTTGAAAAGCTTGATAAATATAAAGCACAATTGTCAAGTTTCAATCAAAAAGCTTTAAAACTGACTGCGTGGCAAAGCTTTCTTTAAGGGAATCTTTTAATTTGTTTATAACTTCAAAAATTCATAACTTTTAAACTATAAAAGTCTCCATCTTTTTGAAAACACCAAAATTTAAGTTACGTGTAGAACATATAACATGGTGGTTAACACTGAGAAAAAATTATATGTAATTTTTAGCAACATTTACTTAATATTATTTAATAATTTTAAAATCTATAAAATTATAATTTGAGTAGATACAGTGAAATTCTTTTCATCGATATCAACTTGAGACCTATCCGATAAACCAATCCTGAGATATCACGTTTTTAAAAAACCCTTTTTTTCCATTTTTTCGTTTTTGACGATTTTTGAAATTGTTTATAAATTTAACAAAAAATTTTTGTGCAAAACCGCAAATTACGTTTTGGTGGGCATGTCGAGATCTAGTTTCGGATTTTTTTTTATTAAAATGAAAAATAAAAAAAATTTTTGCTGTTCGGTTTATAAAAGAATGACCCATATGCTTTAAATGTTGCATTGTTACATGGTTGAATATAAGCACTGAGGGAGCTAATTGTAGTGTAGTGTTGCTTAAATATCTTATGCTCTTTTTCCTTATGTTTATATGTTTGGGACCTAGTTGTTACTTTGAATATGTTATTAGTTGCTACTTCTTTCATGTCTGCAAAGTCTAATCGAGACAATGCATCTGCTGCATAATTTTCACTTCCCCTGATAGACTCTATTTTAAAATCAAATTCTTCTAAGTCTAATCGCATTCTTATTAATTTGGACGATGGGTTATTCAGTGAGAATAAGTAGGTAAGAGGTTCATGGTCAGTTTTCACTAAGAATTTGGCACCATAAATGTACGGTTTAAAATGCTCAATAGTTGTTTTATTGCTTTCTCCTCTGGTGAATGCCCTTGAAGCATACGCTATTGGTAAATGTTTGTCCCCATATAGTTGGCTTAAAACTGCCCCGCATGCCTTTTTGCTTGCGTCCGTAGTGATACAAAATTCTTTATCAAAATCAGGGTACTGCAGAATTTGAGGGCTTAATAATTTGGTCTTCAGGTAATTGAACGCGTCATCGCATTCTTTGGTCCAGTTAAATTTTACATCCTTTTTGGATAAACGAGTGATATGTTGAGAAAAATCAGCAAAAATTGGGATGCACCTTTCATGGTAGTTGCAAAAGGCAATGAAACGTTTGGCCACCATTTTTAGGAGTAGGATAGTTTTTTATTATGGCAAATTTGCTATCGTCTGGTAAAATGCCACTATTTGTACATTTATGCCCCAGAAAAGTTACCTCATGCCGAAAGAATGATCACTTGTCGGGATGCAATTTGAGGTTGTATTTCCGGCAAGTTTTGAATACGTCTCGAAGGTTTCGTAGCATATGATTCTCAGAGCATCCGACTACTATTAAGTCGTCCATGTAAAGGAACGCTTGTGAGGACGTGAGTCCTGCGAACGCGAGTGACATAATACGTTGAAAAGAGTTTGGCGCTACTTAAAGGCCATACGGGAGTCGTTTAGATCTAAATTATCCTTTATCAATAGAAAATGAGGTTACATCTCTGGAATTTTCTTCTAGTTCTACCTGATGGAACCCGGACATTAGGTCCAAGCATGAGAAATATTTTACTCGTCCTAGCTGGTCAAGAATGTCATCAATGCTAGTTAATGGAAATTTATCCGCTACTAATTTCTTGTTAACTTTTCTGTAATCCACCACTAACCTCCATTTTATTGGGTATCAATAGTTCCTCTTCAGAGTTATTAATTTTAATTGGTCTCATAACCTCTGTGTGTGCCGGTATTGTGAAAACATTAGAGTATATTTCCATCGGAATTGCCAATGTCTCTTCTAGGTGTTTTGGTCTCAGTATGAACAGATCTCGCTGTTGTTGATAGTCGACTCTGCAATTGAATTTTCTGACGAAGTCTAGTCCTATTATACCGTCGCATGGGTTCGGGAAATTCTCATGAACTACCTGAAAATGGTGTATAAGCTGCACGTTTTCTACCTGTAGTTGCATTTTTATTTCACCTATTGACAGAATAACGCCCTGACCAATGCCATTTAAATAGGTATACTTCGACCGATTAATTTCTATTCTGTCTTTAATTTGACTTTTTTTAATTAATGAAATGTCTGCACCTCTGTCTATTAAGAGTGTTAATTTATTTGTTTGGTCAGAGTTAATGCAGATGTAGCTGTTAAGATTTGGACTTGGTGTGTATATGTTATTTGTATTTAATTGGTATTCAGGGGGAAATTAAAGTTTTTTGACTGGGTTTCCTCATAGTCGTAGCAGGAGTTATTTGGGTATCCACAGGGGACTTCCCCAGTGATAATGCGTAGATTATTCCCATTTCTTCTGTTTTGATTTGGGATATAGAGGTTGTTGTTTTTATGCTGATTACTGTTATATCGATTGTTGCGATTATTAGTATTGTTGTTGTAGCTACGATCTTGTTGATAATTAGAACCGTTGTAGTATCGTCTTCTGTTTTCAGATGGCGTTTTGCTGTCCAGTAGCCTCTGTACAACTATTCACAAATTTAGACACAGCCTCGTTCATATTAGAAAATTGCCCTGATTCCATGATCATTTTTACTTTTTCTAGTGTGCAGTTTTTGATCATTGCCTTCACGGCCACTTGAGTAGAATATTTATTGGCCACTGGTACCGGAAGTCCATCCGAGATGTATCTAACAATGTGCGTGTAAAACACAAAGATGTGTATTTGAATGATCCGCGTGGATCACAAGGGATGATTTCCACGCTATACGCGACAAGTGGTTTCACGACTGGTAGACCCTTTCAAGTGGTGTCTCGGCTATCCTGTTGCGAGCGATCCGAGTTGAACATCATGTTAAAGTTTTAACACTTACGCCTTCGTTAACTCGACTATTTCATTAGTGTATGTATTTGATGACTTGCTATTTTGTTTTACGTTTAATATCTTAGCTGACAATACTTCCACCGATTCTCCCTTTACTGTTAATTTCAATTTAGCTATTATTTCGGGTGTAGTTGGTTCATTTACAACTAAATTCCTTTCTGTTCCCTTCAATTTTGTTTTTATTAAGGCTACAGCTGTAGTGATATGGGGTTCTGTTATAGAGTTTTCCAATTCTAGTGCATCTATGAAACTTTGCAGATTTTTCTCTGGTATGAGTCGCGAGGCTGTATTAAGGAAATCTATGCGTGCTTGTGCCATTTCGATAGCCTATGTGCTTACCGAATCGTCGGTCTGTACAAATTTGTCGCTAGACATGGATTCCTGATCCAGGTTTACCTCGAAAATTGCTTCCAGGTTGTAGGTATTTGGTAGAAGGATTTCAAGATTGTGAATCTGAGATATTTTTACAAGCTGTTCCCTCAGTTGGTTAAATATTCTATTTGCCTGAATTGATTGTAATTCATCAAACTTCGAAGTTGTAACGAGTAACAATAACTCTGGACTACTTGGTGGTACAAGGGGGAAGCGTACGCGATAAGATTTCTTCCGGCTCTGTCTCGTCGGCAACGGATTTGGTGGTCTGGCTACCCTCCTTGTAGTTTGTCCAATTATCATATCCTTTTAGTTTTCCGTGTGATAAGACAGAATATACTACGATCCGGGACGAGCACACCAAAGTAAAGGGAAAGAACGTAGACTAGGAAAATACATTTTTGCCCCTCACATACAACGCAGACACAACTGATAATCCCTCAGATGACATTGAGGTAAATTCGCCCACTCTTCCATGGCCAGTCGTTGCCAAAAAAAATATAATGTTTGTGTTGAATGGCCCCTTGTTGGGATGACCTACAGGGTTAGCTCGACTTGCATGGATCAAACAAAATTAGGTGTATTAGAACATCATGCAATTTATTGATAACAGAAAAATAATTGTGCGATACATATTGGAACAGAAAAAAAATATATTAAAATCTGCATAAATTTAGTATGAATAGTATATCAATTAAAGCAAGAGTATACATAAAATAAAATATTAAATAAGTAAAATTATTAAAAAAACTAAAATTTAAATTTATTATCAAGGTTGGAAAAATAAATAAAATTATTAAAAGAGAGCTATCAGGCTATTAAATTTTATTTAATTTCGCTTTGAGTGAAAGCAATCGCAATGGCTCGAGTTTAAGCTCACGTTCAATTGTGGGTGTTATTTGCTGGTGTGCAATTGCACTCAATAAAGAACTCAAACCTAAGCTTCAAACAATTAAATAAAAGTAAATGAAATTGGAAATTAAATAGAAGAGTTGGAACTTTAGCGATTTTTCTTTTCGTTTTTATCAATTTAGTTTTTCTTGCAAAAATCGTGAAAATATCTACGGTTAATATTCTGGTAATAAATATGTAAAGGTTTTTCTTTGTTTAGGCAAATCCACTTACTTGTTTAATTTCTCCATCGCTGAAAGTACTATCGTTCATGCGATGTGGCTGTTTGCAACAAAAATAAAATTTATGCAGAAAAATTTAAAACATATTTTGTACCGAGACCATTTTTTTTTTACTCCTTTTTATCTCGACATTCGTAGTCTCTCGAATCTCTCAAATCAAACTTTCGCTCTTTTCTATTACACTATCCGTTTTTACAAAAAAAAGAAAACAAAACTCAAACCATGCGTTTTGCTTTTGCAGACTCAAAAAATATGTAAATTGATTATATAATTCAAATGGCTAATGATTAACTGAGTATTATTTTTACTTTAGTGGATATTATTTTAATGGGTAGCTCAAATTTTGTAAAAGATTTATGGCGTTTGCTGACCCGAACATGGCGACTGCCTTTGATCTTTGACCTCACGCCAAACGAATTTTTTAAAAACACGTTTTCTAACTTTGTTTTCTGCTTAAATTAATCGAATTTGAGTGAACTTTCGAGGTCTTAAATTCAAGAATCTCTCATTTCTTCATAAAACTATTTTCTCGAGGGAAGCAGTGGTTAGCGACGACGGTAGTTAATCAGCGCGCTCGATCAACGACGATCTAAACCTAGACTGAATGATTGCTCGGTCGAAAGAAGCTTTGTTTCAGACTGCAACCGCCTTCGTCACGAACTCGAACCGTTTTTGTCACGCACTCGAACCGTCAGAGCCCTGTCTCACTCTAACCCATCAGCCAAGCATTGGTGCAAACAAAACACAACCGCGAAAGAGCAAGACAGGGCGAGGTTCCAACCTGAGCTTCATAGCAGCGCAGCTACCGGCGAAGAGGCACCGAGCAAACATTTTATCTAGGTTTACCTCATCTGTGGCTCGATTATCAACTGATCTCCCATACGGTTGCAGGCTTCTCTCCGACTCGTCTAGCAGAATCACTCAAGCAGTTGAGCGTTTTTTTGCTCGTAAATTGAAAGACAAACGGCGCTTGAGCGACTTCGACGGCTCCAAAAACAATTTTGCTGGAGTGAACTGGGCAACTTCTCTGGCTCTTAGGCAATAAAAATGATGACTTTTGGGCGATGCTTGGCACAGACTGTATCCAAGAAAATACTGGACAGAGACTGGATCCAGAAAAGAGCTATAATAGCTCGATATTGGGTGCCAAACCTGGAAATCAATCCAAGCAGAAAATATGCCCACTAATCAGCATAACTAAAACACTGATTGCTGGCAAAAGAACTCAGCCTTTGAGTGGGCTTAGCACCACAAAAAATATAATTTTAATTTCCTTTTGGCTGCAGTCGAACTGTTTTATTAAGGTTTTTACTCGCGGCTGTAAATACTGGAGGGAACCATTTGACAGAGTCAGAGTTGAAAAGTAAAAGGAGCGTAGTAAAGGAGAGAGTAAATTTCTTTTTGGTGCTGTAAGATAGCCATTTTCGCCCCACCTTTCTCCACGGCGTAAAAAGAAGCTAGCGATAGGTGGCGCTTTGCATACGACATTCGATTTTTTTAAACCGCAACGGACATTTATTTAAAAATTCTGCTGCAAGCGTTACAATGTATTCTCGCTTAATTTTTTATTTATAGAATTATAAGTTTCTACCAAATTAACTGTGTGTTTATTAATAGTGGCTTAATATAGCTGCTGATTTATTCAAACATTTGTAGGACTTATAAAATTAATCTTTATATAATTGTATTTCCCTAATTAGACTTCGTCAATCCAAATGCTACTTAGCTGCCTTTGACGTATGTTTTCTCGCTCTTCGCTTACTCCTATTGCTCTTACTAAAGAGAGACTTTACGTTCTATGGGTAAAGTGAAAGCTTTGTGCTCAAACAAAACTTCTAATTTCTTCGTTTTGCTTTTGACAGCAGTGCATTGACTTGCAGTCCCCGTTATACATAAGCTTTTGATTTTGTTTTAGCACTTCATGTGCAAAGCTATTATTTCTGTGCTAGTGGTTTGTTAGTTTCGTTTTGTGCACACATCAAAGCAAACGTCTGATGGCTAGTTAAAAATTTCTGTTTGTTCAAGTTGTTTCTGTTTGTGAAAAATTTATAATTGTTCTATATAAAAATTCATTTTGACTTCACTTTATTTAAAAAAATTTTTTTTTTTTTAAAATATGTAAATCTAAACTATAATCTAATTAAAAGTTTTTTAAAGTATTTTTATGTGTCGTTGGATTATTTATTGCGGGGCGTAATCACCGTTGCCGCACCGGTGCTCTTGGGAGGCACTCAAGCTTTAATTGCTTTTATTTTGCTTATTTTGCCGCTTTAAACAGACCACTAGCTGGTCGATCCTATGCCAGATTTTGATTGCCTCTTGCCAGGGTGGTGGTGGGTCAGCGTTAACTCTCTTCAGCAGGGCTGCTCGTAGGCATCTATCTTTCACTAATTGCCCACCTCGACGCCTTGGTAATTTTATGGCTGCGATTGTGGTTAGGCGACTTTCTTCTAGCCGCCTTTGTTCTGCCGCCGCTCGTCTTGCTGGTTGACGAGTCCAGTATTGCTCAATTGTGAGCGGCTTAGGGCTTGCCTGTGGATTGGCGGCTATGGCTTCGCTGTGGGAACTGCTTACCGTTTGGTCAGCCAGTTTTTGCTCATGGGTTTGGTCCTGGTTCTCCCTGGTCATTTTTCGTCTGATTGATTGTGAGTGTATTTTTTATTTCGTTTGTTTTTAATATTGCCGGATTAATTTGGCAGGATCGCCATGTAATGACGAGTCAGTAGGGTTAGGTTTATAGATCCTTGCTGTGGCACAGATGTAGAGTAAGTGATGCATTTATTAGGCAACAGGCCTCTATTTATATCAAAAAGTTATAGTGTATTCTTATGGATCTAATGGGTTTCTACATTGGAGATCAAGCTTATTTAAATCTAACGGTACATAAAGAATGGAGTTGAACTTAACATTAGTGGAATGCCTAAAAGTAGACTGTAAGTATACTACAATATGCTCTCTCGCATGCATGTATGTAAATAATATACATAAGTGATTTTATTATGTAATATCTAGGTGAGTACGGAAATAGGCAAGAAGAGCGTCAGCGTGCGTACATGGAAGCCCGCAACAGGATCTTTGGATAACGACAGTTGGTCGGAATGCGCTCACTCACACGTCGGTGAGCTTATTGGGTCGTGGCTGCAGGGAGTTGACGGAGGAGCATTCCTGTTCAGACATACAAGTCATCCGTACGGACTGCAGCTGGAGAGGATCGAGCCATCGTAGGGAGAATAAAATTACCTGTAAAATACAATAATGTAATAAAAGAAATGACATTTTATGTGTCCATATTTACATCAGGCCATGTATCTGGGGATAGATTTCTGTAGAGCTTCTGAACTAGCTCCAAACGTCCTTTGGTCTGTAGAAGTCGCTAGCGGGGAAGCCTCAGTCTGCGAAATGGTAACTCTGACCGATGATTAAGAATATTATCGGGGTGATGACATGGATGATCTGAATCTTGAGATGTGGGCTCTGGAAGAAAAAGAAAAGGCACAATTAGAAGCGGTAAAGAAGGAGTTCCTGACATTTGAAAGTTCTGGCCTTGGGAGGACACAGCTCCTAAGACACGAAATTCTGCTTCAAAAGGCTCAGCTATCTTCGATTCATTGTCGGAGGTGGCACCTTACGCAGAGATCCGAGTCGAGTAATGGCTATTCGAAATATGCAGAATCCAAAGACCATCAAGGAGGTTCGTAGCTTTTTGGGTACGGCCTGGTGGTACAGACGCTTCATAAAAAACTTTGCTGAGATTTCCGTTTCACTCACTGATGCCTTGAGAAAAAAGAATTAAAAATTTTGAACTTAGTATCGAAGCCATTGAAGCGGTGAAAAATTTAAAGCAAGCACTCACCACCGCGCCGATACTGGTACATCCAGACTTCAAAAGAAGATTCTTCTTGAAATGCGACGCTTCGCAGTATGGAGTAGGGGCAGGGTTGTTCCAACTGGACGATGAACAGCAGGAAAGACCGATCGCGTTCTTCCCGGCGAAGTTGAACAAACACCAGGTCAACTATACGGTGACGGAGAAGGAGTGTTTGGCGGTGATCCTAAGCATCCAAAAATTCAGACCGTATATAGAAACGGATCATGCGAGTTTGCAGTGGTTTATGACTCTTAAGGATTTGAGCGGGAGATTGGCCAGGTGGTCACTGCAGGTGCAGGCGTATGATTTCGACATTAAATACAAGAAGGGCCCCGAGAACGTTGTAGCGAACGCTCTATCCCGAATCATAGAAGAGATCGAGATCACACCGGAATCCATAATTGGATTTCAGACTACGGAATTTGAGTCGGCTGAATACCAGGCATTGGAGAAATTGCCTGACTTAAAGGTGCACGGCGGACTGCTGCTTAAGCGTATCAACCGCGACGATCTGGATGACGAGATGGAAAGCACAAGCTGAAAGCTGTGAGTGCCAGACTCGTTGACAGCCGGGATAATCCACAAGTTCCATACGGAGAACACGTCTGCTCATGGCGGCATAGTCAAAACGTTGCATTTATTGCGCAGGCAATATTATTGGCCGGGGATGGCAGTTCAGATTAGGAATTTTGTGAGAAGATGCGAAGCCTTTAAAGAAATTAAGGCACAAAACTATTGTATGCAGGCTGAAATTGGAAAAGAAGTCCAAACCGATCGTCCGTTTTAGAAATTGTACGTAGACTTTCTGGGGAAATATCCGAGATCGAAGCGTGGACATGCGTGGATCTTCATCGTAGTTGATCACTTCTCGAAATTCACATTCCTGAAGGCGATGCGAGATGCCACCGCCAGCAATGTAGTGGACTTTTTGGTGCACGAAGTTTTCTTAAAATTCGGGGTGCCAAAAGTAATCCACTCAGACAATGTTCGCCAATTCGTATCTAAGGCTTTTGAATCCATTATAGAAGCATTTGGAGTAACTCACCTGCGCACTCCGGTCTATTTACCGCAGAGTAATGCTCCCGAGCGGGTCAATCGAACGGTCCTGGCTGCGATACGGAATTACTTAGACAAGGATCAAGTGGAGGTGGCTATAAGGAACGCTTTACACACTGCCAGTGGAGTGACCCCGTTTTTTGCTGTCTTCGGGCAGCATATGTTCCTTAACGGTGAGAGCTACAAGCTGGCGAGAAAGCCCAAGTCGTTGTCCGATCACGAGGTAGTGTAGCCATAGTGCCATAATCCGACAAAGGGTCAATGAGAACTTGCATGTGGCATACAAGCGCAGTCGACAGCGATATGATCAGCGTGCCCGAATTCTGCAGCTAGCGCTAGGTCAAGAGGTGCGGAGGCGCAACTTTGCCTTGAGTCATTTTGGAAAGTCATTCAACGCGAAATTGGCCAGGAAATTCCTCAAGAGCAGAGTTGTGCTTGCCACAGGACAGAACGCGTACGAGCTAGAAGACCTACAAGGAAGAACGATAGGGGTGTATCACACGAAGGATCTCCGGATTTGAGACCTCAAACTCACAGACAACTCATGATGGGGGCAAGCGTTGTAGTTCTCGGATCTGGGCGTGGGCAGTACCAAGTCGTGGGTGTGGCCTTCGTTGGGCGCAGCAGATGAGGTAGCCGGATGGTCACTTGAAAAGTGGAGAATAGATATTATTTAAGTTTAAGGCTTATGGAGCAGCCAATTTTCTCGTAGGTGGCAGCGCTGTCGAGCGTAGTAGCAAGGTGGCGCCCTCTGGGGAACTAATATGAAGGGCTTGAGCCGCTAGGCTTATCCCAATTGTGGAGTAAGGGGGAAAGGGGAAGTGGACTTCCAATTTAAGCTCACTCTTGTAACGAACACGGTTACGTGTGCAGCAAACTGGAGACGTACTCTGCCTACGGGGTCGACTGTGCTCGGGGAAAGTGGGGTGGGTCTTTTGCCACCTAGAAAGCTGCCGTGTCACATAACTAAAGATAGTGGACAGAGTTAAGGAAGAAAACGGAATAATACATTCAACCAATTGATAAACTAAAAGATCACACAGCCTATATTTATATGAAGAACTTTGGTGTTAATTGTTCTTCGTCTGTTACCCACCCAACCTGTAAAGAACATTGATGATTTATGCCTTTACCCTTATAAATAATGCAGCTTTTACTTCAGGTGCCCATATTAATAACAGTTTAATTCATGATTCAACTTATAATAATTCCATTAAGTCAAAATATTCGAAACGACAAAATAATCGAAATAGTCGATCAGCATAGTGTTAAACTTCAACAAGCTGCTTGTATCAGAGCTCCCAAAAAATGCTCCCTTTTCACAGGCGGTCAGATAAAATACAGTCACTCTGCGACACTTTGAACTATTGTAACGAAATGACATCTCACCTCTGACTATTCGCAAAGTGCTCTTTGCTCAATCAATGAGAGATTTTTTTAGCTTGCTTTGCTCATGTGATTCCTTGAGACACTTTGCTGCTCAGAATTTGTCGAAAGTGTCTTACAAGCATGTGTGTGTGACTCAGTAAACTATAAGTGTGTATGCATGTATGTGTGCTTTTGTAAAAGGCAAAACAATACATCGACGCAGCTGATTGTTGTTAATTAGCCTATAATGGCATTAAGAATTATAAATTTTCCTGAGCCTTCATGTCCGTCTGTCCGTCTGTCTGTATGAACACCTAGATCTCAGAGATGGTAAGAGATAGAGGTTTGACATGTATGGGACAAATGCTTCTTTTATCTGCACGCAAATCAAGTTTGTTTCAAATTTTGGCCACGCCCCCTCCCGCAACCGCAATTTGGAAAAAACGTTATATCTCCTACAGTTTTAAAGATAGACGATTTGTTCCTCCAAGAGATAGTTAGCAATTAGCAAAATGAATCGATTTGCCGAAGAAATGATAAATATCGGATGAACGGTTCTCAAATTATGAGCAAAAAAGTGAACCAAGTCCATAATTTTTAAATTTTAAAATACCTTAAATTCATCGCTTTCCACCGAATGTAAAATTTTGAGGCGGTATTGACGGCTAAACGCCAGGAAGTGTTCGAATCATTTAATGAGGTTAAAGAGTACACCGGTGTCCAAGAAATGCAAGGAAATGAAAGGCAAATGAGCAAACAATAACTGCGCCGAACATGAAAATTGTATCCACTACGGCAGGCCCTTTTTACTATAAGCCTGCAAAGGGTTTCGTGAAATTAAAATCAAAATAAATACATAAATGCCCTGCAAATGGCTCCAATAGCCTCAAGAATTATGGATCATGTACGATTGAAAGGGCTGTCCATAAAAGACGATATAAAGGTTATGGTTGCACGCAAGCTCATATCGCTTAAAATTTTTTTGGCGACCAGACTAAATAAATCTGTCCAAGAAATTAATTTGCAAATAATTAAAAATACGTTGTTGAAGACTGAGATTGTCGTGAAAAAGTTAGGGATGATCCAGCTACTTATTGCTTAAAAATAAGAATTTAAATTATTATTCATCGAATATTGTATATTTTCAAACATATTTTAATCCTAGTAGGCCAAGGTGAGTGTGTAACACAACAATAGAAAAGACACTTTGCTCGGACACTTTGCTTGATTTGCTCAGCTGCTGACACCCGAACGAAACTCTCCCCATCAAACTGTTATAGTCAGACAGCTTCGTGTGTTTCTCTCATCGATTACTATGAGACAGAAAACACTAGAAAATCAAAATCTAGTGTTCTGTTCAGAGAGTGAGCTACTCTGTTAGATTTTTTCCTGTCATTTCGGTGAGCAGACAGTATAGAAAAATTTGGCTGACCATATTTTGCGAGCTCTGGCTTGTATACATTCAATTCTGGTAGAACAGCTGATCTTCAAATTACAATACAATAAAGTTAATTAAAGAATTCTATCCTGCCGGGCGCGAATACGCCGCACAGTGTAAGATTTTGCCAATCTAGGGGGACTTAATTCAATAGCTGTCGTATTTTTCAAGCTATCGACATGTACTTTGGACTGAATGTTCAAAAATTTCCCAAAGAAATTTTTGGACAAAAAGTTAAAGTGGGCGTGGCACCTTAAAGGGCGTAAAGTACGTAAAAACCAGAAAATTTTCACTTTTTTAACATACAATCCGCAATAAAAAGAAGGAAAAATTTTTTTTCTGTTCTGATTTTAGCCAATTTAAAAAAATTATTTTAAAATTAATCATGAAAAAAAAAAAAATTTTATTTTTTAAATTTACGTCTTATGTTAAATGTTCATGCTTTTGCTTGTAAGTTCAAAAGTATTGGCCTTACAAATATAAAAATGTATGCGTTTCAAAGGTAATTCATTTATTGAAAGAAAAAAACGATTTCCATATTTTTCAGAGTTTTTTTTAACTAAAATAAAACAACTCAAAGTTGATAAAAAGATTAGGCGAAATTTTTTTGACAAATTTAATCAAAATCTGAATTTGAATCACAACTTTCTTCACTAGATTGATCAGAAAATAGTTTTATAGCTCTTTCGATGCGGTTTGAGGTTGAAGGCGCGACATCAATCCTATAGCATCGCCTTTTATTTTGCCCTGAAGCCAACTTGCATTATCGATCATAATTCTGGACTTATCTCTCCTAGATCTGGTCCACCTCGCCTCAAATTCATGTCACAATCTGTTTTAAATGCAACATTAACTTTTTATGATCAATATCATTGCCAAAATGATCGCTGCGTGCTCTAGGAGTGATTTAAGCTTAACGGTTTTTGCCCAAACCTCTAAAAAATCTGCCCCTTTTATTTCACTCATTGCTTAATTGAAGGTCTTTGGGCAAAATATGGGCAACTTTTTATTTCTGATCCTGATTCAGAATAGTTTTCTGCAAAATACGTATGTTTTGGTTGATTTGAATGTGATTGAATGTTGTTAGTTTTTTTCCACCAAAAACAAAATATTGTAAAAAATATACTTACTTTTTGGCACTTATTTCGGAAAAATAACAAAAATGTTGTATGCCACTTATGAAGTCCCTTTATAGCGCTAAAAATCTATAATGCTTCCACAATTATGGGAAAAATAAGTTCAACCGCTCACAGTGGCCACACGATCCAAATGAGAACACTAAACTTTCTCAACTGATGCTTGTTGTGCAATGCAATTTTGAATGCATTTCAAATGCACCGGTTTAAGTACCGTTATCTTCTGAACAAAAATTTTTTGTTTTCTTTTGGGCTTGTTTGCGTAACATTTGAACATATCTAAATTGACTCCTAAAAGCTCATTGACCTTAAAAATAATTTTTTTTTTCAATTAAGTCCCCCTAGATTGGCAAAATCTTACACTGTGCGCCGGGTCCGTGTACTAGATGTTTTGGTCGCGGACTGTATATAATTGAGCTTGGTATGTATATAGGTAGGCCGAGCCTTAGGGATCAGGTTGACTTACGTAGTTTGAGCATGCGGCTTACTTACTCGTACTTACAAGAAAAACAGTTGACTCGAACGTCGGCGTCAGGCCTGCAGACTGATGTTGTTGCACTGTGAGAACTATAAAAACAAAATTAGGATCCACTTTAGGCAAAGGCCGGTTATACATACCATACCAATATAAATTTCAATTCAAATTTAAGAGATTAAGTACTTATTTACAACTAGGTTTTATATATTAATTGAAAAAGTATTCAGTGTAATGTAGAAAGGTGCTTCCTTTGAGAGCTGGCTGAAACTCAAACGCAACCTATCAGGGAGTCTCACAGGTTTGGAGGCGGTGGCCACAAAATCGAGTCCTGGAGATTTGCTTTTCGGCACTGGGAGATGTAAGTGATCGTCTAATTTGTACGAACAGTATGAGCAGTACTATCATTCCTGGATGGTTTGGGACAATTTTCGTATGGTCCGTAACCCATACCAGCGCAATCAACACTCAACTTGCCGTAGCCGTAACGCAAATGTACCAAGTCACGTACTCGTCAAACCATTTGTAATATGAAGGGTCTTCTAAACACAAGAAAAATAAACTCTAATCAATCCTGGGTAACATATGTCACTCATTTAAATACCTTTCTGCAAAATTTCTTCACACACACATGAGGTTCGTGAATGTGTGGGTGCGTGCGTCTATGTGTGTGGCTTGTAACAATTAATCGGCGGATGACTCCCATGTAAATTCGGCTGGGAGAGATTTGCCACTTTCCACGATGGCCAGCCAGAACTCAGCTTCCTCAACTGGCTATTCTTGCTTGGGCTTTACACTCCACGTACTATGGTTGATAATCGGCTTAAGCACACGTTGTACAGACAATTGACAATTATTGATCGTATGATCTGCACCCTTTAGTTACCAATTTCAGAAAGAAAGAACTAGAATTCGGAAGTTGGCATTTCAGCGTGGTTATATTGTTCAATTGATTTTCGTCACGGTTGCAAATTCTGGCTTATTGATCGGCCATCTTGCAAAATACCGACTAGTCAGCTGTTGGTGGCTGCATAGCCAGAGCTGCCAGACTGATAAAGTTTGGGAACTAGTTCTGACGGCGAAACCAGACCTGCCACTGCCAGTTAATATTTAAAAATACAGGGATTATAATAAAATTATGAAAATTAGAAATCACACCCCTACACTCTTCACACCGGCTATCCAGTGGAGAGTGGTCAAATCGGCCAATGACCGTACATAGAAATCAAAAGAAATGACTTTGAGGTAGGTCAGGCTTAGGGGACAGTGGGATTGAGACGAGCCCATATATGGGGGTGGTAGAGGGTGCCAAACGGCAGTCACAACCAACTCGCAAATAGACAGGCGGTCAGATTTGCTTCGCGCGCCTATAGAAATTTAAAAAAACTGTAAATTTGTGAAAGTTACTGAAAATTTATATATATTTCGTAAAAAACGTCCCTGTCGCTGAAAAAAAATAAATAAATTAATATTAATATGTATTAAATTTCCGGGCCTGAAAAAAGAAAATAAATACAAAAAATTCATAAAAAGTGAGTGTACCCCACGTGTGAGGTAGAGAGTGGGTGCCGATTTCGTGTCCTTTGTATCCTTGCAGCGTGGCCGTGCTGAGAATCAGACGAGGACGGCCACGGAGATTTATTTCTGCCTCTTACGGTGCATTTTTTGATCCCTCAAGTGTCCCCATAGGGCAGGAGTGAGGAGAGGTTCGGTTGAACCCCTGATTTTTACCCTGTTTGGCAAGGATTACATAGACTCTGAGGAGGCAAATTAACAGCGATCACTGGAAGACCATTTTAAAAGCGAAGAGGAAACCGCCTGCTGAAAAGTCAAACGTGAGTCCGCTCCAACGTTAGCTTCGCCGAGTAACCTGGGCTGCCTTACGAGAAACCGCCGCTGGTGAAGCCTAGAAAGAAAAGCAAAGAAACTAGATATATAAAAAGGAGATTTAATATTTTGTTTGAAAGAAAGTTCAACTCAATACATGTATTCAAGTAGTGCAAAAGTCTTCTCACCTCACAGTGGTTTTTTTGGCCTTTTTCTGGCTTAAACCCCAAATTTTTTTTTCAGATTTCAAATATTAACTGGTTATTTAATATTTCCATACTAATTTTGGTTTAAAAAACAAACGCATTCAACCTTAGTGGCAACACTGCTTTTTTGACAGGCGGTTGAAGACAGCTTTTTTGTGAAACTGGCAGCAAATAATTGCCAACTTTGAGTGTGTCTGTTTTTTTTTTTTTTTTTTTTTTTTTTTTTTTGAATACGTTTATTTACAAAAAATATATATTACACAGTTCAACAAAATCCAACTTTTTTTAAAAGCCCGGCATAAGACCCATAAATTATGATAAAAGACACCTTTGTAAGCTTCACCTCATACCCAGTTTTTTAAATCCACCCTCGGATCGCGTTTAATGGGTACTTTTGTACTTGCAACACACAACTACAACAATTTTAGCTTAGTTTTTAATGGCTTAAGATAAAATTTTCCAAAATTCAGCAAATGTGGACAGGGTCATTGGGAACGACATATAAAAAATTCACTCAATTCGCGCAAACGGTTAAGGTACCTCCAGAAGGAGTTATACCTTCATTTTTCAATATCTTCAAAAGCGCACGGTAGATTTTTCTTAAAATTGTTGCTTATGATGGTGTAATGGGCTATTGCATTTCTTTAAGAGATGGTACTCGACAGCCAAAGAACCTTTTATTCTGCCGGCTTCCGCTCAGGGCAGTCGTGGATCGCTCCAACAAATTTATATTGTGGAGTTAGTGGTTGAAATGATAAGACGGTTGCGAGTTCGATTTTGTTGCCATTTTATTGGCTTTAAAATACTAATTTTACAATACGCCTCTGGCTTATCTCTATTTTGCTTATCTTCTACCGCTTATAACCTAAGACTTAATGTACTCCTTTACTCCTTTTGCTACTTCAGACACCGCTGGCACCACGATTCGCTCGAGCACGTTTGCTGGTACGCAAAACTCGCCGGCTCTCGTTTGTAACCGCACAGCTACTTGAAGTTATGTTCTCCTGGCAGGAGGCTCAGCTTACACCCTTTCTCGCTGGCACCACGAATTCGTCAGGCCCACTCAGCTCGATGGTCTAAAAATAGGCTTTCTCGCACTCACTCTGCCCTTTTCCTGCGACAATCCTTGGATCCGTTTAGTGATTTCCCTCGACGTTTCTTTGGCTCCACTCACTCGCGTTGGTATTCGCACTTGCTTGAAAATCGCGCACTGGGACTTGGCACTCGCTTTGAAAATGACCGCACTAGGACTTATACTCGACTGACCTGCATCTCGAGCAGCGAGCCCTTATATAGCCACCGGACTGCTTCGACTGCGTCTTTGTTTTGCCATTAGCAGCCGAGTCCCGTTGTTGCCATGCGCCGCCAGATCAGTGGAATTTTCCACTGGTCTCCGTTTTGGCCTCCGTGAGTGCGAGTGTGAGCCCTCGTCGTACTCCAGCTGTCTCCTTTCCACAGCAACTCCAGCGGTTCTTTAAGCAGCGCTCCGCTGCGCTCCAACGAAACTCCGTTTCCTCCTCTGCGCTTTGCCCTTCAGCTCCTGCAACCAATTCGCCGTAACCCTTAACCCTTGTGCGGCCACATGGTTTCGTTTTTAAGTATAAAGCAAGGTATCGAGACACTCGAAATTTTTGCGCAGCGGAAATTGTTTGATAATTTCACGAGCCGCTCAGACAATGTAGTGTGACCAGGCAACAGCAAAAAATTCAGCTGTTGCTTATTTAAGAAATTGGCGGGCTAATTCAAATAAAATTAAAGAGTTAAGATTATTGATAAAGAAAGTCACTGGGAGAAATTCAAAGGTCATAGACAATGCCATGGTCAATTTCATGGATGCATCTTTTGTGTGGCTGAAGGTATAAACAGTGTCCTTTGTTATTGTATTGGCCTGCGTTAGCAGAACTTATCCCCTAAGACATACTGCTATAGCGACAACCCAAAACGCATCGAACGATTAGAATTAGCACATTAAGCCACAGCCAGCTCCATGCATATTAGTTGAATACCTAAAGGTAGCCACAGGAGCGGCTGGAGCAACGGAAACTATCACAGTAAGCCGGAGAAAACACTGCTATAATGGGCTATGGAGACTGCTAAGGTTCAGTGCTGCTTGGCCGTGGGCTGTGGAGGCTCGTTTGGTGTGCACACATTGGGCGAATGGCATACCAACCACATAAACGGGAGAGCATACCGAAAAAGATTCTCAGCCACAAGTGACGCAGCGCCCGAGCTGTCCGTATCAAAACGCTTTTTATTGGCCAGATTCCATAAAATTGTAGCGACACTTTGATCAGCACCACACGTATGTCCACCTCTCCAAATAATGGTAGCTTTGTTTTTTTAGTCTTCTTTGCTTAAACCTTTTTTCAATGCGTGCTCAATTTTCGTGGGTACCTCTGACAATTATCAAACAAGTTTCATAATTTCATGACCCCCTTCGACAATTTATCAGCTGTTTTCAGGAAAACAAGTTGGCAGGTCCATGTTAATTATCGAAGCGAATTTCGAGTGTCTCTGTACTCGCTCAGGAAATACGCTCTGACAATTTTCGCGAGCGGATTTCCTGAGCTATGTAATTAGATGGGATCCGCAAAAATTTCGAGTGTCTCGATACCTAGCTTTAACAATAACATATTTCCTCTTGTTTTGGTCAATAAGTCGATTTAGATCCTTTTTATCTTGTTCTCTATCAGCTCTCATGTAATCGCAAACATGACGTCTTGAAGAGTAGGGCCATCAGAGCGAGCTGAGACGTCGCTTTGCTTCCTTTTCGCCTGTTGTTCATCCCCATCTGACTTTGAGGGCGGTGTTCGCTCAACCTTTCCCATCGTTGGATTTAAATTTCATTAAAACTGTTGGCGGGTGTGAGTCGGCTTTAAGCTTTGTTTGACTTGAGCTTAGTGGCGCCCCCAGTTGTTGGCTTTAGCATACAGCAGAAAAAGCTCTGAAAGCTCGAAAAGCGCTTTGGTCAACTGTAGCTTTTTCGAGGTTTAAAGTCCAATTTCCCTGCCCGGCTTTTTGGAGTCTCAGTGGTTTTTCGATCCTAGCTTTGTTTACGTTTAGCTTACTCAGATGTCTATCCGCAGAAAACAGGTGATTTGGGTAAACTTTCAGCAGCAACAGGTGCAGCAGACTCTCCTCTCCAAATTGGTAAACAGCTGGGCAGGTTGGCGGCAGGCTAAAGCACTTTTTTAAATTAAATTTTGCGGACGATCGACTTTGCACTTCTACTCTGCATTAGGGTGACTCACTAATATCTTTTCGGCTGTGCCGTACTCACACGCTGTTACTTCATCGCTGCCAGCAGGCCTGTTGACGTTGAGGGCTGTGGATTTCCAAAATAATTCAGGAATGCAACAAAATCAAAGGAGGCGTAGTGCTATGAAAAAAATGTCGAAAAAACTTATAAGTACAATATAGCTGAGGGCAAAGGAATTTAATTTCACAAAAAACTTTTTCCAACGATAAGGAATACTCCAGAAATTCGGCGAACACTTCCAAATAAAAGTTCACTTGAGTCAATGACAATTGTTGAGCAAACGCCGGTGAAGACCTCTGACGTCATAGGCCGTAGAGCTCGCGTGCACATCCAAAAATTGGGGTTAGGTCGAATAACACACGTGGGGGGACTACCAGCTAGTTCCTCTATGCTCTTCTGACCAGGAACACACGTTAGCAACTATGCAGTTTCGAGACTTCTGATTCGTGTGCTTTTGCTGAGGGATTTGGATGGGGTCTAGCAAAGCCTTAAGCCCAGGCCTGAGCTAGGCCGAAGCCTGATGACACCAAGTACGTCGCACTCTTGCGTAATGCGTTTCTGACCCCACCAAATAAAATGAAGAAATTTAGCCAGGGGGTGGCAGACCACCGATCGCACAGACACCTTGAAAAGATTCACTTTCAGCACAGATCAAGTCGAATTCACACTTGGCTTACCCTGTGTTAGGTTAGGTTTGAACAGCTCTAGTTTCGGCAGCAAATGAAACAAAATAGCACGAATACGACGCGGATTGGCCAGGTGGAGTTGACAATGTACCTTGATACCAATGCCGATGGCAATAGGCACTTGACGAATAGGTTAATTCCCAGTAAAATTCGAGTCACGTTGTTTGCCACAAATTTTGCCGTAGAATGCGTCTGCTCTTAATTGATGCTTTAGATAAATAGAACGAGGTCCGACACAGGACACTCAACATGGATGCTGTCCAGTGTGAACGTATTTCGATAGAAGAAAAATACCTTGACGTTGACTGCCAGATCAACGATTTGGCTTGTAAACAGCTTTTTTTTACAGTCGCGTTCGGAAACCTTGAACCGGCGTGGTTGATCTAAATTTCCACTATCGAGGCCAGAAAAGTGTACCCCGTGATCGATTCAATACAGTGGCACCCTCACACCACAGGTTTCATCTTTGGATACTATCCTAAGATAAAAGCTGAACAAAAACAAAGGGGGCTAACTACGATTAGGGCTACCAAATGTCCTTGGCATGGAATTTGCCGAGTTCTCTGACATTGGTATCCCCAAGCAAATAAATGGATTGGCCTAACTTCAATTTAATTCGAGCTTTAGTTCCAATTGGAGCTAATTTGGCATTGAAGTTGTTGGCGGCGTTACTTAATGCAAAGTTTCTTTTGATTACTTCTTGGCCAATTTCAAACGAACGTGGCCTCGATCTCAAATCATATGTACGACAGTTCTTTTTGTATGCCTTGGTAAGATGCTTTTCTATATCCGAACGAATCCTTGGGAATTCATCAGATCTTGTCAGTTTGACTTCACCTTCAGTGAGCAACTGCAAATTTCGCAACAGCTTATAATCTTGGCCGTGTAAAATCATGTGTTGACCGAAGTACCAAGTAAGGTGACATGCCAATGGACTGATATACTGAGTTTCGTAGAGAACTGTTGATGCTGCTAAGGAAGATATCCCATTCGCGTTGGTCAGAGCGGACATATCGCTCACTTACTTCAATACTGGCATAACTCAAAATAATCCATTTCGAGAAAAACACGTTTGAAGTTCTCAATGGATTTAACCTAAAAAAAATGTTTCTTTTAATTTCAACTTAGTTAAGTAAAATATTATAAGTTTAGAATGCTTATTAATAAACATTGAAAAAATGATGTTTTAACTGAAAGTCGAAGTATGTTTGTTCAATATTGACAACAGGACAACTGAGATATGACGTTCTTGCATCAACATGAAAATGAACCTGGAAAATGATATTGCGACATATTCTCATCTCACATGGAAAATAGAAGAGATAGCAATACGACAATTTTTGCATAAAATAGTACAGAAGACAGCGAACATTTCTGCATCATTAAGTCTAAAATCGTATTTTTTGAGTTATGCTAGTATTGAAGTAAGTGAGCGATATGCTCTCAAGGCTGCATTAATCGACCGGTTAACCCGTTCCGCAGCGTTTGACTGTGGTGAGTCTGCACCGGTACACATATGCTGTACACCATATTTGGACAGAAAATCGGAAAAATCGTGGCTGCCGTTATAACTCACGACTATTTCTGGCACTCCAAAACACGAAAAAATTTCTTCTCTCAAAACGTTACTCCCAACCTTTGAAGTGAACTTTTTCACTGCCTTGAGAAAAGTAAACTTTGAAAAGTGATCCAGAATGATCAATGTTCCAACATTGCCTGATTTTGTACGGGGGAAAGTACCAATAAAATCTAGGTATAATCTTTGAAATGGCTTTTCACTTTTCACTTTGGTACCCATCGGTGGTTTAAGAGATTGGGTGGGATACTTAGTGGTTCGGCAAGTCTCGCACTTGTTAACTACCATATTCGGCCAATAATATCTGCGCCTAATACGTTCTAAGCACTTTGCAATCCCCCCATGAGCAGAGGATGGCTGATCATGGGCAGAGCTAATTACACCCTCGCGCAGCGAATCAGGAACATACAGTTTCCAATTATCATTAGATGTGATAGAATCGCTATTCGGAAAATTTGCACGATGGTATATATACCCATCAATCACTTGAAAGTCTGGTAGATTAGAATTCAGAAATTTTTCCCTTAACGTGTCATATTCTTTGGATTGAAATGCATCCGATTGTAAATCGATTTCGGGCAGAACATCAAAATCAATACCGGCAACTTCATCCACACTCTCATAAGAACGAGACAAAGCGTCAGCTACAATGTTTTCGCTTCCTTTACGATGCTCAATCTCAAAACAATAACCTTGAAGCTTGATCGCCCATCTCGCTAGCCTACCGCTAAGGTCAGATTGATTCATTAGTCAACGGAGACTCGCATGATCAGTTACGACTTTGAATGAATGTCCTTCAATGTACATTCGAAACTTTTTAATGGCCAAAACCACGGCCAAGCACTCTAATAGCCGACTTCCACTTACGCGTGTTCTTTCATCGATTCCACGATTTTTCGATAAATTCCAAAAGGCGTTTCCACTGCGTTCGGTGTCCAATTCCGAGTCCACAACAGCTGATCTGGTATGTTTGTTTACCTTTGTGCATCGATCAAAATGAACTTGAGTGACATTGTTTTGATAAATGCAATTGAAAAGCAACAACTGCAGCTTATGCAGTTAAATAATAATCTTTTGCAAATGGTGACTTTGTTACGTAGCGTTTCTAAGTCACAAGCAATTAAATTAGTACTCCAGTTATAAATAATTTATTTGTTTCCCAGTCGATATGGTTGCTTTTGGGAGACCGACGTGACAAAACATACAGACGCATTTTTATGGAATGTTTTCGTGTGGAGAGGCAAACATTACAGATGTTACTCCAACTTTTGCCTCGGCTGGCAAAGCAAGACAATTCTTTCCGGCTTGCAATCGCACTGGACAAGCAAATAGCCGTAGCTCCTTTTTTGCTTGGTTTATCAGCGGAATATTTAACAATTTGGGAAATATATTGTATATGCAAATTTAAGGTTGGTCAAATACTGATAGAGTTATGCAACCAGGTGATATCTTATATGGATTTTAAATATTTGTCACCGAGCTTCTTGACCGTTGATAAGGTGAAAAGCCGTATCTGCTTTCAGTGGACCAACTAGTAGTTTACCATTTGTCGAAGTCAAGGTGCGTTGTAGATCGTGTTTTGGGGGAACTTAATTAATTTTACTTAATCCTGTTCAAAGGGATAACCTTTATATAATAAATCAACAAAATAAAAACATCTTACCCTTCATTTCGTTTACCGCCAATTGTTGTGCCAGCTGATTTTGCAGTCAAAAGTCTTATTGATATCGATTTCTATCGATATTCATCGTATAAATATAAAAAACGAATTGGCAGAACCTGCGTCCAAAGTGGACTCGACTTTTTTCTCTACCCCCTCACCACCCCCTCGGTACACAACTGACATTTTTTTTTATATGGAGTTGGACTCGCGTTCTTCGATAAATGGACGCGGACTCTAACCCTGCTGCAGTAGAAACGCACTATAACACCGTAACTGTGTAGTTACGTTGGGCTTTGTTTAGCTCTTTCGACATGTCCGCTATACGTTCAAATCCTGATTCGTCTGCCTGTGCTAGGACTGCACCAACCCCATATAAGGAGGCGTCACATTGCACTACAAATGGCTTGTCATACTTGGGATGGACCAAAAACGGAGCTGAACATAGCTTGCGTTTGATCAATTCAAATGAGCTTTGAGCATCTTCATTCCATTGGAATGATTTACCACGCAGCAGTTCCGTGAGAGGAAAAATAATTGAGGAATAGTTGGATAAGAATCGCTGGTACCACCCAGTCATTCCCAAGAATCTCCTAAGCTGTTTTTGAGTTTTCGGAATGGGAAACTCATCAACAGCGCGAATCTTGTCGGGATTTACCTGAAGTGTACCCTCGCCTACTATATAACCGAGGTAATCGACTCTTTTTAGGCAGAACTGACTTTTCTGGACATTGATAGTGAGTCCCGCTTAGCGTAATTGAGTCGCCACTTCGGAACGATGCAGAAGGTGCTCGTCGAAACTATGAGATAATACCAGTAAATCGTCAAGATAAACTAGAACATGAGATTTAAGCTGGTAAGGTATTACAAGATCCATTAATCGACTCATTGTTTGGGGAGCATTTGTCAATCCAAAGGGCATCCTTTTGAATTGATAAAGCGGTCGATTAGGAACAGTAAAGGCCGTCTTTGCACGTTATTCTTGATCCAATCAAATCTGCCAAAAGGCATCTTTGAGGTCGATTTTTGAAATGCAGTGCACGGGCGGAAGACGACTTAATAGACCTTCCATTATTGGAATTGGGTACGCATCCCTAACAGTGGCTGCATTAAGTTTACGTGCGTCAAGACAAAAGCGCACCTTTTCAGGCTTTATATGCAAGGTTACTGGAGAAGACCATGGTGAAGATGGAGCTTCCTCTATAACATCTAGCATTATCGCACAAAAGTCGCTCTTTAGCAGGAGATAAGGGATACAACATTTGCTTAATGGGCTTGGCATCTGCTGTGTCTATGTTATGTTCGATTAGAGTAGTAAGCCCAAGTCCCTCTTTCTCAAATGACGGAATGAAACCTATTGCGGATTGTAATCTCGATTTTTGACTATTGGACAGTGTCAACTGAAGCGAATCTTCTACCGGTTCACTAATAACCTCATGTATCGAACAAGGTTTAATAGTAATGCCAAATGTTCTCCCAAAGTCCATACCGCAAATAACGCTCTGCTTTATCGACGGTTCTAGTAAGAACTCAAAGTCTGTTTGAATAGAATTGTAAGTCAAGGGAATATTTATAGTACCAGCCAAGGGTTGTGTCTGACCATCAGCAGTACGAACAACGCTTTTCATTTTATTGAATTTAACGTTTGTTAATATGATTTCTTGGGCAAGAGTTCCGCCAACCACACTCTTTTTGGCTCCGCTATCTAAAAGAGGTAAATATTTCTGTCCATCGATCTTCACGTTAGTAAAAGGTCGTATATCGTTGTTCTTGTGAACAATTGCAGAAACCGTAAAGCGTTTTAAGCTTCGAGTTCGTTTCCAAAACTCGCGCATGCGCAATGAGGATCGAGTTTTGACTAACTAAATGGTGTTAGCATTAAATATTGCCGATCTTCGCTTTTGGTATTCAAGTAAGCGCACATGGTATGGTTTGAAATGCTGAGGGATTGACACTGGTAAAGAAGTTAAGTCAGGGAATGATTCGGGTCTGGTAGTAGTAGGTAAAGTATTTAGATCCAAGGCTAATGTCGGATATCCCCTTTTGGAGTCCGGCGGACATTCTGTGCCGAGTTTTCCGAAGTCGATTTACATTTTGCACAGTTGGGCTTATACATATCTAGGGCACCACAACCGTAACAGAAAATACGACGAGGCTTTAAACATTTGTGATATCTGTGACCCTGTTCGTCGCAGTTCCAACATTTGGATTTCTCCAATGTTCTGACACCGCATCTTTCGTCTACTTTTTTGCTTTCTTCATCAGATTGCTCCTCAGAGTCATCTTCGTGAAGGACAGTGTTGACAAACCGCTTAATTGCAGCTGATCGTACTGGTGGCTTCGATTTAAAACCACGAAAGAATTCTTCATGGCGGTGACACTCTTTCCACAACGTTGCTAAGTCTGGAGTATCCACGTGCAATAACTCATGTTTCAACTCTGGCTTAAGATTGTGGCGAACTTCATCAGTTATTTCCCCATCCGGCATAGGTTCTCGCAAAGAATCGGCTATTGACAATATTGCATCTAAAAATTCGTCAAAACTTTCATTGGGTCCCTGCTTACGACGACGAATTGCATTTTTAATATCTCGGTCAGACCTCTGATCTTGATATCGCTCCTGCAACCGACTACACAATTCAAACCAATTCAAATGAACGGTTGTCCTGTGGACTCTCCAATAGAATGAAAGAGCAGGCCCAGAAAACAGAAGGTTAGCGAACTGGGACAATAGTTCAAAATTTCCATTCAAGCATTGCGATGTAAGACAATTTACGCGATAAATGAAATCCTCAATGGGGATCTCATTAACTGAACCACTAAATTTAATGCGCCAATTTGAAATTACGTTAGATACCTTATCAGGACTATCCAAGGATAAGTTCCGTAAGTTATTATTAACTTGCGGCGGTCTGTCTCTGAGACTGTTATTGCGTAAATCGCTATTACGAGGGGTAGCTTGAGAGATATCATTCTCCCATTCCAGCTGGGGTTCATCACGGTCTTCACGTGAGAGTGTAGATATGTTTAAATATCTAAGGGCAGCACTAATTTGCTCCGTCATAGCTACTGTCATGCTAGCCTGAAAACTTTCCAACGAGTTGGAAAATAAGTTGCTGAGTTCGATCTTCGGAAGCTACGTTTGGATCTGAAGTGACCCGGGCGCGCGTGTCGCGCCGAGCATTCGAGTTAGCATTTTGTCGAACATTACCGGTATTCGGTGTATAGCGTCCATTTGATCTGGTATTCATACGAGATTTTGGAATAGCTCCCGCCTGGTTTTGAGAATAATTCGCTGTGGCTGAGCCAAGTTGAAGTCTAGAGGATGGAGCTCTGGTCTCTGAAGAGAGGCTATCTCGAAGTTGTATTAGAACTCGAGAGCAAGATTGCCTACACAGAGGGCAAGTTTCGTTAGTGTCTAACCAATTTAGTAAGCATGATCTGTGGAATCTGTGTTTCCATGGGGTTTCTACAATATAGGAGTCAGAACTGCTGTCATTGCAAATAGTGCAAACCACAGACTCACTGGTCGAAAGAGCAAGATTTTCGCTGCTACGTCTAACAGCCATCGTTATGAAATACAGTGAAAGTCGAAATTCTCATAAACAACAAGGGACTTATCCTTAAGGGTACTGTATACCTTCAGAAAAATTGTTTTTGATTTTTTTTTATTTGCTTAAACGTTCTATTAGGATCTTATAAACATCCTGCAAAACTTTCAAGCTGATCCGAAAATCAGTTTTAAAGATATAAACAAAAACAATTATTTTTTCCGACCCTTTTATATGAAAATTGTTTTTATCGACCCTCGTATTTTTAGAAATTCGTATTTTTTCCCTTTTTTGGTCAAAAACTTTATAAATATTTATATAATGTTCAATATTATGGAAAAAAAAAGTTTTGAAAAAAAATCTTATTTGGATATTTTTGGAGATTTTATTTTTTACCATGTCTTGACGCACTTTGACTCAAATTTCTGGAGAACTGCTTAACCGATTTTGATAATCTTTTTTTTCGGTGAAAGTTAAACCCCAAATGCACCAAATCCGATTTATACATTTATTAAAAACGATTTTTATTTCATCGAAAACAGATGTCGAATCTTTAAATGCGATTATCTCGGAACCACTTTTTCCAAAATGGTTGCAAAGATTTAAAGAGTACCTGTTGACCGATTTTCAAATTCTTTCCCTTAAATTACTCCTAATACCCACCATTCTGGTGTGAACTAGGATATTTTTGATCGGTTAACAAATAACGGAGCTAGGACCAATACTGTGGGAAAAAATAGTCGATTTTCGAAATTTTGACTTTGAAACCCCATAACTACGTCATTTATTGATCTTTAGAGAAATCGTTGCCTTTTCGGCCCCACGTTGGGCGCCAATTATTATGTAACGAACACACTTCGGATCGCATCGGCTGCACACTCTGTCTACTATTGGGGTCGACTTTGCTCAGGGAAAGTGGCGTGGGTTTTTTGTGCAGCTTCAACAAAGGCGTTACGATAATAATATCGTAGACAGAGACGAGGTAATATGAACGGAAAAACAAACCAAACAGATGGAAAACGGACAGACAGAAATTATACCTATCTAATTTTGGAGGAACCAAGGTGTTAACGGCCTCCTTCTATACCCACCCTGCCTGTAGAATCAGGAAGACTGTGATTCTACCCTTACTTTCTCGAAAGAATAATTGTTTAAACGATTTTTAAAACCGGATAAAATCAACTTTACATTCGGATTACTAGCGATTATCTGAGTAAACGCACGACACTTATGATTATTTCATCGTACATGATAATACCACAGCTTGATGTTGATATTTTGCATACAAGCGGTACAAAATATCACTTCAGAAACGCGATTGCTTGTCGAAGCCATAGTTTAATTATTGAAGATCAAACTCAAACTGAAGGCCTTGCATTTCAAAATCTTAGATTTATAGAAATCGAATCTCCCCACGGATACCCACTCTTGAACCTAGAAATGTATCTCAACATCAAAATGTTTACAACATTGCTACTTTTTACGTATCCCCAAGAATCCCCGCCTCCAATCCCTCCTCTCTTCACTGACCACTCAACACACAAACAAACAAATCACTGACCGGCGACATGAAACACTCGCCCAACAACAGGTGCAACCAAAATCAACCCCTCAGGGGAAACACCTAACCAGGAACAAAAGACGCCGCCCCTCAAACAAATCGAATCCCAAAATCAGACAAATTCATGTGCCATTTCAATCACACCCTCGCATACTCTTGTTAGAGAGAGAGAGAATCAAATATCTATGAGAGAGCCACACCCCCCATTCGCTCACACTCCACACAGATCCCACATAGAATCCCTGCTTTAAGCAAGTTTTTAAACCTTTTATTTTCCCAAGACAAAAACCAGCTGCCCTTTCCTAAAACTATTGCCTACTTACACAAGACAGAAAAAGTAGCAGGGGAAATAGCGGGGAAATTAACAATACGAGTAAGAATTAGTGTGGCCAGGTTTCGCGCGGAACCGTCTGATACAAGTCAGCAAACACTAACAGCTTTACTTTTATACCTGTAATCAGTAGATACCTATACCAGTTCCAGTAGATCTGTACCTGGGTAGAAGCTGAATGCAATGCTGGTGCTCGCTCCTCAAGTCTCTCTCTCTTTCTCACTCCCACTCTCTCTCTCGCTCTCTCTCTCTCTAAGTTTGTGTGGTGTTAGTTGTAATGTGGAAGAGGGTGGGGCGAGTGATACTTAGCATAACTTGAGAACCACTATCCGCTTTATCTTTCTTCGGCAATCGATACATTTTTTACTAACTTCTCTAGGTGCGACGTCTATCTTCAAAACTGTAGGAGATATAACGTTTTTCGAATTGCGGGGGGGGAGGGGGGGCGTGGCAAAAGTTAATAAACTTGATCTGCCTGCGCTATAGAAACGTTTGTCCATACTGTCAACCTCTATCTCTTACCATCTCCAGTCTGTTTGTTCATACGGACGGACGGACGGACGGACGGACAGACAGACGGACAGACGGACAGCGGACGCGGCGGCTTCGACTCGGCTGTTGTGCTGTAATAATATACTTTATATAGTCGGAAATGATTCCTTCCCCTGTTACATCTTTGCACAAACTTAAATACTCTATGTACCTGCAGTTCCAGAGTGTAAAAAGCGTCTGACGCCAAAATTTCCCAGCCTTTTTCTTTGTAATTTGCTATTATTTCATTATATGTTGCGTGTATGTGTTCTAATGAAATGTCATTTTTGCTTTTATGAAACATCATTGATTTGATTGTGAGTTTGCTACTCTTTTGATATATGTTGGCAATCTTTGTGTTTTCCATCACATCCTTAAATTCTCTATACGTCTTTTTGTGTTTTTTTTTTATGTTAAGCAGTTCTTTTGCAGTTAGAATTTTGGCTCTGAACTCAGGAGGCATAGCACCTGCCAATGCAAAAATGACATGCTGTGGAGTAGTGTTGGGTAAAGGTTGTTCTTTTCGCTGAACATGTTCACTTGTTCTATTTTATACACAAAGCTTGCAATCCTTTGTTGGCTTATAGGACCGAATTACTCGACATTTTCCACAAGGGCAGAATGGTCGTTGTTGCTGTTCTGCCGTACAACTGGATCCACTGTGCGGTGTGATGCTTTGTGATTTGCAACTTAAGGTAACGCTGCAATATTTACATTTCGCTGTTTTAATATCAAATTCGGTCGCTTTGATTAAAGACATTCTGACTGAAAAAAAGCGTACGTGATTGACACACTTAAAGGTTGCTTAACACAGAGTTGCCATAAATTGACAACAAAACAGTGAACTAATTCAACAGTCAGGTCACCCTGAACAGTTCACTGAACTAGATACCGAACAGATGTTAGGGTACAGCACACAGAGCAACACACAGAACAAGACAAAACTGAACAGCTCACAGAGCGACACAGACAGAACAACTCTCAGAGAAAGGGAGAGACTGAACAAGTAACAGAGCAAGACAGAACAACCCTCTGAGCAAAGAACAAAAGAGCGAGAACAGAACAAGAGAACAATTAAAGAACAACTCAGAGCAAGAACAGAACAAGAGAACAATTCAAGAACAACTCAGAGCAAGACAGAGTGTACAAGATAGACTGAAGACTCGCTGAACAAAAAAGAACAATTGAAGAAGAACATGTTCGCTTGCTCAGTTTAAAGAACAACTCAATTTTTTTCACTCACTCATGAGCTACCCAACTCTACTGTGGAGTGCTTGGGTGAGCACAGACACATCTTCTGAGTCCAACAGCCTGTAATGTGTTCAACTTTCTTTTGCTTCGTTGACTCAAATCTGAATAAGTTGTGATTGCATACTCCTGCTTCGTTTGAACAAAGCTTTTAAAGATGTTAACTGTGTAGTAGTAAGTCATGATTAAAGGCCACCACTAGCTGCAGGTAGAGCAGTGACCATCACTAGAATCTAGCATACTTGCATACTTTACAACACTTAAGAAAGACACTGTACAACACTTAGACATAAGGAGGGAGAATAAGCGTTGGCGTCAGTTCGCCGAAAAAAGAAAAAAAGTAGTTGGGTAAAATTTTAACAGATTTGACTTGCTCGATACCAGTAGCGGATCCAGGGGGGGGGCTATAGGGGCTGAAGCCCCCCCCTTAGAGCCCAAATATCTTAATTCACCCAAAATATGCAAAGAGCAAAATAAGAAATTAAGAATTTTAGAAAAAGATGCAAATACTTAGACTGTTTTAAAAAGGCATAAGCAGTAGAGATTTCGAAATATCGATATCTTATACTGTAGAATATTTTTGGTGTGTATTTTGTTAGTTTCGGCCACAAAGGGAGGTTTTCTGAAGGCAATTTCTTGAATAGTTAGGTGAGGTGTGGCCAGCGGTTAGCGTGTAGACTGCTGGGTGGGACGTCGTGTGTTCGTCGGAAGATCTAATAATTAAAGTTTTTACTTTTTTAGAAAAACTTTTACACTCGTCACCTTCACCACCTATTGGCAGCAGTATGTAACTAGCCATAATAGCATTGACACTCAGTAGGACTCCTGTGCTCACGTCGCATGTGATTGATGTTTCTTGAAACAAGAAATAACACAAGTTTACAAAAAGGACATTTTCAACAGAGAACTGACGTTCCTTTGTATTTTTGGCCGCTGAACTCGTAATTGTCCGTTTTCTTCAGCACGTCGGTTCACAGATATTTGCGTTAGGAGTATCTTACTTTGTTGGTCGTGTGGCCACATTAAGTGTCCTATTCGAACCAACTTTGTTTTAATGTAAGCTGCTTGAATGACGTTACAGAAAAACCAAACCGAGTTTTATTTGCTGTAGGTACCAATTTTTGGATTTGAACATTAAAAATGTGGGTTTTTTCAAAAAATCAATTTTTTTGCAAGTTTAAGAAATTCTGTAAATTTTCGCTAATATTAAAATCTTAGAAAAACGAGGCGTAAGTTAAAGTCGGCTCTAACCGACTTCGATATACCCGTTATTCTAGAAAACTGTTCAACTGTTGCGTTCCTTAGGGGGACCATCCGAAAAGTATGCAACATTTTTTTAGGTGGGAGGGGGCGTAGCGGGGGGCTTGTATCACTTTTTTGCTCATAACTTGAGAACCGTTCATCCGATCTTGATCGTTTCTTCGGCAAATCGATTCATTTTTCTAATTACTAACTATCTTTAGAAGGTACAAATCGTCTATCTTCTTGTAGGAGATATAACGTTTTCCAAATTGCGGGGCGGGAGGGGGCGTGGCCAAAATTTGAAATAAACTTGATCTGCGTCAGATAAATGAAGCATTTGTCCCATACTGTCAAACCTCTATCTCTTACCATCTCTGGATCTAGGTGTTCATACAGACGGACGGACAGACGGACAACGGACATGGCTATATCGACTCGGCTGTTGATGCTGATCAGAATATATATCTTTTTGGTCGGAGATGATTCCTTCTGCCTGTTACTACTTTGCACGACTTTTATACCCTTTTTACTCTACGTACGGGTATAAAAAAGTTGTGGTCCTTTGTTTCCTAATTTCTTTTTTTCGTTTTCATTTCTTCGTTTTAAAGTTATGTAAAAACCTTAAAAGTGTTTAACATTTTAACAATATTAGCCTTAAAATGTCTAAAAATTTTCAAAAATCGATTTTAAATAATTTTTTTATATCCTCTTTGGTTTAAAATAACCATGTTATTTTCAAGCTACAAAATTTGTCGGTAAATGTTGTAAAAAAAGTCGAAATTTGTATAGTTTTGGGCTATAACTTTTAAAATCGCAATGAAATCGAAAAACTGAAAATAATTGAAATAAGAAGAAACAAAGGACTACCAACTATTTTTTCTAAGATTTTTAATTTTAGCAAAAAATTTACAGAATTTCTTAAACTTGCAAAAAAATCGATTTTTAAAAAAAACACATTTTTAATGTTCAAATCAAAAATTGGTACCTTATCAGCAAAAATCAAAACTTCGTGTTTGGTTTTCTGTAACGTCATTCAATGCAGCTTACATTAAAACAAAGTTGGTTCGAATAGGACACTTAATGTGGCCACAAGACCAACAAATGTAAGGATACCTCTCTAATGCAAATATCTCGTGAACCTGACGTGCTGGAAGAAAACGGACAATTTAGCTGAGTTCAGCGGCCAAAAATACATAAGGAACGGTTGCCAAGTTCTCTGTTGCAAAAAATGGCCTTTTTTGTTAACTTGTGTAATTAATCATCTTTTGATGTAACTTTTAAAAAAATCAACAAATAGCAGACGAAATGTCACTTGAGTTGATAATTCCTCGATTATATGGTCGTCAAAACCCAACAGCTTACGCACGAGTATACGACGATTTTTACCCGCCATATTAAATATTTTTATGCAAAATACAATTCTAAGAATGAAGCATCTAAAAAGAAACTAGTAAGTATTTAGTATACCACCGTTCTAAACAACAATTTTGTAAAAAAATCTCATCGATCGGCAGCGAACTATAAAGTTATTATACAACAAAGTCGAGGAGGTCATTCACGGGTTCCTTTTTAATGAAGTTTTTAAATTTGCAGGTTTGTACTAAGAATATGTGAATTTTATTCGGCAATTGTAAAAAAATCAGAAAACGTTAAAACTTAACCACGTAGCTTAAATGCAATAGAATTTCCAAATTTATAAAACTAACCAAAATAATGTATGTACAAATTTAAAATATGTTTTACTTGAAGGTAAAATTTTAAAATATGCTCTACACATCCTGCGAAGTTTTTTAATGTTTATTGTTCAGCAGTTTGTGGATACTTACTTAAAAATCCTTCTTCAGTCGCGACTTCAAAAAAAATGCCTGCGGCGCTATTTATTTATCTAGCTTTACCTTTAAACTAGGGATTAAGACCGAAACATATTTCGGTTTCGCTTGAGCGCCTTGAGGCATATACATATATTGGCCAAAAACTTTTTATACTCTGTGCCAATGGTACAGAGGTGAATGATAATGCAGTTGCACTCTAGAGGTAAGATAAAAATTGTTCAAAAAATTACCAAAAAACAAGTTGTTTATTTTTACCTTGGGAAACTTATTACCTTCAGAGAATATCGACTTTTTGTATGAGATGATGTATCTATTCTGAGAAGCACAATAAGATCCGAACAATGTTGAGTGATTTTGAGTGCCCTTAGCCCCCCCCTTAGCCAATTCCTAGATCCGCCACTGCTCGATACTCATATTTTCCCCAGTAATATCTAACTTCCTTTTCTTGCTGATGCTTAGGGACATACACGAAGTTTTGCTAGGGTTAAAGCTTAACCCTAGATCTTTGCAAAGCAGGTTTAAATTTTCCAATTTACTTTGAAGATAGGATTTAGCACTTGCGAATTCTCTATCGCTGGACATAATGACAAAGTCGTCCGCGAACTATAAGACTTGCGTCCTGCTATCCATTATTTGATGTAGCCGTTTTGTATAGATGTTGAAAAGAATTGGTGGCAGACAGCGGCCTTGTGGCAAACCACCTTTGACACACAACTCATCATCCCCTAGCTTAAGAATTCTTAGCCTGGAAAAGTTACATATCCACTGTACATAGCTGATTGGAATACCCTCTGAAATCATGATCTGCCTAAGGTAGCACAGATTTACACAATAATAAGCGTTGTTCAGATCTAACACTGTAATGACAACCGATCTATTGTTTTTCTTGTGTGTTTTACAGCATTTTGAGTTGATCCAGGAGATCATTTAGGCGTGTTTTTATCAGAGTTCAGAGCCTTTGCCATGACAGATATTAGGGAGATTGGTCTGAAATTCCTAAAGTCATCTAAATCTTTGTCTATTTTAGGTATTGGTGTTACTTTAACTATGCGCCATTCCTCAGAAACAGCACACAACTTGAAGATGTCGTCGAACGCTTTTAACATGTTGATCTTTGTGAAATTATTCACGCTGTTCAACATTTCAAAGGTTATTCCATTATATCCACCTGCTGAAGCTTTTTTCTTAATTAAGACATTTTCTAGTTCACTCAGTTCAAAAATTGTCAACGCTCTCATAATTTTGCGCTACACTGAATTTCTCGTATAATTTGTCTAACTTCTCGTTCCACCAATATTTTGGTGATTTGTTGCTTGCTACTTCATACGTTGCCAATCTGATTTGTGCTTTAACTCCTTCAGCTAAGCTGGCAACATCCCCAGAGAGATCTTTTTTGCCCAGGCTAGTTAGAAGTTTCTTTTTGGCTAGAAACTTCTTAGGTCTGACACTCGTATCCAGGGCATAATCCCGAAATGAATTTCGGTTCCGGTTCCAGTACCGGTACGTCCCGTAATGAATGTTTCGGTTAAAGGTTCTATTTCGGTTTTCAATTAGTTTCGGTTTTCGGTTTCGATACGGTACCCAAATTTGTATTTCGGTATACCGGTATGTACCGGTACGTACCGATATAAGTACTACTTATTCTCAATACTGAAAAAACAAAATTCTGAAATAAATTTAAATAATTTTATTCTGGTTAATAAAACAAATCAGAATTCAACACAAATTGAAAATAAAACTATATTGACTTCATATTTCGTATTTTTTACGTAGGTAACATAAAGGAACTAATGATTACATTATAAGCTCATAAATATTATATTATGTTAGGGTAGTGTAGGTACATAGGTAGTAGAGTTGTGCCGATTTTGTTGAACTAGTTCAAATGAACTAGTCTTTAAAATGAACTAATGAACTAGGTCTTGGTTTTGAACTATAGTTCATATTTTGAACTATGTATTTCTCAGTTTTTGAACTATAGTTCATTTTTGGAACTATAGTTCATATTTTGAACTATAGTTCATATTTTGAACTGTAGTTCATATTTTGAACTATAGTTCATTTGAACTATAGTTCATTTTTTGAACTATAGTTCAATTTGAACTTTAGTTCATAATTTGAACTATAGTTCAATTTGAACTTTAGTACATAATTTGAACTATAGTTCATTTTTTTTACCACTGAAGCCAATTTTAAGGCGTTTACTCATGGTCTGATACATGAGATATGAAAATCTATTGGGCCTGCATTTAATAATGATTTTCTATGAATTTAACAAGCTATTCACATTTAAAAAATTACAAATAGCAGGACTACGAGACTATCATTTCTCAAAGCCAAAGTATGAAATTTTCGAGCCAACCCAGCAGCAGGGGCTAAGTGTTGCCTCCTCCTCAGCACAGATTCTTCCACATGCTGTGGCCGCTTTGCTTCGCAATGTGTCCTTTACCCCAGAGTTCTGCAAAAGTTTCATTGATCCGCAGGATAAGCTGCTCCAAAACATTTACCCTGATGGCCATGGGCACCCACGACATTGACACATTACAGGGAGCCTTCAGCTGCGAGGATTTGGCGTCAATTCAAACCGCATAACCAAACTCAGAAGATGACAGGTCTGCAGTTGATGGACTTATATGCCCAGCTTAAGCCACATCATTCGAGGCTCTTCCGTCTACCCAGTGATCTATGATGCCAATCGTGTAGTTCTCTCACTGCTGCCCATCATTAATGGTGAACGATCGAAGAACTTGCCTAAGACCAAGAAGGTGTTTTTCGAGTGCACAGCCACGGATATAGCCAAGGCCTAGGTGTTACTTTTTTTCCTCTACGAGCATAGCCAGAAGTTGCCAGTGAGGAGAAAATTTCGGTAAAGCGTGCCAACGCTATTGGTATTAATGAGCCGGCTTCCCAATTTTTTTACTAAGAGGCACGGGTTAAGGGTAACTCCCTGATTGTGTAAAGATTCCCCCAGCGCGACATGTGTGATTCATGGCTGCGACATCTATGAAGATGTAGCTTTTCATTTTGCCTATAACAACATTAAGAAATCGCTGCTAACATTTATGTAGATAGTAAAACAGTTTATTCTCAACAAACTGACCGAGCAACTGAGTGAGCAAGCACCGAAGCCCTGATTTTACGCGCACGCAAACTCAACAAATCCATCGAAACCAAGCTGACTGTGTATCATGTATCAAACAGTATTAAAATTATCCTCAGTATTTAAAATAATGAACAATAGTTAAAAAAACGAGCAATAGTTAAAAAAATGAACTATAGTTAAAAAAATTGAACTATAGTTCAAATGAACTATAGTTCAAAAAATGAACTATAGTTTAAATGAACTATAGTTCAAAAAATGAACTATAGTTCAAATGAACTATAGTTCAAAAAATGAACTATAGTTCAAAAAATGAACTATAGTTCAAATGAACTATAGTTCATGAAAAAATGAACTAATGAACTAGGTCATTAAAATGAACTAAAATTTCCAACTCTAATAGGTAGGTTTCATTATACATAAAGCTTAAAATTTTTTTTTTTATATATAAATAGTGATGTTAGTTTATATGTGCGTGGCTATAGCCGTCAGTGTCAAGATTATATTATGTATTATTTGTTTTAAAATTTAACTTCGATTTTTATATGTCCACTTTATAGCATTCTTGTGATTTGCTCGCAGAATCATAATTGCGTTGAATGTGGTTGAGTCCAGGAAACTTATTTACAGATTCATTATAATCTACTTTGTTTGTTACATTTTACGTCAGAGAAAAGGAAGTGGAATGAAAAGAACGACTTTTGAAATCTAATATAATTGTGGGAACTTTGTGGAGGATTCTGACCACCAGTCAAAACCGTTTTAATGTTTTAAAATACGTTTAAGTGCGATTTATTTTTTTTATTTTTAAATTTTTTTATATTAACAGGTATTATTATATTTCATTATTCGTGGATTAGAATAACATTTCAAATTCAAAAGAGCAAACAAAAAGAATTGATTTTTCTTAGATTCAATTCTATCTCGATGGGTTAAATATTACGGAAACCGCAGAGATGATTACTTGAAGGGTTGTCGAATACTTTGAAAATATCGGATTAATCATAATTTTTGGTTTGAAAAATATTGTATGATATTTTATATCATTTTGATATTTGATATCGATATTTTTATTTTTTCGCATTTCCATTTTTCCAAAAAAGGTTATAGTCTGCCCCACAATAAATAGATATACAGGCATGTTCTTAATTCCACTTCCACGCCAACCTTTCAAAAGTGGAATTAATTCATGTTCTCGCAACACCAAAACGAAAAAGTTTTTCGTTTTGAAAAGTAATGCTTGTAATGCTCTGTTAGTCGGTGGAATAAAAGCTAATTGCCAAATTAAACACTCTTACAGTTGCTAAATGTACATAAAGAAAATTTTTCTTAATTCTGTTATGAATTTAGAAATTGTTAGTGAAATTTCATTGGCATTCTGGTCTTTGATTGAATTATAAAGATTTTTTTTTGTTATATGTGTCCAGAAATTGGCATTGCCCAGCCAAACCGAAAAGTGAAACCTAAAAGTCAGCCTCTCTCATTTACGACTGTTCCATTTTCGATCGTTTCGTTTGACGGTTTCTGGTATGCCATTCTCGTTTGGTCCAGCGGATTGCGAAAAGTAAAAAGCGAGCAATTTCTTTCGAAATTGAGAACACAAATACAAGACCGAAGCGGAATTACGTTCGATTTACTTTCCAAATAGTAGTGGAATTGAGAACATGCTTGATAGTCTATATTATTTATTTGGATGTTTGCAGTGCATCCAAATGCACAAACTTACTATATTCACTTTGTACCTTCGTGCAAAGTATAAAAACAAATAAAAAAATTTGTACGGGATTTCCAAGAGACCGAAAAATGACATGTGTAACCATCAATGGACTGAATGGACTGTTACATCCTTATTCACAAGCTTAATTTAATTAGGTGCAGCGTATAAAAAACCGAAACTGTACCGGTACTAAAGTTTCGGTTTCGTTCCGGTTCTATCGGTTCAAATAATAACGGTAAACGGTATTCGGTTCTCAAAAAAAAATTTATATCGGTTTCGGTTCCGGTACCCGATTTGAATCGGTTTATTTCGGTTAACGGTTCTGGTTTCGGTTCTGGTATTAAGCCCTGCTCGTATCATTTATCTCTATTATGACTGTAAAATGGTGGCTACCACCAACAAAGTAAGGTTTTATGCTCCACGTGGCTGCGGTTTGTGAGTTTGTAAAAGCTAGATCTAAAACCGATCCCTATGTGCTTTTTGTATGTGCAAGCACCTGAGTTTAGGCATTTAAATCCTGCATCCCTCATTTTCTCTTCAAGAAATCTTCCTTTTGCGTTCGTTACATAATCCCCAAAAACTTGACTTCTGGCATTAAAATCACCAATTAAAAAAACGTCCTCAGATTTTCAAACTGTGATAGAAGTAATTCTATCTCATCTTTGAAAAGCTCAGTTCTAATGGTGGGTTCAAAGTAAGCGGAACAGAAAGTAAAAATTCCTGCTGAGATTAGATGTTGACGCAATTACGACATCGCAGTCTGTTCTGTAGGTGATTTCATTGTCATCCTTGATCGGAAATTTATATTTCCAATTGCTCGAATCGCTTGTGTACGATTCGAGATTGAAGTGTGGTACTTGCTTAGGAACAACAGGTCTAAGTGTTAGCCTGCTGCTGTAGCTGTGCTTGTTTAAAGTTTGATTAATTGTGTTGTCCCTGTTTACTAGATCTTGTGATTGTTTTCCTAGACTCGGAAAATTTTCCTCAAATTTGTCGTACACATTGAATTCCTTAGAAAAAGAGTATTTTTCAACTACTTCTTTCCTTGCTAGCTTTTGAAATGTCATAATCTTTAATATGTCCATTTCTTTGGCCCATGTTGGACATTCGTGCCTATTCCACGATTGGAGATTGCACAGAATGCACTTATTTACTTTGCAGTTGTTCTCACATTCGTGATTTCCACAGCTTCTGCATCTCTTTCTTGCCCTGCACCTATTAGTAGTGTAACTTAACTTTCCACAGTTATAACACGGACGCACATTGGGTAAATGGTGAACCACCTTCATTGGACAGACACCATACAGCAAAACTGACTCAGGAATAAATTTTCCTGCGAAGCCGATTTTAATTGATAATGTTGGTTCTAATTTAAGCTCCAACTCCGACCCCAGGACTTTGACCCTTCTCTTAATTCTCTCCACAGACTTTACTGCGCACTCGGTAACCAAATGCTCTTTGATATCCTCATCCATATAATTAGTGGGCACCCCTCTGATTACACCGTAAGTTTCGGTGAAATTCCGAGGAATAAAAGCATTTATCTTCAAGTTTTTTAGCTTTTCATTTTTCACAGCTGAGTTTGCGTCTAGATACAGTCTTTCGTGTCGACTAGACCACATGCCTCACCCTCATGTTCCCAGTCAGCTCTTCTCTTTTTTTGTCCTTTTTTGTGTTAGCATCACTGGTTCTTATGTTGTCTTCATTTGGTTTTTTTTGGCACTTGTTGATACTTTTATGTTTTCTTCTTCTTTTTCCATTCTTTTTCCCGTTGCTTGAAACTTGTCAGCCATAGCTGGCACCACTTTTCTTTCAACTACTTTACCCCACGCGGTTTCACAGATCTCATCTTCAAACTCCAGCTCGTCTTCCCCACCGTTATTCTTCATGTCTACCATGTCACGCGAATTTGTAATGTTTTTAGCAAGGCGGTCTTTTTTCCTGACTTGATAAAGTTTTTTAGCCAGGTTTTTTGAAATGTCTGTTGTTTGGTTCGCATCCTTTTCCAAGAGCGCATCGCAGTCTGAATCTGCTAGCCTTTTTAGAGTTTCTCTTACTTCATTTTTTTTTTGCAGGTCGTCGGCGCCTGCCATTTTTGCTGCTGGCTTAACCAGCCTGTCAGAGACTCACCTGCTTGTCAGTAAAAATTTAACACACTTTAACAGTAGACTTTATAGATCACTTTATAGATCACTTTGATTTTAAGGAAAAATAATTTCACTTGGTCAGCTTGTTGTTTTTTTTAAACACTTATAGCACACAGAAAGATAGCCTCCTGCCTCGCTCAAATTTTGTTTTCAAAATTTTCGATTGACTGCCGATTGCTTTCTATCGATAACTAGCAATGCGATAGTAATCGGAATGCGATCATAAAGCACACTAAATAAACATACACGGACTAAGTAAGCTGTAAACGAAAAAATAAAGTTGTGTTTGTTTGTTGCCTTTGGTTTTAATTTCGTGTGACTATAAAGAAGGAATGGAGAAAAATTTGACTGAGCTGGGTGGTGACACCTTTCTGCAAATCTTTCAAGGTAAGTAATTGAAATTTAAATTGTGTGTATAAATTTATACAAATACATACGTATGTACTTTTTTTTAGAAGCAAACTTTAGTGAAGATACACTGAAGTGTCTGCAGTGGGAGCAGCTTCGTCGCGAAATTCCAGTCGAATTGGTTGGCCCTTGGATTGTATATTTTGCCCGCTTGCAAAAATGGCAAAGTCATGTAAGTAGAAGCATGCATACAGAGCGAGATAACAGTTATGCATACATACATATGAATGTATTAGGCAAATCATCTCTACTTTGTGTGTGTGGAAGGGTAAAATTCTTTCAATGCGATTATTATTTTTGAAAAATAGATGTTAGTAAAAATATTCGTGCACATTGTAAAATGTACACACATGCATATATACAAATGTTAAGAAGACCTATGGTCTTTTTAAACAGGACGAAGTGTGTGAAGTGAACATTGCCTGATGTTTTGCATCCCAAAAAGATGGTTATGTACGTGGCATGGAACTCAGACAAGTGTCTGGAGGCCTACATTAGGTCTGCCAGAAGGATTCACCCAAATATGCCTAAGATGTCCTTAGACTAAATGAATTAGTAGTTGTTGGTTTTAGCGACCTCTTCTTAGTTACTTAAGAAATAGTTGATGGCAGGCTCAAGGTCGCAAAGACCTTTAATTAATAAGTTTAATCAAATTTGTATCGAAAAAACCGCCTGCGACTGTGGCATGAAAACAGCATGCGCCACAGTTCCTCCTTGAAGCAGTCATAGGTTGCAGAGGAGACAATCACTAAACACAAAAGGCTCACAACACTCCCCCTTCGCCTGTTGTTTTTTTGTGGCAGCCTAGTACACACTGGGCTCGACACGCGTTACCCTTGTCAGTATTTTTATCACCATTTCACCAGCTCTTGTGATCAAAGTTAAGACATGATGTTTCATTCTCACACATACATTACTTCGCGAATAAAAAAAAACAATCCTACCTTGGGAACACATGAGGAATCGATGAAATCGCCGATATATTTTTATTTTAAACCCTGTTCCCATTAAAAATGGGAAAAAGTGGATCATGATGTTGTGCAAATGTATGTAACAGGGGGAAGAAAGCATTTCCGAACCTATAAAGTAAATATATTCTTGATTAGCATCAACAGCCGAGTCGACTTAGCCATGTCCGCCCGTCTGTCTGTATGAACGCGTCGATCTCAGAGACTGTAATTGATGGAGCCACAAGTTTTGGCATGAATTTAGGTTAATACTGTACCTACATTGAGTTTGTTTCAGATTTCGAAAATTCCTCCTCCTCCATCTTTTAAAAGCGAAAAACTGTCTTTTTCTATGTATTAACGCATGGATTTAAGGGGTAGACCCACAAATTTTTTCATGTTTGTGGGTGTATACTGTAGCCACATCGAGTTTGTTTTAGATTTGGAAAACTCAACATCCTCGATCATTTAGCAGCGAAAAACTGTCATCTGTAACTTGATCTCACAGATGTACACCGTATCAAGTTTGATGAAGTCAGATCAAGTTTGCTCCAGGTTTGGCAAATTCCTCCTCCATCTTCTTCTAGCGAAAAACTGTCAGAACTTAGTTTGAACCTAGTGACTTAATATATTTTCAGTTAGGCCCAACATCTATCTATTCTGTGTACCAACATGATCCGAGTAACAACACCGAAGATATGTACATAAGTGCGCCTGCCCATTTATTGAAATACATTTTTTAATAAATGGAATTGAAAGCTACAGGAACCACATTACTTATTACCACTACTTGGGACAGGGTATTTTGCTGTCGGGGCACTCGACCACAACACTCTTACTTGTTAATTCTAAAAAAAATGTATTTTCAGAAAAATAAAAAGGTGCCTCTAGACAATGTTCCGCTGGTATTACCCACGAGTCCAAAGGCAAAACTGCTGTTGGAAAGTTTCCGCCAAAACAAGGTGCTGTCGCCTAAATACAGAAAGGAGCTCAGCCATATTATTACAGAGCAAATGGTTATAAAAGAAATTCCACCAAAACAAGGTCTGTAGGAGAATATTGCAGAACAAATAAAAGATTTGTTTGATACAGAAACTCCAGTAAGTTAAATTTTTTGACCATTTGCCCAATTATTATAAATGTTAACTACTCGCACTTTCTTATTCAATATTTTCTAGGATACATACTTCTTAAAATTGAAAGGAAAGAAGCTAGGAGGATTGCTCTACAGCAATTATTATAATCTTAAGGCTAAATATAAGGAACGCACTCCAAAAACGACCACCTCTTAGGTGGGACGACCAGGTGCGGAAAGACATTTCCAAGCTTGGTGTGAAAAACTGGTGCCAGCTCGCACGGAGCAGAAGCGACTGGCGGACATTAGTTGCAGCGGCCGAGACCGTCAAACGTCAACGGTGATGCAAGCATCGGGCCATTAAAGAAGAAGAAGAAGACTCCAAAACGCATAAAAGCGACGAAGTTCCCAGTCCAAATTTGGAGTTTATTGATGGTAAATAATTTTTATTTTAGTTTAAAAAAAAACACAATACCAAATACAAAAACAACAGGTACAACAACAAACCCAAATTAATATACAGCAACAACAAATACAACAATTGTACAACAAACAAACAGAAATTGTTAACAACATGCAACAGACACAAAACAATATTTGGCAGCCTTATGCCTAAATAAAAAATAAAAAAACGAATTCTTTTGCATTTTTCCTTTTTTTCCTCTTCCTTTTCAGATCTACGTTCTCTGCGTTTTCAAACGAGAAGTTATATCCATTAATAAATGTATCGTCAAAAATTTTTCCACAAATCAAGTACCATTTTTTCGACTTTTGTCAACGTACCATAGTCGAACCAGATAGCCCAGCGATACTGGTGCTAGCGCTTGGTTGTAAAGAAACGAGTTCGAATCATGAAGTGGAAAGAAAGGTTTTTTTTTTTTATATTTAATTTTTATTGGTCAAATTAAAAGACTTTTATTTCTGAAATCACTAACCAAATTTAAACCCACCCGGCAAGGACGGTTAATGTGAGCTAGTTAATAATAATAAAGAACCACTACTACTACTACTAAAAAGTTAAAGAAAATGGAGCGCAAAACTAAAAATCGTCTGCAGAATTTTAGTTATGAAGACAAAAATGCATTAATTGATGTAGTGAAGAACAATGCATGCTTGTGGGACATCACAAATGGCAAGCACCTGAACTCCGCATTTATTAAAAGTACTTGGGAAGCAATTGGTGTCCAGTTTGGAAAATGAAGTGAGTATTAGTGATATTTTTGGACCATTTAAACGATTGGCAGAATTTCATATAATCACTTCGTGTGGCTGCCTCATTCTCGTGCACCAGACAATCAGGTTGGAATCTTGCGCCATACTTGCGCAATTTGTCATGTTGGTTGAAAATTCGACCCAGGGCATAAAGTGAGTATTCTTGCGTTGCACCGATATGTGCACCTGAGTGGGTTATTCATCGCTCCGAATGATATTCAAAATGGAGATGAAACAATAATGATTGGACTAATGCTACCAAAGGCAGACCATCATATTATTGGCAACGGGCAAAGCATCACATCCAATTCTGTAGTCTGGCTCACGTTCACCGTCTGCTGCTTTTCATTGTTGACATCCGAGTTCCTGATCAGGGGAGTGTAGCCAGTCACGAGAAAGTACAGCGGGGGCGTCACTATAAGTGCAGCTGCCAATGCCATGTTGATCTTGGAAGTAAAATTTAATGATTTTTTTGTTTTCAGCGGACGAGTGTAAAGGCGCCTGGACCTCACTTAGAGAGAGCCTCCGTTATCACCGCGGAAAAGCCAAAAAGAGTGGCAGTGCAGGAGGCGTTGAGCTGGAGCAAGAAAGAGTCAGCGAATGTGTTGATTGGCAGTTCGCTGACCAAATGGCTTTCCTGCCTAATATGTCGTCCGAAAGACGGTATTTATTATTTTTATTATTTGTTGCAGGACTATATCCATGGGTTTTTTGGAGGGACCATCGTGTAGCTCATTTGCACGCAGCAGCTTATCTACAACACCAAGTCCGGCATTAAAGGACACCAGTTCGGAAATGTCAATCCTGCCAAATGATGAGAGCATGTTCGACGATGACATTTTAGAACTGGAATCTACGAAATTAACATTACCATCATTTTCCTATGTAAGTCATATATTGAGATATAAATTTAAGCAAAGATCCAAGTCCAAAAGCGGAAGGCGATGTTCCACCTCGGCATCCGAATTGTTAAATCATTCTTTGAAAACAAAGAAAAAGAAAAGGATTTGACCGGACCAATATTCCCATTTTACAATTAAAATAGTTACAATAAAAAATACACAAAAACACAACAAATGGCGCATATTCACCTTTATCAAAATTTTTCAGTCGCAAAAAAAAAACAAAACAAAATGGCCACAGTGTGACTTAAAAACGAACAGCGAAAATAGTTCATGTTATAGTTGGTTGGAATCAGCTGTTCAATTAATTGTTGTCACAAACGTGCCACCCTCCGGCACAGAAATACTGTGACGCCAAATTTGAACGGGTGTTCACATTGAAAAATACTCTTTCCTGTGACACATGAATCCTGTGATAAGCCATTTGCCGTTCGCATTGCGATGTGACTCTTAAATGTGACTTTCTGTGCCCCAATGTAAACCCAGCCTTATATTGTGGTCGCTCATTTTCTAGCTCACGCAACGCCGAGCCAATGTCCTAACGCGTTCTCATACTCGCTCGATATGTGCTTCATATTTATCGATATATCAAATTAGGCGCCCGAATTGAAATAAATATCCGTTACCAGTTTGAATTTTAACGGTGGGTTTCTTTATTAAGCTTACTGTTTTTGTGCGACATGAGTCACAAAAGTGAAGCCTAGAAGTTATCTTTGCCCAATGGAGGATCAAGCGACCATTGGATGTCTAAGTGATTGTCCAAATCGCGATTGTATTGGCGTTTGGTACCTATTTGGCCGCGGGTGCGGCGGGACACACAGGCGATGCGCATGGGCACCCGCTGCTGACGGGTATGCGGATGCAGACTAAAACCGACGTCATCTATGACTGTTGAATGGCTCCTGTAATTCATCGACCAGGGACAGAGACCTTTAAGGTTTCTTCTTCTTTATTGGCCATCACAACCGTTTGACGGTCTGGGCCTCTGCGATTAACGCTCTCCATTCGCTTCTGTTCTGTGCGAGCTGCCACCAGTTGGTCCCTCCAAGCTTGGCAATGTCTTCCCGCGCCTGGTCTTCCCATCTTAGTGGTGGTCTTCCCTTCTTGCCGCCTCCATAGTCAGCCGCCTTCGAGCTCATACAGTTCGTCGTTTTTTCGAGTGCGGAAATCATCGCCGACTTTTAAAGTTCCATAAATCCTCCGAAGAATTTTTCGTTCAACCACGCCAATCGCCGCCTTATCCGCTGCTGTCATTGTACATGCTTCTGCGCCATATTGCAGGTCTGTGATGATAAGCGACTTGTAAAGGGCTTTTTTGTTCTTCGTTTGAGGTCTTTGCTCTTGAACTCCCCACTTAGCCCAAAGTAGCATCGGTTCGCAAGAGTGATTCTTCGTCGGATTTCCAGACTGATGTTGTTGCCGCTGGTTATCGTCGTTCCGGGGTAGACGAAATCCTCCACAACTTAAAAGTTGTACTCTCCCATTGTAACAGATTGTCCAAGTCGCAAGGACTTTTTGTCCGCGGATACTAGGTACTTCGTCTTGTCTTCATTTACCGCTAAACCCATGCTTCTCAATCTCTGAAAACGCCTTGCTTGCTTGCCTTGCCGTTTGGTTTTGCCGATAATGTCAATATCATCGGCATATGCGAGTAGCATTAGATCTTTATGAATAAATTCGCCGGTTCTGTTGGCATATGGGCACCGGCGCAGTATATATTCCATTAGTAGATTAATGAAGTCACACGATAAGGTATCGCCCTGCCTAAAATCTCTTTTGGTATCAAATGGTTCGGAGAGGTTCTTTTCTATTTTGACGAAGCTTTGTGTACTTCTCAACGTCACCATGCAAAGTCGAACATACTTTGCTGTAATACCTAAAGTAGACAGGGCTTCGAAGAAGCTTGACCTTATCGGTGTGTCAAAGGCTGATTTATAATCAACAAAAAGGTGGTGTGTTTTTATGCCTCTTTCATAGGTCTTCTCCAGGATTTGACGTAGTGTGAAAATTTGGTCTGTGGTGGATTTAGCAGGTCTAAAGCCACACTGATAAAGTCCAATCAGTGTATCAATAAACGGCTTTAGACGTTCACAAATAATACGGGAAGATGGGAGAGAGACTGATCCCGGGAGACTGAGTTGCCGCAAACTGCAGAGTCTCCTTTTTTAAAGATTGGACAGAGAACACTTAGATTCCAATCGTCGGGCATGCTTTCGTCACCCCATATATGGCACAAAAGTTGGTGCATGCACCTTACCAATTCTTCGCGTCCAGCCTTGAACAATTCAGCGGGCAGCTCATCAGCGCCTGGCGACTTGTTGTTCTTTAGCCTTCGTATGGCTAAACAGACTTCCTGTTGGGTTGGCGGGTCTATCTCTATGTTGTGGATTGGTGGCATCGTTACTTCTCTAAAGGCGGTATCAAGTTTGTCATCGCCTCCCAGTAGGTTGGAGAAGAAACTTCTCCATTTGTTAGGCGCCACTTGCGAATCTGTGACCAAATTCCCGTGTTCGTCTTTGCATTGTGCGACTCTGGGCTTGAAACTTTCTGTCAATTGCTTAATCTTTTGGTAAAATTTTCGAGTCTCACTCATGCCGAATAACATTCCTGCTCATTATTTTTTTTTTCTATATAGGAGCTTCTCCTTTTTCCTTTTCTTCCGGTATAGGTCTTCATCAGCATCCGCTTCCGTCTGCAAAAATGTCTTGTAGGCCGCGTTTTTCTCTGCAGTAGCGCGTCGGTACTCCTCATCGTACCAAGACCGCCTTTGAGGGGACTCGGAGTACCCGAGTATCTCCGCGGCAGCCGCTCTCATGGAATGTGATATACGATTCCACTGTTAGCCTATATCGGAAGGGAAGGGGGAGGATTCCTTGAGCAGTTGGGCAAGATTAGCTGCAGTTTCTCCACGTTTAGCTTTCGACGTGTGCCAGAGCGTGAGGTATGTGCCACACTGAACCGTGTGCGCACCTTGGCTGCGACAAGGCAATGATCCGAGTCTATATTGGCCCCTTGAATCGCGCGCACATCTAGTACACTTGATGAATGCCTTTAAGGTTTAAGGTTAAATTTTATGAATACAAGATCTTGCGGTGTTTTTCAGACATCGGTTGTTATACCCGGTACTCGTAGAGAAAACGGGTAAACTAAAGTCGTGCAAATGTATGTGACAGGCAGAATATAAGGAATATATATTCTTGATCAGATTCAACAGCCGAGTCAGTCTGTATGAACACTTAGATCTTAGAGACTAAAAGAGTTAAAGAAACCAAATTTAAACTGTAGACTACTCTTGTCTGCACGCAGATCAAGTTTAATCAACATTTTTGCCGCTCCCACACTCGCCCACACAATAAAATATGTTAAACAACTTCCAAAATTATTAAGATAATGAGTTCAAATTAAAAACTTACTTTTCAATTTGCAATGTCTGTAATCCCTGAACTTTTCATTAAGATATGATACTAAACAAGTAAGAATGTTGCGGTCGAGTGCCCCAACAGCAAAATACACAGGTTCCTATGGCTTTAAATTCTTAAGTTAATACTGAGTTGACTTCTTCGACTGAATATATTTTCTTGTGTCTTGACATACTTCTTATAACTAAGGTATGCGGAATGAAATACGACCAAAAACTTTAACAATAGGAGAAAATTTATTTAATGTCCGAAAAACTTTAATTTTAAATATGTTTTTATTTACACTTTAAACTATTTTTACAAAAAAATATTATGACCGTAGCGATCAGCCTTTCTCATATTTTGTGGAACTTTGCGCATCTTCTCCTGAATTCCGCTTGTATCGATTTTCGAAAGCTCCCTTTTAATTTTTGAGATCAAGCAATTCATGTTTTTGGGCTTATATCCTTTTCCGTATACCTTTCTTTTCAATTCAATTTTCAATTGGCCTGTGCCATGCGCTGTGACTATCCAAATGAGTACTTTTGATGTGAACGCTTCTTGTCGTTGTCACAGAGCGCCACCTCGCTCACAAAAGTGAACATTGAACTGTTTGTGAGCTGCGAGCCAGATCCGCATAAATAAAGTAAACAACACCGGCTACAATTAAAAAAAAAAGAATAGAGAAGTCATAAACTATTAATCGCGATCGCCGTGTGGCCATGCAGTGGAATGCCGATTCGATCCCTTATTGCATCCGTGGAGGAGTCGGAATGCCTCTGGAATTCGACCACTGCCAATTATAAACATCGCGATGCCAAGGAGTCTGGCTGGAGCAGCATTGCCGATCAGCTTGCCGTCACCTAGAAAGACGTTGTCGACAAATGGAACAGTTTGCGAAACACATATCGAGTAAGTGTATAATTCAATACATAAACTACCCGGCATGAAATTGTATTTTTATTCACATTTTTGCAGGCAACAGACTTGTGGTTCTTGGATAAGGTGCTCTCTATCTAAAGTACCAATGCAATGGATTCCCTTATTGTTGCCTTTGACATTCTAAACTCGTATGAGAGGGATGCCAACTCTGGATCCTGAAGCCGAATAGCGCAATACGGCATACGAGCTGATCAAAAGTGGCTGCATCCATGCGCACATAATTTTTAAATTTGGCAAACATGCCTCTTTCCTTCGAGTCAAATAAATTTGGTCGATCCAGCAAGAGCGCTTTGGCTTGGTTCATCATCATTGTCATCTTCGTATCTTTGTTCTGCACCCACAACGCCACAACAGCTCGAGCCACTAGCCCTTTCGCGCATTCATTTCTTAATGTAACATAAATATCATCAATAAATGACCCATATTCACATATACCAAAATTTTTAACTCGCAAAAAAACAAAACAAGATGGCCACAGTGTGCCTTAAAAACGAACTTGATCGATATGCTTGTCACAGGAAAAATAGTTCTAATGAGCTAGTTTTGAGCTAACTCATTGCAATCATCTGTTCAATATATTCTTGGCACAAACGTGCCACCCTCCGGCACAGAAACACTGGGACGCCAAATGAGAACTGGTGTTCACATTGAAAAGTACTCATTCCTGTGACACACGATTTTTGTGACAAGCCATTTGCCGTTCACATTGCGCTGTGACACTAAAACGTGCCGCGCTGTGCCTCAATGTAAACCCGGCCTTATGCAGTTAAACAAAATTTTTTGCAAGTGATGAACGAGTGTGCTGTGACTAGAGTTGCGTGCGAAGAGTCCCACCTACGTAGCACTTAGGCGTTTGTAAGTCACAAGCCGTTTAGTTTGCGTTCCAGCTATAAATTATTTATTTATTTCCTAGAGTCGGTATGGTTGCTTTTCGGAGAACGACGTGCCTAAAAATTCAGCTGCATGTTTTAAGGAATGCTTTCGGATGGAGAGGCAAACATTTCAGATGCTGGTCCAACTTCTGCCTGGACTGGCAAAGCAAGATACTGCTTTTCGGCTTGCAATCCCACTGGACAAGCGAATCGCCGTAGCTCTTTGAACGCTTGGTTCATCAGCAGAATATCGAACTATTGGCAGACTACTTGGTATATCCAAATCAATGGTTTGCAAAATACTGAGCGAGTTCTGCAGCTTGACCGATGAAAAGGTTAAAGAATGTGTGAAAGGTTTTAAAAAGCTCGGACTTCCTCAGTGTTTTGGCGCAACGTATGAACAAACAGATCTCAGAGGTGGTAAGAGATAGAGGTTTGACATGTATGGGACAAATGCTTCTTATACTTGCAGGCAGATCAAGTTCATTTTCAATTTTTGCCACGTCCCCTCCCGCCCCCGCAATTTGGAAAAAACATTATATCTCCTACAGTTTTGAAGATAGACGATATGTACCTTCTGGAGATATTAGCAAAATGTATCGATTTGCCGAAGAAATGTTAAAGATCGGATGAGCGGTTCTCAAGTTATGAGCAAATAAGTAAACAACCCTCCCCCCACCTACTCCCACCCTTAAAGAGAGAGAGAGAGAGAATTAGAGACGAACGCAGCACCAGCATTGCATTCAGCTTTTATTCCAGGTACAGAGTATGTTATAATCGGGCTTGACCGACTTTCTTACTTGTTTCAGATTCATGACCTAATATCAAATGTTTACAAGCTGATCTGCGAAGTATGGTCGAAGTCGCTAACCGTTGAGGCAAGCGTTTTCAAGTGTATCAAAACTTCGGCACAGACGAAGTTAGCTTTACCTTTCTCGTTATGTGTTTTTCCGGAAACTTAATGAAAAATTCAGGTGAAGTGGGTCGTTGAAGCGATGTTTCTGATTCCTATGGCACATATGGGTGAATGCAGAAGCAGCAGCTCAGAAAATTCCAAAAAAAATTAACTTTCTTAAATTGTAGCCTTTGTTTTTCTTTCATTTATTTGCAATTTTTAATTTAAAAGGTGAAATTCAGTTTCAGACGGAATGGGATGGGCCAGGCAAACAATTATAGACTGGATAAACTATGTAAGGGAGGTTTATATAGATTGGTCTATCCGTTAGAGCAGTGGAAAACTTGGTGGCCACGGCAAAATCGTGGAAATTGACGAGTCCAAAATCAGAAGACGGAAATATAATTGTGGTCGGGTTGTGGAGGGTCAGTGGATTTTTGGTGGATTGGAACGAGAGTCCGGTAAATTTTTCGTAATTCCGGTTGAAGTGGACAGGAAACACTCTTAAAAATAATTAAGGAAAATATAGCTGACGGATCCCCGGTCATTTCGGATTGCTGGAAAGCTTACAATTGCCTGGAAGATGAGGGGTTTCTACACCAAACGGTGAACCATTCCAAAAATTTTGTAAGTTGCTTTATACAAGCACACACACAAAACATAGAAAGGCTGTGGCGGGACGTGAGAGTTGCCTCATTTTGTGCGAAAAAAATGCACTATCCAGCATATTAGGCCAAGTTTATGTTTTATAAACGATTCCCAAGTCACAAAGATAGGATCCATAACATATTCGTGGCTATTGGTCAGTTATATAATCCCGAAAAAGAAAACATCCTTAATGATATTCATTTTGTTGAGGTAAGTAATGGAAAATGTGCGCCGCAGGGGAAATATTTTACTTTATTGGGTACAATAAAATATTCATCGATGGATCGCGAATTATGAACATAAAATATTAATTGATAGGAGGAAGAGGATGTGCACGGGAAAGACGACAGTGGATTATGCCCTTCCTTAGGGGACACCACTTAAAAAAAAACGGCCTTCTGTGGCTTACGTGGAGTAGGCCTCATGGGGAAACGACGTTAAAAAAAACGCGCCTTGAATTTTACCTCAATAGGTGGCATGGAAAAGAGTTCAAAGCAGATCACATAGGTGTAAAGATAGTTTATGTTTTAAAATTCAAGCAAATGTTCCCCTGAGTCATAGAAAAATAATATTTTTAATATATATAAGGGTTTTACATATAAGGGTTTTAGTGACCTGCATTGATTTTAGTCAAAGTTTTTGTGCTTTTTACAGCGCTGGCTCAAGGTCAATGGTTGATAACAATTTAATGCAATCAACACAATTTAACAGAGATAGCTAACAACATTACATCGGAATAGCAATTGGTATGTCTGGACAGACTGTTTCGGATTTGTCCCCAAATCCTCATCAGCAGACTTCTATGCTTATTCACACTCCAACCATGGTATTCATTGCTATTTACATGACCATAGGCCGAATAAAGACTTGAGAATTTGACATTTTTGTAAATTCAAGCCCTGACTTTTCTGATATGAAGTAGTCAGCCTGAAAGTATACCATGTTTTTTATGAAGGAGTGGCCAATGTTTTTTAATAGATTTATTTGAAAAAACAATCAGAAATCGAAAAGCTTTTGTGATCAAGCATGTATTTGTATGGCCAAAAATTACAACTTTAAAATTCGCTTAAAAAGAAACCACGGATGACCCCGCGTTTTTTCTGCATGAAAATTCTTCATAATTCGCGATCTATAGAAGGGAATTTTTTTTTGGAATTTTCTGAGAGTAGGCCACTATACTAGACAATAACCAAATTATTTCCAGGTGAGTTTAAAATGTTCTTGAAAACGGATCAATATAAACTCAAATCATGTTCTCAAAAATGGAACAATGTCAACTCGATTTGAGTTTTTCCGTTCTCAATAAATTGTTCTTAAAGTGAGAAATGAGAAAACCCGTCCATGCATACTTTTTGGTTACGATTGTGCTCATTTTGAGTCCAATGCTCTCGGTGTTTTCCCTCTGTGTATGAATGAATGTGAAAATCGCCAACGCCGCAAATTTGCCATGAAATTGGTTTGTGAGTGCACTGCGGCTGGGTTTCCCGTCGACACGACAAGTCCTCTTGTGCGAATCTGCTGCGGCTATAAATTAAAATTATGCCAAATATTAAGTGTTTGATTCGCGGCTGCCTTGGAGGCTCCAAAAGTTTTCGAATTCCTGCAAACAGGGTGAGAGAGTGGTGCGAAAATTTGCGAATCGACGTGAATACCGTCAATTTGCATTTCCGAATCCGTTTGCTTCGTGCGGGATCTATGCCAACTCTCAACTTGGGCCATGATGGAGAGCCTGTACACCAGCCGTTTTTTGAATTGTGGAAAAGAACATGCAGTGTGGTTGGGTGTTCACGCACATCCCCTCCATCTAAATTGCTTGGTTTTCCCACTGATCCGCAAAATCGCGATCAGTGGAAGCTAAACTGCAATATTAATTGTATTATTAATCTTGATGAATTGTAATGGGCTTCACCAGCTGGGCAGTTATTACTGAGACAGAGCAAAGCGGGTCGACCAGCACCGAAGGTTACGTTAATCCCAACACCGTTCAAAAGATGTGCGTGAAAAACGCAGCACAGATTGTTTCTAGATCTGTTGCGGCGGCCATCCTGAACCCTAATTACTGACATCAAAGTATGATCGACACGTTGTAAAATATCGTAGACTTGTAAGAGGACGTGTTGGATGAGGGAGTAGAATTCGTTTTTACATCCAAGCTGAGTCAGGACAGCCTGGAAAACTTTTTTGGTGCAGTTAGAGCTCGACTAGGAAACAACACCAACCCATCGGCTAGAGAGTTGCAGTTCTTGACTGCTCGCCTTCTTCCGATGAAAATCATCACCAAATCCGAGAAGGGCGAATACTATTTTTGGTCATTACATTTAAACTACAACTCCGATTTGAAAACAATGTTCTACGCAATAATTGACAATCAAATAAGCTTTTGATTCTCATCTTCATTGACTCCATCTGACGATCACGAAGTGCGATATGGCGTAAAATGTAAGTGCACCAACTGAAAAAATTAAAAAATTCATATAAAACGAGAGCGTAAGTTAAAGTCGGCTCTAACCGATTTCAATATATCCGTTACTCATGATAAAACAAGTTTAACAGTGTTCCTGCGTTCCTGAGGGTGAACATCCGAAAAGTATGCAACATTTTTTGAACTCGGCTATATATTATCCGATCTTGCTGTAAAATCGAGAATTATTGTTATTGCCAAAAGAAATTTAAGTTGTAAATATGAATCCGATATCTTAAAACATGTGGGAGTTTTTCAACATTTTCTATTGTGGGGGGGGGGGTGGGCGTTGACTTGCGAGCAGATAAAAGAAAACTACGTGTCAAGATTGGTTGCTCTAGCTCTTATAGTCTCCGAGATCTAGGTGTTCATACAGTCAGACGGACAGACGCACGCACAATCGAAGGTATTCACGAAACAAATTTTTACCCACTTCTGGGAAAAGTTTTCAAAATTTTAATTCATAGTGAGCTTAAATAAAAAACGAAAAAGGCAGGGCTAACTTCGTCTGTGCCGAATTTTTGATACACTTGAAAACGCTTGTCTTAACGGTTAGCGACTACGACCAAACTTCGCAGGTCAGCTTTAAAACATTAAATATTACCCATAACCGTGTTTGAGAGCGGTAATATTGAGAAAAAAAAATGGTTTTTCTGACTAAAACCCATTTTCCGACCGATCATTTGTATGCCAGCTACAAGAAGTAGTCATCCGATCCAGGCGGTTTCGACATATTAGCAGACAAAAGAAGACTCTGTGCAAAGTTTCAGCTCGCTAGCTTCAAAACAGAGGGACTAGTTCGCGTAGAAACAGATAGACGGACGAACAGACGGACGGACAAAGCCTAATCGAATCAGCTCGTCATGCTGATCAAGAATATATATACTTTATGTGGTCGGAGATGATTCCTTCTGTGCGTTGCAAACTCATGGGCAAAATTAAAATACACTTTTCAAGAGTATGTCGGGTTATTAATGTTTTCCGAAAGGTTTTCCATTTTAATTTTCAATTTAGGCAAGATTTTTATAAGCTGTGCGCGTTACACGAATTCCCGAGAGAAAGTGAGTGCTGTCTTTGCTCCGTTCTGACTTATTAATTTTTATTGTCAAACATAATGACCCGGCCTACTCTGATGGCACTCCTTGCCATCTCACTCACACTTGAGGGACTACGTCCAGCAGCAGCTCGGTCCATCTCACTCGATTAGACCTTTCTGAGCAAATCTATTCACGGCACTCTTTAACCAACACTGCCATTACTGACAAGACGTCATGACCATGATACAATAAGTATAAGGTAGTCTCGTCGGCTGCCGAAGCGAGCTCGTGTTGCCCCTTAGCTTCAGTGCATGCCTGCTTGTTGACGTGAAAGGTTGTGCGCGGACGAATTTTTTCTGAATGTTTTAACCCTTACGCAGCAAGAAAAAAATGAGTTACTGTAATTTTTGCCGCAAGCATGTACAGGGCGTCAAATTCATTCATGCATCAAAATGTGATGTTAAACGAAAGTTATGGGAGCAAAGCCTGAGGTGCAGCCTTCGTCTCAATCCAAAAAAAAAATTATCATTTATTAATAATTCTTATTTTTTCATTCAGTCAAGAATACGGAATTGTTATGATATAATGGAAACGTTGAAGACAACAGTGAAAATTGGCTTAACGTAGACCTAAGTTCTGTAGGGACGGCAAATGGGTTCGGTTCAAAATTTATAGAAATATATTTATATATATTTGCATAGTTTCCGATAAATGCAATTTTTTTCAAAGTATTTTTATAGCTTTTTTTTTTAAAGCTTGCTATCTTCTCTGTTGCCAAAGATTATTAGCAAAATTAATCTATAAAATAAAAATATAAAAACTAATTCACATCTTTGTATTACAGTAGGCTATTTTAAGCCCCACGGACCTGTTCAGGGTTAATCAACATACTTTATTGCCGTTTCATTCACACTCACTATTCTTTGTACTTTTCACTCGTTGTTGTCGTTTTCACACATTGCTAGCATACGCTAAGGGACAGCTTTTGACGACGAGACTACCTTATACTTATTGTATCATGGTCATGACTAAGCAAAACGGGTAGGCCAACAAAACCTACACCAAGCCTACTCAAGCTGCTAACAAATTCACAACGCCACGAAATGTATAATAAGAAAATGTACAAGTATGTAATGAGAAGCGAACTAGATAACAGGTGCTATTCAACAGGTAACAGGTTGCCATTCGCTTAGGCAATAAGTTGAAAAGTTTCTAAGCTCAGTCATGGTGTAATAATATATGATGACTCCGAGCGAGAGAATGGTCTCTCTGTTTGTAGGGCCAGTGGGTCATTTCGTTGTGAATGCTTAAAGCGTAAAATTGGAGTTCTGATATGATTTTGACCAAGTTTTCGATCGAAAAATCCAACAAAAATATTCAAAATGTTGCTATGATATTCCGCAAAAAGTATTTTAAGAGAATTAACACTTTAAGAAAATATGAAAATTTTAGAGATTAAATCCAAAATTAATCTCAGAAAAAATGTTTTTTTTTTTTTTAAATTGGCCGATTTGATATGACTCTGACCAAGTTTACGCTCGAAATATCCAACAAAAATATGTAAAATGTTGCTATGGTATTCCCCTTAAAGGATTTAAAGAGCAAAATCACAAAAAAAATGTTTTTCAAATTTTGCAGATTTAATCCGTATCTCATCCCATATATTGGTAGCATATTTAAAATTTTTGGTTTTTAGGGCGAGAGCACATCTACTAAATATAGTCCGATCGCAGCCAAACTTTTTATTATATCTTTTGGGATCAAAACGATAGTTTTGCCGCCCGGGCAAAAGCAAAAATCAAAATCTCATATGTATTAAAAATTGTTCGAAAAAAATACCAAAAAAAAATTTTAAAAATTGACCCTATGGATATGATTCTGGCCAGGCTGACTCTCAAAATAAGTCACATTTATATTTAAAATGTTGCTATGATATTCCCCTAAAAGGATGTAAAAAGAATTAACACATAAAAATTTTTTTGGAATTTTTAGAAATTAAATTCGAATCTCATCCCCCTCATTTCCCATACATTTAAAATTTTCGATTTTGAGGGCGAACGCGCGTCCACTAAATGAAGTCCGATCGCTGCCAAACTTTTTTTCATATCTATTGGGAACAAAACGAACTTTTTTCCGCCCGGTGTTTTGAAATCAAAAAAAAAAAAGTTAATATAAGGGCCAGTCTAATGTGCACGCATGCTGTTCACAGTTTAAACGCACTTTTAATAAATTATCATAATTATATTATTAAAGATTCAAAAATTATTTAATTTTGATCTCAAAATGTACTGAAGTAAATAAAAAAAAATACACAAGTATGTACATATATTAAGTTTATTAATGTAATTGATTTTTGTTTGGGTCATAGGGCATTTAAAAGTGATGGTCGATAATAAAACTAATTTTCACATTGTCGTGACGTCATAAGCAAATGAGCCGTCGCGGCGCCACTTGCTGTGGCCGCAGTCAACTCAGGATCAAAAACATAACAAAGAAGAGCGGCAACCGTGCGAGCGCTTGTACACATATACACACATACAGAGAAACGAGAGCACAGCGCGCAGACCCGCGGCCGTGCCTCATCGTTCCGCATTTGATCTGCGACTGAAAATCAGTCTCTTGTTGACCTGGCTTTCGAACGAATGCTTCGAACTCAAAACAGCCGAGCGCTCTCGGGCTGCTCTGGGGTTCCAGGCTCAGCCGTTTGGTTGATAGCACTTTTTCTGCTGTTTGACGCCTCTATATATTTCTTGCTTAGTGATTTTACACAGGCATGTCATAGGCATATGACAATTGTCTTCGGCAGCAACCATTTGCAACCAGTTTAATGCCAGATGGCCTTTTTGTATTCCTAATGAGAGTCAGTTTAAGTTGAGTTTAATTCTAGTTTAATCTAAAGCCATTTAATACTTTACTGGCTTGTAAAATAACCCACCCGATAGTGTTGTGCTTTAACAGATATAATATATTTAATGATAAATTTGAGTTTATCTTATTTCAAACTTAATTATTATAATATGAGGATATTAGATTTGATATTAGAATATTAGGATATTATGAAAGTGGTTAAGTAGTGGGAAAAACTTTTGAAATCTAAATGAACGTTAAACTTCTACAAACTATCTAATAAACTATCTTATAAATAATAATATATGTGGGTTATTAAGGCTTAGACAATTCATCAGAATTTGATATCGACTTCTTTAGGGCTGCCTGCTCTCTGAAGTGTTTTGCATAACTGCAGGGCATGCCGCAGCTCCTGCTCTGGGACCAAGTTTTTGCTGCTGGGCAAGCTCAGAATCGAATCTGCAAAAACAAGAGTTAACCTTTATAATGACATCATCTTGGTGATAAGTTTAAGTGTTCAGTTACCTAAAAGAACGCCATAGAACTTAGTAAAGCTCTTCAACTTCTTTTTTCCATGGGTTCCATCGCAGTTATACTCCAAAATCATATTTTTTTTTTCATGACATTAACAATATTTTTGGAAATACTATTACGCAGGAGTTTGCTTATAGTTGAAACCTGAAAAAATAATTATATTAATATATTTTATAACTAGAAAAGTTATTCTTTAATTTTAACCTAAAGTGTACTTACATAATAGTTGCGATTATCGTCGCATATCAATGACTCGGTATTTGTTTGACCACCAATTGGCCAAAAAGAAAATTACACCAGCAAAGGGTGCAGCAGCAACAAGAGCAAATAAATTGTGGACACACGGCTTGATTCTATTAACTTCACTTAACAACTGAATTTATTGCCCTTCGTGGGCGCAAATATAAAGCGATGCTCTCTGCTGCGACTGCACTTATCTGGCGTCAGATCATTGCAGAGGCAGAGAGAGAGATAACAAAAGAGAGACTTATCTACTAACAACTTAACATAACAAGAGTATTATGCACATGCAAGTGCGAATTCAAAGTTAAATTATTATCTAAGTATTCTGACGAGGGCTGCACCAAAAGAAGCCTGAAATGGCTTAACACCGGCCGCGTTGAAGGACCTCTGGTATTCAAACAATTGGTAGAGGTGCAAGCTTATGTATAGCCCGCTTAAAGACACCGGATTTGGTCTTTACTTCTGCCACCCGGATCTTTCCATCAGCACCAGGGTGCACTTCAACGACGACGCCGAGCATCCAATGTTGCGGAGGCGCGTTGTCCTCGTGGAGAAGAACGACGGCCCCTTTCTCGAGGTTGGGAGCGTCGCGATTCCATTTGTTCCGCTGCTAAAGCGTTTGAAGGTAGTCGCGAGACCAATCCTTCCAAAATTTCATTTTGATTGCGGAGACTAGCCGCCATCTCTGCAAGTACGACACCTTGTCGTCTGGTTCTGGATGCATGGACGCGGGTGGCAGCGAAGCTAGCGTTCTGCCTCCCAGGAAGTGCGCTGGCGTGATGGCCTCTCCATCGTTCGGATTGGTTGTGTCGACGCCGATCGGCCGTGAGTTCAACACCGCCTCCACTTCGACGATTATGGTCTGCAGCTCGTCTTCGCTGGGTAAAATGCTGCCCAGTGCCCTCAGCAGCAAATGCTTCGCGGACTTCACTGCGGCCTCCCAAAGGCCGCCGAAATGTGGCGCTCTGGGTGGAATGAAGACAAATTCGGTTCCACGAGTCGCCATATGAGCCACCATGCCAGCCGTGTGAGCATCGAATTGGGCCTTGAAAGTGGCCAACTCTCTCGCCGCACCCACAAAATTGGTGGCGTTGTCGCAGTACAGCTTGCTCACAGGGCCACGCCGATTGATGAACCTGGACAAACATAAAATAAACGATTTAGAAGTCAGGTCTTTTACTAGTTCTAAATGGACAGCTTTAGATAAGAAACACACGAAGACAGCAAGATAGACCTTTACTGGGGGCTTGCCTCTAACTTTCAGCGACATTTGAATTGGACCACAAAAGTCCACTCCGCTTACCTCGAACGGGTACTCGCCATGCAGGCGGTCTGCGGGTAAATTTCCCATTATCTGCTGTAACAGCCGTGGTTTATAATGGAAGCAATGTACACAATGCCGAACTGTAGCGCTACATTCTCTTTTTGCGTTGATTAATCAAATTCTTTGCCGTAGTATACCAACCAAAGCCCGCGGTCCTGCGTGACAGTTTGTTCGATGCAAGTGTTGTAAATAGAGCTGTACAAATCGATTATTTTTCGGCATAAGAAGTGGGAATTTAGCATTATGTGCTAGAGGGGATTGAAGTAAACGACCTCCGACTCGCAACATATTAAAGGTGAGTCCTCCCTCTGATTCTGTACTAATGAATGGAGTAAGCTTCTGATATGATGTTTGCAGTGGCAATGATTTGCTCAATCGTTGTATTTCTTCTGCAAATGCGACACATTGAATGCTTTGAACTACTGTCAAAAACGCTCTATCGAGCTCTTGAGCTGATAGGACAAGGGATTTACTTTGGTTCCGCTCTTTACCATTGATGAACCGCTGCATGTACGCTACCACACGAATGATCTTGAGAAACGACGATGATTTATTGATAAGGTCACAAATTCTGTTTTGTTCGGTATGGACGATCAATGCCGCAACAGAATGACGTTCCTCCAATATATGCTCTTGATGTGCTAGGTTGAAATGAGGATTTTCTGGCCATTGCTCACTATTTTGTTTCAAGAACTCTGGGCCACTTAACCAGAAAGATTCATTGAGCTCACTGATTGTGCATCCGCGGGAAACCAAATCTGCAGGATTTTCCTTTGTGGGCACGTGACGCCAAGTTGTATTAGGAGTTAGTTCCTGTACATCGGCGATTCGATTCGAAACGAAAGTGTTATACTTAGACGGATGTTGTCTAAGCCAGTGCAATACTACTTCAGAATCAGACCACAACACAACTTGTTCTACGGGACAAACAATCTCCTGTTTAACCTTGTCCCAAAGATTTGCCAACATATGTGCAGCGCACAGCTCCAATCTTGGAATAGTCTTGGTCTTTAATGGAGCTACCTTGGATTTTGCAGTGAGTAAGGTTACAGAAACACCGTTTGGTTGTACTACTCTCACGTAAATGCAACATCCATATGCTCTGGAGGATGCGTCTGCAAACCCATGAATTTGACACGTTATTTGTTTTGTGGTACCAATGTACCGAGGAATTGTAATCAACTCAAGTGTTGAAAAACAATCTACGACTTCCTCCCAGCGAGATCGGAGGTTTTGAGGTATTACCTCGTCCCAGTTAAGGTTGTGTCGCCAAATATCTTGAATTAAAATCTTAGCTTTCGTAATGATGGGTCACAGTAAGCCGAGGGGATCATAAAGTCTTGCTGTAAACGATAAAATTGAACGTTTCGTCGGTTCAGCAGACCGAGCAATATCGACTAAAGCTGACATGGAGTACTTAAAGTGATCAGTACTTGGGTTCCAAATAAGCCCGAGAGTTTTTGTGTCTTCTTCCTCTCCAAGCGGAACCGCATCCTCCCCGCCCTTAAAATTGTTAATTCGACAATTTGATGCCCATTTTGCTAACACTAGCCCGGCAGATTCTAGTATTTTCATCAACTCACTCCGCACCAAGTTCACTTCTTCTGGAGTATCAGCACCTGACAGTAAGTCATCAACATAAAACTCCGTTGCAAGTGCTCTAGAACCCATAGGATGTGATGAAGCATACAATTCACTCAAATATTTTAGACATCGAATTGCTAAAAATGGTGCTGAAGCAGTTCCGTATGTAACGGTATTTAGACAATAAGTTTGGAGAATATCAGAAGGGTTTTCCCTCCACAAAATCAACTGATATTTGCGCTGACCTTCGTCAATTTCTATCTGACGGTACATTTTTGTGATGTAGCTGTAAGCGCGAATTTGTTGCAACGAAATCGGAGTAGTATTGAGTACAAAGTCGGTTGTATTGTAGGACCAACCAGCAATATATCATTTAATGACAACTGTGTCGACGTTTTGCACGACGCATCGAACACTACACGCAACTGGGTTGATGTGCTCTGTGGCCTTAACACGCATTGATGAGGTACGTAATAATGCGGTTCTCTCGGGATATTACAATCGATAGGGGACATGTGGCCCAACGAAATGTATTCTTTCATAAAAGCTATATACATTTCGAGAACACTAGGTTGTTTTGCAAGCCTGCGCTCCAAAAACAAATACCTTCTCTTTGCTGTGTCAAACGATGATCCAAGGCATTGAGGGCTTGACTTAAAAGGCAGAACAACACTAAACCGACCCGAGGTTAGACGTACAACATTGTTGACGAACGACTTCTCACAGAGCAGCTGTTCTGGGGTTAGCATTTTGGCTTCAGACGCATTTGGAACGTGTTCCAACTCCCAGAATTTCCGAACTAATGTATCGAGAGGACAATTTTCTTGACTAATAGCAACAAATGAATTTGAATGAGGAGCTCTATTTTCACAAGTTTTATAACGTCCCGACACCACCCATCCGAATACCGAATTTTGCAGAGTTAACGCTCCATCGCAACTCTTTACTTGCCCAACCTTTAAAAGATCAAAAAAGAGCTCTGCTCCAATAAGCAGATCGACCCTTTGGGGCTTGAAGAAAGCTGGATCGGCTAGAGCCATGTCAGTTGGGATGCTGAACTCATTAGTGGAAATGGTTTTCTCTGGTTGATAGGAAGATATTGATTTTAGAATGCTCAACTCAGCATCAGATTTGTACTTGTTGTCGCGAGATGCAATTGAAGTCTGGACTGTATGCTGCGTCGATGAACTGACCTTTCCTATCCCAAGCAAACTAACTTCCTTTCGAACCCTTTCCAGTTTTAAAGTTTTGGCTAAATCCTTAGTAATGAAATTCATCTGTGAGCCCGAATCCAATAGTGCTCTTGCCAAGTGATAATTTCCCGATTTATCCATAATCTTAATCAAAGCAGTGGCTAAGATTACCTGATCGGACTCGACTGATTGAGCAGCATGATTCACATATGACACCGTTGCCGTCGGTGAATTTTGAGTTTCAGTAGTTGATGGCTGTTGTGCCACGCTTGTTTGCTGAACTCCAACTGCATATTTGTGAAGTAATGTATGGTGTGGTTTTGAGCATACCCTGCAGTGTGACGATCTACAAGTCGAGACTGCATGACCCTTTTTTAAACAATTCAGGCATAGAGGAAAACTTTTAACAAATTTGAAACGATTTACAAATGGTACGGCAGCGAATGGTGTACAAGTGTGAATAGAATGATCGTTAGAATTGCAAAACACACACTTCGAAGTTTGAGATGGATTCTGCTGAGTGACTGATAAGGAAGTTTTAGATCCCTTTTTTAGTTGATTTTCTCGATCTGATTTACGCGGCTTATCTCTTCCTGTAGCTTCACTGGCTGATAGATATTGATACCGTTTGTTCAACAAACTTTCACAATCAGTCCAGAGAGGAATTTTGTTGTAGTCCAATGACTCCTCCCATCTGGATCGTGTACCAGAATCAACCTTCGACATGACAACATGAATAAGCATCGCGTGAGCTATGTTCTTATCATTACCAATCGATAATAAAGATTCGTAAATAGCAGTTACGGTATCTAGCATAGAACGAAGAGACAATGCGGACGGATGTGACATGGAAGGAATATCGAATAATTTAGCAATACTGTTGAAATATATCAGACAACTATTATCGTACACCCTTTTTAGAGCAGCTAAAGCCTTTGGATAATTAATTTCTGAAACTTGGAATGCTTTCACCGTACCTAGCGCTTCTTTGTCCAGGCAGGATAACAAATGGTTGAATTTTTCTATATTAGAGAGTGTATCATCATTGTCTACAAGGCTTTCAAACAAACCAATAAAACTTTTGTACTCTGCATAATCCCCACTGAATTTTGGCAACTTCATATGGGGCAGTCGCTTTGCTTGCGAACCCGATGCAGATGTATTCATTATTGAAGTATTTCCATGCGAATGCGAACGACCACCAGCTGATATCAGAGTAGATTTTGCCTTGACGCACAAATTTTCTAAGTCGGCACGAGACGCTAAAGAGGTACTTATTTTGTCTAGCTCATCTTGAATTTTAAACACTTTCCCAATGTACTCATTTAAAATTTCTAAACGGCATTCTAATTCAACCGCAGTAGCCGACTTTTTATTTTGTTTCACTGACTCATTAATCCGTTCGATGTCAAGGACTATGCTTTGTCTTCGTTCAAGTAAATCAAATCCTTCATTCTCCGAAAGAGATTTGTTAAGATTAGCCCTTCTTCCACCCATTGTTGAACCCTTTACAGCTTTTCGACTAACTTGTAGTAATTTACGTAAAATTGCACTTTAATAAGGTTCAGCCCACTGTAAGCAAAGGCAATGTATATATGTTTAAATTGGGTAAACGATGCCAATGATCAGCTACTAACAATAAAGGCAACTATTTCCAAGAAAACAAATGTTTAATGCGCAACGATGAAGACGCAGCAGCTGGACCTGAAGTCTCGAAATATGTACATATGTTTCTGTTTTAACCCACTCGGTCGTATGCAAGCGAGCAAACAGCTAAGTGGACGACAAAGGCAGAGGCGACTGTTTCTAAGCCGCCTGTTCCAACGCTAGAACAATTCACACAGACAAACCAACAAAAGCCGTACCGACAGCAACGACAGCAATCAAAGCAGAGCCGATCGTTTCTTTCTCAGCTATTCCAGATTCAGCGCAAGCGCACTGAGATGACGACGACGCAACAGCCGTAGATGCGGCGACTGCGTGTTAGAATATTTGCATGTATGTGTGTGTATGTGCGCCAGCAACTGTTTCGCCGCCCACTTGTTTCGACGCAAGCGCAACTGAGAGCGATTTGTATGTGCATATGTTTATGCTTGGAGTTGGGCGCGCAATTTGGTATGTGACAGAGGCTGTATATATGTATGTTGTATATGGCTTCTTTGCCGCGCGAATGATCCAAAAAAACGGGATGTATGTATAAGCGGTTAAGCAGAGTCAATGTTTCAAATTGCGGTTTTTATGTAGGCAGCGGCTAAGCAAAGCCAATGTAACAACTTGCGGGATTTATGTATGTAGCGGCCAAGCAAATCCAAGCGAATATTTATAGACAATGTATGTATGTAAAATGCGAATTAAAATTTACGAAAGAATTGACCATGCCAATCTTACTCAGTAGTCCAATTAACTGACTGGGCGTAAATTAAATTTCGATACTTGTTACCTGGCGATGAGTTCTACTCGGCTGATGATGTTGACTCCAATTGCAGCGATTCATCTGATAGGTCATCCAGGTTAGAAAAAGCGAAGCGAGGGTAACTGTCCCAATCCAATTGACTGGCCAAACGAGATCCACTCACAGAAATTGGTTGAGAAGTTGAGCGAAGCAGGCAAAGATTCCACAAAGATCCAAGTCGTCCACCCGGGGGGCGCCAAAATGTTTGACCACCAATTGGCCAAAAAGAAAATTACACCAGCAAAGGGTGCAGCAGCAACAAGAGCAAATAAATTGTGGACACACGGCTTGATTCTATTAACTTCACTTAACAACTGAATTTATTGAATTTATTATTATTATCTAAGTATTCTGACGAGGGCTGCACCAAAAGAAGCCTGAAATGGCTTAACAGTATTAATGAGCGTTTCGTCCGATCCAATTGGAAAAGCGGATGCTAATGCGCTTACAGTTGCCTCCTGGCGAACGACTTTGGTGGTAACAACTTTTAGCTCTGCCAGCGCATTCATAATCGCTTCATTATGAAGGAACATTTTTTCTACATAAATATATAATATCAAGTTTAAAAACCTTTTCTGTTTATAAATTGCAAAGTAGTGTTTTTAAATATTTTTTTGGGCGCTAAACACGAATCAGTTTTTGAAAATGAACAATGTAACGAACCGAACCAGCGCACTGTGGCACAAATTGAGTTTTTTCGTGACAAAAAACCAAAATAGTTGAACCAATTAAGACAAGAAAATAATTGAAAAAGCATATGATAGATAATAGTCCAACTTATTATCTCATCAAAGTTTAAATTGGTTAATGGCATGAACCAAATGTTTTATGAAGTTGCCTAAGGTTGTGTGTAAAAATTAGTCAACTTTAAAGGGTTATTATTTTCTATAAGATGAGTTTATTCAAAATATCGCAAGCGAAAATGAGTTTTTGGGTTTTCGTAACCTAATTTCTTCAAAAACTGAGCAAACCACTTCAGCTTACTTTCAGCTCAAATTACCAAAAAAATCACGGGATAGAGAATTTCAAGAAAAGATTTGTGTTTAGTGTTTGAAAATAATCAAAAATGCTTTTCTTTTTTTACTTATTAGCGACAAAATGAAAAAATTTTACAAAACTTACCCTGTAGGTTATCTAACTTTTTTTCCAATTTCTGGCACATTTTACATATTTTTTCTTTTTCACATTCTAAAATTAAATAGGTTAAAACCAATTTTTGTTATTTAATCGTTTTATGTATATATTTACCATCCACAACGTTGCTATAATTCGTATCCACGGATATTGAATGCTGAAGTTTTGTTATATTCATATTTTAGTGTTTTTCGTTGCTATAATTTTTATAATTATTATTATTATTATTCTTATTATTTTTGATTGATTACACTGGCCAACAGCCATTTTGGTCCAGCCTTATTGATGACAAATTCTGATCCAGTTTTGTGCACTGATTCCAAAACTGGTCTCGGTTTTTCTCCATCAGCTCTTGTTTTCAAGATATCGCGGAAAAACCATTTTGCAGTATTTTTGGCTTTAAAAAAATTATGGAGGTTACACGGAGCAACAATATCTGTATTTATGAGCTCTATGCGACAGTATACATATTAAGGTCGCCCAAAAAAATCAATGGAGCATTATCAGCAAACCCAAAAGCGCCTAAATTGGCCTTTGAAGAGAAATATTCATCAAATTATAGCAAATTTTTCAAAGTTAATCGCCGTGTACCAGCCATTTGGGGTGCTTGCATTTTAATGAAAACCACTTTAGCATGTAGGCCAATGGTTCTTCAAATTTCACAAATTTTGTTGCATTTAAATCTTCTCGATGGACAAAGTTATAAGCGGTTTATCCCGAAAAAATGAATTAAAATTTATGGCAGGATAACTAGATTGATACACAAAATCTGTATAGGAAATGATAAAAGACTACTTGATCTAACATTGTCCTTACATTAATTGTCAGGCAAATGTACAATAACATTCAATCAGTACTAGATTCAAACATTTTTCCCCAAATCCATATTTGCTTAACCAGCGAGAATAACATTAAAATTAAATGAATTGGGCTGCAAATGAGCCAAATGTGTTCCATCTCATTTTCCAATAACTTGCTTTTTATTTATTGCCAAAAAAATACTGCATAAGAACTGCATATTGTGTTTTTTTGTATTTGGTTGCACAATTCATTAAAAAAATACAAAATTAAAAATGTGTGAATGCTTGGGGTGTTGAAAAAGTTCTTTTGAAAACTGATGTTTGATTGATGGTTCGCAGCTTTCCGGGAGTCACCGTTATGTCAAGGGCAAACGTAAAAAGAACGAGAGCGTAAGTTAAAGTCGGCTCTAACCGACTTCGATATACCCGTTACTCATGAAAAAACATGTTTAACAGTGTTCCAGTGTTTCTTATGGTGAACATCTAAAAAGTATGCAACACTTTTTTAACTCGGCTATTTTTCACTTTTTTGCTCATAACTTCATCCGATCTTTATCATTTCTTTGGCAAATCGATTCATTTTGCTAATTACTAACTAGAAGGTATGAATCGTTTATCTGCAAAACTGTAGGAGATATAACGTTTTTTCCAAATTGCGGGGGCGGGAGGGGGCGTGGCCAAAATTTGAAACAAACTTGATCTGCGTGCAGATAAAAGAAGCATTTGTCCCATACATGTCAAACCTCTATCTCTTACCATCTCGGAGATCTAGGTGTTCATACAGACAGACGGACGGACGGACAGACGGACATGTCTATATCGACTCGGCTATTGACGCTGATCAAGAATATATATACTTTATATGGTCGGAAATGATTCCTTCTGCCTGGTACATACATTTGCACGACTTTAGTATACCCTTTTTACTCTACGAGTAACGGGTATAAAAATTGGTTAGTTTAAATGCCTTAATGTCCCGTAGCAGAATCATGAAAAATTTTTTTGTAAATTTTTTTTTTTTGTAGAAAAAAATAGTAGAAAATAGGGCGACGCTACAATTGAAAAAAAAAATTACCTTAATTTGTGGCTTTCTATGAAAAATTCGTTAAGTGACGTGACAGATTCACAAAGTTATTCGCTTGCGAAATGGAACGAGTTTTTGCACTACCTTGCATGAATGAGCATTCCTCTCAATAATAAGAAGAATCAAGTTCCTCGACATATACATTCGTTTCACAGATAGAGTCTTTATTACAATCTCTTTCGGCCAGACATTTGTTGAAACTTGTAAAATCATAATAGTCACAAGGGGCTTAATCCGTAAATTATGGTGAGTGCGGAACATATTTGGCTCATTTGCAGCCCAATTCATTTAATTTTAATGTTATTCTCGCTGGTTAAGCAAATATGGATTTGGGGAAAATCGTTTGAATCTAGTACTGATTGAATGTTATTGTACATTTGCCTGACAATTAATGTAAGGACAATGTTAGATCAAGTAGTCTTTTAACATTTCCTATACAGATTTTGTGTATCAATCTAGTTATCCTGCCATAAATTTTATATCATTTTTTCGGGATAAACCGCTTATAACTTTGTCCATCGAGAAGATTTAAATGCAACAAAATTTGTGAAATTAGAAGAACCATTGGCCTACATGCTAAAGTGGTTTTCATTAAAATGCAAGCACCCCAAATGGCTGGTACACGGCGATTAACTTTGAAAAATTTGCTATAATTTGATGAATATTTCTCTTCAAAGGCCAATTTAGGCGCTTTTGTGTTTGCTGATAATGCTCCATTGATTTTTTTGGGCGACCTTAACATGTATACTGTCGCATAGAGCTCATAAATACAGATATTGTTGCTCGGTGTAACCTCCATAATTTTTTTAAAGCCAAAAATGCTGCAAAATGGATTTTCCGCGATATCTTGAAAACAAGAGCTGATGGAGAAAAACCGAGACCAGTTTTGGAATCAGTGCACAAAACTGGATCAGAATTTAATACAAATTGGGCTGGACCTCACAAAAGTGGTCATTTTGTTGGCCTGTGTTATAATCAAAATCTGTGAACAAACACAGGAGCTGTAAGCAATTTAGTGCAAAAAAATGTGATATTTTCCTGAATATTTTAAAATAAATTTTTGTTTGCTTCGACTTTTGTTCCGTTTTTAATTTTTATTTTTGTTCTGGCTTTTCGTTCACTTTATACTTTGACCAAAAAACGAAGAAAAGTACAATGTTAATTTTTGAAAACACACAATATACTCAAATTTGACTGTTAGTTCCTCTACTCAATTTGATCCATCTATGGTACGTGTTACACGATTTTCCTCACCAATACCTTATTTTCTTCGTAAAAGTGCGATTCTTAAGTAGAAAAAATAAAAATAATTTTTTTGTATTTTTTTATATTTTTTCTAGTCGTTTAAAAAATGAAATTTCTTGGATTTTCGAGCAAAAAATCGATTTTTTTGAAATATTCTTGGTTGTTAAATTCAAACTACTGAACCGATTTAAAAACAATGCTCCACGCAATTATTGGCAGCTCCATTACCTTTCGATTTATTTCTTACTTGACTCTATCTGACAATTATGAATTGAGATATGGCTTAAAATGTAATAGTACCTACCAAAAAAATTTAAAAAATTAATATTTCAAAAACGGAGCCATGAAAAAATTTTTGAAATCGATTTTTTAGATCACCATTCCAAACTATACTAAGAAAAATTTTCAGCTGAAATGGGTCATTTTTTTTTTTTATTTTTGTAAACTAGTGTTATTATTTATATTATTATTATTATAATTATGAATGTTATTTATGGTTATTATACTTTTATGTCAAATTAGAAGGAATAATGCAAAATGGGAACTAATAGGTATCGACCATCATCTATAAGACACATAAATTTAAATTTAATTTCTCCAACTGAATACTTTTCCACCGTTTCTTCAGCAAGAACATCAACAGTGCATATCCCCAAACCAATAGAGTCTGCTGGCTCTTTGTAAAAGTTTTGAAGGTTTGTTAACTTTTGGCCGCAAACAAAATGATTGCCTTCTTCCTCGACAATAGAGCATATTTTAAGCGGAATAAAGGGTTTTATGCAGCAGAAATTATCCGGATAATGTGCTGTAAAAATACAGTTGTTAGAGAAGAAGCAGACTCCTTTCCCTTTAACTCTTCGTATATCACTCTTATTACTTTCAATTTGAAAGTCTGAGAACCGAACTTTTTTATAAATTTGTTGAAGTATGTTGGATGGTTTTCTGACATAGCTTTTTAAAATTTGTAAATAATTTTTAAAATCGTATGCTGACTTACCAGACATAATCCCCAATTCGTGCACACTATCTGTCAAATGCAAGAGAATGTGAACATTCTATGTCACACTATTATTACCAAAAATTACAGGAAAATTTGTAACAAAAAGTTGAATCATTTCTTTTGCAGTACCTATTGTGTTAAGGTAAGTTTTTGGATATAGCAGGAGTCTGCATGCACAATGCAAAAGAAGAAACACATAATACACTTCATCGGACACTTCATTTTTCAAAACAAATATACCTGTATAAAGCAAAAACTGACGAAATTCAGTTGCTTTCCAGTGTGCTATATCATCAAAGCCCCGTGGTTTTCGTTTTTCATATTAATATTTAAGGCTTCAAATGGAGTTTGCACATCCAAAAAACGAGACTGGTGATGATTGGTGTTTGTTCTTTGCTTAAAGTCGTCGTTGCTTATTAGTTCACCTGGAACTATACTATATGTGAGAACATTGTCTATTTTTTTTCCAATTTGAGTGCATCGCATGCAACCGTGAAGCGAAACGTGACTTGGCACTCCACATATAAAAGCCTTAGCTGGAGCATCACACACAATTGCCCTCACTTCTACTCTGTAGTAATTTCCAAAAATTTCCAAACCATTCTCTAAAATTTCTTTCATCTCCTCAACAAAATCCAATAAATAATCATTTATATTTTCGGGTTTTTGAAAACCAATATATATTCCTACTGGAAAAACAGATATGTTTTTACAATTTACCACCCTAATCAAAATAGGCCACAACTGAGTACGGGAGCTTTTATATAATGGTAAGCCATCAATATTTATGTCAATTTCAATTTTATTAACCGATTTCAATACTTCAGCCATTTTGGTAAGCTGAGTCCTGAAACCTAAATGACAATATTGGCCCGGAAAAACAGCTCTAACAACGGCTTTTTATTTTATTTTGGGAAGTATTGTTGAGGAGTTTAAGGGCACGTCAATATTTTCCTCATTCAATATAAACAAAAGCTCATTAAATGCCTTGCGAGAAATTCGGTTTTTTATATACCACTTAGACAATTTTTCCTTTAAGTCCGATTTAGTTGGAGAATGCTCAACATAAGAAGCAGGTGCGTCTGTGTCCATACTTAAATTTTGATCGAACTCGATTTCCCCTGAAAATACATCTTAAGTGTTGGGATCGGAATGTATTTCCTTTGTATCGAGCGAACTGTTAACATCTCTTAATGAATTTATGTAAATTTCCTTTTGATTTTTTATTAACCTAGACATATGGCGCTTACTCATTTTGCTTTCCTTTTTTTTATTATTTGATTAATTTTATTTTAAAAATATTATTTAATTTTAATTAATTTTAATTTTTAATTTTTTTTTAAATTTGATTTAATTATATATTTTATTTTATTTTATTGTATTTTATTTAATGTTTTTTTTTAAGGTTTTTTTTTTAATAAATTTTATTTAGATTGAATTAAATTTTTTTTATTGTATGTCTCTATTATATTTTGTTAAATTGTTACTTGTAGGTACACCTTTTTTTCAAACGTTTCTTTTCGTAACCTGTGGTACAATCAAAGAATTTTAATTTTAATTTTTAATTTCTGTAGTCAATAATTTTTAAAGAAGTTTCTTAGCCTACCCTCGCCATCATGACGAATTTGCTTCGCTGAACAAGGCTTAGCACCGTTAGCACCCTCCACCGTTAAAATAAAAATGGCTGCTGTCCAGACAGCCCACTGTGGGTCGAATTCCCAAATAATTGGCATAAAGTCGAAAATTTCATGGAAACAAAACTCATTTTTAATAATACACCTTAAAAATACATAGTCTATGTACAAAGAATCGAATAATATTTTCGATAGTTTGGCAACCCTGATATTGTTATCGATTATCGAAGTCAAGTGTTGAGTGCAGTGATTGTTGCGGTAAAATTGGCGACAACTATTTGTTAACTTTGAGGACTTGCACTTCGTGTAAAGTTGCACCAAAAATTTTGCCAAATTATGGATAATAAAGGCCAGGGTATGTAGAATAAATAAATGGAAGCATTTCTTGATAATGTTCAATATGTTGCTTTAAATTGTGAAGTTTCGTGCTGTCCCTAAACAGAGATAACTTAACCAAAGTGCAAGTCTTCTGTGGAGCAAAACTAACTTTGTGCGTGTTTGTGTGTTTTGTAATGTATATCAAAATAAAGTAGAAAGTGTGTATTAAAACATTTTTATTATCCTGTTTGCGGCTTTTTGCGGCTTTTTGCGGCTTTTTGCGGCTTTTGCGGTGCTTTAATCTTGAAAATGAGCTTAAACTTTGTCAAGCAACGCTGCTGGACGTATGGATGTCAACTCTACCGCTTTTAAAAACTGGATATTTGGCCAACTAAGGGAATGTGCGCTTGAAATTTGACTATAAATTACTAAAAATTAATTTTTAATTTATATTGTAACTTTTTATTCACAGTTCTCAAAACTTTGCTCTTAAATCACGTATACGCAATGTTGCCATATAAGGGGGGTCGAAGTAGGCGTGGTCAAATTAACTTAACATTTTGTTTAAATAATATAGGTGTTATTTCTATTAAAAGTACCAAGTTTCAACTCGATATCTGCAACACACGACTTTATGCCAATTATTTGGGAATTCGACCCACTGTGCAGCCATTAAAACATACATATGTACATTAGAGTTGGAAATTTTAGTTCATTTTAATGACCTAGTTCATTAGTTCATTTTTTCATGAACTATAGTTCATTTGAACTATAGTTCATTTTTTGAACTATAGTTCATTTTTTGAACTATAGTTCATTTGAACTAAAGTTCAATTTTTTAACTATTGCTCGTTTACTTAACTATTGTTCATTATTTTAACTACTGAGGAAAATTTTAATACTGTTTGATACATGATACACAGTCGGCTTGGTTTCGATGGATTTGTTGAGTTTGCGTGCGCGTAAAATCAGTGCTACGGTGCTTGCTCGCGCAGTTGCTCGGTCAGTTTGTTGAGATTAAACTGTTTTACTATCTACATAAAAGTTAGCAGCAATTTCTTAATGTTGTAATAGGCAAAATGAAAAGCTACATCTTCATAGATGTCGCAGCCATGGATCACACATGTCGCGCTTGGGGAATCTTTACACAATCAGCGAGTCACCCTTAACCCGTGCCTCTTAGTAAATTCAAGTTTACATGTCAGCCAGTTGGAAAGCCGGCTCATTAATACCAATAGCTTTGGCACGCTTTACCGAAATTTTCTCCTCACGTACGACTACCTCTAAACAAGAGAGTGTTACCATTTGGTTGGACCACTTTAGGCAAGTTCTTCGATCGTTCACCATTAATGATGGGCAGCAGTGAGAGAACTACACGATTGGCACCATAGATCACTGGATAGACAGAAGAGCCACGAATGATGTGGCTTAAGCTGGGCATATAAGTCCATCAGCTGCAGACCTGTCATCTCCTGAGTTTGGTTATGCGGTTTGAATTTGATTCCCTCTGACGCCAAATCCTCGCAGCTGAAGGCTCCCTGTAATGTGTCAATGTCGTGGGTGCCCATGGCCACCAGGGTATATATTTTGGAGCAGCTTATCCTGCGGATCAATGAAACTTTTGCAGGACTCTTGGGTAAAGGACACATTGCGAAGCAAAGCGGCCACAGCATATGGAAGAATCTGAGCCGAGGAGGAGGCAACACTTAGCACCTGCTGCTGGGTTGACTCGAAAATCTCATACTTTGGCTTTGAGAAATGATAGTCTCGAATAGACATTTACGCCACCGCCGCCGGTTCTTTCTTAACTCTACGCCGCCGCCGCCGGTTTTTTTGACCCCCTACGCCGCCGCCGACGACCAAGCTATCGGCGTAAACCTCTAGTCTCAAAGTCCTACTATATGTAATTTTTTAAATGTAAATAGTTTGTTAAATTTATAGAAAATCATTATTAAATGCAGGCCCACTAGATTTTCATATCTCATGTATCAGACAATGAGTAAACGCCTCTAAATTTGCTTCAGTGGTAAAAAAAAATGAACTATAGTTCAAATTATGAACTATAGTTCAAATTGAACTATAGTTCAAAAAATGAACTATAGTTCAAAATATGAACTATAGTTCAAAAAATGAACTATAGTTCAAAAACTGAGAAATACATAGTTCAAAATATGAACTATAGTTCAAAATATGAACTATAGTTCAAAATATAAACTATAGTTCAAAATATGAACTATAGTTCAAAAAATGAACTATAGTTCAAAAACTGAGAAATACATAGTTCAAAATATGAACTATAGTTCAAAACCAAGACCTAGTTCATTAGTTCATTTTAAAGACTAGTTCAATTGAACTAGTTCATCAAAATCGGCACAACTCTAATGTACGTATATTTAAATACATATATATTTTCACACAACCAGCAGCATATTATATATAAACAACAATTATATAACACAAAACTAAAATTAACTGTTATTCTTGTTTTTTTTTCTTGCGCGCAGCCTTTTAAGGAAGCCCAATAACTTAAGGAGAATGCTGCAACTGTTTCTATTTATCTATGACACTTTTCAATACATAAATAGTATATCTGCATGCATGTAATAACAACAAATAGATTGAAAAAACTCACCTTGATTTGCTTAACTTTACTTTGCACTTGGATTTTTATACTCTGTTCTTTTCACTTTTAATTGTCTTCACTCGGTCAAGTTCACATTAGGAATGGTTGAAACTTTAAAGTTCTCCAAAGAAATGTAACAGCTTTAAGCTTAGTATACACTTCCACCAAAGACTCGCCAAAACAAAAATACTAAAAGTGACAATTCTTTTGTTTTGGGACAATGTGACCAGATATTAAGATGTATGCATGTAAAATGGTCACTTTGCCAAGACCGTAGCTTTTGGTTTAATTTTAAACTATAAGTTTTAAAATCAATAAATACAAGTTATTAAAATGCGTTCTTCATGGCCAAACCCTGGCTACGGGGCCTGATGAGCAGATATGACTCTTTAGCAATGATTAAATTCATAATTATAACCCAGTTTAAGTATGATTGAAGTCTCACGGTGTTTTGTACCTTACTTTGAATATTGCGCTCAATCATTGATGGGAAAATTATCCAAATTTCACCCGATTACGCATATTTGTGTATCGGCAATGTCCGATACCTCTTGAAATAATTAAAATTAATTATTCAGGGAGCTATCGATAAAAATCCAAATCTACGGATCTAGTATTTTATCGGTATTTAATCGAGGCCTTTTTGTTTTGAGTGTGGACTGCCACCAAAGAGACTGCCAAAGGATTTTGGCACAAAAATTTTTGTGAGTTTTTATACTCTGTACCGAAGGTACATAGAGTATATTAAGTTTGTGCAAAAGTATGTAACAGGGAGATGGAATCATTTCCGACCCTATAAAGTATATATATTCTTGATCAGCATCAACAGCCGAGTCGATATAGCCATGTCCGTCTGTCCGTCCGTCTGTCCGTCCGTCCGTATGAACAAACCGATCTCAGAGATGGTACGAGATAGAGGTTTGACATGTATGGGACAAATGATTCTTATACTTGCAGGCAGATCAAGTTTATTTTCAATTTTTGCCACGCCCCCTCCCGCCCCCGCAATTTGGAAAAAACGTTATATCTCCTACAGTTTAATGATAGACGATTCGTACCTTCTAGAGATAGTTAGTAATTAGCAAAATGTATAGATTTGCCGAAGAAATGATAAAGATCGGATGAGCGGTTCTCAAGTTATGAGCAAAAAAGAACATCACCCTCCCCCCACCCCCTCCCAACCTATTACAACTAACACCGCACAATCTTAAAGAGAGAGAGAGAGAGAGAGAGAGTGAGTGAGAGAAAGAGAGAGAGACTTAGAGATCAGCGCAGCACCAGCATTGCATTCAGCTTCTACTCCAGGTACAGAATATGTTATAGTCGGGCTTGACCGACTTTCTTACTTGTTTTATTTGTCAAATTTACCGTTGTCCTGCGCAGCCGCAGCCGCTAAAGCTTAGTATACACTTCCACCAAAGACTCGCCAAAACAAAAAACTCCATATAAAAACAAGTAAGAAAGTCGGTCAAGCCCGACTATAACATATTCTGTACCTGGAGTAGAATCTGAATGCAATGCTGGTGCTGCGCTGATCTCTAAGTCTCTCTCTTTTTCTCACTCTCACTCTCTCTCTCTCTCTTTAAGATTGTGCGGTGTTAGTTGTAATAGGTTGGGGGGGGGTGGGGGGGGTGATGTTCTTTTTTGCTCATAACTTGAGAACCGCTCATCCGATCTTTATCATTTCTTCGGCAAATCTATACATTTTGCTAATTACTAACTATCTCTAGAAGGGAAGAATCGTCTATCATTAAACTGTAGGAGATATAACGTTTTTTCCAAATTGCGGGGGCGGGAGGGGGCGTGGCAAAAATTGAAAATAAACTTGATCTGCCTGCAAGTATAAGAATCATTTGTCCCATACATGTCAAACCTCTATCTCGTACCATCTCTGAGATCGGTTTGTTCATACGGACAGACGGGCGGACAGACGGACAGACGGACGGACAGACGGACATGGCTATATCGACTCGGCTGTTGATGCTGATCAAGAATATATATACTTTATAGGGTCGGAAATGATTCCATCTCCCTGTTACATACTTTTGCACAAACTTAATATACTCTATGTACCTTCGGTACAGAGTATAAAAAGCAAAAGCTTAGCCACCCGCCGCTGCGCAATACAGCGACATCTGTCGTTCAACTCACCCAACACCAATTCGTTAGCGACCAGTTAAGTTCCAATCGGATAACAACTAGCTCCAATTAGTATTTCAAACGAACAATTCTTCGGAAGATAATATTTGTTGTTGGGCAACTCACCCGAATTTATCTGTTTTGCAACCATTTAAATTATACTAGCATTCCAACTAGATGTATGACAGTTTTTTTTTGTTACTAGTTGACAATTTCACTGCAGGGTAACTACTCTCTGCTTCTCTTAAATTGGGTTGTTGCAATTTCTCTTGTGCTCCCACGCCAACACTACCTCTAGCAATCTAAGCTTTTGCTCTAACGGTGCTCGCAAATTCGCCGTGAGTCTTTCTTTACTGCTATTGTAATGTGTCAATCTTAATATCAAGAGATTTACCTGCCTTAGTCTCTCTCTCTTGGACTGCTCTTGTCGTACTCGCTTCATTTACGCGTCGTTAAGAGAAACGGATATCATAAACTTTTTCTGTTGCTTATATCTTTCTTTTGTGCAATGGGTAGCTGCTGCGCTGAACATTGTACTTACAATAGAAAGATTACCTCGCGTCAATCATTCGCTTATTGTTGGTTGTGCCCTAATGTCGCCCATACTAACAGTATTCCGTTTGGAACACATGGTGGCCGGATTGCTGACCTTCTTAAAGATGGAATTGGCCTCTTTTGGACTTTTTGGAAATGCATGGTCATCGCAGCGAAAATGAGGACATTTATGCGGCAAACTGATTTGGAGTTCCAAGCCGCCTACAGTAAAGTCCGCGATCTTCAAACTAAGTTTGGTACCATGGTATCGCATTTTCGTAATCTGGAAATTGTAGATTAGGGTGTCCCAAAAAAATTTTTTTTTTATTTTTACGGGTGCACCGGCATTTTCTGAAAGCTAATGGAGTAAAGTATTTTTGAGATTTTTTTCAGATTTTTCGAAAGACGTTTAAAGGTCGCACAAATCGAATTTTTCCCCAAAAATCGGGTTTTCCGTATTGTTTTCGAATTTTACTTATAACTTGGTCAACATCCACGATTTTCTTAGTTTTAAAATCAAAATTTTAAAGAAAAATGTCCAAATTTTACTTTTATGAGCAAAAACAATGAGTTTTGGCTTTGCATTTGCTTGTTTAGGTACCATTTATTAATTTTTTTTTGAAAATTTGTCATAAATTTTGTAAAAAACGTATTATAACTTTTAAAATTTCTATGAACAAGACAAAAACTAGTGATGCAGTTTAAAAGATGGTTCAATTTTTTTCAAAATTAACAAAAAAAATTGAAATTTTCTCTTACCGTTCCAGAGTTATACTCTTTTAAAGCGTTGTACCCATTTACTCATAATATTAATTGTATAGCAAAAATTATTGCAGCCACTATGCATTAGAACAAAATTCAGCATTAAACCAAAATGGCTTTAACATCGATGCTCAAGCCAGAAAGCTTCTCGCCGAAAGCTCTACTTTAAAGCAATCGGTTAAGGTACCTTCAGAAGAAGGTAAGCCTTACTTCTTGAATATCTTTAAAAGCGCACGGTAGATTTTCATTAAAATCAATTTTTATGAAGGTATAATGGGCGTTTGCATGCCCCTAAGAGATGGTACTCGACGGCCAAAAAACCGCGATTTGGAGTACAATTCTTAAGCTCACCCTTAAATCAATTCATATAGGGAGTAAGCCAGATCTAAAAAAATACAGATCTGCGTTTTAAATTCTTAGAACAACATTGACCATTTGGGGTAAACCCAGCTTCACTAAAATTAAGTAATAAATGAGTAAAGTGCTTCATAAGCAGCAGAGAAATAGGCCATATCATTTGAATACTTTAGTTCAGGACATCTTGGCGCACCACGGTTGGTCCACCAAAGACAATTTTTATTACAATTTATTTTTTTTTTGGAAACAATGACAAATTTTACTCATAAGATTAATTGTATAATTTTTGGGAATACCCAACGGTAAATGTTGTTCAAAATTAATTGCTGATACAAAATTTCATTTAAAACGCGAAGCAAGGCTTCCGTGGTGAATCTGAAAACTCAGTTGGAAAAAAAAACATCACGATTCAAAGTTTGAAGCAAATCCGTTGCAAACCTGACAAAAAGCTCACAATATTATTAGTTTCATGCAATGGGTACACAGCTTTAAAAAAGTATAACTCTGGAACGGTAAAAGCTAATTTCAACTTTGAAGTATGAGTTTTTTAAAAATTTAACCTTTTTTTAAACTGCATCACTAGTTTTTGTCTTGTTCATAGAAATTTTAAAAGTTATACAGAGGTGTTCTAGAAATCTCTAGAGATTTTCGTATAAACGATTCGACTTCGAACTAAACTGGGGCTATATTATTTGCGAAGTGCGAGGAATCAGACCGCCTACTAGATTGTGTAGAAGGAAAACCGTACGCAACAAATCTACTTGGCTTTGAGCAGGCGGTTTCAAATCGCTCAACTTTTGTCATCTAATCTAGTAGCCGGGCATATTCAAGCATCTCAACATATAAATTCCAAGAGCTTTAATATGAAATGCTAACGTTTATACGAAAGGTAGGTAGGTATTACCGGCTGGCCCCATGTAGGGGGGGGCCACACATAGACCTTACGGTCCTTAGTGAGGCCGGGTGCTTTATGGTACCATTTCCTTTAGAAATCCTGTAGGATTCTTGACGTTTTGGCAAATGCCAATAGTTGTTTGGGGGAGCTCTTGGCTGCCTCTTCCAGAGTGGTGAAGCTTGGGGAGTGCAGATGTTTTAATCTTGTCGTGGCGATTGCTGGGCAGCTGCAGATGAGGTGTTCTAGAGTTTCTGCTACTCCAGGTTCCTTGCATTTCCTGCAGGTGTCTGCTGTCGTGATGCCTAGCTTTATCGCGTGAGCGGCTGCTAGGCGTGACCAGTTAATATGCCTATAAGCAGTCTGCAGTCTCTTCTTTGGAGCTGCAGCGTATAGTGCGTGAGTTTTTTGTCTCTCTTATTGCACATAATTTTAGAGATTCTGCGCCGGTCGTGTTCTTCCACTTTTCCTCTGCTTCTTTCTCCGCTATCTCCTCCATCTTGCTGTATAGCGTCTGTAGGGAGATAGGTATATTTAGTGTTGCTTCTCGGCTTAGTGCGACCCCGGCTTTTGCAAGAGTGTCCGCCATTTCGTTTCCATCGATGCCCTGGTGGCTGGGAATCCAGTAGATTTGCACCTTGCTGGAGGTGCTGAGGGGAATCTATTGCTTCTCTGCTTGCCAGAACATTTTTGGAGTTGATGGCGTGACTCTGCATTGCTTTGATTGCCGTTGACTGTCTACGTATATGTTGATTTGATCGTTTGGTGCGTGTAATTCTGCCAGTTCGGCTGCTTTCCTTTGGCGAAAACTTCCGCCTGGAATATGTGCAGTGGTTTGGCAGTTTGTAGGAGAGTTTCAATTCCGGTTCTTGCGTACGGCGGCTCCGACTCCTGAGGCCATCTTTGAGCCGTCCGTGAAAAGGTGCATTGCTTCCTGAGCCAGCCCTGTACGCCAGTCTTCTGGTCCCAGTAATGCTGATGCGCCTGTAAAGTTGGTTTTTGGGATCATGTAGTCCGTGCTACTGTTGATCTCTCTGCCCACTGTGCTGTGTCCATAGCTTTGTAGAGCCATGGTGCCAGCCGCGCAAAGACGTTGGGCCGTCCTGTGTGCAGTGAGGCGTGCTTGGATGTCCAGGGGGTTGACACCTAGGATGTGTTCCAGTGCTTTTGTTGGAGTAGACCGCAGCGCCCCCGTTATGCAGACCAGTGCCTGCCTTTTCCATCAGCTTTAGATATGTGGACTTCTCTGTGGCTTGCCACCATACCAATATACCGTGTAGTAGTATCGGTCGTATAACTGATACGAAGAGCCAGTGTGTTAGTCTTGGTGATAGGCCCCAAGTGCTGCTTAGCATCTTCTGGGATGCATATAGCGCATTGGTTACCTTGTTTATCCTTTCCTCCTTATTGTGTCTCCAGGATGGTTTATTATCGATTACTACTCAAAGGTATTTTACGTTATGTTTTGGCGTTAGCGGTGTTCCATTTAGCGTGGGTGGAGTCCATTGCGGTACTGTATCTCTTGGTAAAGAGAATGAGGTCCGTCTTCTCCGCTTGATGCTAAGTCCGGCTTCTGTGGCCACTTTAGTATCTCTCTGGAGTAGAGTCCATGATTGAGCTGACAGTCGATGGACATTCCCTGCTTATGTCGTCGGCATATGCGGTTATCTTGGGTGCTTTCCTGCGAAATTTTTTAGTAATTCGTTGACCACAAGGTTCCATAGAAGAGGTGACAGGACTCCGCCCTGGGGCGTTCCGCCGTGTGCCTCTCTTGTAATGGTTGTGGTACCCCACTCGGCTTGTACTCTTCTGCAGCTCAGCGGTTATATTCCAGGAGTCCAATGCCGTGTGTATTGCTAGGGCTCTTAGGCTTCGCTTATTGCTTCTGTAGTGACGTTGTTGAATGCACCCGAAATGTCAGGAATGCTCCCAGGGCAAATTCTTGATGGTACAGTGCCTTCTCGATGGTGGCTACTAGGGAGTGTAGCGCTGTTTCCACCGATTTCCCTTTCGTGTAGGCGTGCTGGTTTCCTCCAAGGTCGGTTCATGCCTTCTCTTATGTGAAGGTCCAGTAGCTTCTCCATTGTTTTGAGCAGGAATGATGTAGGCTGATGGGCCTGTAGTCTTTTGGTTGCACGTGACTGCATTTCCTGCTTTGGGCGGAATACAACGCGTGCTGTCCTCCAGGCCACAGGTACATAGCTCCACCTCAAGCTGCTATAAAAATGGATCGTAGCCTGGGACGATTGCGCATTTGATCGTTTTTAGCTGGCTGGGGAATATTCCATCTAGCCCTGGGGATTTATAACTCGCGAACGAGTCGATCGCCCATCGGATCTTTTCTGGAGTGATGATTTGTCTGGGATGTTGACTTGTTGCGTGTGTAGGTCTTGAGGCGTATCTGCCTCAGTGACTGGAGTGCAGCTGAAAGTGCGCATCAAGTAGAGCACATTCGCTTCCTGCTGCTTTCTGTCCAGTGTCCGTCGTTCGTTTTTAGCTGACTCTGCTGGGTGGCTGCTTTGAAAGCAGTTTCCTGAGTCTAGCTGTTTCGGAGACCTTCTCTATGCTGGAGCGAAGTTTCTCCAAGAGTTCTGTTTTGCCTTCCGTACTTCTTTTTTGAAGACGCGAAGTCTAATCTTGTATTCCTCCCAGATTATTTGCTCATCCGCTTGTTTGGCGAGTTTGAAGCATTCTTGCACGTCCTTCCTGTCTTTCGCGCTGGGGTCCACCAGGGGGTCTGGTTCTCCTTTTGCTAACTGTGAATTTGCAGGAGGTTTTGTATGCTGCGGTTAGGTTGGCTGTGAGCGTCTCCACGGACCTCTCAATGTCGCCTACCGAGCAGATACTCGTTGGCTTTGGTAGTTTTGATTCTACCGTTCTAAGGTACTTCACCCAGTCTGTGTTCCGGGGGTTCCTATAGGCGTTTCTGGTTTGGTTGTGGTTGAACTCGATCTTAAATTGGATGTACTTGTGGTCTGAGAAGGAGTTTCTATCAAGGACTCTCCATTCTGATGCCTGTGTACTATTCCCTAAGGTCAGAGTTAGGTCTAGGACATTGGCCGATGTTGGTCCCACATATGTGGGCACATCTCCAACGTTTTCTATTTTAAGGTTAGTTTGTAGGATAAAGCTTAAGAGTGACTCACCTCTGTCTTGATGTCTGGACTACCCCACACGGTGTGATGTGGCGTTGGCGTCCGTTCCGACGACGGTGGTTGTTTTCTCCTGCTCGCCTCAGCCGTTAAGTGTTCGAGCTCGGGCGGTGGCGACTCTCGTTCGTGTGCCATGTAGCAGGATGCCAATAGTATTGGCTCATCATCGCGACCTTCAGGGCCACAACTGTGAGGTCTCCGTGCTGTAATTAGACATAAGGTAAGCATAGATGCCTTTTCTTACCAGAATGGCCGTCCTTGCCTTACTTACTGCGGTGGGATAGAAAACGTTGTAGTTTTGTGACCTTAGCCCTGAGACCTTGTTCCCTGCCGCAATCCAAGGTTCCTGAACTAAGGCCACTTCGGCGGGCCCCGTCTCAAGGGTTAATAGGAGCTCCGCCGACGCAAGCTTGCTTTATCAGTTGACCTGGAGGACCTTCAACTGCATGGTCGTTGTCGGCGTCCCCAGGCCTGGATGGGTCAACTACCATGGTTGCGTCCACATCCTCATCGTCCTCCATACTGGGTGGGTCAGCTGCTGTGGCTGATTCCTCATCCCTTTCGGTCTCTACCTCCGTTATATCGAGGCTGCTGGCTTTATCGACCATCTCGTCGATGCCTAGGTCTTTCTCGACCTCTCCAGCCTCTAGCGTGTGCTCGTTCTTGTCTTCGGGATGGCGCTTTTTGAGTCGTAGGTGCACGCTTCCTACTCCCCACGCCATCTTCCCGAATTTAGGGTAGAGCAAATCATCGGCCTCCTTTATACGAAAACCTCTAGAGATTTCTGGAACACACCCTATAATACGTTTTTTACAAAATTTATGACAAATTTTCAAAAAAAAATTAATAAATGGTACCTAAAGCTTAGTACTCAGACAAACTAAATTGCTTTAGCTGGGTGTCAACTCCATATAAAAAAAAGGATGTCAGAAAGCTTTCGTAAAATTCCGACAGGCCTCTTACGCTCGGTGGAACTCAGACAAACTAAAATTTCCGTGCCTCAGCGTCGAAAGCTCGTAGTGCCGCTAACTTAACAAACACAAACAGCAGACACAATTCCGATGGGGTGCTTGAAGAAAAAATAGCTTGTAATTTTTCCGACACCTACCCGTCGGAATGTCAGCAGCAAAAGTTTGACGAAAATCATTGATTGCGCATATTTTGAAACCAACGGTAAGATTTTGAATTGCCCATGACTTCTACATTCCATATATCATCCAAAAATATCTAAATATTAGCAAAAACCATTAACTAAATTCAAATGCATGCAAATCAGCGTAGTGTGACCGTTTCACATTGGGTGGTATTTTGATGAGGGGTGGTATTTTGGCGTTGTACAGTCACACTGCATCGTCCGCTGGGTAACCCATCGGAAAAAGTTGTCAATTTAGCTAGCGGACGATTTAGTTTGTCTGAGTACTAAGCTTAAACAAGCAAATGCAAAGCTAAAATCAACTGTTTTTGATCATAAAAGTAAAATTTGGAAATTTTTCTTTAAAATTTGGATTTGGAGACGAAGAAAATCGTGGTTATTAACCAAGTTATAATTAAAATTGGAAAACAATACGGAAAACCCGATTTTTGGGGAAAAAATCGATTTGTGCGACCTCTAAACGTCTTTCGAAAAATCTGAAAAAATCTCAAAATTACTTTACGCTACAAGCTTTAAGAAAATGCCGGTGCCCCAAAATTTTTTTTTTTGTGGGACACCCTATTGTAGATGATTCTCCAATAAGCAAAGAATGCTCTTCGTCGCTGCATAATTCCAATTCTTTGCTCTTAATTTCAGAGTCAGATAAATGCTCCAATAACGACTTGTCGCCTGCTGTTGATGCCCCAACTGATGTTGTGGATGAACCTCTCTTATTGGCTGTTCCTTCCACTGCAACATCCGCCAACACGGTATTGCCTACTACACCACTCATCACTGCTCCAACCTCGACTGCCAATGTCACTGCGGGTATACGTCCAGCTCCTCCTCCTCCTCAAGTGCATAATATTGGTCCCCCAACCACTGCGCCTACCTCTCATACGCATAATGTGCTTGCGACTGCGCTTACCATATTGCCTTCATCTGAGCCAACTGCTCTAGCTGCTGTTTCCCCGCGCAGATATATTTTTGTCTCGCGGCTTGTGCCTTCGGCTATGGAAGATCTCGTAATGACCCATATTTGTTCAAGGCTCAACATTAATGGCTTATCGGGCCTAGTGGTCAAGAAAACCAATTCTCAAACCACAAGGGATATTTCTTCTTTTAAAATTTTAGTACCTGACGCTTATTTTGATAGAGTACTTGAACAATCTCTCTGGCCTGTTAATACCCTGGTTCACGAATTCGAAAATAGGCCACGGCGTAAATCTCGTTCTAACAATTTGCCTATTACAACAGCCTCAAAAAACTAATTACAAACTTTTCCCTCCTCTACCAGAACGTTCGTGGTCTTCGAAGTAAGCTGGCCACGCTCTATACTAAAAGTGTCTCCTGTGATTACGATATTATTGCATTTAGCGAGACCTGGCTCAGCCCTGATATTTGCAATAGTGAAATTCTCACTGATAGCTTCACAATTTATAGAAAGGATCGCCTTGGCCGTCGTGGTGGGGGTGTATTAATCGCTGTAAAATCTGACTGGCCCTCTGTCTTAATTGTTTCTAGTGTTGGAGGTGATGCTGAATTCATAGCCGTAAAGGTTTCTCTACACGCGTATCAAGTTTATGTCTCATGTTCTTATATTCCTCCTTCATCGGACTCTTCCACTTATCTGCTCCACGCGTCATATATTCAGCACGTATCTTCCCTTCTAGGTGACCGAGATCGTCTGTTGGTGCTAGGAGACTTTAATCTTCCGACTATATCTTGGACCTTTTCTGATGATCCAACTATTCTATACCCTTTGGAAAATAACGAATTCGTGGACTGATCTATCGCTTAGTCAGATAAACTCCGTCCCAAATTGTAAGAACAAAGTTCTGGATCTTGTTTTTACATCGGATCCATCTTGCTCAACAGTCCGTAAAACGGTTCCACTATCAGTTCCCGAAGACTTGTATCATCCTACTCTACTACTTGATATGGAAGTGCCTAGCCGCGCCATTGCTTTCGAGTCGTCCCCCTCTCCCCTCAGTGGAGAACGCACCTGACAACAAATCATCTACATAGAAGTCGTTGGCCAACGATTTAGACCCGACAGGAGACGACTCAGCATGTAGATCGCTTAGATACTTTAAGCATCGGACTGCCAAAAACGGAGCTGACGCTGTACCATATGTCACGGTATTCAATCGGAACACTGTAAGAAGTTGATTTGGTGATTCTCTCCACACAATTAGATGAAATTTGCGATCAGCTTTATCTATTTCAACCTGGCGATACATTTTCTTAATGTCCGCCGTTAACGCATACGGACGTAGCCTGAACCGCAACAGTGTAGCGTATGGAGTGGATTGAATGGGTTGAATGAATTAAAATGTCATTCAGAGACATTTGCGAGGATGTCTTGCTGGATGCATCAAATACAACTCGAAGTGCTGTGGAAGTGCTTTGCGGTCTTAACACGCATTGATAAGGTATAAAATAGTGAGTTTCTCTCGGAACTGTGTCGTTTATGGCAGTCATGTGGCCTAATGAGATATACTCTTTTATAAAAGCAATAAACATTGCATGAACCTTAGAATCCTTTGCCAATCTTCGCTCAAGTGCAAGAAATCCTCGCTTAGCGGTTTTATAAGATGACCCGAGGCAAATTGGACTGGACTTAAATGGCAATGACACTCTAAGACGTCCCGAGGGCAATCGTGTAACGGATTCGTTAAATGATTTCTCACAAAGCACTTGTTCTGGGGTATAAAGCTGCGATTTTGTCACGTTTGGAACTTCCTCCAACTCCCAGAATTTTTTGAGAATTGCATCGTATGGAGTCAAATCCTCTAAAAAGTCATATGTGAAGATGCACGCTGTTCCGATGTCCCCGCAGCCTGTCAGCGACCTGAAACAATCCACCCCAATGTAGTGGACTGTAAAGTAGGTGAATATTGTGAACCTTTTATTCGACCTGTCTCCAATAGGTCATAAAAAACATCTGCTCCAAGCAAAATGTCTATGCATTGTGGTTTATAAAACAATGGATCAGCAAGCTCCATGTTTTCAGGGATAGACACCTCAACTACCACCTTTTCTGGCTGGTACGAAGAGATAGTCTTTAGAACGCCAAAATCTGCCTTCATTACAAAGGAACTGACTCGTGATGCAATAGTTGTCTGTACTGCATGCCGAACTTGTGACTTGCAGTTTCCAATTCCCAACAAATTAATATTCTTTCGCTCCCTTGACAACTGCAATCGGCTTACTAATTCCTCAGTCATAAAGTTAACCTGTGATCCAGAGTCCAATAACGCTCTTGCCATGAACCAGAATTGTTCATTACACGTACAATATTATTTGATCTGAGTTCTCTTTTGCCGCATGATTAACGGACGAAGTATGTTCTGGAACAACGACTGTGCTGATGCAATATGACTGGAAGCTAAAACCTGGGTTGCGTTTCATATCTATGTAGCAAAAAATTATGCGGCTTGGAATAGACTCTGCAGACACTAGCCTTGCAAGTTGAAACAGAATGACCCTTTCGTAATCAATTTATACACAAGGGACAACTTTTCACGAATTTAGAGCGCTGTTGACAAGATTGTGCCTCAAACTAACTACAAGCTTGTATAAAATGATCGCTGGCCTTAAAAAAATGGCATTTCTCAACAGGCTTTGTTAGGCCGGGTTTACATTGGGGCACAGCGCGGCACGTTTCAGTGTCACAATGGCACAGCGCAATGTGAACGGCAAATGGCTTGTCACAGAAATCGTGTGTCACAGGAATGAGTACTTTTTAATGTGAACACCGGTACTCATTTGGCGTCACAGTGTTTCTGTGCCGGAGGGTGGCACGTTTGTGCCAAGAATTAATTGAACAGCTGATTGCAATGAGTTAGCTCAAAACTAGCTCATTAGAACTATTTTTCCTGTGACAAGCATATCGATCCTTTTTAAGGCACACTGTGGCCATCTTGTTTTGTTTTTTTGCGAATTAAAAATATTTATTAAGGTGAATATGCGTCATTTATTGATGATAATTATGTTAAATTAAATTTTTTATCTGCAAGAAATGAATGCGCGAAAGGGCTAGTGGCCCGAGCTGTTGTGGCGTTGTGGGTGCAGGACGAAGATACGAAGATGACAATGATGATGAACCCAAGCCAAAGCGCTCTTGCTGAATCGACAAAATTAATTTGACTCGAAGGGAAGAAGGCATGTTTGCCAAGTTCAACAGAGAGGGTTGCGAAGTATTCCTCACAAATTTAAAAATAAAAATAATTAAAAAATGCGCACATACATGGATGCAGCCACTTTTGATCAGCTCGTATGCTGGGTAACGCCACTTATCAGAAAGCAGACAACGTATTGCGCTATTCGGCTTCAGGACCCAGGGTTGGCATCCCTCTCATACGAGTTTAGAATGTCAAAGGAAACAATAAGTGGAACTAAAAGAAATTACATATGTTTATTTATTTGATACGTGTAATTTTTCCATTGCATTGGTGCTTTAGATAAAGAGCACCTTCTTATCCAAGAACCACAAGTCTGTTGTCTGCAAAAATGTGAATAAAAATACAATTTCATGACGGGTAGCTTTTTGTATTGAATTGTACACTCACTCGATGTGTGTTTCGCAAACTGTTCCATTTGTCAACAACGTGTTTCTAGGTGACGGCAAGCTGATCGGCAATGCTGCTCCAGCCAGACTCCTTGGCATCACGATGATTATAATTGGCATCCACGGATGCAATAAGGGATCGAATCGGCATTCCACTGCATGGCCAGACGGCGATCGCGATTAATAGTTTTTGACTTCTCAATTCTTTTTTTTTAATTGTTGCCGGTGTTGTTTACTTTATTTATGCAGATCTGGCTCACAGCTCACAAACAGTTCAATGTTCACTCTTGTGAGCCAGGTGGCGCTCTGTGACAACGACAAGAAGCGTTCACATCAAAAGTACTCATTTGGATAGTCACAGCGCTGTGACGTGCAAGTTCTGTGACGCCAATGTAAACACTTTGGACTTCTGAGTACTTTGGTCACAGTGCGTCACAGACAACACGGTCACAGCGTGCCCCAATGTAAACCCGGCCTTACTGATAAAACAGTCTTGTTGCTTTTGGCAGAAGCTCGATCGACTCGTGGCTTCACTTTTGCAGATTTTTCGCAGTGAGCAGACGCAAATTTCGTGACACCCAAAATTATATTAAATAAAAATTGCTAAATTTCAAGAGTACAGTCCGTTCAAGTGTTAATTATTCCGACTAGAATATAGTCAATCGTGCACTTCCTGAGCCCTATTATCACAACCCCACATTAACGGAGGATCAAGAAGGTGATATTCTTTGTGTGCTAAAATTGTGTTGTAGTTTTACATGCATATGTAATTTCCAAATTTAGCTGGCTGCATCTGCCCAGTGCCACTCCGACGCATACGTCTTGATTGACCGCGTGGGGGCCGGCGTACACTTTTGATTGTACAGTGGGCAAAGCATTTCTTGTAGCTGTCGAGCCTTAACCCACTCAAGGACCAGCGGCCTCGGAAGCCACCTGAAAACTCACAGTCAGACCTACTTTCTGCGTGTGAAGAAGAATCGTTCAAGGTAGTTGGCCGTGTCCCGGGTTGGCATTTCATCAGTGTTCGATGACGGAGAAGAAGTTTAAGCGTCCTCATCTCAGCGAGATTTAACCTACAATTTTAACCTCCGCACCTTGCGATCGGAGATTTTGCGAATTGAGCTATTCCCGTCGAGTATACTGGCCGAACTCGGGGCCCGGTGCTAGTCATCCTGCTTCGAGGGAATCGACATTGCCTTTCTCATTGACGTGCAGAAAAGTTTCCCAACCATGTGTTAGACATACATACGACTCTTTTGTGAAGCATAGGAAATCGTGGGCAAAGAGGACCTCAATACACGTGTGCTGTGACACATGAGGCCCAATGTTAGGCTTATATAGTTCTTATTGGAGAATAGTTTTCTTTTTTAATATTTTTGTCTTTGCCAAGTAAACTATCGAGAATGAACTAAAATTGGAAACCTTAATTGCATATTTAATCGTTGATAGCCAAGTATGTATGTATAGTATAGGTCATATTTTTAAATCGATTTTAGCAGCTCAACGCTTTTTTCCTTGAGCTCAAAGACGGCAATATATGGTGAGTCCAAAACACGTAGTTTGATTCTGTAGCTATACAAACATACCTCACATTCCTTGATTTCTTAATATGAAGTGATGTGCAATTTAATTTGAATCCTTTTACATTCATCCTCGATCGAATACCCTTGCTATTCCCAAATATTATGAACCAATCTATATAAATTACATTTTTTTTGTCACATATACATATCTCTATCTTTATCCACTTAAAATTACCCGTTGAAATATCCTCGTACTGAAATACCGAGTTGAATTTATGTTACTTTTAGATTAGGATTTGTAGGCTAACTCAATATGAAAAATCAACAACTTCTTTTGAAATAAATCATGAATACTTTAACTTTAAAAATGAAATGCCATGGTCGGGTGGGTACAGACTAGGGTACAAATACCATCTCAGATACCCTAGATGCTGACAGATTAATGCAAGAGTGTCCCTTTCCTTTTGTTTATAGATACGATATAGAACTAGAGTAGTTGCCTTGATACTTTTAGACTTTGTGTGTAAAGTGCACTTAAGCATTGTGCTGGTGTGCCGTATGGCAGGAGGAGGTAACACCCAACCCCTTTCCGACGAGCTAAGTTAGAGCATAGCTAGAAGTGCACGCCCTCCGACTCTTGTCCATACAACGACATATAGATACTCTATCTATTCTTTTCCATCTTTTTGTGCGCTCTGCAAGTAAATACTCTTTCGGTTGTGTAATTGGGAGACTCTAGTAGGGATTTTGCGAAGACAAATATTCACGCGTACCATACATACATTCACGCTTTAACGGCCGCACACTACAAAATGTTCCTCCGAATTTTGGCAATTTGATCTTCGACAAATACCTGGTTTGAGACAGTGACATATTCATGGTAGAGTTCGCACTCATTTGCTGTGGAGGTGTGGGCTGGCTCACCATTGACAACAACAGCCCTTCAGTCGGTTCCCACGGCAATCGGGTCTCAGTCCCGGAACCGACGCAGTGCCCTCAACACTGCCCAAGGATTGCCAACCCCGGCTCACGGGAATCCAAGTATGTACACAAACTCTTTCTGCTTACCCTCCCTATCCTATGCTTTTTCACTAACTGAGCAGGTAACTCCGGCCTGCCTGCTCAGACTTCTAATACTTCGCGTCGGTGATGTTGAAACTAATCCTAGGCCAAAAGTCTATTTGTGCTCGGTGTGTGCAGGGAGGATCACGCGAGGAGTGTGCTCGGTTCTCTGCAACGCATGCAGAGAATGGTGCCACTTACGCTGCTCCGGACTAGCCAGCCCTAAAGAGCACCACAATAAATTTTCTTGCCCCACCTGTACACATGCCGCAGCAGGCAAAGCACAGTCCCCCTCCACACCACCCACAACAGCACCAATGGTCGCAAATGCCACACCTTCCACAACCCCTGCTTCCCCCATACAACAGGTAGCACTACCCTACAGCACGACACGGTCACCTACTGCAAACCATGCAACACCTGACAGTTCACCAAGCGAATTCAAGATCCTTCAGTGGAACTGCAATGGCATTAGTAGGAAGACGCAAGAAATTTGCGATTTCATGGAACGGAAGGGCATAATCATAGCAGCCATTCAGGAGACCAAACTCACCAGTAAAAGCTCCCTGACTTCGGCCGCAAACTTCACCCTGATCAGGCAGGATCGGGATAGAAACAAAGGCGGAGGACTGGCCTTCATCATACACAACTCCATAACCTACAGACCACTCCAACTTCCCAATAATGACGATCACATAGAAACACTAGGTATCGCCATCAAAAGTGGAACTGTAGAGATAGACTTAGTCAACGTTTACTTTCCCCCTATAGCCGCCTGCCGCCCAGGTTTCCGCCCAGACATCCGGAATCTGCTCGTAGGTGAACACAGACTCATCCTAGGAGACTTCAATGCCCATAGCGATGCCTGGTTTTCTGCGCTAGGATGCGATACCAGGGGAGAAAGCATTGAGGAACAAATCGAGGCAACCGACTTCTGTCCCATAAACGAGGACCACCCCACTCGTATTACAGCATCATGTCGCAGCTCTCCTGACTTCACCATTGCAAGCTCAGCCATGATCGCAAACACCACCTGGCATGCTGACGTTGCCCTGGGCTCGGACCACATCCCAATCACGATAAAAGTCACAAAGGATGCTAATTTTATCACATCAGAGAATCGCACCTTTGTGAACTTTGGTAAATCAGACTGGGAAATGTTCGAGACCAGCACGGAAGTTTGCTCTCCTATCACCCCCAAAAAAGGGGAGCGCAGGTTTAGGGACATAATCCGGAAAGCTGCTAAACGCTGCATCCCAGCTGGAAGAATACCACAATTACACCCACTCTTTCCCACAGAAGCCCTCAGCCGCGCAGAGAGAAGGGACACACTAAGAAAGACGGACGCAGCAAACCCAGAAATAAAGCCCTCACCGTGGAGATTGACAAAATTGTAAATGCCCACAGAAAAAGCAAATGGCTCCAGAAACTGGAAGAACTGGATAACGGCTCAAAGAAGATATGGAGCACAATAAAACAGCTCACAAATTGTTTAAAATGTTAAACACAAGAGAAAGTAAAACAAACTAAAAATGTATGTACACAAATTGTAACCACATGCTGCAATAAAGATAATCTTAAAAACTCACCCTCAAAATTACAATAGCAGATGCTGAGCTAAATGTTTAGCTTTGCTCCTATTAGCTGTTAAAAATAGATTCCTAAGAAACAACCCCATACAAAGACTGATCTTAGGTAAAAATAAGACCAATGTTAATATAAGCTAGAATTTGTAAGAAATATATTCAGTTCGTAACAAAACCTTCTTGCGTACTCATTTAATGTGGACGGCTCGGCAACGAGAATTGGTCGCGGTCGTAACATTTGGTCCTTCGACGAACTCTTGTGTTTTCCCCCAAGTGGTAAGAGACACAGAGTTGAACCAGCACCCTAAAGTTTCTGTATGCTTAAAAACTACAGCTACGGGTCGCTAAAAATAAATTACTCTTGTTTTCCCCCAAGTGGTAAGAGACAGAGTATAAAACTTAAAAACACAAAAAGAAAGTTACTTTTTTATGTTTTAACAAAAAAAAAAATTATTAAAAAGTGTGGTGTGTCCGAGACCGGAACATCGGGACGAAAATAAAATTAAAAGGTGGGGCGTGTCCGAGACCAAAACATCGGAAAGTAAAAAACATAAAGTGTGCAACTATCAGTAAAAGACGGATAGTAAGCTGATTAATCGCTAAGTGAGCGGTTAAGAAGGAGCAGCACGAAGCAGCTTTGAAGAGGCTGCAAAACCTTTGAAGAGGCTGCAAAACCAGTGAAGCGGCAGCCTGAATCAGCAGAGGAGCAAAAAAGGCAGCCTGCATCAGCAGAGGAGCAGAAAAGGCAGCCTGAATCAGCAGAGGAGCAGAAACAGCAACCTGCATCAGCAGAGGAGCAGAAAAGGCAGCCTGAATCAGCATAGGAACAGAAACGGCAACCTAAATCAGCAGAGGAGCAGAAAAGGCAGCCTAAAACAGCAGAAAAGCGGAAACGACATCCAGAAGCGGCATCCAAGGAATCAAAAACTGATAAGTTAACTATAAATTTAAAATAAATTAAGATGTTGTCAGAAAAAACAATAGTACTCCTTAAGCAGCAGTCCGAGATTGTGAATAGGATTTGGACTTTGAGTAAGGTTGAAGCCAGTCAGATTACTAGGGACTTTCAGTTAGATTTAGATGACCTAAGCAAAAGTTTTATTGCAAATCATGGGTCACTGATGAAAATTGGTGTAGTAGATCATGACTATTTTAACAATAAACAGTATGACCAGACAATGCAGATAGTTGCAGATTTGAGAAGAAAAATAGAGAAATTACAGACAAAGCCAATTGACTGGGAGAAGCTGCTAGATGAAAATACAGGCAAAGATAAAAAAGATGCAGGGAAAACTAATGCTAGCAATGATAGTGTTGCTAAAATAGACGAGTTCAACCCAGGGTTTGCCGGAAAAGACGACGTCGAAATATTAAGTGAAAATCTGGAAATAACAAAGTCAGATATTTCGAAAGACGATAGAAACATGTTTTTATTTAGAAGAAGAAAATTAGTACATCATTGGAATGAAGTTACTAAGGATTTGACAGGACTAACAAAGAAATATGGAAAATATATTGATCAGTTAAAATTTGATGTTGATGAATTAATAAAAATATTAGATATGAGGATGAAAGAATTTGAAATAAGTCAGGGCTCGACGAGCTCAGAAACTGCAAAACTGGATGAACTTCCCATGTTGCCAAAAATAGTAGTACCAAACTTTTTTGGTGACTCAAAAGAATGGGATGTCTTTTCAAAAATATTTAACGAGGTTATCGGCTCTAGGAAGGATGTAAGCACATCAAATAAATTCAATTACTTAAAATCCGCACTGAGAGGCGAAGCAAGGAGCATGGTGGCTCATTTGTTGACGGGTTCCGAAGAGAACTATGAGGCCGTTTTGGCGCTGTTAGCCAGACGGTATGAAAATAAGGGAAAAATATTTTCCGAACAGCTGAATCGCTTATTAGATTTACCAGATCTAAATATCGATTCAGCTAAACAAATCAAATGTTTTATAGATTCAATAAATGAAGCCACTCACATGGTGAAAGTAAAAGCAGACATTTCAGAAGAAGTTGATGTCATATTTGCTCACATGGTTTTGAGAAAATTTAATAAAGAAGCTCTTCAAGCATATGAAAACCATGTACGAAAATCAAAAGAGGTACAAATATTGTCGGACATAATGGAATATTTGGAGCAACGGTTAAGTTCTCTTTGTTCTATACAAGATGAGGAGAAAAAACCAATTAAAAAACGTAATAATTTTATACAAAAAGAAAATTGTCCAATATGCAAGGGTGCAGGACATAATATTTTTCAATGTATGAAGTTTAGAGGAATGAGTCCGGTGGAAAGATCGGACATGGCAAAAAAGGTACAAGTATGTCTCAGGTGCCTGAAACATTCTAGTACCAAAAGGTGCATGAGCGAAATTCTATGTGCGCAATGCAACAAACCCCATCACACAATGCTTCATTTCGAGAGAAGAGAGAAAGTGAACACATGTGTCACAAAAGAACAAGCACTATTAGCCACAGCTATTATCAAGGTAAAATCAGTAAATGGAAGTTATGAACATTTAAGGGCATTAATTGATAATGGGTCCCAATGCACCATAATATCAGAGGAGGCAGCACAGATCCTAAAACTTCCTAGAATAAGAGCTCATACAGAAATCAGTGGGGTATCGTCCACAGAATCTAGTATGTCAAAACACAAAGTAAAATTGTCCATTAAGGGCCGAGACTACACGAAAAAACCATTTAAAGTTGAAGCCATTGTTCTACAAAAATTGATGAAAGCCTTACCAGGTAAAGCAATGAATGTGGACAAATCAAAATGGGACAGCTACGTTTTAGCTGACCCCGAGTTCAATAAGCCGAGTAGAATAGATGTAATAATAGGAGCAGATTTGTATACTCACATCTTAAAAAATGGAGTTGTTAAAATCGATGGGCTACTTGGTCAAAATACGGACTTTGGCTAGATTGTATCCGGATGCACAAAGTCAAAGGGTGAAAAATTGATAGTCGCAACAACTATCGAACTAAAAGATTTAGAACGCTTTTGGGAAGTAGAAGAGGAGGATAAAGAAGACGAAGAAGCGGAAATCTGCGAGAAAAATTTTATTGACACGACAAAAAAGACAGCAACTGGAAGATATGTTGTATCTATCTTTTTTAAAAAAAGACATTGAGTTGGGGGAATCCAAAGCACAAGCAACAGCACGGTTCTTAAAGGTAGAAGAAAAAATGGAAGAAGTAAAACTGGGCAATGTTGAGAGTAATCCATCACTACAAAAATGGGATTCTGAAAAGCAGTTATTTCCCCCGGCAGAACCTCACGTTGGAGGTGTTTGTGAGACTAAGAAGACGGTAGGTGAAAATAAAGATGATGAGAATAAAAACACTGCCGTAGATCAAACTGGGTTAAATGTTCAACAGTGTAAGTCAAATGAGGACGATGTGGATGACAAAGATGTGAAACCAGGACATTTTATTGATAAACCAGCAATGAAGGGGACATTTGGGTTCAAAGAGAGAGAACGTGAAGTGCGCAAAATGCAGCAAGCACATAAATGGAAAATAGATATTCAGAAAATAGAAGAAAGAGGTCAGACAGTCATGCAAATAGATACAGATTGTCACCCACCGGAATTGGGAAAAATTTAAAAAGTCCATAAAAGAAAGGACAAACAAGAAATTGTTGTAAAGGCAAAGAAAGAAAAACCTACTCATAAAATATGTCTAATTTCTGGCAATGACTTAAGGGAAGACAATATGAAAATAACAGGAACACTGTTTAAAACACTGAGAAAAAATTATATGTAATTTTTAGCAACATTTACTTAATATTATTAAATAATTTTAAAGTCTATAAAATTATAATTTGAGTAAATACAGTAAAATTCTTTCCATCGATATCAACTTGAGACCTATCCGATAAACCAATCCTGAGATATCACGTTTTTAAAAAACCCTTTTTTCCATTTTTTCGTTTTGACGATTTTTGATATTGTTTATAAAATTAACAAAAAACTTTTGCGCAAATTACGTTTTGGTGGGCATGTCGAGATCTAATTTCGGATTTTTTTTTATTAAAATGAAAAATAAAAAAAATTTTTGCTGTTCGGTTTATAAAAGAATGACCCATATACCTTACACACATTTTTAATCTGAGCCTGCAAACGCTCACAATCCCCAGCATATGGAAGATGGGAAAAATTATCCCCATACCAAAACCTGGCAAACCCGCAGATCAACGTTCCTCCTACCGTCCTATCACCCTCCTATCTCCAGTAATAAAAATCTTAGAGGCCCTAGTTCTGCCAACCCTCAAAGATCACCTAATCCCGTCATCATCCCAACACGGTTTCCGAACAGGTCGGAGCACTACATCAGCACTGTGCGAAATCACGACAGCAGTCACAGCTGGATTAAACTCAGTAAGGCCCCATGAAAGGTCTATAATAGTGGCACTTGACCTCTCTAAGGCGTTTGATATGGTCAACCACAACCTGCTCCTCGATGACCTACTTCACTCAAACCTCCCAAACCGAGTTAAAAGATGGCTGTCCATCTACCTTGCGGGAAGGCAAGCACAAGTAGAGTTCAGAGGAGCAAAGTCAAAAACCAGAAAAATAAAGCTAGGAGTACCACAAGGAGGAGTCATATCCCCTATACTGTTTAACTTTTACGTGTCAAGGATCCCACCTCCACCAACAGACGTCAAACTAATAACCTACGCAGATGACTGCTCTATTATCTCTACAGGGAGAAACATACCAGAGATAGAACAAAGGCTAAACTCATACCTTCCCATAATAGCAGACTTTTTCAGCAACAGGAAACTTAGCCTCGCTGCCCCAAAGTCATCGACCACAATCATCACCACGTGTACCAAGGAGGTCACGATGTCCCTGGACATCCACATTAAAGGCCAACCCGTACCCACAGTCAAATATCCTAAGATATTAGGCGTAACTTTTGACCCCCTTTTGACTTTTTCGAAACACTCGGAAGACGTCATTAGAAAGGTGCGCAGTCGAAATAAAGTCCTCAAAGCCATCTCAGGAAGCACCTGGGGCAAGGACAAGGAGACGATAACTACCACCTACAAAGCGATAGGCCGATCAATGGTAAACTACGCTGCCCCCATCTGGTCACCCACCATCAGTGACACACAGTGGAGAAACATCCAACTGGCCCAAAACGCGGCGCTAAGAGTGGCAACAGGGTGCCACGTGATGACACTCCCGGACCACCTCCACCAGGAGACGGAGATTTTACCAGTCAGAGAACATAACAAGCTCCTGACCCAACAATACCTGATAGGATGCCAACTAAATACCCACCCCAATCACAATATCACAGCGGAGAGGATGTCACGAAGGAAAGTACCGGTACGAAATGACCTCAGAGTGGAGATGCCAAACATCCTACCACTCCTGGGGACAGGAACGATCACGGCAGAATCCTGTGCGTCCGCAAAAAAGGAAGCCCACACCAATATGGTTGTCCGAACCATTGCGGCATTCCAAGACAATATCGTCTTGGGAGGCAGACCACCCCCCATAAACCCAGCCGAAGAGACCCTACCAAGACATCATAGGACAACTCTGGCCCAACTCCGCTCCGGAAAAAGTAGTTACCTCAATAATTACCTTGCCCGGATCAACCCAGAAGTGGTTGATAAATGTCCAAAATGCGGACTCACACCACACGACTCAAATCACCTTTTCAACTGCCCCCTAGCACTCACTGATCTCACACCACTAGATCTCTGGACCCATCCAATCGAGACAGCTTCCTTTCTCGCTTTGGACACCGATTAGTTTCAACAAACCACTTTAACTTTACCCTACCCTTTCCTTTATTTTTTCTTCTATGTACATATGGATCAACCCGGCCAGCCGTTACAACAACAACAACAACCCTTTAGTGGAAATGCACAGAGTTTCCAACTCTGCCCGCGATACAAGATCAGGACCAATTTGATCTAATTCATCTTGAACCTGAAGCGCAGAATCAATATATTTTTCTAAAATTTCTATACGGCATTTTAATTCAGACTGATTTATCGGCTTTCCTGGCTTCTTCATATTCTTCATGGTCTCCTTTATCCGCTTGATGTCTTTGGAAACATTGTTATGCTTCGCCAATAACCCAGTTAGGATTAGTGACTCGTTGGTTGCCGCATCATCTTTCTCGTCTTTATAATTTCCCGTTGCAAAACTAATTGGGTGCTTTTTCCTACAGGCCAAGTACTTAAGATTTGCTCTAATGCTCAACAATAAATTTTTAATTTTCCAATGACTAAATATATTCGACTCTGAGATGAGACTTTTCACTAAAACTCCCATTAAATGGGAATACTCTTTGTGAGAATCAAACCACACCGCACGAATTATATTAAGAATCGAATTTTTATGATAAGCAATTTTATTTCTTACCCAAGCTCAACACACACTCTACAAACCACACTTCAATCCATTTGGTTCAATCCAATGTCGATCCACTTCAATTTCAGTTCAACCGTCGAATTGCAACCAGCTCCAAGCGATCAATTCCAACAGAGTCAATGCGAATAATTCTGACGCACTTGAAAAAAAATTTTATATATCCTCTGGGAACTCGTCTTTTTTCTGCATAAGCCGAAATCTCACTGACTTAAGAGTTTTTTTCGCTTTTCTCTCTCTCGTTTGGTCAACGTTCGCCAAGCGTTCGGAGCTGACTTCGTTTTTCTACTTCGTGCTTATCCCACGACTAAGAGAGACTGACCGACTTTTAGCCTTACGAATACCTGAGAAAAGAACTTGTGAGTTTTTCATGATGATAAATGCCCTAATGTTGAAATTTCATGCCACCAAATGTACTTATTTTGGGAAGCACATGCTGCAAAGTCCGACTGGGCGGTTGATGCTGTATGTGTGTGTGTGTGTTGCGTCCCTTCAGTTCCAGAATTCACCCTCTAGTAACCGACCACCAACGCAGCGTCAACGAATCTTCAATGGCTTCGCGCATGCCATCGACGCTCGCTCGACTACCCTTGCACTGAGCCATTGTTTACCTTTAACATTGTCATGTCCTAGGAGGTAGTGCACGGCTTTCCGCATAGACGATTCGTCGACGTAAAACGGGTCAAAAGAGCGCCAAAAGAGAACTTTTGACGATTCGTTAACGAAATGTCGTCAATGGGGTGCCAACGGACGAATCAACTATGAGGTGTTGACGGAATAGGGTATTTATAAATGGGTTAATAAATTTTATATAAACAAAAAAAAGTTATAGATTGTTTTAGTTTTCATTACGTTGATTTTATTTCAAGCTGGAAAAAAGACAATTGAATTCAATATCATTTTATTTTATTCTGCACAATAAAACTTAAGCTGAAAAATTAAAAACAATAGGCAAAAAAATATAACTAAAAAAGTATACAAATACAAGACTAATTAATTTTGTTCTTCAGAACGCGGTAATTTCAGCGTTTAGTTGCTTTTCTGGGGAGTCCACCAAGGAATAAATAGTAAGTAGTAGTAAATAGTAGAAAGTAAAAATTTAATTAATTGATATATTATACTCATAATTTTGAACTTCAATATGAATTTGTTATGGCCTTACCTTCTTTCAAATCTGTATATTTGTTGTTACACTGTGGAAACGATTTATTTATTTAATATTGTTAAATAACAATTATGAATTTTTTGACACTGCCTCAACTTGCCTCTGTGTCGCACAAGTTGAACTGATTTTGCCGGCTGTACAAAAACAAAAGGAGTATGCAAACGTACGAAGGAACTATAAAGCGGAACTAGCGAGATCAGACTATTGCAGCGTGCTTTTTCGTTTCGCACACTCTCGCTCTCTCACTTACAAAATTGAGAGCGTAAGTGACTCTTGCTCTTGGTGCTGCTGCTCTCCGTTGACGCTGTCTGCATCCATTTGGCATAGACGGAGGGTCAGTCGCCTAGTCAACAACGCAGCGTCAATGGATTTGTCGCAATTAACCCCGACAGAACTGAAGGGCACTGCTCGTCAAATTCACCAGTTTTTCACTGATCTGCGTCAACGTCGACGTCGGCAGTGCTAAATTATGTGTATATTTGTTGTTGGAATTTTGCCTAGAACTTCGAAAAACAAAAGTCAGCGTGCGCTGCTTTGGCGGCGACGTCGGCAGAGCTCAATTCTGTGTATATTTGTTGTTGCAATTTTACCTAAAACAAGTAAGACCATTGCAGTCGAGTTAGCTCGACTTCAAAATACCCTGTACAATTGACAAACACACACATACACAAACAAACACACACGCACACATACAAACAAACGCGCCCTCACACACGCGGGCGCAAGCAGCAAACGTAATGCGTAATTAGCAAAGCGTGGGGGAGGGGGGTGCAAAAATTGTTTCGTTAATAACTTCTGTGTTTTTGCTCAGATTTCAATGTGCTTTTCAGAATAGATAGATTATAGGCCTAAGATAATATATATTAAGCGACGATGTTGTAACTTTAAAATTGTGGCTCTGACAGTTTTTTGCGGTTTAAGGGGGGAGGGGGGGAAATTTTGCAAATCTGAAACAAACTTGATCTGCGTACGGCCTATACCTATGTACATGCAAAAATTTGTATCTCTATCTCTTATAGTCTCGGAGATCTACGCGTTCATACAGACAGACGGACAGACGGACGGACGGACAGACGGACATGGCTAAATCGACTCGGCTGTTGATGCTGATCAAGAATATATATGGGTGATTCCATGAAAAATCGCCCACTGGGATTTATTTTGGATCGAAATAATTTTTTTCGTATTCCCTGTGGTAAAATAGTATATACGTATTTTCAGCATTTTGGCGAAATATACTTAATTCGCGGGTAAAGTCGATTTGAAAATTTACACATTTAAAAAATTTAATTATTTTGAATTGCTTGATATCCAAAGCCATTGGTAATAAAAATATTTAAAAAATATGAAAATTAACATCTGAATCCAAACTTTCAAATAACTAACACTTAAAAATTTTAACATTTTTCTTTGGTCTTCAAATCGCGAAAATAAGTAAACAAAAATTAATTGCCGCGAAAGGGATTTTTTTTTTGTCTTTATTTTTTTCTCAAAATTTGGTCTTGTATCCAGTAATTTACTGTATTAAGCTGTAAATGGGCAATCCAATAGTTCCAGAGTTATGGCCATTTTTCATTAATTTAAATTAATTTTCTGTAACAATATCAGATTTAGTATGTTTAATTTTAAGAGGGCAATATTTTTGTGGTCGAATATAGTGAAGTCTATCATCATAAAAATTATTTTAACAGATCGGCGGAGTGTCATTTCCATGCAACGGCCCACGGTAAAGGACCTTGCAATGGAGCTGGATAAACACTAAAAAGAATGGCTGGAAGGGCAAGCCTTCAAATGATTACCGATAAACAGATTACCTCTGCCCTGGAACTCTATGAATGGGTCAACGAATTTTTACCAAACATCACAGTAAGATAGAGAAACACAAATCACTAAACTAGGGCCACAGAATTATTAAAATTTCGATTTTCGAAATGCAAAACTATACAAGGGACACTCTATTCAACCACAAAATAACTATCTTCTTAAAACCAAAACATTTTCACATTCCGAAACATCTAATACTGTTAGTTCCTAAAAAAAGTGAATTTAAATAAATGAAAAATGGCCATAACTCTGGAACTATTGGATTTCCCATTTACAGCTTAATACAGTAAATTACTGGATACAAGACCAAATTTTGAGAAAAAAATAAAGACAAAAAAATCCCCTTTCGCGGCAATTAATTTTTGTTTACTTATTTTCGCGATTTGAAGACCAAAGAAAAAAATGTTAAAATTTTTAAGTGTTAGTTATTTGAAAGTTTGGATTCAGATGTTAATTTTCATATTTTTTAAATATTTTTATTACCAATGGCTTTGGATATCAAGCAATACAAAATAATTAAATTTTTAAATGTGTAAATTTCAAATCGACTTTACCCGCGAATTAAGTATATTTCGCCAAAATGCTGAAAATACGTATATACTATTTTACCACAGGGAATACGAAAAAATTATTTCGAAAAAACAGTGGGCGATTTTTCATGGAATCACCCATATACTTTATAGGGTCGGAAATGTTTCCTTCTCCCTGTTACATACATTTGCACAACTTCATGATCCCCTTTTACCCATTTTCAATGGGTACAGGGTATAAAAAGGAGTGATCATCTCTCTACTCGCACAGGCCAAAAATAAGAACAAACGAAGAAGTTTGCATACCCTTTAAGTATGAGCAAGCAATTGAACTATATTTTATGTATAAATTTTGCAATGTAAAAATAAGGGGCTGGGACAGATCGTTAGTGGAATAGCCTTATGATACACTATTATAATGATTATCCCTCAAGCAATAATTTATTTATGGATCTTGAAGAAATGTACACATAAGCTTTTAAAAGTCGTATATGCCTTTCCATACCCTGAGTAAGCAAATGTGCAAAAGCGAGAAGTATAAATGCGCCGTTGCTTCTGCCCTTTGCGTTTGCGTGCCCGTCGTCAAATGCGTTGAAATAATTAAGACGCACTTGTGTCTTTACCGGCATCGCGCGACGTTTAACGTGGCAAATAATAGTGTTTATTTTTTTTTTTTTTTGTGGCCGTAATTATCTTATGTGCATTAATTGTCAGCAGTCAAGTTGTGATGTGGATTGCTTCTTTTATGTATTTTTTTTCATTCAATTCTGTTATAAGTTTTCTGTATTTATTAGTTAAGTGTTTATATGTTTATTATTTAATATGTTTATAATAAAATGAGTGAATATAACAAATAAAAACGAGAGCGTAAGTTAAAGTCGGCTCTAACCGACTTCGATATACCCGTTACTCATGAAAAAACATGTTTAACAGTGTTCCTACGTTCCTTAGGGTGACCATCCGAAAAGTATGCAACATTTTTTTATGGTGGGAGGGGGGGTAGCGGAGGGGCTTGTATCACTTTTTTGCTCATAACTTGAGAACCGTTCGTCCGATCTTGATCATTTCTTCGGCAAATCGATTCATTTTACCTATCATTAGAAGGTACGAATCGTCTATCTTCAATACTGTAGGAGATATAACGTTTTTTTTAATTGCGGGGGCGGGAGGGGGCGTGACCAAAATTTGAAATAAACTTGATCTGCGTGCAGATAAAAGAAGCATTTGTCCCATACATGTCAAACCTCTATCTCTTACCATATCTGAGATCTAGGTGTTCATACGGACGGACGGACGGACAGACGGACATGGCTATATCGACTCGGCTGTTGATGTTGATCAAGAATATATATACTTTATATGGTCGGAGATGATTCCTTCTGCCTGTTACATACATTTGCACGACTTTAGTATACCCTTTTTACTCTACGAGTATCGGGTATAAATATTGCATGTTTGCGAATCGGGGGAAAAGGTTTTGGTTCATTATTTTATGAAAATAATAGTTTATAATCTATCTAGTATGAATTCATCAGTTAATTTTGCAACCAATTCTTAGGTGAATCCAATTTGAATTTATAGGTGAATTCATTGATGAATTCTGTTTCAATTTCATCGATGATTCACCTATGAATTCTTTGCAGGAAACATGGGTGAACCATAAATGAATTTATTGGTGAATTCATAAATGAATTTTGCAAAGAAATCATGCGTGCATTATCGATGAATCTATAGGTAAATTCATCAGTGATTCACCAATGAGCAGTCATGCGTGACCGCCTAGGACATGCCCATGTTAAATTCACCCCTTTTTTTCATAGGAATTCATCAATGATTCATCGATGCCAGAGGCCAATTCATCGGTGAATCATTGGTGATTCATTGGTGACGAGAACTGAAGGGGTGCCGTTGTATAAGCAAACGAAAACGTTTTTATGTACAATTGATGAACAGTTATTCAAAGGCAACGCAAGATTGTATGTATGTGTATGTGTGGGAAATTAACTGTTATTTACTGGGACGGGAACAGTTATAATTGTTATTTTTTTATTTTTATTTTATTTAGGTTTGACAAAGTTCTGTCAACATTACTGGGTACAATTCAAAAAAGACAGTATATTGTTTCTTACATCTAACACAGAAGAGTGAGCAGAGAAAAGATGGTAATGCAAATTATAATTAATACACAAATTTCGGAAAGGTTCATAGTGAGCAAAATTTGTTAGGCAAGGCTGTAGGTAGATCGGAGAGAAATTTCTAGTTAGGCGCGAAGGAACCGCAAGATTTATTTGGCATAACAGAGCACAAGAGTCAATATCACCTGATAAAAGTTTGTGAATAAAAAGCACACAATGGCACGTCCGACGGTTCTTAAGAGATGGAAGATCAATTAAGAGTAATCTATGCTCGTATGGTGGAAGATGGTTGGTGGGATCCCAGTTGAGGCCGCGGAGGGCAAAAATTAAAAACTGTTTTTGAACTGATTCAAGCTGGTCTTGATATTTTTGGTAATGCGGTGACCAAACACACGACCCATATTCTAGTATTGGTCGTACCAGTGACACGAATAAATGTTTAGTCAGATACGGATCGTTAAATTCCTTGGCCCATCTTTTGATAAACCCAAGAACTCCCATAGCTTTGTTAGAGATGACAGAAATATGATTATTGAAGCTTAGTTTAGGGACAAAGCGTATGCCCAAATCGTCAACCACGTAAATGCGTTCGAGGGGTTTGTCATCAATCGTATAGTCGAAAAAATACGGCAGTGTGCGATGAAAAGTCATACATTTACACTTTTCAGCGTTTAGTGGGAGGCAATTAACCGAACACCATCTTTGCAGAGAGTTTAAGTCCAACTGAAGAAGGAGAGGAGACATCGGTTCGTTATAAGACAAGCAGAGTTTTAGGTCATCGGCATACATCAAGGAATGTGAGTGAAGCCAGACATGAGGGATGTCGTTAATGAAAAGATTAGAGTACGAAGATGGACTCAGAAAGCGTCGAATTGATACGGACACGTTGGGAACGGTCCATTAAATAAGCCTTTATCTAGTTAAGAAGACTTGGAGGAAATCCAAGTAAATACAATTTGTGAAGAAGGAGATCATGATTGACAGAGTCGAAAGCCTTGCTGAAATCTGTATAAATTACATCCGTTTGCAGTTTATTAATGAAACCCGAATTCACAATGGAAGAAAACTCTAGCAAGTTTGTAGAAACCGAACGTTTTTTCATAAAGCCGTGCTGAGACTGTGAAATAATTGAGCGACAGGAGTGCTGTATTTGAGAAGTAATAAGCATTTCAAATAGTTTAGGAATGTCGGAAAGTTTAGAGATACACCTGTAATTAGATACTGACGATTTAGATCCCTTTTTATGAATAGGAATGACATAAGATTCCTTCCATTCGTTGGGAAACTCTCCTAATTCAAGGGATAAGTTAAACAGCTTTAAAAGCGGAAAGCATAAAGAAGTAGCACAATTTTTTAAGCACACAGCTTGGTACATTGTCAGGCCCGGGAGTATATGACGTTTTAATGGAACGAATACCCGAGAGCAGACACTCTAAATCCAAAACAGGTGGATGAATGCTATTAGATGGGGAAACAGAATAAGGATACGGGTTGTAGGTACCAAAACTAGTCGATGATGTAGAGTAGCAACGCTGAAAAAATTTTGCGAATAGATTTGCGATGTCAGCATCATTATTAGCAGTCACATTATCGAGGGAAAGCGAAGGAGGAAACTGAGAAGATTTGCGTTTGGAGTTGACGAAGTTATAGAACCTTTTGGGGTCATGCTGAAAGCTTATCTTGCAGCTGAGCAAATACTTGTTATAGCATTCGGTATTATGTATCATAAACTTTGAACGAGCCACAGAATATCTAGCGTAGTCCAACAGAGAACCCGAGTTCTTGAACTTCTTGTAAAGGCGACTTTTTATATTTTTCAAATTAGACAAACTTTTAGTAAACCATGGGGAAGACCGCGGGCGGGAGGAAGTGTACTTATTATAAAAGTCCACAAATAATAGTTATTTTAAGAGTTTTATTTTAAAAGTCTTTTGGATAACAGTTATTAAGGACTTTTATTTTTTTCCTCAGAAAATAATAGTTATTAAAGACTTTTAATATATTACTCCAAAATAACTGTTATTAAAAGACTTTTAAAATAAAAATCATTTCATAACAGTTATTTTAAAGACTTATATTTAAAAGTCTCAAAATAACAGTTATCGAAAGACTTTTATTTAAAAGTCTCAAAATATCTCTTATCGAAAGACTTTTATTTAAAAGTCTCAAAATAACAGTTATCGAAAGACTTTTATTATAAAACTCAGGCAGAGACTTTTATTTAAAAATCAAACAATAAAAGTCTTTTTTTCTAAGAACTATTATATACTACTTCTACGACTACATTTGCGCAGACCGCGAGAAACTTCAGCATGAAATATCAATGAAAGTACCGTTCAATATGTTGTCTTTATGTTATACCAATTGAAGACGCATCTAAAAGAGGCGTAGACCAAAAACCGCTAAATTTGCCAAATTTTCATTTCAATATCTACTAAAGCGCTTTCGTTGGTAAATAAGAGTCGTAGATTGACAGTCCAAAATATTGCGAAATTTGCAAATTACGGGACAAAAAAACGCAAAATTTCCAAACTTCTCATTTGAGTTTAGGTTAATGATGACGCTAAGATTATTATGAAAATTTGATAGGAAGATGTTTAACAAATGGTCTAAAAACGCGAAATTTCGACAATTCTTATTTGAGTTTGTAAATGTAAAATTGGCTATACAGCTCCAAAGGGGCCAAGCCAAACCCTCAATCTCTGGGCGTGTGTGCTTTTTGAATTTTTCGCACAAGAGAAAGTGACCTACAGCTTATCGCCGAATCCGAACGGGTACGCCGGGTTCCCCGCGCTTAAATTTATTTTTTATTTATTTATTTTTCATAAATCTTATGTAGAATTTGTGGTGAAACGGATTTTTTTGATTTTCGATGTCGTTTGAAAGTTAAAGCGCTAAGAATATACGCATATCATTAGTTAGTTTATTTGGACATTTGCGCCGAAACACCTCCATTCATGGACCAAAATGGTGAAGATTGCAGCATTTTTGTCCCCTGCGAACTTCAGTGAAGACAAACTCCGGAGTTTGCGGAGTTTGTGGAGTTTGCGGAGTTTGTGGAGATTGTGGAGTTTGTGGAGTTTGTAGAGTTTGTGGAGTTTGTGGAGTTTGTGGAGTTTGGGAGTTTGTGGAGTTTGCGGAGTTTGCGGAGTTTGAGGAGTTTGCGGAGTTTGTGGAGTTTGCGGAGTTTGTGGAGTTTGCGGAGTTTGTGGAGTTTGTGGAGTTTGCGGAGTTTGCAGAGTTTGTGGAGTTTGTGGAGTTTTGCGGAGTTTGCGGAGTTTGTGGAGTTTGTGGAGTTTGCGGAGTTTGTGGAGTTTGCGGATTTTGCGGAGCTTGCGGAGTTTGCGGAGTTTGCGGAGTTTGTGGAGTTTGCGGAGTTTGCGGAGTTTGTGAAGTTTGCGGAGTTTGTGGAGTTTGCGGAGTTTGCGGAGTTTGCAGAGTTTGCGGAGTTTGCGGAGTTTGTGGAGTTTCCGAAGTTTGCGGAGTTTGTTGAGTTTGTGGAGTTTGCGGAGTTTCCGGAGTTTGTGGAGTTTGAGGAATTTGCGGAGTTTGTGGAGTTTGCGGAGTTTGTGGAGTTTGTGGAGCTTGCGGAGTTTGCGGAGTTTGTGGAGTTTGCTGAGTTTGTGGAGTTTGCGGAGTTTGTGGAGTTTGCGGAGTTTGCGGAGTTTGCGGAGTTTGTGGAGTTTGCGGAGTTTGTGGAGTTTGTGGAGTTTGTGGAGTTTGCGGAGTTTGCGGAGTTTGCGGAGTTGGTGGAGTTTGCGGAGTTTGCGGAGTTTGCGGAGTTTGTGGAGTTTGCGGAGTTTACGGAGTTTGCGGAGTTTGTGGAGTTTTCGGAGTTTGCGGAGTTTGTGGAGTTTGCGGAGTTAGCGGAGTTTGCGGAGTTTGCGGAGTGTGCGGAGTTTGTGGAGTTTGTGGAGTGTGCGGAGTTTGTGGAGTTTGCGGAGTTAGCGGAGTTTGCGGAGTTTGCGGAGTTTTTGGAGTTTGTGGAGTTTGCGGAGTTTGTGGAGTTTGCGGAGTTAGCGGAGTTTGCGGAGTTTTGCGGAGTTAGCGGAGTTTGCGGAGTGGCGGAGTTTGTGGAGTTTGTGGAGTTTGCGGAGTGTGCGGAGTTTTTGGAGTTTGCGGAGTTTGCGGAGTTTTTGGAGTTTGCGGAGTTTATGGAGTTTGTGGAGTTTGCGGAGTTTGTGGAGTTTGCGGAGTTAGCGGAGTTTGCGGAGTTTTGCGGAGTTTGCGGAGTTTGCGGAGTGTGCGGAGTTTGTGGAGTTTGTGGAGTTTGCGGAGTTTGCGGAGTTTGCGGAGTTTGCGGAGTTTGCGGAGTTTGCGGAGTTTTTGGAGTTTGCGGAGTTTGCGGAGTTTGCGGAGTTTGTGGAGTTCGTGGAGTTTGCGGAGTTTGCGGAGTTTGTGGAGTTTCTTTTTTTGCCATTTTGTTGCATAAAAAAAAGACGTGACATATTTAAAATATCCTACTTCAGTTAAAAAGAAAGTGGTTTCGAGAAAAACGAGTTTGAAAGTTCATGAAATCGTGAGTTAACTCTAATCTGCGACGCCTGGATCACACAGGACACCATCATGGCCTGATCAACGACATCGTTCACGCGTCGCTCGGATCGACGGATTCGTTCTATATTGCGTCGTTGGGTGTAAGAGTAGGCTTCATTTCCAACTGAAGATCGCAGGGGACAAAAATGCTGCAATCTTCACCATTTTGGTCCATGAATGGAGGTGTTTCGGCGCAAATGTCCAAATAAACTAACTAATGATATGCGTATATTTTTAGCGCTTTAACTTTCAAACGACATCGAAAATCAAAAAAATCCGTTTTTACCACAAATTCTACATATGTTTTATGAAAAATAAATAAAAAAAAAATAAATTTTAGCGCGGAGAACCCGGCGTACCCGTTCGGATTCCCTTTGGAGCTGTATAGCCAATTTTACATTTACAAACTCAAATAAGAATTGTCGAAATTTCGCGTTTTTAGACCATTTGTTAAACATCTTCCTATCAAATTTTTATAATAATCTTTGCGTCATCAGTAACCTAAACTCAAATGAGAAGTTTGGAAATTTTGCGTTTGATTGTCCCGTAATTTGCAAATTTCGCAATATTTTGGACTGTCAATCTACGACTCTTATTTACCAACGAAAGAGCTTTAGTAAATATTGAAATGAAAATTTGGCAAATTTAGCGGTTTTTGGTCAACGCCTCTTTTAGATGCGTCTTCAATTGGCATAACATAAAGACGACATATTGAACGGTACTTTCATTGATATTTCATGCTGAAGTTTCTCGCGGTCTGCGCAAATGTAGTCGTAGAAGTAGTATAGTTCTTAGAAAAAAAGACTTTTATTGTTTGATTTTTAAATAAAAGTCTCTGACTGAGTTTTATAATAAAAGTCTTTCGATAACTGTTATTTTGAGGCTGCAGGCAATAAGTCCCCAATGAAATAAGTCCCCAAACGATAAAATGAAATAAGGCCCCAAATTTGGGGAGTTATTTCATAATGAAATAATACCCCAATTTAAATTATGAAATAAGGCCCCACTGAAATGAAATAAGGCCCCAAAAAAAATGAAATTAGGCCCCATATTTGGGGTGTTATTTCATAATGAAATAATACCCCATTTTGAAAAATGAAATAACACCCCAATTTTTCAATTCTATTTTTTTTGTTCATTTTATTGCTTTATTCAATTTATTCAATAAAATAAAAACTATTGGAAATACCTAATTTAAAATTTTAAAATATTTTCTTATTTGGATTTTTAGTGAAACAAACTACCTATAACATTAAATAATAATGAAAATTTTTTACAAAAAAATCGCGCGATAAGAAAATTAACCGTTATTGGAATTTTTTCCATATATCAGCAAAAATAAGAGAAATGAAATAAGACCCCAAAAAATTCATATTAAAAACTGGGGTCTTATTTCCGCGAAATGAAATAAGACCGCACACCTAATTTTTGGGGCCTTATTTCATTTCTTCTTTTGGGGACTTATTTCATTTTTAAATTTTATTTAGGAAATAAAGCCCCAAAAAATGAAATAACACCCCAAATTTGAGAAAAAATCGTTGTTTTTGTTTTCCATATAAATTTTTGGGGCCTTATTTCATTTTTTTTTTGGGGCCTTATTTCATTGGGGCCTTATTTCGCAGCGCCTTATTTTGAGACTTTTAAATAAAAGTCTTTCGATAAGAGATATTTTGAGACTTTTAAATAAAAGTCTTTCGATAACTGTTATTTTGAGACTTTTAAATATAAGTCTTTAAAATAACTGTTATGAAATGATTTTTATTTTAAAAGTCTTTTAATAACAGTTATTTTGGAGTAATATATTAAAAGTCTTTAATAACTATTATTTTCTGAGGAAAAAAATAAAAGTCCTTAATAACTGTTATCCAAAAGACTTTTAAAATAAAACTCTTAAAATAACTATTATTTGTGGACTTTTATAATAAAAGCCATAACTGTTACCGTCCCTGGTTATTTTGCGTACTTGGTTACACAGTAACTGCGCAACACAAATTAAAAGGGTAACTTTACCTTGTTAGCTGGGCAATTCCTTGGCTTTGGCACAACTCCACTGGCTTACTCCTGAGATTCGTTCCAGCCCAATGCCAGATGAAGAAGCGTTGAAGTTTAGGCGACGCAAAGTCCAGACAAATCCAACAATAATCCACTCGGAAGGGGGGCCAAATGCTTCCCAATCCAAATGTCCACTTACGGGGCGCCAAAATGATCCGCCAAATCCAAAACACTGGCGATGCTTACGAGACCTCCAATGGCCTCTCAACAACTCGATCGTCTTGTAGAGTGAAAAAGTTGAACCTTGAACCCGCCTTGATGCCAGAAGAAAAAACGCACTTCTTTTCACTTTTACTTCAATATTTCAACTGACTTTAATTTGGCGACTGCAGCAGCCGCCGTTTCAATATGCATGTAAGTATGTACAAGAATAGGGAGCGATAGATATAGAATACAGCCTTACAAAGGGGGCTGACTCTATAGTTTTGAGAATTTAACAATTTATTAAAATAATGAAATTAATGAAAGAACCAAACAGAATCAATGTTAAAAATATTTCCTTTAAACTAAAACGTTATGTTTACTTCTTTAAATAAAAAAATTTTTAACCCTAATTCTAAATCTGCTCGATTGAACTTAATTTGGTGATTTTTTAGCACCGGTTTGTATTTGTTAATTAAAAAAATACATAAAATTCAGAAAAATTTATGAAATCTTTATTTTAGTCGATTTCATTCAATCGATTTCGTTTTAATTGTTGACCGCGGCTGCGCCTCAAATGGTTCATACGCTGGGTTCAATTTCGGCATACTTTTTCCCACTGGAATGTTACATTTAAATTCTTCCATATGGGCCACCGCGATCCTTAATATGGCCTGACACAACAATAAACTCAGGGCCTTGTTGATTCGACTTCGGGTGAACTTTGCGAATAAAACGCCGCCAGCTGCCAAACACACCGCCAAACAAATACACGCTCAACTCAATGATTAACAATTAGGGTGTTTTTTTTGGCGTAAATCAGCTGTTTTTGACAAGCTGTGAGTTTTTCTGTTGCTTGTGTGTGTCAAAGTTAAATTCGTATTTTTAAAGCATTGATTGTTGGTGTATAAATCAAGCTAAATAAAGAAATATGAATATACAAAAAATCTTGAGATACAACCATGATACTGTCGATGAAGTGGTAGACGACGTTATGGAGGTTCTTACAGCAGTTGCATGCTGGCGGCGAGGATCCAAGTTCTGTGTGCCCAAATGAGTCAACTGGCGAACCAATGAGCTACCATTTTTCAATGACCAATATGTCTGTGCGGCCCCATGCTTTTTGTCGAATGCATTTCGACCCCAAGTGGAACTTGAGTTACAGGGAGCACTTTTCTGTTTGGGGTAGTTTGGGGAAGCTGCATCAATAAGTGAAACTACAACAATGTTTACAGTAGGTGATGACGGCTCTTGAGGTGTAGCTACAGACAGCTATTTTGGGGAAGATGTCTCAATTGATTTGCTGGCCAGATGCAGTTAAACTGACAAAAAAAATTTAATTATTCTAGGGGTGACCGCATATTTTGAAGAGTACCCGAGTACTTTTTGTCGTTACTTTGAATGATTTTACAACACTTCAACACTTTACTCTCTTTACACTTTTACGCGGATTTTGTAAACATACCCCAGGGCAGCAAAAAGAGCGTAAACTTTTTCTCATGTGTTTTGTTGTTGTGGCGTAAACTTTTGGAGTTTACGCTTTTTGCTTTACACTTTTACGCGGGCTGTTGAACACCCTAAATGAGTATTTATTAATTGGTAAAGGCAAATATGGGTTTCGTGAAATGACCAGTTAGGCGGGAAATAGTTTTATCTCCTATAAAACAATAATTTTACATTTTTCGGTTCACAAATTAATATTTTCTTTCACTTACGCTTCGTCGCTTTCTGCCCTCTTCTCTGTTCAAACGTCGAATGCTTAACCAATCGACTTAGGGCGGTTATCGATACATTAAACAATAGGGCTGCCACAAGGCATTAAAGTCGTTGACAAAACAAAATTCAAAATTCAAACTTAAATTCTAAAATTACTTAATTTTTTCACAACAGGCCTTATATCGCACCCAAACATGAAATAAACTATTAATAAACACTGTTTCGCGTATTGTGTGGCATGTGGCACCGTCCTGTTGAAACCACATGCCAGCCAAGTTCAACTCTTCCGTCTTGGGCAAACAAAAGTTAGTAATCATCTCACGGTAGCGCTCTCCTTTTACCGTAAGGTCCAATGATGCCACCGGCCCATAATCCACACCAGAGCTGGCCAAATGGAGAGGAACAAAAAATAGGCTTGTTTTGGTGGGCATTGCTCTCCGAGAAAGGGGAGCGAAGTTTTGTAGCGGCGTTTACGATTTTTAAAGACTGCGTGATTTTGATTATTTATTTCAAATTGTGGTATTTCAGGATTTCATCTAAGTCTATTTGCTCGGAATAGGACTTTATTAAGAGCAAATTTTCCAAGTGACTGTCGGTCAATGAGCTGCGATGTTTATTATACCCTTGGAGAGGGTATATTAAAATTGTCCGGATGTTTGTAACGCATAGAAGGAAGCATCTCCGACCACATAAAGTATATATATTCTTGATCAGCATGACGAGCTCAGTTGATATAGCCATGTCCGTCTGTCCGTCCGTCTGTCCGTCCGTCTGTTTCTATGCTATCTTCTCCGTCAGTTTTAAAGCTATCTTAACCAAACTTTGCACAAAGTCTTTTGGTATAAATACGCTGCACATTTGTCGAAACCGGCCGGATCGGATGACTATAGCATATAGCTGTCATAGGAACGATCGGTCGAAAAACTAGTTTTAGTGAGAAAAATAAAAAAATTGAGGCCAGCTAACTTCGGCTCGACCGAAGTTTATATACCCTTGGAGCTTGATATATGCCTGACAGTTTGCATGGCAGTTATACTATATAGTGTTCCGATTTCGACAAATCGTGTTGAAATTATGTAAAATCATTGAAAACTTATAAATACGAGCGTTGGGAGCGATAACATTGCAAACAAAAAAGTTTTTCTCGCAAGACTTTTTTCCAGACCTAACTTTTGTATGGCAGCTATACTATATAGTAGTCCGATTTGGAAAAGTTTTGGTGAAATTATGTGAAATCATTAAAAACTTATAAATACGAGCGTTGGGAGCGATAGCATTAAAACAAAAAAAGTTTTTCTTACTAAGACTTTTTTTCAGACCTAACTTTTGTATGGCAGCTATACTATATAGTTGTCCGATTTTGACAAGGCTTAGTGAAATTATGTGAAATCATTAAATACTTATAAATACGAGCGTTGAGAGCGATAACATTAAAAACAAAAATAATTTTCTCACTAAGACTTTTTTCCAGACCTAACTTTTGTATGGCAGCTATACTATATAGAAGTCCGATTTGGAAAAGTTTTGGTGAAATTATGTGAAATCATTAAAAACTTAAAAATACGAGCATTGAGAGCGATAGCATTGAAAACAAAAAAGTTTTTCTCACTAAAACTAGTTATTCGACCGATCGTTCCTATAGCAGCTATATGCTATAGTCATCCGATCCGGCCGGTTCCGACAAATGTGCAGCGTATTTATACCAAAAGACTTCGTGCAAAGTTTGGTTAAGATAGCTTTAAAACTGACGGAGGAGATAGCATAGAAACAGACGGACTGACGGACGGACAGACGGACGGACAGACGGACATGGCTATATCAACTCAGCTCGTCATGCTGATCAAGAATATATATACTTTATGTTGTCGGAGATGCTTCCTTCTATGCGTTACAAACATCTGGACAATTTTAATATACCCTCTCCAAGGGTATAAAAACTTTTTTGTTTTTAATGTTATCGCTCCCAACGCTCGTATTTAAAAGTTTTTAATAATTTCGCATAATTTCACCAAGGCTTGTCTAGATCGGACAACTGTATAGTATAGCTGCCATACAAAAGTTAGGTCTGAAAAAAGTCTTAGGGAGAAAAACTTTTTTGTTTTCAATGTTATCGCTCCCAACGCTCGTATTTATAAGTTTTCAAAGATTTTACATAAATTCAACAAGATTTGTCGAAATCTGACCACTTTACAGTATAGCTGCCATACAAACTGCCAGGCATATATCCAAGGGTATATAAACTTCGGTCGAGCCGAAGTTAGCTGGCCTCTATTTTTTTTTATACCCTGTACCCATTGAAAATGGGTAAAAGGGGATCATGAAGTTGTGCAAATGTATGTAACAGGGAGAAGGAAGCATTTCCGACCCTATAAAGTATATATATTCTTGATCAGCATCAACAGCCGAGTCGATTTAGCCATGTCCGTCTGTCCGTCTGTCCGTCCGTCCGTCTGTCTGTATGAACGCGTCGATCTCAGAGACTATAAGAGATAGAGATACAAATTTTTGCATGTAGATAGGTGTATACCGTACGCAGATCAAGTTTGTTTCAGATTTGCAAAATTCCCCCCCTCCCCCCTTAAACCGCAAAAAACTGTCAGAGCCACAATTTTAAAGTTACAACCTCGTCGCTTAATATATATTATCTTAGGCCTATAATCTATCTATTCTGAAAAGCACATTGAGATCTGAGCAAAAACACAGAAGTTATTAACGAAACAATTTTTGCACCCCCCCTCCCAGAATATGCTGTGCGTTTCGCACAGTGTCAGATGATGCTGCGCTTGTAATCGCAGGTGTGCCGCCCCTTGACGAGCTAGCCTCAGTAAACACTATTGTATATAACGAGGTTCACGGCAATAACTTCCCATCAACCCTCAAAAAGGCGCTGCGAACATCCGCCCAGGAAGAAAGCCTTCTTAGGTGGCAAAGCCGGTGGGATTCATCCGTTAAAGGTCGCTGGACTTACCGCCTCATCCCCAACCTTGGGGACTGGTTCAAAAGGAGGCATGGGCAGGTAAATTTCTATCTTACCCAAGTACTAAGCGGCCATGGCTGCTTTCGGAGTTATCTCCACCGCTTTGGGCACGAGGCGGACGCAACATGTACCTACTGCGGCAATTTAGAGGAGGATGCTGAACACGCCTTCTTTGTCTGCGGCAGATTCAGACGTGAAAGGCAGCGCTTAGAGGAAGCTCTGGGCACAAGACGGCTGTCGGTGGAGAATCTTGTCCCACTTATGCTGGAAAGCAGCGTGCACTGGGAGCTTGTCAGCCAGTACGCTGCCTGTATATTGATCGAGCTGCGGAGACTGGAGCGCAGTAGAAGGAGCGTGACGGAGTAGGGGCGCTGAGGGTTTTGCGAAGCATTGCTTCACGGCCGTACCGCAGAATCGCAGCCACCTTGCTCTTCCTAGCAGTAGTCATAGTTGTAAGTTGTAAATATAAATAAACGAATGCAAAAAAAAAAAAAACCCCCTCCCACCATGCTTTGCTTATTACGCATTACGTTTGCTGCTTGCGCCCGCGTGTGTGAGGGCGCGTTTGTGTGTATGGTGCGTGTGTGTTTGTTTGTGTATGTGTGTGTTTGTCAATTGTACAGGGTATTTTGAAGTCGAGCTAACTCGACTGCAATGGTCTTATTTGTTTTATTAATGTCATATTGGAAAATGTTGACACGCAAATTGGTAACGTCGAACATCCATTTAGTATTTCGAATATCTTGAAATCGTGAATTAAAATCGTCTATTAATGTGTCAACTGCCATGGTAAATTATTCCATTGCTATTTGTGTTAAATATTTCTTGAGTTCTGGGTAAATTGGACAGATTGTAAGCTCTTAGCTGGTCTCTAAGATTTTCCAGTTTTCTATAAAATTACCTTATTGCATCAAAAATTTCTGTAATTTCCTTATTCCTACCTTGCAAAACTAAATTTAATTGGTTAATAAAAATTATTAAGTCCGTAAGTAATGCCAAATCAAAAAGGAAATCTGAACTATGTAGAGAGACTATAAAGCCTCTGGTGAATCACAAAGCGTTTTTTGTGAATGCACAAAACTTCAGGTTTGGGCGGTGTTCAAATAATTGATTAATTGACTCTGAACTTGCCGACAAAAAGAAACGCACGTCAGATCTTCTTTGACATAACTTCAAGACTGCTTTTTAATTAACATAAGATGTAGAGCAAAGGGCTAACTTACATTTCAAGAATTCATTGAAGAGATAACATTGGTTGAGAGTTGCAGAGAGCGTGAGGCGCTCAGAACATCATAAAGACTGAGTAATACAGATTTCCATTCATATGAGAGTGATTTGATAAGTTTGTAATTAGAAACAATAGAGGCAAGCTAACTTCGGCTCGACCGAAGTTTATATACCCTTGGAGCTTGATATATGCCTGACAGTTTGTATGGCAGCTATACTATAAAGTGGTCAGATTTCGACAAATCTTGTTGAATTTATGTAAAATCATTGAAAACTTACAAAAAAGGGCGTTGGGAGCGATAACATTAAAAACAAAAAAGTTTTTCTCACTAAGACGATTTTCAGACCTAACTTTTGTATGGCAGCTATACCATATAGTTGTCCGATTTTGACAAGGCTTGGTGAAATTATGTGAAATCATTAAAAACTTATAAATACGAGCGTTGGGAGCGATAGCTTTGAAATCAAAAAAGTTTTTCTCACTAAAACTAGTTTTTCGACCGATCGTTCCTACGGCAGCAATATGCTATAGTCGTCCGATCCGGACGGTTCCGACAAATGTGCAGCGTATTTATACCAAAAGACTTCGTGCAAAGTTTGGTTAAGATAGCTTTGAAACTGACGGAGGAGATAGCATAGAAACAGACGGACGGACGGACAGACGGACGGACAGACGGACGGATGGACGGACAGACGGACAGACGGACGTGGCTAAATCAACTCAGCTCGTCATGCTGATCAAGAATATATATACTTTATGTGGTCGGAGATGCTTCCTTCCCTGCGTTACAAACCTTGAGGGCAATTTGTTTGACCGAACAGCCTCTATCTTTAGGATATGCTTCCTTTTCTTAAAATTGTAAAGTTTTCTTTCGAAAATGAAAACATCTTGCGAGGCTTCTTCCCCGGCTTCGCTATCTGACTACGGTAAACAAACAAACGTCACCATCATCTGCGTCTACTTCTTTTAAAAATTCCTCAAACTTTCTATGCGTAAGAGCTTTGTGGACTCCTTTTATTCGGCAAATAATTTGTATTTGGATAACGCAATGAAAATTTGGTATTTCAATGCCTTCTGGTCAAATGTTCAATAAACCCCTTTTTGCCAACCATAACTGCAGCCCCATCGATGCAAATAGCGGAAATTTTGTCCTTAATGTAAAGGGATAAAACATGACGCGAAAATGAATAAAAAATCGCCCTCCTAGTCACATTACCATAAAATGACTCAATTGTTTAACAATTCCTCGACAGAAACGAAATTTTCATCAATGGTTTTAACGCAAATAATCATATGACTAGTGTCATTTATGTCGACTGAAAAAAATTTGGAGTCTAAGATTCTCTTTTTAATTTTTGAACGCAGAAAGTCTGCATTCGTTTCCGTCCGACGGCAAACATTTTGTCGAAATAATGGCAAGCTGTGTATTGCATCCGCCACATGCTGGCCCTCCAAGCCAAGAAAAGGTAAGACAGATTCGCACGTTTCTTTAAAGAATAACCCATCTACAAAGGTGCTGCCGATTTTAGCTAATGGTAAATGAGGCTTTTTGGTGGGCATGGGGCATACATTTGGCATCATTTGGAAAATTATTGTTCATTAAATTAATTTTTTTTCGATTAAATACGGCAAAATCTCTTTTTAATTTTCCTACAATTGAATGGAATTCGGTACGACACCTCTTGTCATGACGCTTCATATTGAACATTTTATTTGCCATCACTCGATGGCAAACCATGCACTCCATTTCATTTACAAGATTTAAAGAAAATAAAAAGGAAAGTGAATGTGAGCGCTCCTTATTTATGCACAAACTTCTCGCAGTGTGGTCAGATATTTAAGCAACGCACGTCTTGCTGTCATGAATGTCGACAACCGACTGACTAGATTGTCTGTGCTCACCCGTTCTCACTCTCAGAACTTCGGTTGTCGACAGACTTCGGCTCGTGTGAGCCTTAGGTGGCGGGTCTGATCCACACCATACAGTGCATTTTTCGGGAAGCATTAGCTCTTATAATATTATCAGGCTGCTCTTCACATCAAACACGGTAATTTTTGGTTTGGTTTCGTCGCTGAACACAATTTTCCGTTAAAAAAAGTAGATCTTCATCTAAATTTGCGCCCTAACCAGCGCCCATTCACCAAAAGTTAGTTGTATTCTAAAAAGTTTTATACCCAAATCCTTCCTCAAAATGTTCCACATAGTGAAGTAACAGAGACCAAAATGCTGCGAACATCGCCGAATCGATAATTCACGGTCATTAACAACACTGACTGATACAGCTGAGATGTTTTCCTCTGTCCGCACTCTTCATATGCGTGTCGGTGGTTCAATAATGTCCAACAATGCTTATTTCGTGCGAAACTTAGTCACAAGATTCTTAAAGACTCCCAAACTGACCTTGGAATGGAAAAAGTGCACCAGCATGAATTCTACTAATAAAATTCAATTATCTGCAAGCGTATGATCGTTTGTAAGTCGATTCATGGTTAAATTATAGACCAAACTGACATGCAATACGAAAACAGCTTTTCTGCCAAAAACATTGTTGCCAAACCGAAAGTAGCTAAAAAAAATCACCCTTTATTTATCCGACTTTGACTAAACTCAACAAAATTGTATCGAAACGGATAATATACATAATTGAAAAGAATAAAGACAGTTCCATTGAAAACAAAAACTTTTTCTCACTAGAACTTTCTTTTCGACCAGTTGTTCCGATCCGGCCGGTTCCGACAAATGTGCTGCGCATTTTTACCAAAAGACTTGTGACGGTGACGTTACCGGACGATGATTACAAGCTTTTGTTTGCTCAAAATGGAAGTCCTGGACTTGGCTGACATGTGGTTTCAATAGGACGGTGCCACATGCCGCACAGCAAGCAAAACAATGGTCCAATTGATAGGCGAGTTCGGTGAGCAGTTTATTTCATGCTTGAGTTCGGTATAAGGCCCTTAGTTTATTGTTGTGTGAGGCTATATTAAGGCTCATTCTTCCATTTGGACGAATTTAAATCTAACATTCTAGCCCATATGTGGGAAAAAGTATGCCGAAATTGGACCCAGCGTATGAACCATTTGAGGCGCAGCCGCGTTCAACAATTTAAATGAAATCGATTGAATGAAATCGACCAAAATAAAGATTTCATACATTTTTCTAAATTTTATGTATTTTTTTAATTAACATATACAAACCGGTGCTAAAAAATCACCAAATTAAGTTCAATCGAGCAAATTTAGAAAGATTTAGAATTAGGGTTTTTTATTTAAAGAAGTAAACATAACGTTTTAATTTAAAGAAAAAATTTTTAATATTGATTCGATTTGCCACGAAATTGTATCCCAAAAACGATTGATTGGCTCACAATACGAAGTATATACAAAACAAGTAAGACCGTTGAAGTCGAGGAGCTCGACTTCGAAATACCCTGTACAATTGACAAACACACACATACACAAACAAACACGCACGCACACACACACACACACACACGCGGGCGCAAGCTGCAACCAATGCGTAATAAGTAAAGCGTAGGGAGAGGAGGGGTGCAAAAATTGTTTCGTGAATAACTTCTGTGGTTTTGCTCAGATCTCTTTGTGCGTTTCAGAATAGATAGATTAAGGGCCTAAGATAATATATATTAAGCGACGATGTTGTAACTTTAAAATTGTGGCTCTGACAGTTTTTTTGCGGTTTTAGGGGGGAGGGGGGGGAAATTTTGCAAATCTGAAACAAACTTGATCTGCGTACGGCCTATACCTATGTACATGCAAATTTGCATCCTATGTACATTTGCATCTCTATCTCTTATAGTCTCTGAGATCGACGCGTTCATACAGACAGACGGACGGACGGACGGACGGACAGACGGACATGGCTAAATCGACTCGGCTGTTGATGCTGATCAAGAATATATATACTTTATAGGGTCGGAAATGTTTCCTTCTCCCTGTTACATACATTTGCACAACTTCATGATCCCCTTTTACCCATTTTTAATGGGTACAGGGTATAAAAAGCAATTGCAGAGTGATTAATGAATAAAAATTAATACGATTTAAGTTTAAAGAAATAATTTTAATTAATAATTTTTTACAGAATTCGATTTTCCACGATCTTGTATAAGGTTAGAGCTTCCGAGAAACGTTTGAGTGGCTCGCAATAAGGATATTTCCAAATAATTAAATTAAAAAAAATATAAAGAAATAGTTTTCATTACTTAATAATTTGTTAAAGACGAAAGTTAAAGTCAACTTTAGAAGCCGAAAGCGGCTTCTTGGTTAACAACAATCGCGCTACGTTTGAAAATTTTCGCACAGGACTAAGACATTTTTACGTAAAAGAAAACAACAATCTTTTAATATTAAGTAAAAAGAACTGTTCACTCAAAAAAAATTAAATTGTAAAATATTAGAAAGTTAAAGTCAACTTTGAAAGTCAATAGTCGCTCCTTTAACACTTAGCACTTAATTATAAGCACGTTTGAAATAAAGAAAAGAAAAATGATTCGAGAGGATGTTCCTGGTTGGACCAGCTCCAGACGAATGATTATGAAATAAGTTTAAATTAATCAAGTCGAACACAACATAAAGTCGCCGCCTACTAAAACTACTAGCCTACTTTATCAGGGATTAAAGTGCGTGTGGCGATTTGTGGTGACCCCGACAAAAGAAGCCATTAACCGAGAAGCCGGATGCTTAAGTACATTAAAACTGAATTAGACCGGAGAGTAAGGGTGGAGGGTGTTTTGGGGTGTTGAGGGTTAAGCATATAGATTGCCCAATGTTGCCAAAAGTTGTCTGGGCCAAGGGACAAAAGTTTAAGTTTAGTTGGTGGTTGTGTGAGTGTGTTAATTGCAATGTGCTGACACTGTGGCAGGTTTTTTGGGCCAAGCAACAATTGGAAAAGCTGACGCGCGGCGCCAGATTGCAATAAAAATTCTCGATTCTCCTCTGGGGCTTAAGAAATTAAATTATGACACGCAATTTGACCAAGAAAGATGAAGATGATGAAAATTTAAATATTTGTCACAGGACTTACAATGCTGCGATTTGTGGCGATTGCCTGTGGTTTCATCGAAATTAATTTTCAAGGGGGAAAATTATTAAAAAAAATTGTCCGTCTGTTCGTCCGTATGAACAAACAGATCTCAGAGATGGTAAGATATAGAGGTTTGACATGTATGGGACAAATGCTTCTTATACTTGCAGGCAGATCAAGTTTATTTTTAATTTTTGCCACGATTCTTAAGAAGAAAAAATAAAAATAATTTTTTTGGATTTTTTTTATATTTTTCAAGGCGTTCAAAAGAAATTTAAAACAAAAAATCGATTTTTTCGAAATACTTTTGGTTATTGTATTCAAACTACACGATTACTGGCAGCTCCATTACCTTTCGAATCATAACTTGCTTGACTCTATCTGACAATTATGAAGTGAGATATGGCTCAAAATGTAAGAGCACCTGCCAGAAAAATTAAAATAAATCATATTTAAAAAACGGAGCCATGAAACAATTTTTAAAATCTATTTTTGAGATCACCATTCCAAACTACACTACAAAAAATTTTAGTATAAATGGGTCTCTTTGACTGTAAACTAGTGTTATAGGCGATAAAGTTCCAAAAGGAAACAAGCACTGGGAACTATTTTGTTTACTTTTAGATATTATCGATATAGTTTTAAGAACTGATATTAGTGAAAAAATGATTAATAAGTTACAAACTGTAATTAAAAATCACTATAAGCTTTATATCAATATTTTTGGTAATACATTAAAACCAAGATTTCATTTTTTAATTCACTACCCTTCTATTATTAGACAAGTTTCCTTATGCTTAGACTCGAATCTAAAGCACCAAAGGTGTTTAAGTGACCTTTGGTGCTTTAGATTCGAGTCTAAGGTCACTTAAACACCTTTGGTGCTTAAGATTCGAGTCTAAAGCGTGGTATACACTTCCACCAAAGACTTACGAAAACAAAAATACCAAAAGTGACAATTCTTTTGTTTTGGGACAGTGTGACCAGATTGTAAGACATTGCCAAGAGCGCAGCTTTTGGTTTAATTTTAAATTATGAGTTTCACAATCAATAAATACAAATGCAGATATGACACTTTAGCAATAATTAAATTCATATTAATTACCCAGTTTAAGTTTGGTTGAAGTCTCACGGTGATTTGTAGCTTTCTTTGAAAATTGCGCTCAATCACTGATGGAAAAATGATTAAAATTTCAGCCGATTACGCATATTTGTGTATCGACAATGTCCGATACCTCTTGAAATAATTAAAATTAATTATTCAGGGAGCTATCGATAAAAACACAGAAAATACGGATCTAGTATTTTATCGGTATTTAATCGAGGCCTTTTTGTTGGGAGTGTGGACTGCCACAAAAGAGACTGCCACAGGGCTTTGGCACAAAAATTTTTGTGAGTTTATTTTATATGGAGTTTTTTGTTTTGGCAAGTCTTTGGTGGAAGTGTATACTACCCTTAAGCATAGGGAAATTAAACTGTATTCTACGAATTCTATAACCTCTAGGAAAAACGTGGCCTCAACAATTACTACAAAATGCTTGCTAAAGAACTCGAGTCGTTTAATCAATAAAAATAGAGGCCAGCTAACTTCGGCTCGACCGAAGTTTATATACCCTTGGAGCTTGATATATGCCTGGCAGTTTGTATGGCAGCTATACTATATAGTGGTCCGATTTCGACAAATCTTGTTCAAATTATGTAAAATCATTGAAAACTTATAAATACGAGCGTTGGGAGCGATAACATTGGAAACAAAAAAGTTTTTCTCACTAAGACTTTTTTTCAGACCTAACTTTTGTATGGCAGCTATACTATATAGTTGTCCGATTTCGACAAGGCTTGGTGAAATTATGTGAAATTATTAAAAACTTATAAATACGAGCGTTGGGAGCGATAACATTAAAAACAAAAAAGTTTTTCTCACTAAGACTTTTTTTCAGACCTAACTTTTGTATGGCAGCTATACTATATAGTTGTCCGATTTTGACAAGGCTTGGTGAAATTATGTGAAATCATTAAAAACTTATAAATGCGAGCGTTGGGAGCGATAGTTTTGAAAACAAAAAAGTTTTTCTCACTAAGACTTTTTTTCAGACCTAACTTTTGTATTGCAGCTATACTATATAGTTGTCCGATTTCGACAAGGCTTGGTGAAATTATGTGAAATCATTAAAAACTTATAAATACATTAAAAACAAAAAAGTTTTTCTCACTAAAACTAGTTTTTCGATCGATCGTTCCTATGACAGCTATATGCTATAGTCATCCGATCCGGCCGGTTTCGACAAATGTGCAGCGTATTTATACCAAAAGACTTTGTGCAAAGTTTGGTTAAGATAGCTTTAAAACTGACGGAGGAGATAGCATAGAAACAGACGGACGGAGGGACAGACGGACAGACGGACGGAGGGACAGACGGACATGGCTATATCAACTCAGCTCGTCATGCTGATCAAGAATATATATACTTTATGTGGTCGGAGATGGCTTCTTCTATGCGTTACAAACATCCGGACAATTTTAATATACCCTCTCCCCCCCAATACAAAAATACTTTTCTAAGAAAGAAGCATCTAAAAAAATTTTCAAATTTCCCACTTAACAACAATTTAAAAAAAAAATGTCATCGGTGGACAGCGAATTATAAAGAATTATTATGCATTTAAGTCGATGCGGTCATCCAAGGTTTCTTTTTTAATCAATTTTTAAGTTTTCCGGTTTTGTTCTACAAATATGTGAATTCTTTTCGTTAAATGTCAAATAAATAAGACAACATTACAATTTTTGAGCGAGTTAACCACAGAGCTTAAAAGCCTTAGCAAAATTCTAATGACGTGTACATTTTTTGATTTGAAATAATGTTATACTTGAAGGTAAAATTTTAAAATTTGCTCTACACACTTCGCAAAGTTTTTCAATGATTATTAATTGAAGGCTCTGCAAAATAAGGCCCTTAAAATATAATGAAATAAGGCCCCAACAATTTATATAGAAAAAAAAATAACACCTTCTTTTATCAAATTTGGGGCGTTATTTCCTTTTGTGGGGCAATATTTCCTAAATAAAATTTAAAAACGAAATAAGTCCACAAAAGAAGAAATAAAATAAGACAGCAAAACTAATTTTTTGGACCTTCTTTAATTTTTATAAGGAAATAGGACGCCAATTTTTACACCCTTGGAGAGGGTATATTAAAATTGTCCGGATGTTTGTAACGCATAGAAGGAAGCATCTCCGACCACATAAAGTATATATATTCTTGATCAGCATGACGAGCTGAGTTGATATAGCCATGTCCGTCTGTCCGTCCGTCTGTCTGTCTGTCTGTCCGTCCGTCCGTCTGTTTCTATGCTATCTCCTCCGTCAGTTTTAAAGCTATCTTAACCAAACTTTGCACGAAGTTTTTTGGTATAAATACGCTGCACATTTGTCGGAACCGGCCGGATCGGATGACTATAGCATATAGCTGCCATAGGAACGATCGGTTGAAAAACTAGTTTTAGTGAGAAAAACTTTTTTGTTTTTAGTGCTATTGCTCCCAACGCTCGAATTAAAAAGTTTTTAATGATTCACATAATTTCACCAAGCCTTGTCAAAATCGGACAACTATATGGTATAGCTGCCATACAAAAGTTAGGTCTGAAAAAAAGTCTTAGTGAGAAAAACTTTTTTGTTTTCAATGTTATAGCTCCCAACGCCCGTATTTATAAGTTTTCAATGATTTAACATAATTTCACCAAAATTTTTCGAAATTGGACTACTATATAGTATAGCTGCCATACAAAAGTTAGGTCTGAAAAAAAGTCTTATTGAGAAAAACTTTTTTGTTTTCAAAGATATCGCTTCCAACGCTCGTATTTGTAAGTTTTCAATGATTTTACATAATTTCAACAAGATTTTTCGAAATCGGACCACTATATAGTATAGCTGCCATACAAACTGTCAGGCATATATCAAGCTCCAAGGGTATATAAACTTCGGTCGAGCCGAAGTTAGCTTGCCTCTATTTTTAATATGGATTTTAGGGTTCTGGGTTAATTTTCTTATTTTTGCTAAATACAAAAATCTAACAATATTTTTTTATTAAATTTTCATTATTTAATTCAAAAAATTAATTCAATTTCCGCGGCGCAGGCGAAAATATGACAAAAAACGTGCGATTTTTGTTTTTTTAAATTTTTGAAATTGGGATATTATTTCCCAAAGTTGGGGCCTTCTTTAATTTTTTTTTTGGCTTTATTTCATCGCAGTGGGAACTTATTTTCATTCTTCAAATTGGGGATATAGTCTTATAATGAAATAACACCCCGCATTTTGGGTCTTATTTCATTTTATATTTTCGGGACTTATTTCCTGCTGCCTTAATTGAGCAGATTGTAAAAAAAATTTCCCTGCGGCGCTCAATTCTTTTCCAATTTTACCTTCAAACCAGAGACTAAAAACGAAATTAAATTCAGTTTGAGTCAAGGCATTTATTTTGGCCTAATGCTTTTCTTCTTGTACAGCAATCGGACCCGTCCGATCCCATCCCATTCCCGTTTTCTATAAAATACAACCGTAATCGAAATTGGACGAGTTAAACACCGCAACCGATTCGTAGACAAATTTTGTTGAAAAATTTTATGTATACAGTGTGTGTTTACGGAAACCGCTGGTGAAATGTCGATCCGAACGGCAAAGTTTGAGAATTTGCTTTTTCATGGCTAGTTACTTCACAGCTTGAGCCAATAGCTGGTGAAGGTGCCCGTATGTGTAAAAGCTATTTTCTGAAAAAAGAAAATAAGCTTTTTATTATTAGATGTTCAGAGCCTTTGTTTTCGCCTTTCCAATTTCAAAAAAGTTAGTTTCAGAAATAATCAAATATAACGGATTACACTGCTCGACAATGAGAGTCGATTTTCCCCCATTGGACCAAACCAACTTTTTCAAAAGTAATTGCGCTGATACGAAAATCGCAGAAAACAAAATCATACGCGTTATCGGTATTATCGATAAACCGTTTTTCGTTTTCAAAAAGCCCACTAAACTTTTTTTTTCAAACGATGTTAATGATCTAGACAAATTTAAAAAGACAAATTTGACCAAACGTTTGTTTTCGGAAAAAAGGGCTGGGTGTGTGCTTTTAACGCTATGGGCTCAAATGGAGAAAAAATGTTTTTTTTTGACAAATTTGAAAATTATCGAAATTAAAACGCTTGTAGTTTTATAATATCAAATTGTTATGTTTTTAATTGGACAGTAAAAACATTCAATTTACTTTTAAATAAGCCCTCAAATACACAACGGACTAAGTGGAGTTTTCAAGAATTTTTTGTGAAAATAGGCAAAAACTCATTACCGTGTGACTGATTTGTCTGACTTCTAGTGAGTGGTTTTAATAGCTCAGGCATAGAATTAATCTAAATGTATAAAATTTTGTGCAAAATTAATAAATTTTATTTTTAACACTTTCAAAATATAGACCACTACTTTTTGCGGCTTGTAGAATCTCGGATAAGACCAAGACAATAACACCGTTCAACAATTTGGGCCATTGAGGTTGATACTGTTCGACAGAGGCTTTCAGCTGAGAAAAAGTAATTTTCTAAATTATTCTAGCACTTCAAGTTTTTAAGATATCTGGTCAAAGTTGGTAAAAAAATGCCAAGGCACCAAAATAAAGGTATCTATTAAAAAGTCATTTAACGAATATGCTTGTTAAAATTTAGATAATGGGTTGATTTTTCCTCTATTAAGGGTCATAAACCAAATTTTGATTGATGGGCTGTGGTGGCCGCCTAAACCTCAACCTCTGTCAAGAAAAAAATCGGATGCCATTGATTGTCCAGTACATTAGGGGAGCATGTTGTTCTTGCCTAGAAAGTGTTGGAGGTGTGACAGTTTTAGCCGTGGTTATATCTGGCAGAGAGTAAAAGCGAGTGAACCACATCGTTTAGATGATCATAGAGACTAATTTTCTGAGCATAACATAGGACTAACAGCTAAAGTCGGTTGCCACTAGGCTGACATGTTATGTTGATTACTATAAGGATTGCCATATCACACTCCTCCTCAATTCTTATAATTAACAATCTTCTTTAGTCCAAGCAAGGCAGTACATTTCATATGATTAATCTTGACAAGTTCTTTGTAAGTATATCTGCTATCATTTCTTTTGTTGAACAATACTGTAAATTAATCAAATTTTCCTCAAAACAATTTCGAACATGGTGATATTTTACATCAATATGCTTACTTCTGGCATGATAAACTGGATTCTTAACTAGATTTATCGCACTCAAATTATCGCCATGTATGGTTACGATTCCAATCTAAACCCAACCTCATTTCTTAATCAATTTACGTAGGTAAATGGCTTCCTTGGTGGCCTCTGATAGCGCCATATACCCGCCTCTGTGCTGCTTAAAGCAACGGACTTCTGCTTCTTGGATGACCATGAAAAAAGCAGAACCTCCCCAAATGAATGTATATCCAGTGTAGGACTTCCGATCTGTTGCGTCGCCGGCCCAATCTGCATCCGTATAGCCAGTAATCGCCTCGCCAGTTTTCTCATACTTCGCTTCAAATCTACGTTGTATGTAGATACCGTAACACTTGCTTAGCCGCACAAATGCTCACCATGAGGATTTGAATTCTTGGACAATTTGCACCGAGTGCAATATATCTGGACGTGTTGACAATGCAATATACATCAGGGACCCAATAACGGATTGATATTCGTCTCATTAACAGTTTTACACGTCTCGCTTTGGCGTTACCTGGAGTTGGCTTAATGGCGTTGATGTTGTGCGACAGCTATTCATGCCCATCTCGTTGAGCAAACCCAGAATATGCTCGATTGACCAATTTGAATCGCACCCGTCTCGCCTTCTCGTTGAACTTCCAGACCCAGAAAGTTCGAAACTGCACCTTTATCGACAACCTGTAATTCAGAAGAGATTGCCTTTTTAGTTGCCACCATCTCACCCTTGTCTGAACACGCTATCAGCAAATCATCAACGTAGACTGCAATCACGTTGATAGTCTTCTTCTTGGTGGTCTTCGTGTACTTCTTCAAAACGCTGTCCAGTCTAGCGTTCCATACTCGGCCTGATTGTTTCAGCCCATATAGCGACTTTTTCAGCCTCAGTACATGCCCATTCTCATTGTCAAATAGTTCTGGTTGCCTCATGTAGACCTCCTCCTCGAGATCGCCGTTCAAATATGCTGTTGACACGTCTAGTTGATGGACGTACAGTTCATATTCTGCTGCCATTGCCAGAACCATTCGGATTGTAGCGTATCGGACCACTGGTGAATAGGTCTCCTCATAGTCAATGCCGCATCTTTGACTACATCCCTTAGCTACCAATCTCGCCTTGAAGCGTTCAACTTCGCCTTCTGGATTCGTTTTTAGAGAAAACACCCACTTGCAGCCGATAGGTTTTTTACCAGCTGGTAGCTTCACCATTTCCCATGTAAGATTTTTAAGTAAAGCGCTATACTCCTCCTCCATAGCAGTTTCCCACTCATGGGCTTGTGGGCTCGCTAGTGCTTGCTGCACTGTTAGAGGAACTTCAATTTTGCTGCTGCACATCATATTAAGCACATTATATTGCTTTCGTGGTCTTCCCCGTAAGCCTGTTCTGATTATCTTTGGCCTGCCTGGCCCGATCCTGGCCGTATCACCAACCTCATCATCTTCAGAGTCGTAACTCATAACAGAATCATCATCAGAACCATTTTTTGCGCTCAGATCGCTCTTGTCGACATCCATTGGAATCTCCATAATTTGATCAGTCCCATCGATCAGACTTTCGATGTCAACGGTTACCACATCTTTCGGAACACAGCTCTCAATAAAGTATACATCTCGGCTGATTTTTACATCTCCAGTTTCTTTATCATACAAGCGATATGCTTTTGAGGTATCGCAATAACCAACCATAATGTACTCTTTGCCTTTCTCCTGGAACTTTTTCTTTGGAGTTTTATCCAAGGCAACTGCTAGTGACCCAAATATCCTCAAATGCTTCACGACCGGTTTGTGTCCGATCAACATTTCATATGGAGTCATACCCTCCAATGCCTTTGTTGGTGACCTGTTTCTCAAGTAAGCTGCGCACGCTATGGCCTCTGCCCAAAAACTTTCAGCTACACCTGCACTATTCATCATGGCCCTTGCCATTTCAACTAGGGTTCTATTAAAGCGTTCTGCTACCCCGTTCTGCTGCGGTGTATAAGGTACCGTTAACTGTCTTCTAATACCTTTTCCTTGCAAATACTCATTAAATTCCTTATTCACAAACTCAGTACCGTTATCACTCCTGATGGCTTTAATTTTCGTACCTGTCTGACGCTCCATCATAATCAAATGTTTCTTAAAAACCTCGATAACTTCTGACTTGTGTTTAAGAAAATAAACGTGCACATATCGGCTTAAATCATCAATCATTGTGAGAAAATACCTGGCCCCACCATTCGAAACTTTGTTCATGGGTCCACACACATCAGTGTGCACTAACTCCAGCACCTTTTGGCCCTAGTTTCTGTTTTCAAATGGCTTCACGTGACACTTATTTTTCTACTGAATGCAGTCTATACTTTCAGATCCAGACTCAATGTCACCCACGCACCATTCCTTATTTTTCAATTCTCTCAGGCTTTGTATATTCAGATGACCATATCGCTCATGCCATTTTACGAGCTCACTGCTAGCTTTACTCAAACACAACTTTTCTTTCACATTTGTTTCACACAGAAACAACCCATCTATTCTCTTGGCTCGCAATATCAAAATCCCATCACTATCTTTTATCTTCGCATACTCATTGCAAAACTCAACTGAACAACCATTTTTTTACGGCTTTGCCCACTGATACAAAATTACACTGCAAATCTGGCACAAACAAAACTTCCCTCAAAGTAATTTTAAATCCACATAAACTACTCACAACCACTGTGCCGCGGCCACATGCCACCATATGCCTTTTTCCAGCCAACCAAGTTCGTAGATTCGAACACATCGAACATTTGTCGAGCACACATGTGTGATGTTGCCCCGCTGTCGACGCACCAAACTGTTATTCAAAGTGCCTAGCAAGTGCGATTCCTGCAAACGAACGATCGCTGTTGGTTTTCTTCTCGTTCTTTCCATAGCTGCTGGTCTTTGCCCCTGGCGCCATTTTCTTTCGTGTTGCCTTTGCTCCAACACTTTGCTGCAAAATGCCTTGCTTTCCGCATTTGAAGCATTTCAAATTTCGACGACGATTCGCCGAATCACCATTGTTGTTGTCTTGCCGACTCTCTGGCCCTCTCCCAGCTGAGCGCGCCACAAATGCTTGGGCGCTCTCTTCTTTTCATTGCCTTTGCGTCTCTCTGTTCTTCACCCAGCTTACATTTTATCACGCTGAATGGCGGCAACTCGTCGCGTGCCTCCAAAGCAACTACAAAATTTTCGTACGAAGCTGGCAAACTAGCCAAAAGCATAAGACGAACAACTCTTCCTGAAGTGTTATACCAATTTCAGACAACTTTTCAACTATTTTGAAAACCAGATACTGCTTTTGGACATTATCGTTCTCTTTCATTCTTTTGTTCAACAACTGCTTGAACAATGTCACTTTTCGCACTGGCCCTGTCGGCCGATGGAGCTTCTCCAATTCACTCCAAATTTCCTCGCACTTGCGCATTTTTTGATTCCAGTTATTTGGGACGCATTTTGTCAGAAATAGCACTGCCATTGCCTTGTCGTTTTGACCTTTCCACATCATGTATGAAACGCCTGTTCATCTTCTGGTTTTTCCAGATCTCCTGACACACTGTCACAAATCTGGCCCGCTACGGTATTGAGTCGTCAATTTGTCTATAGCGATTTTGTTTCAGTTCTCGTACGCGGTTCTTGTCGCTTTTCGCAACCTTTTCTGTCTCCTTTTTTTTTGTCTTTTCGACGCACGCTTCAACGCAGTGAAACACAGAAAACTTTTCTTCACGAAACTTTGTATAAACCTTTACGTTTCACTTTCGATATTCTTTTACTCTTCCTTATGCCTGGGCCCATAACCTGTTGGCAGGTGTGACAGTTTTAGCCGGTGGTTATAATCTGGCAGAGGTAAAAGCGAGTCGCCACATCGTTTAGATGATCAATAGAGACTAATTTATTCTGAGCATAACTAGGACTAACAGCTAAAGTAGGTTGCCACATAGGCTGAACTGTTATGTTGATTACTTAAGGATTGCCATATCACAAGTATCGGTCTATTCAACAAAATAAAGATCATAATTCCACCGAACGTCTGTTAGCAAGAGCAATTTACAAGATATGATTATGGAAATGTCTTCTTAAAGTGTATTAACTAGGTCTTACTCTCTATTCAGTGCAATAAAAATAAAGAATAGGATGCAATATATTAAAAATTGCATGAATGTGCTACATTATCAACATGTCTTTATTTTTATTTACAGAAATAGAAGTGGTAAAAAACCCTGTTTGAATTTCTCCATAGGGCCATTGTCCTCGGAGATTAGAGTCCAGCAGTAGACGGTCTCACAGGCTTTAACAGGTATCTTTCCATGTTGGACACGTCCTGATAAAACTTTCACGTATACTAAAAAGTGGTGGAGTTTATTTTGAAAAAGTTTTAAATAAATAGTTATAGTCTAGTTTAAGCCATATTATGAAATCACACACTTAAAGTTCGAAAAAAACGCCCCTGAATGAAAACTAAATTTTTGTCTATTCACAAAAAATTCTTGAAAACTCCACTTTAGTCCGATTTCTGCATTGAGGGCTTGTTTTAAAAATAAATTGAATAGTTTTTACTGTCCAATCAAAAAACATAACAATTTTGTATAATTATGAATCTACAAGCGTTTTCATTACCCATTGCCAAGCTCTTAAAAGATTTGTCCGAAAACAAACTGTTTGGTCAAATTTTGTCTTTTTAAATTTGTCTAGATCATTAACATCGTTTGAAAAACAAAAAAGTTATGAGAGTTTAAGTGGGGGTAACTTTTTGAAATATCGAAAAAACGATTTATCGATTATATCTTGATATCGCGTCGATAGATTTTGTTTTCATGGCGATTTTCGTGATCAGCGGACCTATTTACTTTAGAAAAAGTTGTTTTGATCCAATGGGGAAAAATGCTGTCGAGCAGTGTTATTGAGGATTACCAAAAAATAATCAAAAACAATCAAAAATAATCAAAAAATAATTCGACTACTTTACAAGATTATTTTTGATTACTCCTAACTTCGTCTGCGCCGAAGTTTTGATACGCTTGTCTAAACGGTTAGCGACTTCGACCAAACTTCGCAGATCTGCTTAAAAACATTTAATATAACCCATGACCGTGATTGAGAGCGTTAATATTGAGAAAAAAACAGTTTTTCTCATTAAAACCCATTTTTCCATTGATCAATTGTATGGCAGCTACAAGAAGTAGTCATCCGATCCGGTCGGTTCCGACATATTAGCAGCGTGCAGACAAAAGAAGACTCTGTGCAAAATTTCAGCTCGCTAGCTTCAAAACTGAGGGACTAGTTCGCGTAGAAACAGACAGACGAACGGACGGACGGACAGACGGACTGACGGACAGACGGACGGACAAAGCTAAATCGACTCAGCTTGTCATGCTGATCAAGAATATATATACTTTATGTGGTCGGAGATGATTCCTTCTATGCGTTAAAAACTTCTGGGCAAAATTATAATACACTTTTCAAGTGTATAAAAAGGCATAGCCAAATTTGTGGCCCTCAATGATTTCATATAGCACTTTTAGCTGCCTAATAAAGCTTGTCGGTAATAGCGTAGAGGTTAAGGCCTATGACTGAAAGGCAGTGAGTCCAAGGTTCAAGTCCCAGTTTGGGTTATAATAATGGAAACTTTGTAGCATTTTTATCAGGACCGCAGGCAAAGTTACAGCCTGTTAAATGCGAAAATCCAGATTAAAATTTATGGGATTCCCACCCCATATGTTTATAGACGTTTTAAAAAAGGCAACTTTATATAGCATTGGCTTAACAAAATATTTGGAGATATGTAAAATAACAAAGTTCATGGAATGAAGTTTTCGCGAATATCTTGGTAACGAAAACTAAGATATGGCTTTGGCATACCAACTCATAACACTGTGCAACAGTCAAAAAAAACTACCAAGCTAGACTATGCGGAATCGATAGTGCTACCCGAAGTGAGTAAATCCCTATCAGCGCTTGGCTAGATTGATAGCAATTTTTTTTTTTGGACCCTCAAAGTTTTTAAAATTGGGTGTAACGACAGGGGTCATCAGATTTGGGCATACAGCTCATTCAGTTTTAGTTATAGCTGCAAACTGTCTTCGGCAAAGTTGTAGCTGACAGTCCGCAGCATAAAAAAAAATTTGTTTTCCGGGAGTTTTTCTTAAAATTTTTTTTTGAAAAATCATATTTTTTTACTTTTTTGAGTATAACTTTTAAATCAGAATTTTTGGCATACATTCTTTGGGAAAAATTAAGCTTTTGAGATAACAAACATCTCTTCTGAATAAGGTTTTACAATCTGAACACTTCAAAACGGCCCCAAAAGTGTGCATTTCCTAAAAAATTCACTAATTTCTTCGTTAAGCTTAGTATCAAGACAACTCAATCGCTAAATCAGCGCAGTGCGACCATATCAAATTTGGTGATATTTTGATAAAGGGTGGTATTTTGGTGTTGAACCGTCACACTGCGGAAAATCAAACATAAAAACCAAATTAACAAGTGTAAAGGAAACATTTAAAATGTTTGCTATGTGTGTGGAAAATTTAGTACAAAAACAGTCTCGCGCAAGAGATACAAAAAAAATGCTTGTGGTTTCAGTAAAGATTTTAAAAAAGCAAACCAAAACTGCTATACAAAAAGTATTATTAAAAAAAAATGGGCACCGAATTTAGTATGTAGTAGTAATCGAATACGAAATCGGAAAGCAGCGGGTTCTTCGCTATGATACCCCTGTCATTTGGACGAATCCGGGCAGGAAGCATAATCCCGAGGACTGCTATGCTTGTCAAAATAAAGTGCGGGGCATGAATGCCATAAAAGCAAAAACTTTCCAAGTGTTCAGTTGCAGAAAGAGCGTTCAGTGGACACTTCATTGCCACTTGAACTTCAGCAAAGTTTGACCACTGACAGTCAAGCTGCTAGTGACATGTGCTGCGACAGCGATGAAACAGAGTCTGTATCTGACTTTAGTCCGGGATCATCTTATTCACAAATGGGGCCAATTCTGATATCGCAAGCCCGGCTCGATTTTTTTTTTGTTTTGCGAAACAAGAATTCTCCCTATGCAACTCGGAAGAACTGGCTAAACTGTTAAAGGAACAAAACCTTTTGATGCCTGACGTGAAGATAACTGGTTACAGAAAACGTTAAAACTTGTTAAAAAAATGTATTAATATAGTACATTAGTACAGTATTGAATTGGCAACATTTTTGCTGATAAATTACAGAATTTTCAAAAAACCGTAAAAAGGTAATTTTTTCTTTATTCTTGGATAAGAACAAGTAAAGTGCGTGATGTTTTGCTCTAAAAGTTTAAAAAAATTTATTGGCAGCTATTTTGGTGTAAAAACTTGAGTACATAAAGAGGAATGACAACAAAAAAGTGATTTTTATTGGGGCCGCTTTAGAGGATGTAGAAGTGTTCAGATTGTAAGACCTTGTTCAGAAGAGATGTTTGCTTTTTTTTGTCGTCACACCCAATTTCAAAAACTTTGATGGTCCATAAAAAAGAAAGTGCTACCAATCGAGCCAAACGCTGATAGGGATTTACTCAGCTCGGGTAGCACTATCGATTCCGCATAGTGTAGCTTGATAGTTTTGAAAAAAGTTTAAAATTGTTGCACTGTGTAATTGGCATAAGTAGGCACGCAGAAATTTTTTTAAGATGCACGGGATACTCAAAAAAGGTTTTAATTTGTAGATCAGTGTAATCGAACCACTACAAGTTCCAATATCCTTGTGAACGAAATTTGTGAGCTTAATAGCAAAATGGTATAAAAGGAGGCTAAACATTCTGAAAAAAAAGAAAAACCGACTAGTTTGACAATAAAGTTGCTAAAAATGCTTAAAAACATATTAAAAATTGCTAGATTTGTGGCTAATATAATTTTTTTTTAAAGTTGCAAATTTTTTAAAAGTTGCTAAAGCTAAGTTCACACAGGCAAATAATTTGACAAATTTTTAGGAAATTTTGATGAATATTTGGCTAAATAGCCATGATTGCAGATTTTGCAGGACTTAAATCATTAACTATGGTTCTATTCACTAATAATTTGATCAAATATGTCCGAAAAGTTCGCCAATTTGGATAATCTAACCAAATTTTTATAAAAATTTGTCAAATTATTTTCCTGTGTGAACTTAGCTTAAATCTAGCAACTAAATTGCTAAAGTGGCAGCACTGACGTTAAGTCTTGCAGAGCGTGGTCACACTAATGTCAAAAATATAGTTATCGGTTATCGGCTAAATAAGCAGGCCTAATTAAGTTCCGTTAATAAAAATTCGTCACCATGTCGCAACAGCCGCCTAAACCAATACCTAAAAAATACAAATCCTGTTTGCAGAAACATTTTGGCTTGTCCATCTTCCAGCCACTGGAATGGAAGATCATACAGACTCTGATCAAGGAGCAGCGCGATGTGTGCGCTGTTATTGCCACGGGTTTTAACAAGTCGCTGTGCTATCAGTTTCCCGCCTTTTTTTTAAACCGCGTGGTGCTGGTCATCTCACCATTGATAGCTTTAATGGAGGATCAGGTGCAGTCGCTAAGAGGCAAAGCCTGTCTGCTGAGCTCGGCCCTCGGGGAGGAGGATCAAACCATCGCAAAGAGTATATTGGCACTGAAGTATCGTGTGGTCTATGCCACTCCCGAGTGTATAACCCGGGGCAATGACCTTAAGTTGCTCCGCGATTTGGGCCCCAATCTGGCCTTGATAGCCATCGATGAGGCACACAGCATTTCAGTGTGGGGACATGAGTTTTGTCCCGCCTACACCCAGCTGCGACAGTTGCGAGAGACTTTGCCCCAGGTGCGAATAATGGCCCTTACAGGCACGGCCACTCAACAAGTGCGCGAGGACATTTGTATGCAAATGAATCTGCACAATCCGCGCATTCTAGCCAGCCCTTTGGATCGTCCCAACTTAGACTTGAGCGTGAAAGTTAAGAGCACTGAAATATGGGCGGATTTATCAAGCTATTTGACTCAAAGCCAGGGATCTAGCATTATCTACACCAATACCAGACGTAAGGCCAAACAAATCAGCGATGAACTAACCAAAAATGAAATCCATAATCATCTATACCACAGCAAGCTGCCGCTAGAAACCAAGAAGCACAACCAAGCTGAGTTCCAGCTGGATGTTGTGCCTGTCATGGTGGCCAATTGTGACTCTGGCGTGGACATTGACAAGTCAAATGTGCGCCTGGTCATGCACTATGGGAAACCCAGTGATCTGGAGCGGTACTATCAGGAAATCGGTAGTGCAGGGCGTGACGGACAGCCGGCAAAGTGTGTACTCTTCCACAGTGGGGCGGATGCGGTGACCCACAAACGTTTGCATTATAGTCAACCCTTGAGCTTGGGGCGCAGTGAGAAAATGTTGGAATTTATAAAGACGCCCGACTGCCGTAGACGTTTCCTTCTGCACTATTTTGGTGATCCGTCGGCGGAAGAGCTACAGCCACGTCGGAGCTGCTGTGACAATTGTCGTAGTGCTCCTGCCAAAATTGACTATCATAATCAGTACCAAGGTTTTAACGAAGCGGGCCAATTGGATGTTAGTCGGGAAGCCAGCTCCATGCTAAAAATGTTGCGTTCGGCCAAGGGTCATATGGGTCTGGGTAAGCTTATACTGGGCTTGCGAGGATCCCGCGATAAAAGGGTGCCCAAAATCTGCCGCCAGCATGAGGAATTTGGACGTGGCTCACACCGGCCGGCCGGCTGGCATAAACTGCTGGCGGAGGAGTTGACCACACAGGGATTCATCAAGCATGATTATATCAAGAATGGGAAATCTGCTTATGGTTTTCTGCTACCGAAGGTCACACGCAAGGGCTGCTGCTGGCTGGATGATAGCGTGTCGGAAAGGTCCAGAATATTAATGGAACCTTCCGCCAGATTGTTGAAATTTCAGCAAAAGCTCGGACATGTACAGCAGCAGCAGGTAGATGACAAGGACTTTGACTGTGGTTCAGATTTTGAATTGGAGGATCTAGTGGAATTGGATAAGCTCCCGGAGCATCAACAGAATCCGCAGCAGACTGAACCTAAATCGCTGGTCCGGTTGGACCAGGTACAGCAGCAACCGGAGGAGGACAAGGCCTTTGACTGGGGTCCCGATTTGGAATGGGAGGAGCTTCTGGAATTGGATAAGCTGGTGGATAAACAGAATCCGCAGCCGACTGAACTAAAATCGCTGGTCGTTGATGGCAATCCGCAGCTGACTGAACTAAAATCGCTTGTCAATGATTGTCAAAAGTTGCTCGGTGGGCAAATAGGTCTGGATGAAATGACCCGAAAGGCGCGTAAAAGAGTCTTGGATTATCTAGACACTAGCTTTGATGCAGCCACCAAACGGCTCGCCAAATAACTGGTAATTTCTGTACGAATTTATAGAAATTTAATATATGATTTTTGTATTATCTTATTTTTGAACTGAATTCATTTTTGTTTATGGTACAAATGATTTTAATAGAGGGTCTTTACTTACTTGAAATATCGAACTAAGCAACAGTTGAATTTTGCATGTATTAGGATCTTATAAACTTCATGAAAACCTTTTAAGCAGATCTGAATCTCTGTTTTACAGAAATAAACAAAAACAATTATTTTTCCCGACCCTTTTATTTGAAATATATTTTCATCGACCCTCGTATTTCACAAATTTTAAGTTTTTTTTTTATTTCTTTTGGTCAAAATCTTAATAAATATTAATAAAATGTTGCCAAATAAAAAAAAAAATTGGAAAAAAAATTTAACTTGGAAATTTTTTACGGTACTATTTTTTACCATGTCTTGACTTACTTTGACCCAAATTTCTTGAGAACTGTTTAACCGATAATTTATCATTTTTTCGGTGAAAGCTAAAACCCAAATGCATCAAGTCCATTTTTAAAATCTATCAAAAATAATACTTATATCATCGAAAACAGTTGTCGAAACTAGTCCAAAATTGGTATCAAGAATTTAAAGAGTAACTGTTTCAAAAAAAATGTCAAATTTTTTTCTTAAATTACTCGTAATACCCACCATCCTGGTGTGAGATAGGACACATTTGATCAGTAAACAAATAACGGGACTAGAACCATCAGAGTAAGAAAAAAAAGTCGATTTTCGAAATTTTGACTTTGAATTGTTTGACCGATCCAACATATCCAAGTTCACATCAGAATTACATCAATTCTTAGCAAACCCTCGTTTTCAGCTTAACATTCAGATAATGCGTTCTCAAAATTTGTTTGCAACCGTGGGCCTATGTCTTAAATATTTGGTTAACTTTGAACAGGAATACAACAACAACCGCAAAAACAACAACACAATTTTCTTACATTAATTTAACGGATTACACTGTGACACATTTTTGAACTCAAAAAAGTTAATACGGTCGAGACCAAAAAATTCAAAAAGGGTGTGATGGTAGTTTAAAAACGCTGCATGGGTTTGGTCTGATTAGCTGCCGTTTTCTTTTTATTGACCTTTGAACTTTTCAGCTTCAGTGTAGGAATAATTCCATATCTCGTAAGCTATATTGAATTTTGCTTTTATGTCTTTAGCAAAGTTGTTGCTCTTGGCTTGGCCTACAAAACATTTCTTAGTAGCAAATCAAAAAAAATACGTCTTGGTACTTAAAATTACAAAAGATGTCAAAAAAAAACAATTTTTCACAACATTTTTCACTTTTTCAACTTTTTCCTGAAATCCGTTACAAATTTGGAAAAGTAAAGTAGGTAAAAGTTGTTGCTTAGACCAAAATAAACAAACCGTTAGTACGAACACACTTCATTTAAGTACTCTTTGATATAGTAAAAAGACCAAAAGCATGAAAAACTGTAAAAAAAAAAATCGAAAAAAAAGAATTTTTCGGTAAAAAAGTAAATAAATTAAATTTCTTTAGCTAGATTTTTTAAGTTATATTTTTTGACAATTTTATTGATTTAATACAAAACAATCGAAATTTTTGATAGTGTCAGCCAATTTCTACCAAAAACTGTACTTTTTCGCGATTTGGTTGAAATTATTCATCTTTTAGGGTCATTAGCTATATGAAGGACCATTCGAATGAAGTTGGTATGTTCCAACCGATTGTTTATGTTAGTCTATGCTACTTTTTCGTCCTTCATTGCTTGGTCAAATTCGTGATAGTTTTCAAGAAAAAGTTGAAAAACAGTACAAAATGAGGGGAAAACATGATGAATTTACGACATTTTTGCAATTTTGAGTTTAAAGATGTGACTATTTTGACTTGTTACTTAGAAATGTTTTGTAAACCAAGTCAAGAGCAACAACTTCTTTTCAGACGTCAAAGCGAAATTCCAAATAGTTTACGAGATAGGGAGTTACAAGTCCCAATCATATGCTTAAAACTTCAAAGTGCTATAAAAAGAAATCGGCAGCTAACCAGACCAAACCCAGGGAAGGTTTTTGTACTACTATCATACCCTTTCAGAATTTTTTGGTCTCGACCGTATCAACTTTTTAGTGTTGCACAGTGTTATCTATCGAATGAAAAAAAATCGCTTCTTAATATCTGTCATAGTTGTTGTATAATTTATTTTTTTGTAAACCTTGAAAAAATTACACCTGAAGGTATATTATCTTTTTGTTTTATATTTTGATAAAACTAAAATGTTTGCACATAGCTTAAAAAACAGAAACAAAAATACTCCCTAAAGAAGGGAGACTTTACAGCTGTTTAAGATCCTCCCGGTCCCAACTTTAGCTGTCTTTTCCCTTTCTAATTTTATAAGGAAATCCACAATTTTACAGGTAAAGGAAACTGTGTTAGTTTCACTTTGAGCTGGTTCTGCAAATAGGTAAGCGCTGTGACTTTGGCCGAGAGGATACCAAGTCTCTTCTTATTATGGTCACGCCTGTCAATGATATAACCTAATCTTAATTTACTTGCATTTAAGTACACACTAGACTGGCCCTTAAAAATAGATTTCAAAATACCGGGCGGAAAAAGTTTCGTTTTGGTCCCAATAGGTATGAAAAAAAGTTTGGCAGCGATCGGACTTCATTTAGTGGACGCTCGCTCGCCCTCAAAATCGAATGGATAATGAGGGTGATGAATTTCGAATTTAATATCTGAAAATTCCAAAAAAAATTGTACGTGTTAATTCTTTTTATATCCTTTTAGGGGAATATCATAGCAACATTTTAAGTATAAATGTGTCTTATTTTGAGCGTAAACTTGGCCAGAATCAAACAAATCAATTTTTAAAAAAAATTTTCGGGTTTTTTTTCGAAGAATTTTTAATATATATGAGATTCTGATTTTTGCTTTTACCCGGCCGGCAAAACTATCGTTTTGGTTCATATAGATATAATAAAAAGTTTGGCTTCGATCGAACTATATTTAGTGGATGCGCTCTCGCCCCAAAAACCGAAAATTTAAAGGGCATAGCAGAATAAGCATACAAAAACTGCCCCCACTCCGATCAGCACCAAAATTAAATATGTTGTTACCATCAATAAGAAACTCACTCTCTGAAATTTTTAGACTTCTAATCGCTATAGGAGTGAAGTTATGAAGGCGGAAAGATAAATAAAAAAAACTCGTTTATCTTAAGAACCGCTTAACCGAATTGGACGGGTTTAATATATGTTGTAAGTGTCCGAAGGACAATTCAAAAAATAATTTTTGCTCACTTTTATTGCGAATTCTTTGAAATTATTGAATTATTGAAATTATTGAAATTTTCAAAAAATTCTTTTACGGTGTTAGCCTTTTGCGACACCGACAGTTTTTTGCTGGTTTTTTCATCAAGAGGTCCCTAACAACATATAATTTTTGCAAACACATCCCAAGTGTACCTCATGGTGAAATATAATTAAATGTTAAATTAGTATTTTTCATTAATATTTTATTCATGTTAGGCACACTGTAAATCAACTTAAAAGGGGAAAAAAAGGGAACATTTTCTGTCAATTCTGTGTGTGTAGTTACAGTGTGTTTAATATTATAAAATATATTTGTAAAAATATTCACATGTTTTATTGGCATTCACTATGAAGATGATTCCCGATGACCGTGCAAAAATTTTACATTGCTAAGGACTTCTTATTTAAAAAAAACCACCAAAAAAGTATAAGAGTTGAAATTGATTTGCACCTCGAAAAAATTATTTGAAAATTTTAATAATTTTTTTTGGGCCAAAGAATTGGTAATAAAATTGTGTAAAAATACTTTTCTGAATTCCATGGTGGACACTTATAACATATTATTAACCCATTCAAATCGATTAATTGGTTCTTAAGATAAACGAGTTTTTAGTTTTACCTTTCCGCCCTCATAACTCTACTCGAATAGCGATTAGAAGACTAAAAATTTAGGAGAGTGAGTTTCTCATTGATGGTAACAACATATTTAAATTTGGTGCTGATCGGAGTGGGGGCAGTTTTTGTATGCTTATTCTGCTATGCCCTTTACTGCCAATATATGGGATGAGATTCGGTTTAAGTCTCTAAAAATTAAAAATAAATGTTAAGTGGTTTTTCTCTTTAAGTCCTTGAAGGTGAATACCATAGCAACATTTTACATATTTTTGTTGGATATTTCGAACGAAAACTTGATCAGAATCATATCAAATCGGCCAATTTTTCAAAAAAAATTTTTTTTCTGAGATGAGTTTTGACTTTAATCGCTAAAAATTTTTAATTTTTGTTTAAGTCTTAATTTCTTTTAAAGACTTTTAGTGGAATATCATAGCAACACTTTACATATTTTTGTTGGATATTACGAGCGTAAACCCATTTTTATGTGTTTATTCTCAATTTATCTAACATTAATATTCAAAATGTCGCTAGGATATTCCGCGAAAGGTATTTAAAAAGAAATAACACTTAAAAAAAAATTTGAAAATTATAGGAAAATTATCCGAAACTCATCTCAAGAAAAAATTTTTTTTTTTATAATTGGCGGATTTGATATGATTCTAACCAAGTTTTCGCTCGAAATATCCAACAAAAAGGACTTAATGAGAAAAACCACTTAAAATTTTTTTTAATTTTTAGAGACTTAATCCGAATCTCATCCCATATATTGGCAGTATAATTAAAATTTGGGTTTTTGGGGCGAGAGCGCGTCCACTAAATATAGTTCGATCGCAGCCAAACTTTTTATTATATCTATTGAAAAACCCTATAAAGTATATATATTCTTGATCAGCATCAACAGCCGAGTCTATATAGCCATGTCCGTCTGTCCGTCCGTCTGTCCGTCCGTCCGTATGAACAAACAGATCTCGGAGATGGTAAGAGATAGAGGTTTGACATGTATGGGACAAATGTTTCTTATAGCTGCAGGCAGATCAAGTTTATTTTCAATTTTTGCCACGCCCCCTTCCGCCCTCGCAATTTGGAAAAAACAGTATATCTTCTACAGTTTTGAAGTTAGACGATTCGTACCTTCTAGAGATAGTTAGTAATTAGCAAAATGTATCGAAATGATAAAGATCGGATGAGCGGTTCTCAAGTTATGAACAAAAAAGTACATCACCCTCCCCCACCCCCTCACACCCTATTACAACTAACACCGCTCAATCTTAAAGAGAGAGAGAGAGAGAGAGAGAGAGAGAGAGAGAGAGAGAGAGAGAAAGAGAGAAAGAGAGAGAAAGAGACTTAGAGATGAGCGCAGCACCAGCATTGCATTCAGCTTCTACTCCAGGTACAGAGTATGTTATAGTCGGGCCTGACCGACTTTCTTAATTGTTTTTCAAAGGACCATGTTAATGTTAACTGAACATGAGTTTAAAAAAGAAAATAAAATATTTTCATGTTACCCATATCGATATTTCTAGCGATATTGTAAAAGTATCATTTCGATATAAATATTTTAGAGCTAACAAAAATCGATATTATCGATATTTTTCAATATAATCCCGGATCTTAACAATGAACAGGTCTATTAAGGAAATTGAGGCGTCATTTGACGCGTAATAAGAACTACATTTTGACTGCGCTAAAAAATATAGATTTGATGTATATTTATTGAATAAAGAGAAGATGTGTTCATAGCCTTGCAAAGGGTATTATTATTTTGCCCAGAAGTTTAAGTCGATTAAGCTTTTGTCCATCCGCCTGTCTGTCCGTTTGTCTGTTTTTACTCAGACTACATAGTCTCTTAGTTTTAAAGCTAGCTCAAACTTTGACATTCAACCCATTTGCAATGGTATAAAATCTTCGGTACAGACGAATTTAGCTTGGCCTTTTTGTTTTTTTATTTCCTTTTTAACAAACGAAGTTCTGCAAACTTATTAACGATTCCAAATTTATGGAACGAAAGAAGTGTTAAGTTTTTAAATTCATCATCTTTCAAAAAGGGAGCATTCGAACTACAAAGCATAAGAAAATCCTATTTAGTTTAATCTACGAAACGTAATAACTTCTGATTTTACCAATAACATTGTGACACATTTTTGAACTCAAAAAAGTTGATACGGTCGAGACCAAAAAATTCTGAAAGGGTGTGATGGTGGTATAAAAACCCTGCCTGGGTTTGGTCTGATTAGCTGCCGTTCGTGGGTTCGATCCCGCCTCTGAACATCTAATAATAAAAAGTTTTTTTCTCTCTTTAGAAAATAGCTTTTACACATACGGTCACCTTCACCAGCTTTTGGCGCCAGCCATGAAAAAGCAAATTCTCAAACTTTGCCGTTCGGATCCGGCGTTAAACTGTAGGTCCCTTTCTCTTGTGCGAAAAACTTAAGGCACACACGCCAAGAGATTGAGAGAAGCTTGGCTGGCGTTAAGTAATGTGCTCATCGCTCATTCCGCTTGTAGGGTCAGAACCAAACTTTTTAGCTTCCCGGTATTATTACATCGGCATACTACAATACCGTCAGTAAACAACTGTAATGGTGATTGTTGAGTTAGCATAGCAATATTGTGATCAGCGAAGAGCGAACATTCAAAAATTACGTCTTCAGAGACCGAGTTACTAGATGCGTTAAATTATGACACATGTTATACGACATGATATTGCATATCATACTTAGCTGCTTCCGATATTTCACTTGAAATACGTTCATTATCTGCAAAGATTTTAAATATAATTATAAGTGATTTACATTAGAGCTTCCGAAGATTGAACATGTCCGAGCCTGATTATGCCATTTTTATACCCTGTACCCATTGAAAATGGGTAAAAGGGGATCATGAAGTTGTGTAAATGTATGTAACAGGGAGAAGGAAGCATTTCCGACCCTATAAAGTATATATATTCTTGATCAGCATCAACAGTCGAGTCGATTTAGCCATGTCCGTCTGTCCGTTCATCCGTCTGTCCGTCCGTCCGTCTGTCTGTATGAACGCGTCGATGTCAGAGACTATAAGAGATAGAGATTCAAATATTTGCGTGCACATAGGTGTATACCGTACGCAGATCAAGTTTGTTTCAGATTTGCAAAATTTTCCCCCCACCCTCCCCCCTTAAACCGCAAAAAACTGTCAGAGCCACAATTTTAAAGTTACAACATCGTCGCTTAATATATATTATCTTAGGCCCTTAATCTATCTATTCTGAAACGCAACGAGCTAACTCGACTGCAACTGTCTTACTTGTTTTTATTGACATACAAACATTTTTATGTACAGTACCAATACCAATACCAATATATCACGGGATAAATATCCACAATATAAAACATACATAAATAGCTGCAAAATTTTACACACTAAAGAACTCAAATTCCCTGAACTTCCGATTTGTGTGCGCAAACTTTCCTCAAAGTAATTTTGTTTTAAAAAGTATAATGTCCGGCCGTTATACATCCAATTCAATTTATTTCGTATTCTGTCCTTACAAACCAATTTTTAAGCCAGTCGGACAAAAAATAAAATATTTTCCGTACAAACTCTTCCGACGCTTTTCCGAGTGTAATTTTCCACAAAACTGTCTTAGTACACACTTTCACCACTAACAGAGACTCCTGTCCAAATTTCAGCTCTCACTCTCTCTTTTTAAGATATAGAGACTAGCATATAATCTGTCGCTCTTAGATTCAACAGTATAGAACCAATTAACACCCACTTTCCATCCATATCCCACCCACTTATCATCCACACTCTGTTATTTACAGAGTAAATGTAAATGTAAAATGTAAATGTTGGCTATACAGCTCCTCCAACGGGGCCAGCCAAGCTTCTTTACAGAGTAATAAAATAAAAACTAAAAAATAATTGCTAATATCGGACTTTTTAAAAAAAATCACTATATAACAGTTAATATATGGACTGTTCATCTTTTCAACTATAAAAGTAAATTTTTATACACTTGAAAAGTGTATTATAATTTTGCCCAGAAGTTTTCAACGCATAGAAGGAATCATCTCCGACCACATAAAGTATATATATTCTTGATCAGCATGACAAGCTGAGTCGATTTAGCTTTGTCCGTCCGTCTGTCCGTCTGTCTGTTTCTACGCGAGTGTCCCTCAGTTTTGAAGCTAGCGAGCTGAAATTTTGCACAGAGTCTTCTTTTGTCTGCACGCTGCTAATATGTCGGAACCGACCGGATCGGATTACTTCTTGTAGCTGCCATACAAATGATCGGTCGAAAAATGGATTTTAATGAGAAAAACTGGTTTTTTCTCAATATTATCGCTCTCAATCACGGTCATGGGTATTATTAAATGTTTTTAAGCTGATCTGCGGAGTTTGGTCGAAGTCGCTAACCGTTGAGACAAGCGATTTCAAGTGTATAAAAACTTCGGCACGGACGAAGTTAGCCATGCCTTTCTCGTTTTTTTTTTTTTGAAAACACCGTAATTTATGTTGTGTTTAGGGCAATAAATTGTTTATCCTTCCTTAGAAGCTATAACAAGGAAGTTAACACTGAGATTTTCTGCTCGAAAAACCAGGAAATTTAATTTTGAACGCCTAGAAAAAAATTTACAAAATTAAAAAAAAAAAATTATTTTTTCTTCTTATGAATCGCTTCACTTCCACGAAGAAAACCAGATAACGATGATCAAAATCTATGAACAGTAGACCGGACATTTCTCCATACGATTTTCAACATGTGACGATCTTTGCACAACATGGCTAAAAAATTCTGTATATTTTATAGAAAATTGATCAAAAATCCAAAATCAGATATTTTGAGATTTGATGGCCTCGAAAAGGCTTTTAAAGTTCCAATTTCTCCTTAATTTAAATTAAATTGTCAATGTAGACAGAGACCTTTTACAAAAGTGTCGAACAAATAAATTAAATATTTCGTAGAAAATTATATGTTCAATGGCGCTGTGATAAGCACTCTGGACTACATCCCAACCACATTCCACCCACTTGCAACCAACATACCGCACACTTCCCGCCCAAATCCCACCCACTTCCCATTTACATGATGTAAATTACATCCCACCCACATCCCTTACACATCCCTCCCACTTACCGCCACATTCCACCCACATCCCATTTCCATCCCACCCATTTCCCACCCACATCCCACCCATTTCCCGCCCACATCCCACCCACACTTTGAAAATGAGTTTGAACTTGATCGGATGAAAAACAAAAAAGTTTCATACAAAAGTTTTCCGCGAATTTTCCACACTTCCCGGCAGAATTTTCAAAAATCCTTTCTTAGTACTCACTTTCAGCATAAGATAAAACTACTGTGAAAATCTCATCTTCCTATCTTTTATGGTTTAGGCTGTGCGACGGTCACCAGTCAGTCAGTCAGTCAGTCAGTCAATTAGTCAGGTTGAACTTTTTATACTCTGTACCAAAGGTACATAGAGTATATTAAGTTTGTTCAAAAGTATGTAACAGGAAGAAGGAATCATTTCCGACCCTATAAAGTATATATATTATTGATCAGCATCAACAGCCGAATCGATATAGCCATGTCCGTCTGTCCGTCTGTCTGTCCGTCTGTCTGTCCGTCCGTCCGTCCGTCCGTCCGTATGAACAAACAGATCTCGGAGATGGTAAGAGATAGAGGTTTGACATGTATGGAACTAATGCTTCTTATAGCTGCAGGTTAGAAATGATAAAGATCGGATGAGCGGTTCTCAAGGTATGACCAAAAATAAATTCCCCCCTCCCCCACCCCCTCCCACGCGCACATAACCAACACCGCATTTTTATTCAACAACGTGTGAGTGAAAGAGAGAGGGAGACAGAGAGAAACTTAGAGATGAGCGCAGCAGAAACGTTGCATTTAGCTCATGCTCTTGGTACAGAGTATGACATAGTCGGGCTTGACCGACTTTCTCACTTGTTTATATATATAGACTAGCAAATAACCCGTCGCGCTTTGCTGCGCCTTCAACAGTATAGAACCTACGCACACTCACTTCAAGTCCACATCCCACACACTTCCCGTCCACTTCATGCCCTCTTCCCGTCCACCTCCCGCCACATCCCACCCACTTCCCGCCCACATCCCACTCACATCCCGTCCACTTCCCGCCAACATACCACCCACTTCCCACCCTCTTCCCGCCCTCTTCCCGTCCACTTCCCACCCACTTCCCGACATTGAAAAATCACATTTCAAATTATTTCGTATTTTGTCCTTACAAACCGAGTTTCAAGACAATCGGATGAAAAATAGTTTTTTTCATGCAAAATTTTCCGGGAGATTTCCGACCGTTGGGTCAAATTTTCCAACTTCGGAATATCACATTTCAAACTATTTCGTATTCTGTCCTTTCAAACCGAATTTCAAGCCAATCGGATGAAAAATAGTTTTTAGCAAGCAGAATTTTCCGGCCATTTTCCTCGTGGGCGGATTTTCCGACATTGAAAAAGCACATTTCAAATTATTTCGTATTCTATCCTCACAAACCGAGATTCAAGCCAATAGGATGAAAAATAGTTTTTTTCATGCACAATTTTCCGGCAATTTTCCGACCGTCAGGGCAAATTTTCCAACTTCGGAAAATCACATTTCAATTTATTTCACCTACTTTCCGTTCAAACCGAATATCAAGCCAATCGGATGAAAAATAGTTTTTTTGCATGCAGAATTTTCCGACCATTTTCCTCGTGGGCGGATTTTCCGACATTGAAAAATCACATTTCAAATTATTTCATATTCTATCCTCAAAAACCGCGTTTCAAGCCAATAGGATGAAAAATAGTTTTTTTCATGCACAATTTTCCGGCAATTTTCCGACCGTCAGGGCAAATTTTCCAACTTCGGAAAATCACATTTCAATTTATTTCACCTACTTTCCTTTCAAACCGAATATCAAGCCAATCGGATGAAAAATAGTTTTTTTGCATGCAGAATTTTCCGACCATTTTCCTCGAGGGCGGATTTTCCAAAATCGTGTCTAATTATTTCGCGTACTAAGCTTACAAACCAAGTTTCAAATCAATCGGATGAAAAATAACTATTTTCCCATACAAACTTTTCCGACGCTTTTCCGACTTTTCCGGGTGGAATTTTCCAAAACCCCGTCTTAGTACGCACTATCACCACTAACAGAAACTCCCGTGAAAATTACAGTCCTCTATCTCTTACCGTTTGGGCTGTGCGATGATTGCCATTCAGTCAGTGAATCAATGAATAAGTGAATCAGGACACTCTCTTTTATATATATAGAGACTAGCAAATAACCCGTCGCGCTTCGCTGCGCCTTCAACAGTATTGAACCAACGCACACCCACTTACCACCCACTTCCCGCCCACATCCCACCCACTTCCCGCCCATTTCCCGCCCATTTCCCGCTTACATCCCCACCCACTTCCCGTCCTTTTCCCGCCCACTTCCCGCCAATTAACCGCCCACATACCACCCACATCCCACCCACTTCCCACCCTCTTACCGTCCACTTCCCGCACACTTCCCGCTCACATCCCGCTCACATCCCACCCACATCCCACCCACTTCCCGCCAATTTCCCGCTCACACACCACCCACTTGCCGCCCATTTCCCGCCCACATCCCTTCCACATCCCACCCACATCCCACCCACATCCCTCCCACTTACCGCCACATTCCACACACTTTACATCCACTTATCACCCACTTTCCAACCGCATCCCACTCACATCCCACCCACATCCCAGTGGGCATCCCGGCGGTATTTCCAACATCGGAAAATAACAACCAAAATGAATTCCCATTTTGACCTTACAAACCGAGTTTCAAGTCAATCGGATGAAAAATAGTTTTTTCATGCAGAATTTTCCAGGAATTTTCCGACCGTAAGGGCAAATTTTCCAACTTCGGAAAATCTCATTTCAATTTAATTCACCTACTTTAATTTCAAAACGAATTTAAAGCCAATCGGATGAGAAATAGTTTTTTGCATGCAGAATTTTCCGGCCATTTTCCTCGTGGGCGGATTATTCGACATTGAAAAACCACATTTCAAATTATTTCGTATTTTGTCCTTACAAACCGAGTTTCAAGACAATCGGATGAAAAATAGTTTTTTTCATGCAGAATTTTCCGGGAATTTTCCGACCGTTGGGTCAAATTTTCCAAGTTCGGAAAATTACATTTCAATTCATTTCACCTACTTTCCTTTCAAACCGAATTTCAAGCCAATGGGATGAAAAATAGTTGTTTTCATGCAGAATTTTCCGGGAATTTTCCAAAATCGGGAAAATACGTGTCGAATTATTTCGCGTACTAAGCTTACAAATTAAGTTTCAAGTCAATCGGATGAAAAATAACATTTTTCCCATACAAACTTTTCCGACGCTCTTCCGACTTTTCCGGGTGGAATTTTCCAAAACCCACTTCCCGCCCACATCCCACCCACATCCCACCCAATTTCCGCCTACATCCCACCCACTTCCCGCCCACAACCCATTCACTTCCCAATGGGCATCCCGGCGGTATATCCAACATCGGAAAATAAAAACATAAATTAATTCCGATTTTGACCTTACAAACCGAGTTTCAAGTCAATCTTATATAAAATAGTTTTTTGCATGCAGAATTTTCCGGCCATTTTCCTCACGGGCGGATTTTCCGACATTGAAAAAGCACATTTCAAATTATTTCGTATTCTATCCTCACAAACCGCGTTTCAAGCCAGTAGGATGAAAAATAGTTGTTTTCTTGCAGAGTTTTCCGGGAATTTTCCGACCGTCAGGGCAAATTTTCCAACTTCCGAAAATCACATTTCAATTTATTTTACCTACTTTCCTTTCAAACCGAGTTTCAAGCCAATCGGATGAAAAATAGGTTTTTGCATGCAGAATTTTCCGACCATTTTCCTCGTACGCGGATTTTCCGACATTAAAAAATCACATTTCAAATTATTTCGTATTTTGTCCTTACAAACCGAGATTCAAGCCAATCGGATGAAATATAGTTTATTTTCATGCAAAATTTTCCGAGAATTTTCCGACCGTTGGGTCAAATTTTCCAACTTCGGAATATCACATTTCAAACTATTTCGTATTCTGTCCTTTCAAACCGAATTTCAAGCCAATCGGATGAAAAATAGTTGTTTGCATGCAGAATTTTCCGATCATTTTCCTCGTGGGCGGATTTTCCGACATTGAAAAATCACATTTCAAATTATTTCGTATTTTGTCCTTACAAACCGAGTTTCAAGCCAATCGGATGAAAAATAGTTTTTTTTCATGCAGAATTTTCCGGGAATTTTCCGACCGTTGGGTCAAATTTTCCAACTTCGGAAAATCACATTTTAATTCATTTCACCTACTTTCCTTTCAAACCGAGTTTCAAGCCAATCGGATGAAAAATAATTTTTTTTATGCAGAATTTTCCGGTCATTTTCCTCATGGGCGGATTTTCCAAAATCGGGAAAACACGTGTCAAATTATTTCGCGTACTAAGCTTACAAACCAAGTTTCAAGTCAATCGGATGAAAAATAACATTTTTCCCATACAAACTTTTCCGACGCTTTTCCGACTTTTCCGGGTGGAATTTTCCAAAACCCCGTCTTAGTACGCACTTTCACCACCAAAGGAAACTCCTGTGAAAATTACAGCCCTCTATCTCTTACCGTTTGGGCTGTGCGATGATTGCCAATCAGTCAGTCAGTCAGTCAGTCAGTCAGTCAGTGAATCAGTGAATCAGTCAGGACACTCTCTTTTATATTTATAGAGACTAGCAAATAACCCGTCGCGCTTCGCTGCGCCTTCAATAGTACAACAACGCACACTCACTTACCACCCATTTCCCACCCACATCCCACCCACATACCACGCACTCCCACCTTCTTTCCGCCGTCCACTTCCCGCCCACATCCCACCCACTTTCCGCCAATTTCCCGCCCACTTACCGCCCACATCCCGCTCACATTCCACTCACATCCCACCCTCATCCCCTCACTTCCCGCCAATTTTCCGCCCACATCCCACCCATATACCACCCAATTCCCGCCCAATTCCCGCCCACATACCACCCGCATCCCTCCCACATCCCACCCACATCGCTCCCAATTCCCGCTACATTCCACACACTTTACATCCACTTACCACCCACTTTCCACCCACATCCCAGTGGGCTTCCCGGCGGTATGTCCAACATCGGAATATAAAAACAAAAATTAATTCCGATTTTGACCTTTCAAACCGAGTTTAAAGACAATCGGATGAAAAATAGTTTTTTTCATGTAGAATTTTCCGACCATTTTCCTCGTGGGCGGATTTTCCGACATTAAAAAATCACATTTCAAATTATTTCGTATTTTGTCAAACCGAGTTTCAAGCCAATCGGATGAAAAATAGTTTTTTCATGCAAAATTTTCCGGGAATTTTCCGACCGTTGGGTCAAATTTTCCTACTTCAGAATATTACATTTCAAACTATTTCGTATTCTGTCCTTTCAAACCGAACTTCAAGCCAATCGGACGAAAAATAGTTTTTTGCGTGCAGAATTTTCCGACCATTTTCCTCGTGGGCGAATTTTCCGACATTGAAAAATCACATTTCAAATTATTTCGTATTTTGTCCTTACAAACCGAGTTTCAAGCCAATCGGATGAAAAATAGTTTTTTTCATGCAGAGTTTTCCGGGAATTTTCCGACCGTTGGGTCAAATTTTCCAACTTCGGAAAATCACATTTCAATTTATTTCACCTACTTTCCTTTCAAACCGAGTTTCAAGCCAATCGGATGAAAAATAATTTTTTTATGCAAAATTTTCCTGCCATTTTCCTCGTGGGCGGATTTTCGAAAATCGGGAAAACACGTGTCGAATTATTTCGCGTACTAAGCTTACAAACCAAGTTTCAAGTCAATCGGATGAAAAATAAAATTTTTCCCATACAAACTTTTCCGACGTTTTTCCGACTTTTCCGGGTGGAATTTTCCAAAACCCCGTCTTAGTACGCACTTTCACCACTAACAGAAACTCCTGTGAAAATTTCAGCCAATCAGTCAGTCAGTCAGTCAGGACACTCTCTTTTATATTTATAGAGATAAGTGCATAGTTGAATATGCCATGAATATTTTTCCTTTACAATACATATTTGTGTAGTTTCAAGGCAATTAGGATATGCCATAATCAGCAATAATTATCAATTTGGTGCCGTCCGATGTGTTGCTGCATCAATTGTACGACATGTTAAAATATTTTATTTTAGAATTTTCACAAAATTTTTGTCTGCCTACTATGACGTTTCTAGCAGCTCAAAAACAAAATTAAGGGGAAATTTGAACCTTTAAAGCCTTCTCGAGTGGTGGTTCAGAACTTCTAGTCATAGATCTTCACCTAATGGGGGCGTATGTGGTCAGGTAAAGCTTCTGATCGGTTCAACTTGGCGAACCCAGAGTGATCCTGGCTTACTACGTCTCAAGTCGACTCACACCTCCTCTTGGTGAACACCGGAAGCAGTGACAATGCACCCGCATTTGCTGCTGACTAACGTGAGCGGCGTCCCTCCCCCCTTCCCTACAGGGTATAATATATAGGGTTAGTGCGTCGGGTTTGGTACCCACCACCGTAAAAAATCTCCACCAATGAAAACTGCGAGTACAATGCCTCGAATACGGACACCCCCCGACGACGACCCACGCAAACGTTTTAAGGACCACGATTTGAGAATATGCACCTGGAATGTCCGCACCCTCAACAGAGATGGGGATGATACCGCCTTGGTGAATGTCCTCAAGAAATATACATCGGACGTTACCGCACTCCAGGAAATCCGATAGATTGGACATGGGAGCAAGATAATAGCGCTACCAAAAGAGAAGACAGAACATAAACCACCACACCCCTGGGAGATATACTACAGCGGGCATGTCTCCAAGCACGAGTTTGGGTGCGGCTTTGCAGTGAGTGATAAACTGCGCCACTCTGTCATCAGCTTTACACCAGCTCACGAGCGGCTTGCCGCGCTTAAACTTAAGGCAAAATATTTTAATATTAGTCTTATCTGTGCTCACGCGCCAACAGAAGACAAGAAAGACCCGATAAAAGATGAATTCTATGAGCGCCTGGAACAACTATACGAGCGCTGCCCCGACCACGACATAAAGATCGTGCTAGGCGATTTTAACGCGAAAGTCGGGAGAGAAGGAGTTTTTGGATCGACAGTCGGACGATTTAGCCTTCATAAAACAACCTCCGGTAACGGAGAGAGGCTAATAGACTTCGCTGCGGGCCGGAACATGGTCATAAGTAGTACCCGATTTGAACACCTCGACATCCATAAGGCGACCTGGAAGTCCCCTGGTCAACGAACAAGAAATCAGATTGATTACCTTTTGATCGACGGAAGGCATTCATCGAGTGTACTAGACGTGCGTGCGATTCGAGGAGCCAACATAGATTCGGATCATTACCTGGTTGCAGCCAAGGTACGCGGTATTGGTACGACGAGAAGTGTCGACGCGCTACTGCAGAGAAAAACGCTGCCCACAGGAGAACTCTGCAATCGAGAGTAACGCGGGCTACTAAAGAGCAATACCTGGAGAAAAGGAAAGAGGAGAAACGCCTATTTAGAAGAAAAAAGTTTGAGCAGGAAAGGCGCATGCGCAAGGAAGTCGAGATGTTATTCGGCATGAGTGAGACTCGAAAATTTTACGAAAAGATCAAGCAAATAACAGAAGGTTTCAAGCCCAGAGTCGCACAATGTAAGGACGAACAGGGGAGTCTGGTCACAGATCCGCAAGTGGCGCTTAACAAATGGAGAAGTTACTTCTCCAACCTACTGGAAGGCGATGACGAACATGATGCTGCCTTTTGAGAAGTAACGATGCCACCAATCGACAACATAGCGATAGACCCCCCGACCCAACAGGAAGTCTGTTTAGCCATAAGAAGGCTAAAGAACAACAAGTCGCCAGGCACTGATGAGCTGCCCGCTGAATTGTTCAAGGCTGGAGGCGAAGAATTGGTAAGGTGCATGCACCAACTTCTGTGCCGTATATGGGTTGACGAAAGCATGCCCGATGATTGGAATCTAAGTGTTTTCTGCCCAATCTTTAAAAAAGGAGACCCTGCAGTTTGCGCCAACTACCGCGGGATCAGTCTCCTCCGCATCGCATATAAGGTTCTGTCCCGCATTATTTGCGAACGTCTAAAGCCGTTTATTGATTCACTGATTGGACCTTATCAGTGTGGCTTTAGACCTGGTACGTCCACCACAGACCAGATATTCACATTGCGCCAAATTCTGGAGAAGACCTATGAGAGAAACATCGAAAATCACCATCTTTTTATCGATCAAGGTTTTTCGAAGCCCTGTTTACTTTAGGTATTCCAGCAAAGTACGTTCGACTTTGCATGATGACGTTGAGAAGCACTCAAAGCTCCGTCAAAATAGGAACGAACCTCTCTGAGCCTTTTGATACCAAAAGAGGATTTAGGCAGGGTGACACCTTATCGTGTGACTTCTTTAATCTGCTGATGGAGTATATACTGCGCCAGTGCCCAAATGCCAACAGATCGGGCACCATCTTTAATAAAGATGTAATGCTACTCGCATACTCCGATGATATTGATATTATCGGCAAAACCGAACGGGCAGTACGCAAGGCGTTTTCAGAGATTGAGAAGCAGTCTGAACTAATGGGTTTAGCGATAAACGAGGACAAGACGAAGTACCTAGTGTCCTCGAAACAGAAGAACACACGACTTGGGCAATCTGTTGCAATGGGAGAGTACAACTTTAAAGTTGTAGAGGACTTTGTCTACCTCGGAACGATGATAACAGGCGACAACAACATCAGCCTGGAAATTCGAAGAAGAATCACGCTCGCAAACCGATGCTGTTACGGGCTAAGTAGGGAGCTCAAGAGCAGAAACCTCAAGCGAAGAACAAAAATAGCGCTAAATAAGTCGCTTATCATCCCAGTCCTGCAATACGGCGCAGAATCATGGGCAATATCATCTTCGCAAAACATTTAAAAATAAAAGTGTAAAGGCGATAATATAACCAGTGTAGTGACAGATGTGGATAACGGTGTAACAACCGTTTTTTTATAAACTTTTGTTTAAATCTGGCCACAGCAGCCCCCGCGGCAAATATGATAAACATTCAAACAAGTTGCACACACGGATAAGAAACACACAAAGAAGTACCTATTAAAAGTGGGTTCTTTAAAAGCTCTAAAAGCTGTAAAAAGCTTTTAAAAGCTTGCTTAGCACACTGGCGCCCCTGTTGATCGCAACCCTCTAAGAGTTTTGTCATTTCGTGTAGCATACTTCTAGGCAGACAAATTCGGGAGAATCTGAACACAAGTAACAGAAGTATCAGATCAAAACAAAAAGTTAAGGTAATGTTTGGAGGCAGATCACCCGTGTCCGATTCCGCAATGGTATTAAATCGCGCGCCGATAAGATCGGCAACTGACAAAAAACGTGCAGCCGGAAAAACGTAAATGCCTTGAACTGTCGCCCGAAGTCGCGGTGGAAAACAAGCATATCATGCTAGCGATTATGGAGATGGGAAAAAATTTTGATTCAAAACTGGCGTTCATGACGGATAAACTGGCAACGAAAGACGATATCGGGGAGTTAAAGGAGCAACTAGGAGGGGTCTCACAAAAAATCGAAGAGCTTCAACGTGAGAATCAAGCGTTAAAAGAAGAAATCGAACAGCTTAAAGGGGAAAGGAGCAATGACCGCAAAGAACTAAATAGACTCTCTAATCACAGCAGAAATAAAAATCTGATTGTAAAAGGCCTCCAGAAGAAACATGCATCAGTAGATGGTGTTAGAGAGCTACTCCGCACTAAACTGAAGGTACCAGAAGCCAACGTGAGAGACACACGGAACATTTTGGAAAAAGGCAATACAGTTGGAATTATTGCAGAATTGGAAACCTCCTGAATGGTGAACGCTTCGCTTAAGAACGGCAAGTTATTAGCGGGTTCGAAAATTTTCATTGAAAAAGACCTCAACTTAGAAAGACAAGAGCATAAGGCTGTACTGCTGCAGTTTAAAAAAGATTTGATTTCACTTAACGGCAGATTTAAAATATTCGTTAAAAGCGATGAAAAAAATGTTGATGGAAAATGGTACTATTTTGATGTCGCTAAAAATCTTGTGCACAAAGGGCAACCTGCAGAACCAATGCTAAAGGAGTTATTTGGTACAGCATTGTGGCCGCTGACATACACAGCACTGCTTAATAGGGCCGAGGTTCAAAAAACCCAATAAGGAGTAGTAGAAACTATATAAACCAAGCTCCCACTCAAGATAGTATAAGTTTAGAAAATACACAATATTACGTTTAGGATACTTTCTTATAATATCGCAGGTCTTAAAAGTAAGCTAATCCAAAACAGCTTTTTTAAAATGGTTAACAGATATCAAATCTTCTTCCTATATGAGACGTTTATTGAAAACAACATTTAAAACTATGAGCATTTTTTCCAGAATTTCGAGCTCTTCTGGATTCCAGCAGTAAGGATGGCGGAAAGGGGGCGTGCAAGTGGAGGTTGCCTTTATGGAATTCATAAAGATTTCAAATGCACGCTGAATTGTTCTTTCAGAACAGTTGTAGAAATTCATGGCCCCCGAGAGAAGCTATATATTATACCCACGTACCTCAACTGTACAAGATGGTCGACTGATTATGAGCAGCTCTACGACTTTCTTCTACAAGCAAGAGTTCAAAATACCATGCTAGTTGGCGACCTAAATGGAAGAATAGGAGAAGAGCAAGTGCTCACAGAAGAGGAAACGGACAGCGTTTGGTCTGCCACATGAAGAGCAGCAAAAGACAAAACAAAGGACACAAAAGGAACAAGAATCATGGAATTGGGAGAACCCTTTTAACTGCTAGCGCTCAATGGTAGATCACAAGGTGACTCAGAAGGAAAATTTACTTTTGTTCGCGGCCAGGCTTGCACAACCATTGATTACTGCATGATTCAGGGAGAATGGCATAATCATGTAAGGGATTTCAAGGTAACAGAGGAATTGTTTTCGGATCATATGCCAATAGAAATCGAAGCGTATGTAAGAGCACAGACACAAGCTGAGACTAACAAACTCTTACCAAAGCTGAGATGGATGGCAAATCTCAAGGAAGAGTACAGTCTGAGATTAGATCGCATTATGAACTTGTAGTGAAGCTTGTCGGAAAAATTGTGTGTTTTGAAAGTCAGCCTAAAAGCAGGCAAACAAGAGTTGTGCCTTCTAATGGCCTTGTCCCAAATCATACCAGCTGATCACGAAGGCTACATAGTTAATGTAAAGTTGAAAGTAATATGGCGACTTTCTCCGTAGCCCTGTGAGGAGGTTTCTTGGTGTCAAGGGGGCGTCATATATGTCTTTTCCATTTTTAGCGGTCAACAGCATCGGACGTACATCAGACATTCAAGCAAGAAAAAGTCTTATTTTCAAGTGACTCGATTTGCTAAGTTAAAATTGCAATTGTGTAATCGCGAGTGCACCACACAGCAGCCGCAGTACCCGAAAGACGCCAGGGAAAAGATCCTACAGGCTGAAGTGCCTAATAATTAATTATTCTATCGGCGCCAAATTCATGAGGGTGAGTCTCAAGACGAGCGTAGCTAGGGATTAGATTTTCAGTTTTTGCTTTATGTCCGCAAACCTATTTTTCAGGTTTGGCGCGAAGTACCCATTATATATAGGTTGATTTTTATTTATAACGGCTACCAAAGTTGGCCCTTTTTGCATCATTTACATTGTACTCTGGTATATACGTGGAGATTCCCAGCAAAGGGCATTGACCCTTTTGTGCTAATCGCACACCAATAATAAGCAGCAGCTGTTTTAGTTAATTGGTTTCTCTTCAATAACTAAAACGAAATTTAAGCGCTCCAAGCCGCGCTCTTAAGAGACAACGGACATAGGAGGAAGCGTGCCTGAAAAAAAAAATTGCATTGCAACGAGTAGTCGTCAGCGCATGAGCTCAGTCGTGTCTCGTGGTTATAAACTACGGTCGGTCTGACTGAAAACGGGCGAAAACTACCTACAAAAATTGCTGAAAAAATCTCCGGAAAATTGTTAATCCTACTGGAGCAGAAAATTTGGTCAAAACTGTGTCTGCAAGGAAAAATAGCGATCTGTACCTAACCCGTCTTGGTTAATAAAGCGTACGCCAACCAAAGTGTTAGACAAGAGAAGAGAGGATGCCTAAAGTTAAAGTATAAAATAATGTTAGTTTAATTAATACTAGCATAGCAGCTAAATCAACTGCATAATTTTTTTTCTTTTCCTTTTGTGTTGTGTGGCTGGAGAAAAAAATCTTAAAGAGAGAGCAGAACGAGCCTGGCAATGCCTTTAAGTGTACCCCCCTCTCATCTCTCCTTGTGATCTGTGCTCTTCCCTTCTGCTCTAGTCTCCCATTTCCCGTTCGTTTTACATGACTTGATGCTCAACGAAATTTGGATATCGAAGAGGAGAACGAGTAAAGAGTTGTAATTAATTGGTTTGCTTAAATTCATTTTTGATTTTTTTTTGTGTTTGCCAACAACAATTACATAAAATTTATTTACAGAAGTCGGCGACACCGAAAGCGCTTTTGGAGTTCCACCGGATTTATGTATGTGTGAGTGAATATGCCCTAAAGTTTAAATATATTGGTTATTGTTGTTGTATATGGGCAATATGAATTTAAGAGAACCTTCCGTTAGCTTTGTCCAACTTAATTTACCGATCTAGGCTGTTCTGAGCCACAGCTGTTTGGCTGCCTTGCATTTGCATCGAGCGAGATACACTAGCCTGCAAGGTTTCGTTTATGTTCTGAACCTACGATATATTTTGAATCTTTATTTTTGCCACCAACGTTAAAAATCTTTTACATGCCTCCACACACTTTTAATCAATCATATAAATATGCAAATTATTATTAGTAATGTTAAGCAAATAATTTTTAATTAGAATTTTAATTTTATTTTTTTTTCTCGTATCTGTTAGCATTCCCTTTTACTCTTAGAAGAATTTAATGAATTGTGTTTGAAGTTAATTTCGAAATAAGTTTCATAATGTGTAGGTTGAGTTTATCTATGAATATAATGTTGTTTAAAATGACTCCTTGCTAAAGCGTTCGTTCTATGGGGCCATTTGACAATACGGAGGATGAAATGAGGTAACTAGGGAATTTATTTTCCTATAGGGATCACGGCAATATATTTAAATATGGAAATTCGTGATCAGGTAGGGTGGGCAAATTGTGGTCACGCTGTCATCAGTGCCACATAAGTTTGTGTCTGAGTGTAATATCGGTGTATAAAAAATAATTGTGAACTACTCTTTCGATCTACTTTTCTTCCTTTCTTGTTCCTTGTTAAATTTCTATTTGACTTATCTGCCAATCTCGCCTGTCTTCTCGCACGTGAATAAATATAGAAATAATATTATTTGAGTAAGAGCGTTGTCCCGTCCGAATTAGTTAGAACCTCCCCATTTCTTGCCGACGAGACGGAAGCCGGATCAAGCGCGTGCGCGGATGAGGTCAAACCCACCAGCTGCTCAGCCTTTGGAGTTTTTCCAAAGGTCACTCAACATAACTTACGTTCGTGATACGCTACAGTTATATTTAATAATTAATTAAATATTATTCTTATTTTGGCGCCCAAACGTGTAGGGCCTGTGTTGTTTAGTTAAACAACCATCCGGCAAGCCCCAAATAAAGCTCTCAATGAATGTCATTGTCATCGGACATTTCCTAATGCAGATTTGACTTTTATCTATTTTTCAACTTCTCATGTTCTGCTTAATTCATATACTGCGGAAAAATATTAAAGACTCATGTTGTCTTTATTACCCGGTAAATGAAGCAAAGCACAAGGTGTTCCAATTATGGCCAGGACAATGTGTAGTTTTGAGTAACTATCATACCGGTCTTTGTAAAAGGTAACATCGCCTATTGGTTTACTAGTAGTTTCTACTGAGTCTTGGAAGAGGTGTATGGACTTAGAGCTGTACCCACCAGTCAAGTAAGCAGGTTATTAGTAATCAAGTGACGTTCGCGGATAAATGGCAAAATCTACCATAGTCATACCAGTTCGTCATTCTGTCTCTTTCCTCCCTTTTATATCTCTACGCTTTCTAACAATAGTGACGGTTTCCTTTTAAGTTAGTTTTCCTGGATGTGGGTTAGAATGGCAATAAGCTATTGCCCTCCGGTTAGCCAGAAAAAAGGAAGTTCGAGAACTAGTAGTAACATCTTTTGAAGATAATTTGCGGAAAATAAAGTTGCTGGAAATAGGCAGTGGATAAAACCAAGCTACTGTTCCTACCGCACTTTAGAATGACGTGCTAATTTTCAGAAGATATTCTTTTGTTTACTCTTTCTTTTAATACTATTCGTAAATTCTATTGAAGATAATTGCGGAAAATAAAGTTGCTGGAAAAAGGCAGTGAATAAAACCAAGCTACTGTTCCTACTGCACTTTAAAATGACCTGCTAATTTTCAGAAGATATTGTTTCGTTTACATATTTTTTAGTACATGTTTTATTGCACTTATAAACACAAATTTAAATAAACTCATTTTTGTTCGTCGATTGTTTCATGGTCTCCGGAATTATTTTTATGAGAATTTATATTCAATAACTATTTTGTTAGTGAACTCTTTTTGTTTTGAGGTAAATTTAAATTTTATTCTTTTTTTTTTTTGCTATATTCCTTTGAGTATCTATCTGGCAATGCCCAATTTAGCTCGCAGTTGCGAGAATCTTGCATCTGTGGAAAATAAAACAATTGATTGCTTTATTTGCTTAGGCCCCATTGAATTTGCTGCCCAAGTGCTGACTACCAGCTGTGGACACACGTTCCATAGGGTCTGTTTTCAAACGCGAACAGGGAAAAATAAGGTCTGCCCCGTGTGCAAATTAGCGTTGTGTTCATCCACTTCCAGTTTAACCTCTGATAATAGCTTGGAGTTACCGATAGTAACTTCAGAACCAATATCAACTGACATGCCAACCACTACTAGAAGTCAAGTGAAGAACGTTCCAACCAATTCCCAAACAGATCCAATGTCTAATCCTAATCTGCGGCAATCAGACACCGAGCGAACGCCCGGAATGTCGCCAACGGTCAGTGAATTGCAGCAGACAATCACTGATACCATGACAGCCGTCTCAGAGCGGCAAACGGAAGCGATGACTCAAGCAATTGCTGCTGGGTTTCAAAGCATGTTGTCAGCTCTAGTTCAACGCGATCCTCACTCGGCATCTTCGCCACAAGCTCCTCACGTGCCACCTGCTTCTTTAGGGCTACCAAGCGCAAATAATCAAGCAGATCAAAATGGTCAAGTGTCTAATAATTCCCCTGCGCGAAATAGCACTGGCACTAGGAGTTCGCCCATGAGTGCTGAGATGCATCCTGATCGTATTAGCCAAATAATCAGCAATTGGAAGCTAAAGTTTTCAGGAAAGTCAGCCATGTCGGTAGATGACTTTATCTACCGCGTCAACGCTCTTACCAAGCAAACGCTGAATGACAATAACGACCTGTTGGCAGCTTACGCAAGCAATTTGTTTGAAGGTAGTGCGAATGACTGGTTTTGGCGCTACCACAAAAGAGTAAAAGTGATTCTTTGGCCTGATTTATGCGCTGCACTAAAAGTCCAATTTAAGGACGAGCGCACTGATGTCAACATTCGCGCTGCAATTGACCGGCGCAAACAAAAAGAGAACGAGTCGTATGACGAGTTCTATGAGTCGATCATTCTGTTAGCAGACAAGTTGTCAGTACCATTATCAGAAGCATCGCTTCTGGAATCGTTGCGTTCTAATTTGTTGCCCGAAATTCGGCATGAGCTTCTCTACGAGGAGATTAAAACAATAGCTCAACTTCGTCATGTAGTAAGAACACGAGAGGTGTTCATACAAACGGTGTTGAAGCCTCAGTCATATAAGCCACGTCCAGCTCCTCGTCGAATGGTGCACGAAGTAGCTATACAATCGGAAATGGAGGCTGATGGCAGTGAGCTTGATATAGCGGCTGTTAATTTATCTTGCTGGAACTGCCGCAAAGTTGGCCATAGGTATCAGGATTGTGTGTCTGAGCGCCGAGTGTTCTGCTATGGCTGTGGCCAGCCAGACACCTATAAACCAACTTGCCCTAAATGTTGTCCAAAAAACGGATCATTTCGTGCACCATTGACAAGTGCACGCAAACAGGTTGCATCCAAAGCGACCAACACAGACTAGATTATAAATCTAGTTCAACAAATAGTGAATATACCCCAGACTTATCAAATCAACCAGACTTACCTTTACACAATCGAATGAAGAGCACCGTTACTGATCAAACAACAAAAATGACTACCAGCAAAACCAGTCGATCTCGCTTCCGTCGAAAGGAATATGCAAAAAGACGAAAAGCTGAAAGTAGAGCATTAGTTTTTGCGATTGTGGCACATGATTTAAGACCCTATGCGGAGGTCAATCTGCTTGGCCATGCTATAACAGCTTTATTGGATACTGGTGCATCCATAAGCTGTATTGGGGGTAGTTTTGCAAAGAAACTGTTAGAACATAAGGTTCAATATAAGTCTATGTCGTCTACTGTGCGTACTGCTGATGGTAAAACGCAAAATATTCTTGGAAAAATTCTTACGATGATTACCTATAGGGACAAAAATAAACCCATTACGTTTTATATAGTACCCTCGTTAACCCAACCTCTGTACTTAGGGATCGATTTTTGGGTCGAGTTTGGTATTTTGCCAGATGGTCTGACCTTACAAACGAATGTTGCCAGTATTAGTGCGTTAGAGCAGGACAAGTTTAGGCTGTTATCTGCGGAGCAACAAACACAATTAGCACAGACCATAAAGTGCTTTCCTTCATTTGTCGAAAAACGGTTGGGAAAAACGACTTTGCTTTCTCATGCCATTGATGTGGGAGACTCAATACCCATTAAGCAGAGGCATTATGCTGTTTCGCCAGCAATTGAAAAGCAAATGTACGAAGAGTTGGATCGCATGCTGGCTCTTGGAGTAATCGAAGAGTCGGAAAGTGCTTGGTCTTCGCCGATGGTGATAGTACGCAAACCTGGAAAAGTGCGTCTTTGTTTAGACAGCCGCAAAGTCAACGAGAAGACACGGAAAGATGCGTATCCAATGCCCCTTATTGACGGCATACTTGCTCGCCTTCCTAAGGCAGAATTTATTTCCAGCCTTGATTTAAAAGACGCTTATTGGCAAATTCCCTTAGAACAAAGTTCAAGGGACAAAACTGCTTTCACTGTGCCAGGTAGGCTGTTATACCAATTCACGGTAATGCCCTTTGGGTTAACGAATGCCCCCGTAACAATGTCCAAGTTAATGGATCGAATTATTCCTGCCTGTCTCAAAAACGAAGTATTCATCTATTTGGATGATTTACTAATAGTTTCTGACACCTTTGAACGTCATCTTTATGTCCTGAAAGAGTTAGCCTCGAAACTTTCGCAAGCTGGATTAACCCTAAATGTTGAGAAAAGTCAGTTTTGTGTGCAGGAAGTGAGCTATCTGGGACATATTGTCGGTCATGGAACGATTCGTATGGATGCAGATAAGATAGCTGCAGTAAACGAATATCCTGTTCCACGATCAGTAAAGCAACTCCGTCGCTTTCTTGGCATGACAGGGTGGTATCACAAATTTATCAGAAATTATGCTAGCATAGCCTCACCGTTGACTGATGCCCTTAAACAAAAACGCCAATTCGCATGGTCCCAGTCAGCTGAGCAGGCATTTCAAGCCCTTAAATCTGAAATGTGTAAAGCGCCAGTACTACACACGCCCGATTACAAAGCCCCATTTTTTATCCATTGTGATGCGAGCCACACGGGTGTTGGTGGTGTGCTTATGCAAGTGAATAAGGAAGGTGATGAAATACCAATTGCATTTATGTCACGTAAGCTAAATCAGTGTCAGCGCAACTATTCTGTAACAGAAAAGGAATGTTTAGCAGCCTTGCTGAGCATAAAGAAGTTTAGAGCATATGTTGAGGGTCAGCAGTTTACGGTGATCACCGATCATGCTTCACTGAAATGGTTGATGTCTCAATCTGACCTAAGTAGTCGTTTAGCACGATGGGCTTTGAAACTACAAGGGTATAGTTTCACAATCCAGCATCGAAAAGGCTCCCAAAATATTGTGCCTGATGCCCTCTCACGTGTGTTTGCTCCAGATTTGTCAGAAGTGGGTGCTGATTTACTAGTGGACCTTAACTCTGAACATTTCAATTCAGACGAGTATGAATCGTTAAAGTCAAAAATATCGCACAATCAGTCTCATATTCCTGACGTAAAAGTTATAAATAAGTTTATTTATCGACGATCTGAGCATGCGACTGGCGAGAAAATTGCTGATGACCAGTGTTGGAAGTTGTGGCTTCCAAAAGAGCTTATAGGTAATGCTCTGAAAATTGCTCATGAGCATTCTCTATCTTCTCATTGTGGTATATGTAAGACTCTAGAAAAACTACGGCGTTATTATTATTGGACTAACTTAGTTGCTGATGTAAAAGCATTTGTAAACAGATGCAAGGTGTGTAAATGCACTAAGCCTGCGAATCGTACTTTAAGACCGCCCCTGGCAAAATCAGGTGAAACTGAAAGGTTCTTTCACAAATTGTATATTGACTATTTAGGGCCTTATCCGCGAAGTCGATCGGGAAACATCGGCATCTTTATCGTGCTTGATCATTTTAGTAAATTCCCCTTTTTAAAACCGGTCAAGAAATTTACAACAGAGGCAATTCTACCTTATATTGAGAGGGAATTGTTCCATTGTTTTGGGGTGCCAGAAATGGTGGTGTCCGATAATGGTGTACAATTTTAATCAAACCTTTTTAACGCTTTGCTTCAAAAATATAATGTCCAACATGCATACACGACCGTGCATGCCCCACAAGCAAATGCGTCGGAAAGGGTCAATAGATCCGTCATTGCAGCCATACGAGCCTACATTCACCCAGATCAGCTGAATTGGAAAGCTCAGCGACATATGTTGTGCTTTGCGATCTTCAATGCATAGTGCAGTAAGATCCAGCCCGTATCGTCTTGCGTTTGGTCAGCAAATGATAACGGATGGTACTACGTACAAGCTGTTAAGAAATTTGGATCTGTTAGAGGACAGAGATATAGAATTTTCAAGAGAAGACTCGTTTGATTTGTTGCGCAGATCAGCCAAAGAGGCAATGCAGGTTCAACATGAGCGAAATGAGAAGAATTATAACCTGCGCAGTCGACAGGTATCGTTTGTTTTTGGGCAAGAGGTATATCGCCGAAACTTTCAACAGAGTAATTTTAGCAGAGGATTTAACGCTAAATTGGCCCATAATTTTGTTAAAGCGCGCGTAAAACGTAAGCATGGCAATTGCTATTATGAATTGGAAGATCCCCAGGGCAAAGTAGTTGGCAAATACCACGCAAAGGACATCAAACAGTAGATGTGGTTTTCGCTCCAAGCTGGTATCACCCTTTTGTTTGAAAAGTTTACCCCAAAGTGTCATTTTGGCAGGGGGAATTTGTAGTGTAGCTTGTCGGAAAAATTGTGTGTTTTGAAAGTCAGCCTAAAAGCAGGCAAACAAGAGTTGTGCCTTCTAATGGCCTTGTCCCAAATCATACCAGCTGATCACGAAGGCTACATAGTTAATGTAAAGTTGAAAGTAATATGGCGACTTTCTCCGTAGCCCTGTGAGGAGGTTTCTTGGTGTCAAGGGGGCGTCATATATGTCTTTTCCATTTTTAGCGGTCAACAGCATCGGACGTACATCAGACATTCAAGCAAGAAAAAGTCTTATTTTCAAGTGACTCGATTTGCTAAGTTAAAATTGCAATTGTGTAATCGCGAGTGCACCACACAGCAGCCGCAGTACCCGAAAGACGCCAGGGAAAAGATCCTACAGGCTGAAGTGCCTAATAATTAATTATTCTATCGGCGCCAAATTCATGAGGGTGAGTCTCAAGACGAGCGTAGCTAGGGATTAGATTTTCAGTTTTTGCTTTATGTCCGCAAACCTATTTTTCAGGTTTGGCGCGAAGTACCTATTATATATAGGTTGATTTTTATTTATAACGGCTACCAAAGTTGGCCCTTTTTGCATCATTTACATTGTACTCTGGTATATACGTGGAGATTCCCAGCAAAGGGCATTGACCCTTTTGTGCTAGTCGCACACCAATAATAAGAAGCAGCTGTTTTAGTTAATTGTTTTCTCTTCCATAACTAAAACGAAATTTAAGCGCTCCAAGCCGCGCTCTTAAGAGACAACGGACATAGGAGGAAGCGTGCCTGAAAAAAAATTGCATTGCAACGAGTAGTCGTCAGCGCATGAGCTCAGTCGTGTCTCGTGGTTATAAACGTCGGTCGGTCTGACTGAAAACGGGCGAAAACTACCTACAAAAATTGCTGAAAAATCTCCGGAAAATTGTTAATCCTACTGGAGCAGAAAATTTGGTCAAAACTGTGTCTGCAAGGAAAAATGGCGATCTGTACCTAACCCGTCTTGGTTAATAAAGCGTACGACAACCAAAGTGTTAGACAAGAGAAGAGAGGATGCCTAAAGTTAAAGTATAAAATAATGTTAGTTTAATTAATATTAGCATAGCAGCTAAATCAATTGCATAATTTTTTTTTCTTTTCCTTTTGTGTTGTGTGGCTGGAGAAAAAAATCTTAAAGAGAGAGCAGAACGAGCCTGGCAATGCCTTTAAGTGTACCCCCCTCTCATCTCTCCTTGTGATATGTGCTCTTCCCTTCTGCTCTAGTCTCCCATTTCCCGTTCGTTTTACATGACTTGATGCTCAACGAAATTTGGAAATCGAAGAAGAGAACGAGTAAAGAGTTGTAATTAATTGGTTTGCTTAAATTCATTTTTGATTTTTTTTGTGTTTGCCAACAACAATTACATAAAATTTATTTACAGAAGTCGGCGACACCGAAAGCGCTTTTGGAGTTCCACCGGATTTATGTATGTGTGAGTGAATATGCCCTAAAGTTTAAATATATTGGTTATTGTTGTTGTATATTGGCAATATGAATTTAAGAGAACCTTCTGTTAGCTTTGTCCAACTTAATTGACCGATCTAGGCTGTTCTGAGCCACAGCTGTTTGGCTGCCTTGCATTTGCATCGAGCGAGATACACTAGCCTGCAAGGTTTCGTTTATGTTCTGAACCTACGATATATTTTGAATCTTTATTTTTGCCACCAACGTTAAAAATCTTTTACATGCCTCCACACACTTTTAATCAATCATATAAATATGCAAATTATTATTAGTAATGTTAAGCAAATAATTTTTAATTAGAATTTTAATTTTATTTTTTTTTTCTCGTATCTGTTAGCATTCCCTTTTACTCTTAGAAGAATTTAATGAATTGTGTTTGAAGTTAATTTCGGAATAAGTTTCATAATGTCTAGGTTGAGTTTATCTATGAATATATTGTTGTTTAAAATGACTTCTTGCTAAAGCGTTCGTTCTATGGGGCCATGTGACAATACGGAGGATGAAATGAGGTAACTAGGGAATTTATTTTCCTATAGGGATCACGGCAATATATTTAAATATGGAAATTCGTGATCAGGTAGGGTGGGTAAATTGTGGTCACGCTGTCATTAGTGCCACATAAGTTTGTGTCTGAGTGTAATATCGGTGTATAAAAATAATTGTGAACTACTCTTTCGATCTACTTTTCTTCCTTTCTTGTTCCTTGTTAAATTTCTATTTGACTTATCTGCCAATCTCGCCTGTCTTCTCGCACGTGAATAAATATAGAAATAATATTATTTGAGTAAGAGCGTTGTCCCGTCCGAATTAGTTAGAACCTCCCCATTTCTTGCCGACGAGACGGAAGCCGGATCAAGCGCGTGCGCGGATGAGGTCAAACCCACCAGCTGCTCAGCCTTTGGAGTTTTTGCAAAGGTCACTCAACATAACTTACGTATGTTCGTGATACGCTACAGTTATATTTAATAATTAATTAAATATTATTCTTATTTTGGCGCCCAAACATGTAGGGCCTGTGTTGTTTAGTTGAACAACCATCCGGCAAGCCCCGAATAAAGCTCTCAATCAATGTCATTGTCATCGGACATTTCCTAATGCAGATTTGACTTTTATCTATTTTTCAACTTCTCATTTTCTGCTTAATTCATATACTGAGGAAAAATAGTAAAGACTCATGTTGTCTTTATTACCCGGTAAATGAAGCAAAGCACAAGGTGTTCCAATTATGGCCAGGACAATGTGTAGTTTTGAGTAACTATCATACCGGTCTTTGTAAAAGGTAAAATCGCCTATTGGTTTACTAGTAGTTTCTACTGAGTCTTGGAAGAGGTGTATGGACTTAGAGCTGTACCCACCAGTCAAGTAAGCAGATTATTAGTAATCAAGTGACGTTCGCGGATAAATGGCAAAATCTACCATAGTCATACCAGTTCGTCATTCTGTCCCTTTCCTCCCTTACATATCTCTACGCTTTCTAATAGTAGTGACGGTTTCCTTTTAAGTTAGTTTTCCTGGATGTGGGTTAGAATGGCAATAAGCTTTGGCCCTCCGGTTAGCCAGAAAAAAAAGGAAATTCGTGAACTAGTAGTAAATTCTTTTGAAGATAATTGCTTTGCGGAAAATAAAGTTGCTGGAAAAAGGCAGAGGATAAAACCAAGCTACTGTTCCTACTGCACTTTAAAATGACCTGCTAATTTTCAGAAGATATTGTTTCGTTTACATATTTTTTAGTACATGTTTTATTGCACTTATAAACACAAATTTAAATAAACTCATTTTTGTTCGTCGATTGTTTCATGGTCTCCGGAACTATTTTTATGAGAATTTATATTCAATAACTATTTTGTTAGTGAACTCTTTTTGTTTTGAGGTAAATTAAAATTTTTTTTTTTTGTTGCTATATTCCTTTGAGTATGTATCTGGCAATGCCCAATTTAGCTCGCAGTTGCGAGAATCTTGCATCTGTGGAAAATAAAACTGTTGATTGCTTTATTTGCTTAGGCCCCATTGAATTTGCTGCCCAAGTGCTGACTACCAGAAGTCAAGTGAAGAACGTTCCAACCAATTCCCAAACAGATCCAATGGCTAATCCTAATCAGCGGCAATCAGACACCGAGCAAACGCCCGGAATGTCGCCAACGGTCAGTGAATTGCAGCAGACAATCACTGATACCATGACAGCAGTCTCAGAGCGGCAAACGGAAGCGATGACTCAAGCAATTGCTGCTGGGTTTCAAAGCATGTTGTCAGCTCTAGTTCAACGCGATCCTCGCTCGGCATCTTTGCCACAAGCTCCTCACGTGCCACCCGCTTCTTTAGGGCCACCAAGCGCAAATAATCAAGCAGATCAAAATGGTCAAGTGTCTAATAATTCCCCTGCGCGAAATAGCACTGGCACTAGGAGTTCGCCCATGAGTGCTGAGATGCATCCTGATCGTATTAGCCAAATAATCAGCAATTGGAAGCTAAAGTTTTCCGGAAATTCAGCCATGTCGGTAGATGACTTTATCTACCGCGTCAACGCTCTTACCAAGCAAACGCTGAATGACAATAACGACCTGTTGGCAGCTTACGCTAGCAATTTGTTTGAAGGTAGTGCGAATGACTGGTTTTGGCGCTACCACAAAAGAGTAAAAGTGATTCTTTGGCCTGATTTATGCGCTGCACTAAAAGTCCAATTTAAGGACGAGCGCACTGATGTCAACATTCGCGCTGCAATTGACCGGCGCAAACAAAAAGATAACGAGTCGTATGACGAGTTCTATGAGTCGATCATTCTGTTAGCAGACAAGTTGTCAGTACCATTATCAGAAGCATCGCTTCTGGAATCGTTGCGTTCTAATTTGTTGCCCGAAATTCAGCATGAGCTTCTCTACGAGGAGATTACAACAATAGCTCAACTTCGTCATGTAGTAAGAACATGAGAGGTGTTCATACAAACGGTGTTGAAGCCTCAGTCATAAAAGCCACGTCCCGCTCCTCGTCGAATGGTGCACGAAGTAGCTATACAATCGGAAATGGAGGCTGATGACAGTGAGCTTTAAATAGCGGCTGTTAATTTATCTTGCTGGAACTGCCGCAAAGTTGGCCATAGGTATCAGGATTGTGTGTCTGAGCGCCGAGTGTTCTGCTATGTCTGTGGCCAGCCAGACACCTATAAGCCAACTTGCCCTAAATGTTGTCCAAAAAACGGATCATTTCGTGCACCATTGACAAGTGCACGCAAACAGGTTGCATCCAAAGCGACCAACACAGACTAGATTATAAATCTAGTTCAACAAATAGTAAATATACCCCAGATTTATCAAATCAACCAGACTTACCTTTACACAATCGGATAAAGAGCACCGTTACTGATCACACAACAAAAATGACTACCAGCAAAACCAGTCGATCTCGCTTCCGTCGAAAGGAATATGCAAAAAGACGAAAAGCTGAAAGTAGAGCATTAGTATCTGCGATTGTGGCACATGATTTAAGACCCTATGCGGAGGTCAATCTGCTTGGCCATGCAATAACAGCTTTATTGGATACTGGTGCATCCATAAGCTGTATTGGGGGTAGTTTTGCAAAGAAACTGTTAGAAGATAAGGTTCAATATAAGTCTATGTCGTCTACTGTGCGTACTGCTGATGGTAAAACGCAAAATATTCTTGGAAAAATTCGCACGATGATTAGCTATAGGGACAAAAATAAACCCATTACGTTTTATATAGTACCCTCGTTAACCCAACCTCTGTACTTAGGGATCGATTTTTGGGTCGAGTTTGGTATTTTGCCAGATGGTCTGACCTTACAAAACCAGGTTGCCAGTATTTATGCGGTAGAGCAGGACCAGTTTAGGCTTCTAGCTGCAGAGCAACAAATACAATTAGCACAGACCATAAAGTGCTTTCCTTCATTTGTCGAAAAAGGGTTGGGAAAAACGACTTTGCTTTCCAGCCATTGAGTGGGAGACTCAATACCCATTAAGCAGAGGCTATCTTCGCCAGCAATTGAAAAGCAAATGTACGAGAGTTGGATCGCGCTTTGGAGTAATCGAAGAGTCGGAAAGTGCTTGGTCTTCGCCGATGGTGATAGTACGCAAACCTGGCAAAGTGCGTCTTTGTTTAGACAGCCGCAAAGTCAACGAGAAGACACGGAAAGATGCGTATCCAATGCCCCTTATTGACGGCATACTTGCTCGCCTTCCTAAGGCAGAATTTATTTCCAGCCTTGATTTAAAAGACGCTTATTGGCAAATTCCTTAGAACAAAGTTCAGGGACAAAACTGCTTTCACTGTGCCAGGTAGGCCGTTATACCAATTCACGGTAAGCCCTTTGGGTTAACGAATGCCCCCGAACAATGTCCAAGTTAATGGATCGAATTATTCCGCCGTCCAAAAACGAAGTATTCATCTATTTGGATGATTTACTAATAGTTTCTGACACCTTTGAACGTCATCTTTATGTCCGAAAGGTTAGCCTCGAAACTTTCGCAAGCTGGATTAACCCTAAATGTTGAGAAAAGTCAGTTTTGTGTCGGAAGTGAGCTATCTGGGCATATTGTCGGTCATGACGATCGTGATGCAGATAAGATAGGTGCAGTAAACGAATATCCTATTCCACGATCAGTAAAGCAACTCCGTCGCTTTCTTGGCATGACAGGGTGGTATCACAAATTTATCAGAAATTATGCCAGCATAGCCTCACCGTTGACTGATGCCCTTAAACAAAAACGACAATTCGTATGGTCCCAGTCAGCTGAGCAGGCATTTCAAGCCCTCAAATCTGAAATGTGTAAAGCGCCAGTACTACACACGCCCGATTACAAAGCCCCATTTTTTATCCATTGTGATGCGAGCCACACGGGTGTTGGTGGTGTGCTTATGCAAGTGAATAAGGAAGGTGATGAAATACCAATTGCATTTATGTCACGTAAGCTAAATCAGTGTCAGCGCAACTATTCTGTAACAGAAAAGGAATGCTTAGCAGCCTTGCTGAGCATAAAGAAGTTTAGAGCATATGTTGAGGGTCAGCAGTTTACGGTGATCACCGATCACGCTTCACTGAAATGGTTGATGTCTCAATCTGACCTAAGTAGTCGTTTGGCACGATGGGCTTTGAAACTACAAGGGTATAGTTTCACAATCCAGCATCAAAGAGGCTCTCAAAATATTGTGCCTGATGCCCTCTCACGTGTGTTTGCTCCAGATTTGTCAGAAGTGGGTGCTGATTTACTAGTGGACCTTAACTCTGAACATTTCAATTCAGACGAGTATGAATCGTTAAAGTCAAAAATATCGTACAATCAGTCTCATATGCCTGACGTAAAAGTTATAAATAAGTTTATTTATCGACGATCTGAGCATGCGACTGGCGAGAAAATTGCTGATGACCAGTGTTGGAAGTTGTGGCTTCCAAAAGAGCTTATAGGTAATGCTCTGAAAATTGCTCATGAGCATTCTCTATCTTCTCATTGTGGTATTAGTAAGACTCTAGAAAAACTACGGCGTTATTATTATTGGCCTAACTTAGTTGCTGATGTAAAAGCATTTGTAAACAGATGCGAGGTGTGTAAATGCACTATGCCTGCGAATTGTACTTTAAGACCGCCCCTGGCAAAATCAGGTGAAACTGAAAGGTTCTTTCAGAAATTGTATATTGACTATTTAGGGACTTATCCGCGAAGTCGATCGGGAAACATCGGCATCTTTATCGTGCTTGATCATTTTAGTAAATTCCCCTTTTTAAAACCGGTCAAGAAATTAACAACAGAGGCAATTCTACCTTATATTGAGAGGGAATTGTTCCATTGTTTTGGGGTGCCAGAAATGGTGGTGTCCGATAATGGTGTACAATGTGTACAAATATATAATGATCAACATGCATACACGGCCGTGCATGCCCCACAAGCAAATGCGTCGGAAAGGGTCAATAGATCCGTCATTGCAGCCATACGAGCCTACATTCACCCAGATCAGCTGAATTGGGATGAAAAGCTCAGCGACATATATATTTATTGTTGTGCTTTGCGATCTTCAATGCAAAGTGCAGTAAGATCCAGCCCGTATCGTCTTGCGTTTGGTCAGCAAATGATAACGGATGGTACTACGTACAAGCTGTTAAGAAATTTGGATCTGTTAGAAGACAGAGATAAAGAATTTTCAAGAGAAGACTCGTTTGATTTGTTGCGCAGATCAGCCAAAGAGGCAATGCAGGTTCAACATGAGCGAAATGAGAAGAATTATAACCTGCGCAGTCGGCAGGTATCGTTTGTTGTTGGGCAAGAGGTATATCGCCGAAACTTTCAACAGAGTAATTTTAGCAGAGGATTTAACGCTAAATTGGCCCATAATTTTGTTAAAGCGCGCAATTGCTATTATGAATTGGAAGATCCCCAGGGCAAAGTAGTTGGCAAATACCACGCAAAGGACATCAAGTAGCAAAGGACAGTAGTAGTTCGCTCCAAGCTGGTATCACCCTTTTGTTTGAAAAGTTTACCCCAAAGTGTGATTTTGGCAGGGGGGAATTTGTAGTGTAGCTTGTCGGAAAAATTGTGTGTTTTGAAAGTCAGCCTAAAAGCAGGCAAACAAGAGTTGCGCCTTCTGATTGCCTTGTCCCAAATCATACCAGCTGATCACGAAGGCTAACATAGTTAATGTTAAGTTGAAAGTAATATGGCGACTTTCACCGTAGCCCTGTGAGGAGGTTTCTTGGTGTCAAGGGGGCGTCATATATGTCTTTTCCATTTATGGCGGTCAACAGCATCGGACGTACATCAGACATTCAAGCAAGAAAAAGTCTTATTTTCAAGTGACTCGATTTGCTAAGTTAAAATTGCAATTGTGTAATCGCGAGTGCACCACACAGCAGCCGCAGTACCCGAAAGACGCCAGGGAAAAGATTCTACAGGCTGAAGTGCCTAATAATTAATTATTCTATCGGCGCCAAATTCATGAGGGTGAGTCTCAAGACGAGCGTAGCTAGAGATTAGAGTTTCAGTTTTTGCTTTATGTCCGCAAACCTATTTTTCAGGTTTGGCGCGAAGTACCTATTATATATAGGTTGATTTTTATTTATAACGGCTACCAAAAGTTGGCCCTTTTTGCATCATTTACATTGTACTCTGGTATATACGTGGAGATTCCCAGCAAAGGGCATTGACCCTTTTGTGCTAGTCGCACACCAATAATAAGAAGCAGCTGTTTTAGTTAATTGTTTTCTCTTCCATAACTAAAACGAAATTTAAGCGCTCCAAGCCGCGCTCTTAAGAGACAACGGACATAGGAGGAAGCGTGCCTGAAAAAGTGCATTGCAACGAGTAGTCGTCAGCGCATGAGCTCAGTCGTGTCTCGTGGTTATAAACGTCGGTCGGTCTGACTGAAAACGGGCGAAAAAATACCTACAAAAATGGCTGAAAAATCTCCGGAAAATTGTTAATCCTACTGGAGCAGAAAATTTGGTCAAAACTGTGTCTGCAAGGAAAAATGGCGATCGGTACCTAACCCGTCTTGGTTAATAAAGCGTGCGCCAACCAAAGTGTTAGACAAGAGAAGAGAGGATGCCTAAAGTTAAAGTATAAAATAATGTTAGTTTAATTAATATTAGAATAGCAGCTAAATCAATTGCATAATTTTTTTTTCTTTTCCTTTTGTGTTGTGTGGCTGGAGAAAAAAATCTTAAAGAGAGAGCAGAACGAGCCTGGCAATGCCTTTAAGTGTACCCCCCTCTCATCTCTCCTTGTGATATGTGCTCTTCCCTTCTGCTCTAGTCTCCCATTTACCGTTCGTTTTACATGACTTGATGCTCAACGAAATTTGGAAATCGAAGAGGGGAACGAGTAAAGAGTTGAAATTAATTGGTTTGCTTAAATTCATTTTTGATTTTTTTTGTGTTTGCCAACAACAATTACATAAAATTTATTTACAGAAGTCGGCGACACCGAAAGCGCTTTTGGAGTTCCACCGGATTTATGTATGTGTGAGTGAATATGCCCTAAAGTTTAAATATATTGGTTATTGTTGTTGTATATTGGCAATATGAATTTAAGAGAACCTTCCTTTAGCTTTGTCCAACTTAATTTACCGATCTAGGCTGTTCTGAGCCACAGCTGTTTGGCTGCCTTGCATTTGCATCGAGCGAGATACACTAGCCTGCAAGGTTTCGTTTATGTTCTGAACCTACGATATATTTTGAATCTTTATTTTTGCCACCAACGTTAAAAATCTTTTACATGCCTCCACACACTTTTAATCAATCATATTTTTAAATATGCAAATTATTATTAGTAATGTTAAGCAAATAATTTTTAATTAAGAATTTTAATTTTATTTTTTTCTTTTCTCGTATCTGTTAGCTATTCCCTTTTACTCTTAGAAGATTATAATGAATTGTGCTTGAAGTTATTTTCGGAATAAGTTTCATAATGTCTAGGTTGAGTTTATCTATGAATATATTGTTGTTTAAAATGACTTCTTGCTAAAGCGTTCGTTCTATGGGGCCATGTGACAATACGGAGGATGAAATGGTAACTAGGGAATTTATTTTCCTATAGGGATCACGGCAATATATTTAAATATGGAAATTCGTGATCAGGTAGGGTGGGCAAATTGTGGTCACGCTGTCATCAGTGCCACATAAGTTTGTGTCTGAGTGTAATATCGGTGTATAAAAATAATTGTGAACTACTCTTTCGATCTACTTTTCTTCCTTTCTTGTTCCTTGTTAAATTTCTATTTGACTTATCTGCCAATCTCGCCTGTCTTCTCGCACGTGAATAAATATAGAAATAATATTATTTGAGTAAGAGCGTTGTCCCGTCCGAATTAGTTAGAACCTCCCCATTTCTTGCCGACGAGACGGAAGCCGGATCAAGCGCGTGCGCGGATGAGGTCAAACCCACCAGCTGCTCAGCCTTTGGAGTTTTTCCAAAGGTCACTCAACATAACTTACGTATGTTCGTGATACGCTACAAGGCTGTAGATAAATAGGATAAAAATTTCTAGTAACGCGTTGTGGGACTGCAAGACTTATATTAGATAACAAAGCGATAAAGTCAATAACTCCTGACAGGAGTTTATGGATAAAAAGAACACTATGGCAAATCCGGCGGTTCTTAAGAGAAGGAAGGTTGATTAGGCGTAATCTGTCCTCATAAGGAGGAAGATGAATGGTTTAAGCCACGAAGAGCAAAAATTAAGAACTGTTTTTGAACCGATTCCAGTTGATCTTGATATTTTTGGTAGTATGGAGACCACACACACGACCCATATTCAAGTATTGGTCTTACTAGTGAGACATAAAGTTGCTTAGTGACGTAGGGGTCATTAAATTCCTTCGGCCATCGTTTGACAAAACCGAGAACTCCCATTGCCTTGTTTGCGATGACTGATATATGACTATTGAAACATAACTTGGGAGCAAATTGTACACCCAAATCATCAACTTTATGGATACGTTCCAAAGGGATGGAATCAATCATATAATCAAACTCAAATTATTTTTTATTACGACTAAAAGTCATACATTTACACTTGCTGAGATTAAGAGGAAGGCTATTAACCGAGCACCAGGTGTAAAGAGAGTTTAAATCGGATTGCAGGAGTAGAGGAGACGTAGGGTCATTATACGACTAACAAAGTTTGAGGTCATCGGCATACATCAGTGCCTGCGAATGTGATAAGACCTGTGGGATATCATTTATAAAAAGGTTAAATAGTAAGGGTCCTAAATGACTACCTTGGGGGACCCCGGATAGTACATTAATGGAGCTAGATAGTACTGATTTGAAACGAACTCGTTGAGATCGATCGCTTAAGTACGACTTTATCCAGTTGAGGAGGATTGGTGGGAAGCCGAGCAGACACAATTTATGTTTAAGAAATCGTGATTGACTGAGTCAAAAGCTTTACTGAAATCAGTATAAACTACATCAGTTTGTTGCTTATTAACAAACCCATTGTTTACAAGGGTAGTAAATTCAAGTAGATTTGTAGAGATAGAGCGATTCTTCATGAAACCATGTTGAGATGTAGATATTACCGAACGACAATAATGTTGTAGTTGGAGAGTCAAGATCTTTTCAAGAAGCTTAGGAATGTCCGATAGCTTCGATACGCACCTGTAGTTCGAAATGATTGACTTTGGTCCCTTTTTATGGATAGGAATAATATAGGATTCCTTCCAAAGACCAGGGAAGTCTCCCTGTTGAAGAGATGTGTTAAATAGTTTACAAAACGACACTCATAAGGAGTCAGCGCAAAGTTTCAACACACAGCTGGGAACTTTGTCAGGTCCGGGACTGAAAGAGGACTTGATTTATCGTAGGCTAGATAAAACGCTATCTGCATCTACAACAGGGCATACAATGCAGTTGGAGTTAGCCACAGAATAAGGAAATTTAGAGACTAAATTATTAGCAGATGCAGAATTGCATCGTTGGAAAAATGTTGCAAATAGATCGGCAATATCAGATTCGTTGTCACCCAATACATCATCTAAAGAAAGGGAGGGCGGAAATTGAGAGGATTTCCTTTTAGCATTAACAAAATTGTAGAACTTCTTTGGGTCGACCTGAAAGCTCAACTTACACCTGACCAAGTAGTCCTCCGGTCACAATCAATTTGTAGTGTAGGATGATGAATGTCCTCTGGGATTGACAAGGGTGAGATTCTGGATACCACCGAATTGGAAATATCGGAAACAAAAACAAGATCAAGGAGTCTGTGCAAACCATTTCTATTAGAGTTTAGCTGCCCAAGAGTCTATTAGAGTTTAGCTGCCCAAGAGCAGACATAATAGTGTCAAATGCCAAAAAAGTACAAGTTGCAATATTAATAGACTCTCGCTCAACCGCTCAATGCGTTGGCCTGAGTTGGCTGAGATTTGTTCGATCGAACACACAAGTGTCGGATTAAAAAATTCTAGCTCAACCGTTCGATGCGATTTCGGTATGAGTAGAGTGTGTTCGAATGCAATTTTTTTTGTTTGACGAATAAATATGAACATAAACGTACGATTAAAAATCTCTGGCTCAACCTCTCGATGCTATTGGGGTATGAGTTGAATTAATTGAATTCAGAGTTTTTTTAGATGAATAAATATGAATAAGAGTTTTTGTGTATGACGCTATCAAGAAAAAAGTGATTTTTGCGGATCTCTGATGCCTATAACATTTACAGTCGGGTGTGGCGCAGCGGTTAGTGTGTCGGCCTGCTGTGCGGGAGGCGTGGGTTCAATCCCGCCTTAAGCCATCTAGGTTAGGTGAGGTTAGGTTGCGATGCCTGAGAAAGACAAGTCGCTCTCCCACTTTGGCCACTATGCGCCCATTAAGACTGAGGATGGTCCTCGGTACTGAACCATTGTGTGCCCAGAATAAATTTTAATAGAGCTGGGATCTCTAGACCGGATATCTCCGAGAGGCTGAGTAGGCTTAAAGCGGGGCAGTGGCAGAGAAGGTGTTGTACAGTTTCCTCCTATTCTTCATATTTACAACTTCTACAAAAGTCATAGTGAGTGACGCCTATAGGCGTGCTGCGTGTCTGCCAATAAGTCAGTGTCCCGTGAGGGATCCAACCAGGGCGATATGTTGAATGTTGGCCACGTGAGTTTCGATACGGCACAGGAGGAAAGTGTTTCCCACCGATCAGCAGCGAGACGGAGTGTTTTAGCTTTCATGTGTGGCTTTCTTGAGCCACAAAGAAAGCCATCAGTGTAGATGTTAATGGCGTTGGCTCTGCTGTGGGGGAAGTTTTCCCACTCATGACGGCTTGGGATATAGACGTCGAAGAGTTGTTAGTGGTCCGCACTTCTCTGTACTCCGTGGAGGTTGGTTAGGACTGATTGTTTATCGAGTGCTGGCCACCATACAAGTGCTCCGTAGAGAAGTATGGGACGATCAACGGCTGTGTATAGCCAGTGTACAATGGAGGGGAAAAATCCCATTTACGGCCTATTGCCTTTTTGTGTAAGCAATGGTAGTTTCTTAACCAGAATAACCCCCAAGTATTAGGCATTGTCAACCATTACAATGCTTACCCCATTAATTTTAGGAGGAGCAAGATCGGGAATTTATAATTCTGTCTTGGCTGGATGTAGTCTACCGATTGAACCATCTAATAAAAAATTATTTTCTTTCTTTAGAAACTTTGTCGTTCGGATTCAGTGTAAAACTGTAGGTCTCATTTTCTTGCGCAAAAAAATATATAGGCACACACGACAAGAGATTGAGAGAAGCTTGGCATGGCCCTTTGGGGCTGTGAAGCAGTGTTCCCCAGCCTTAGCCCCTGTGGCACGAACATACTCGCCAATTCATACCGACTGCTTAACGAAGTCATGCTTAGCTGTGTGTCGGAAAGAGACACAGTCACATTTTCAGGTTCTCTTCTTGAGGAACCCTGCTGTAAAGCCAATTTTACATTACCTAACATACAATCCATAACAACAATCTCTATGCATTGCATCGCAGAGTCGCAACCTTTTATATAAATGCATTTTGAAAGTAATAATCAGTAGATTTTTTGCGTACGCTATTTGACATTGCTCCACATACTAAACTGCATTTAAATAGGACTAACTTAATTTTTTGCCTTGAAAAATATATTTTACCCTTGAGTAGCAGGTTTTCAGCCCGGGCACTCCATTTCTCTCAATGCCATCTTGTCTGGTTCCTTTGCCCATCGGACTCTGTTCAACAAAATATTGTTGGGGGAGCCAACGTCATGCATGACAATTTTCCCCGAGACAAGGAGTATGCGGTGGTAAGAGGGGGTCTTCACTGGGCGCAGTACAACAAACACACTCTCAACGTAAATTTCATGCAATTTGTTATGTTTTATGTGCCTCGTTGTCTGTGCTGAGGGCTGATGTTACGCCTGGGAATCTCAAAATGACAGACTTCAATTTATACAATTTATTTTATTAAGTCAAACATTTGTCTCCCTCGCATGTGCGTGTGTCTGTCTGTGTGTGCGTTTTATTAACAAATTGATGAAACAATTTCCGCAGCGTTTAATATAGAGGCAATTCCTGTCCACCAGCTTTTTGGATTTCCGTTCTGAAAATCCATAAAAAAAGAATTTCAGAATAAACTGGTTGAAAAGAGTCCAAGCATCGACTGTGTGATACCTATTGTGCCTCTGTTTCAACCACCCACCACCCTCTTAATGACTGCATAAGACATTACTTGTGTCCCTTTATGGCACGTTAAATTTTCATTTTTAGTGCCGCACACGCACATAAAAATCTAACAATTTGCCAAATTTCAATTGCTCCCGGCTCCAGGTCCAGTTTCTGTGTCAGTTTCAGAATGATGGCCACCTAAGCGCACATATAAATCTCAATTTATGTTGCCTATTTAGGCATTTTGGGCACGCAGCAGCCATTTCTACGCTTAAGGCCTCAAAATTATTGAATCTAATTAACTTAAATGAAATGAATGAAGACCACAAATACATGAGTGTAAAAGCAGGAACGGCAGCAGCATCAGCGCCAGGCGTAGACGCCCATGTCCTGGGGCAAGGACTCGTTTAATTTATGGATGTGTATATAAATTCATTTGGTAGCTCTTTAATTGCAGCCCAAATGGGCAAAACGTTTGAGCCTCTTCCTTTGAGAAGGCTGAATGAAGGTCAACAGATTGATTGGGGATTAGGAGCTGGCAGCAAAGGAGAGATTTTTGCCTTCTGCTGCTTAAATTGAAATTGTTTGTTGTTGTATTTGGTTTTTTTTTTGTGTTGGAAATTGATGGCATAACAAAATTGTTACTGATACCTGGTAATTAATCATTGTTGGAAAAGGGTCTGTTCGGTTTGGGTCGGGCTTAGGACTTGTTGTGAATATTTATAATGTGATTTGGGTGTTGGCTTGTGGCAAGATTAGGGATTAAATGAAAAGATGATGGAGTCTTACAAAATGATACTTGCTTAAAGATTTAAGGTGGAATGTAATATAAGTTTAATTTTTTTTGTCAGGAACTTTGTTTAAGGGAAATGGTGGCATTTGAGATAAGGGTACTCGATTGGAAAACTCGCCTTGACTACAGCAAAGGTCATGCATAGATGACTCTAAAGCTTAGTCGGTTTTTAATACTTTATTGAAATGGCTGCTCCTAATTGCTGCCACTTTTGAGTTCGATAGCAGGTCAATAGAACATCTAGCTTCAAAGGGAAAGCAGTGGATCTAGCCACTGGTAGTTGCGCTTTAACAGTGACTAGATAATCCGTCGCGAATTAACATTCATCTCATATGACGAAATAAACAGAAGGAATTGGGTCATATAGATCATCCAGCGGATGAACTCTAGATCTTAAAAAATTCTATCGAGTGGTTTTTCATTAATTCCATTGTCTAAGTTAGTCCTCTATGGGCGGGGTACTAACCGCTTATCCATTGGCGGTGGGAATTTGGTATAACAATTGTGGTAACTCCCTTCATCTTTGGTGAATTTTACAAAATTTTAGCTCTCATCTTTATTTGACCAGCAACAGATGTTGTAACTGTGTGTTGCTAGTATAAATGTGCCCATTAAACGAGAACTTGACGTGGTCCAGAAAAACTGGGTATGAGGTGTTGCTACCTGATGCCTCTAGTTTCACAATTTATTGGTCCCAGTCCCAGGCAAAAAAAAAAGTTGAATTTTGTTCCCCCATCAGACCCATTTCGCTGGATGAAGTGCGACTTCAGATCCGACTACTAAAGTCCACCAAGGCCCCAGGCATTGACGATGTCGACGGCAGAACAGTTAAGTCCCTTCCCGAAGTGGGTGTTTTGTTCCTGCTGATGATGTTCAACTCAATGATACGATTCCAATACTTCCCGACCTCCTGGAAGTCTGCGGTAATCGTAATGATCCCCAAGAAGGGCAAGGATATCTCTAAGCCCGACTGCCAACTGCCAACTTTCTCCAAAATATTTGAAAGAATATTTCTTGGAAGAATGTTGGCAGTTAGCTCGGTTGAAGAGGCTATACCAGACCATCAGTTTGGCTTCCGCAGAGGACACTGTGCTCCGCAACAGGTCCATCGACTCACTAACCTCATTTTAAAAGCTTTTGAAAACCTCCAACACTGTTCCGTCGTCATTCTGGATATAAAGCAGACGTTCGATCGAGTTTGGCATGAGGGGAAAAGCTCTTTTTGAGTATCGAATGGGCGGGGGGAGGTTCCTGCTTTTTAAGCTTAAGTCCCTCCTCCCGCCAGAACAATATCTATTGGTCCGCTCGTTTCTCCTAGGGCGCCGTTTTACGGTTGAGCTGAGAGGCGAGCGGTCCAACATCCGTCCCATTCTTGCGGGTGTACCTCAGGGAAGTGTTCTCGGACCGGTACTGTACTCTCTTTTCACCTCGGATTTGACATATCCATTAGCCCATCGCACCTTCATAGCCACGTATGTTGACGATACCGCTTTTCTTGCCTCTAGCAACTGCCGCAAAAGAGCATCTGCTAAGGTCCAACAGTTCCTGGATGGCTTTGGTCGTTGGGCAAACCGCTGGAACATTGCCATTAATCGTTCAAAAAGTCAACACTGCACCTTCGCCAAGAGACGAGGGAAAGTTGCTCGGGTGCGTCTACAAGGGTCGAGAGTACCGTATTCGGAATCATCAGTCAAATACCTTAGTGTGACTCTGACCTAGAAAGACCATGTTGTACGAGCAGCAGCTACAGTTGCAGCTAAGGCCAAGGATCTTGATTGGCTTCTAAAGCTTTCGTTGCGGTGCAAAATCCTTGTCTACAAGGCTATTATCATGCCTTCCTGAACCTGGGGGATCCCTCTGTGTGGGGTACAGCATGCTCCACTACACTGAAGAAACTCGAATCGTCAATAAGCCGAGTACTTCAGCGCTTTGCGGACGCTCCATGGTATGTCAGACATGCGACCCTATACCGCGATCTGAATGTTTTGCCTCTATGCGCCCAAATTAAATAAATTGGCTACTAACAGGCTCAGAACGACTTAACCGACGACACCCCTCTGACCTCTGGTTCCCCGGAAGGCGTCCTTCGGGTCGCCTCATCAACATGGCTTAAGTGTCCCCTTGGGACTAACCCCACCTATAAGGCACGCTGCTGGTTCCCAGCAGGAAGACAGCTTACCCCCAGGACCTGTGCTGCGTGCTAATTATTATCTTAGGCGTTTTTCGTACTGTCTTAGTCCTTCTTGTTAACTTTTTGTAAATAGATTAAGTTCTATGTACCAAATATAGCCAAAAACTATCATTAAACAAAAGAAAAAAAAAAGGATTTTGTTCCACTGTGTTATATTTGCAGGTAATATTGTTATGTGAAAAAATGGGATTTTTAACTTTGAGCGCTAATTTTGTGGTCCTGGGCTAATTTAACAATGTGAAACTTGTTTTGTACGAACCTTTGACGTATGAAGTACCCAATTTAATTGGTGAGAAAACAGTTTTTCGCAGATATGTTAAACTCACATTTTGTTCATATCTCGGAAACTTAGGGTATTGTATGCATGGCGTTTGTGAATGTTCTTTCGTGTTGTCCTGCATAAACTTCAAATCGCTTAGCTTTTGTTCTCTGTTCAAGTAACAGAGCACTTTTGGGTTACTTCACATAAGGCAAACAGTTTAATGCGAAGCGTTTACATTCTAAGATCAGTTTAAAAGGGCATTTGTAAGTGAAAAATAACTCCTATGCTCTAGTTTCTACTTTATATTTACAACTTTCCAAAGTTATTGAAATTATTTATTCTTGTTAGATTATTTTAATATTTTAAAAACTATAAATATAGCTGATTTTTTATATTAACTGATGCTAAGATTTCTCATATTTAAACGTTTACAATGAATATTTAACTTTTCCGTTAACCTAGAGTCACCTAATCAGAAGCTTAATACTGTTGAGAGACATTAGAAATATATACTTCTGTATAAGGCGGGTCCCTGTTCGGGCGCCATGTTGATTCGTATGAGTTTATACGATTAAATAATATGGAAATAGTTTTTCTTTTCACTTTTCTGTTCAGCTTTATTTCAATTTCAATTATGTTTTGCGCGTGCCATGCAATAAGGGGAGTAAAGTTGGTTGCCGTTGATCGACGTTCGATAAATTTCTTAATTCGATATACTTCATTATGAAATGCGCTAACAATTCGATAAACTTAATTTTGAAAAATGAAATGCGCTCACAATCTTATTTGCTATCCAAATTGTATATTGATTTGAAATCTGCTATTTACTTAATTCGTGCATAGTTCACTATTCAAGAAACAGCCATGAATAAAACACGAAACACTTTTCCCCTTGAACAAATTTTGGTTTATTTTTATGTGCTGAGATAATAAAACTTATAGCAGACAATTTAAGGCTGTACGCAAAAACAAGCAACTGAAATGGACTCGCTAGACTCACGTGCAGATAAAAATAACGGCAGAAAAATGACAATGCCAGAAAGAACAATAGAGTTGAGGGAACAGTAAAGAATCAGCCCACACACGAGCTTGCAATTTAATACGCAGATAAACAGACACACACACGGAGAGAGAAAGATGAGGTTGGGGCACGCACATGACTAAATTTACTCACGAACTAGGCACGCCCTCATCCCCTCCTCCGTAGATCAAGCGATATCGGTTGAATGACATGGCATGTGTAGAAACAGAGTTCTCCTTCCTCTTCTACCTCTGCCTCTGCCTCATCAACATCATCATTATCATTGTTGTTTTTGTTGTCCCGCTTTGCTGTTGTTGATTATGTTGATGTGATGCATGTTGTAATGTTTAGGGTTAAATCGAGACAAAGCAACGAACATTAACATAGGCACAAACAGCAAACCCGCACAGCAAGCTCAGCAAATGCAATTTGTCGCAATTGTAAAATGTCTCGCTATTCAGCTTCCCCTTCCCCAACAATTTGTGATATTCTCCTTCAGGCTATAACCATAGTCTGCCATCTTTGATATGTTTGACATGGTCTCGAGGGGCCTGGTGTAGGGGATGGGCGGGCTGCTTGCCATTTGTGAAATGTTATTAATATTTATGTAGCCCTCAATTAAGGCAAGAGCATGGCAATGGTGCGTATGCGCAATATGAATATTCCTGACTATTGAATTCATAGCTTTGCCTATCAAAGTAAATTTGTAATTTCTTGCCATTTAATATATTTACTTCATGTCACATGAATGAAAGTTCGCCTCAACAATTAAGAAAAAACGAAGCATAAACTTTAATGCAATTTTCTCAGCATGTGGACTGAAAAGATTAAGCAGACTTTCAACTTGTACATAAACTTTTGAGACTAATGAAAGATACACACTCACACGCACACTCACACACTCACCAAGCGTTTCTTTACAAAGTGGTCGGCGTGTGAAAGAAATATTCATAAATTTTCATCAAAATTAAATTAAAAAACTTAGGCTTCGCTCGCGTAATAAACAAGTTAAAAGTCTAACCATAATTTGGTTTTTGTTTGAGAGCAAAAGGAAAAATAAAAGTAAACAAGTAGCTGGAGTTTGTTTTGTGGGGGCTTCTCATAAATTCAGGCCACAACATATGTTGCTCTTGAACTTTATGGGAAGGAGGAGGGCAGATGGAAAGGCGGGAAAGAAGGAAGCCTTTCCCCTTCTGCCCGCTCTGAAGTCAGTTCTGTTGTTGTGTGCTGCCAACAGTTTATGGAAGTTTCATTTTTTCTTTCCTCCGAGTAGCTTCCTCAATTGCGGCTTTGGCTTGGCAACATAGTTAAGATATAGATAGAGTGGAAAAACCAAGCAACAGCAGCCAGTAGGCAAAGTTTTGCTTTTACACTCAATTACAATGCAAAAGTTTGACAGGAAATTACTGCATGGCAAAGTTGAGAGTGTTTTTGTAAAGCTTTTTCCCTCAGATAATGCCGAGTTTAATATGCAGCCAGCAATTGAAATTGCAATTGCTGCCGCCCTGGAAAGTATGCTACAGAATTGTTGCAGCAACAGATCCCCATTCAGGCTTGAACTATTCCGCAAAGGCTGTAAGCCAAAGTGAGCTTGCATAAATAAATCAAAATTAAAGCTCAACGCCGCATAATCACAAATGTAAATAAACACAACACCACACACACGCCATGGATACAAATTTATTTCTATATTTGTTTTAACAAATTGCTCGAAATCACAGAGCACACAACCGAATAAAAAAAAATTGGGGACGAATTTATTGCATTTGAATTTGTCGCCATTTTGTCCACGTAGAGCAACGTTTCGAGCGTGATGAGGGTGTAAAACAATTACAGGCATTTTTTTTTGCAGTTGCCCTGCCATAAATGAAATGAAAACAAAGTTCACGCGCACGCATAAAAAATTGAATAAGCGCCGAAAAAAAGGCCTGCGAATATTCCGTATTCAAAGTTAAAAAATTATAAATAAATTCACTTTTCGTGTATGCAAAATGCTCTCACGTGCTTAAGGTATGTGCAAAAATTACATACGAACAATATTTATGGAAGCGAAAGGGGAAAGTGAATTGCAGCGAAATGAAAATGAAATTAAAAGCGCAATCAGATGTGATGTCATTTGGTTTATTTCATTTTTTTCAATTAATTTTTTTCCAACTCATTAAATTTAAGGCGATAAAACTTCTTTTGAAAAAAAGCCACTCTTTTTATATACAGATATATGTAGTAAATTATGCTCATGGAGCTCACAGACATTCACATGCACCGCCGTATGACAAGGAACTTGAGATGAGCGCTTGATGTATCAATTCTGAAATTTTCATTAAATTCAAAAGTGAATTTATTATAGTGTACCAATTTGGCAGCAGGAACAACCTATCTCTACGCTAGATACATCAATGTCCTCACCCCGCACCCGCTTACTACGCCTGACTTCCCTGGTCTCCCCAAGATATCAGAAGCTCGGCAGTACGGGGCTTAGACTAATGCGCCAGCGTTTTACAATTTTTCCATTTTATCTTTGATTTTGCCACCTTCTAAACTATTTCTAAAACCTCTTTTCTGTAAACCAACGCTTTAAATATGTTTATTGTCAAGGATATCATGTAGCTCCTGCTTTGTATGTTTTACCCAGGGACGCCCATCTGTGATCCTTAAGGCAAGAACATCTTGCTAAAAAGTGAGTCAGATCCTCTTTTTCTCTGGCAGCTGTATGCTCGAGAAATCTGTAGATTCTCGTTTGGCTGGATCCTTTCCGAGTCATGCGTTCAGCATGCGTCGTCTTTTTAAGAGCTTCCATTATGCTGAGTCTCATTCTATTCCAATCACGAGCGGAGCGTAGACCATCTTTCCAGTTAAGAGTGAGAGAAGCGCATACCTTATCCAGCTCTTGTGCCCAGAAAACGTTTTTCCTGACTATTTCGGAAGTAAGAAAGTGGGGCAGTCGACTCTCTCCATCAAAAATCGGGTTTTTCCTACGTATCCAATGTATAGAGGTGCGCATCATCCACGCAGGTTTCCAAGCCTAGGGCATATCCAGGGGTATTTGGTGGTGGAAAGACAAGCAAAGACACATCATGACCAAAAACTATTCAAATTGGAAAACATGCCATCAGGATCCCGACAATGGCTTTCTTGACCTACTGCAGAGTCATTTGATCAATAAATGAGAGATATTGAGCGCGTTCACCAGCACACAACAATTATCTAACAACAATCGTCATTCAAATCAAAAGTGTTTGGTTGCTGTTGTGGTTGATAGAATTATCTGGTAGTATAGTTTCCAACATGTTTTGTCGGCAAAATTTTTGAATTTTTTACAACTAACAGCTAAATAAATTTATGAAATGGCTAGCTGCATGAGGGAATAAGTATTAGAGAGAAAATAACTGTCAAAAATTAGCCAGCTGTTCGCTCTAACTTACGCTCTTTGGATGCATTTGGGAGTATGATCGTTTCGCTCTAACCACAGGGATTTCCTCCTGGCACTATTAAGTATCTCTTTGGGCACTATCCGATGAGAAGCCTGCTGCGACAGTCAGTTCGTCGGAATCTGAGGTTGAGGTAGACCCATTAGAATATGAGCTTGAGGTTGACCTAGCTGATTTTGAAATGTATGAAATAGATGACGCTCCTTTTCCTTTTCGAGATGTCCCAACCAGACACGGAAAAAACGAAGTCAACGAAAATTTTATTGTAAAGTCTGCGAGAAGATAATGCTGTTTGAGAACAAAAAACGACATTTTCAAACGCAAATACACATAAGAAAGGCTGAGGTGAAGGAGAAAATTAGGAACTCCACTGTCCCTATATTTTATTGTAAAGTTTGCATTATTACGTTCGGTACAAACAGAAACGAGCAGATGCTAATCGACGAGGAGAAGGAGGAGGAGCTAGTGGAAGATGACGAACCGGTACAGATTACTAACCAGCAGAAGGCTCAAATCCGGGCCTTAATTAAAAACAACACGATAAATTAAAATACAAATTAATTAATAATAATGTTTTGAAGCAAGTCGCCTTAAGCCTGGTCAGGGAGTGCCTATTGGATTGAATATTAATATTCTGTGAATATATGCCGCAGGAGCTCGGTTGTGGGGTTCTGCGCACTGTTGCGCGTCTCTCATCTCTCACGAGGCTTGATCAGAAATTGATCAGCAATAGAAATTGATCAGAAATAGAAATTGATCAGAAATAGAATTTGCACCGGTCGATGAAGCATGTCCGAGCTAACGTGTTATTTAATCGTAATCTAAATCGAATGTGTTTGCTTTTTAATTCCTCTAAACATAACCAACAATTTACAAGTAGAATGTTCTTAAAAAAAGACACAAAGGAATACAACTTGAAATGAGAGCTAATTTGCAGACTAAATTTAAAAATGAAATTTATGTTACTTAAATAAGTTAATATATATAGAGAACATAACTTGTGAACTAAATTAAGCTATAAAAAATTTTAGTAAGTGCAGTATCCTTGAAGAACGTGTATATAAATATACACTTTTAAATGAGCACGGTTGTAAGTTTCGATTTGTACTGCCTCACTCTGGCGAGTGAGTTCTCTTTTATTTAGAATTATTTCTTATCACAAAGTGATTGTTTTAGTGACCTTTTTGATTGAAAATCATAGAACTTTTTAAGCAGGCTCTAAGTCATTTAAGTTTTGGATATTGTCCAAAACTTCTCTAAAACAAGACACGCACAACACCACAAAGGAGGCTGGTTGACAGTATAACGCTATTTCATGAATACTAATTAAACCACCTCTTTCTCCCCCTCTTTTTGGTTTTTTGGAAGAGTCCCCTAAAAAAAAAACCTTTTTTTTTTTGGTTTTTTGCTGATGACGAATTTTGCTACAAGCCTGCCTTTGGGATTCCCAAGCGGTTATAGCAATTTTGTATTTATTTATTTTATATTTTAATGCAATTACAAAAGTTGACATATGCTGACTTAACTAAATATAAGATTAAAACTACGTGTGGGCCGAGTTGAACATCATGTTAAAGTTTTAACATTTTCCGGGGACAAAAATGCGACAGCCACTCATCCAGTGTATGTCTTCTAAGTCAACGTTAGTTAGGATCGTGGTCGAGTCCTATGTTCAAGTTTTGAACAAACGCGTGGAAAAAAATGGGAATATAATAATGTTTGTTGATTTCTCATGACCCACAGCGGCCCAGACAACCCACACAATTCATAAAGCAACTAAGCTAAGAATATAATCTTTTCTTAGATGGTATCCTACTGTTTCATAGCTTTCTGCAATCTTTCGTACTTAATTACGATTTAATTAATCCCTGCCTTGATTGGATTGCTTTCAGCCTCGAATCATATCTTTATTCGTCGCACTTTTTATATCCGTTACTCGTAGAGTAACAAGGGTATACTAAAGTCGTGCAAATGTATGTAACAGGCAGAAGATATCGTTTCCGACCATATAAAGCATCAACAGCCGAGTTGATATAGACATGTCCGTCTGTCCGTCTGACTGTCTGTCCGTCTGTCTGTCCGTCTGTCCGTCCGTCCGTCCGTCTGTATGAACACCTAGATCTCAGAGATGGTAAGAGATAGAGGTTTGACATGTATGCGACAAATGCTTCTTTTATCTGCACGCAGATCAAGTTTGTTTCAAATTTAGGCCACATTTTGTAGATCGACGATTCGCACTTTCTAGAGATAGTTAGGAATTAGCAAAATAAATTTGCCGAAGAAATGATCGGATGAACGGTTCTCAAGCTATCAGCAAAAAAGTGAACCAAGCCCTCCCGCTACCCCCATACCACCCTAAAACGAGAAGGCCAAGCTAACTTCGTCTTTGCCGAAGTTTATATACCCTTGCAAATGTTTTAATACATCAGAGATTAAGAAAAATATTTCTAAATAAAACCCACTTTTCGACCGATAGTTCCTATGGCAGCTATAAGATATAGTAATCTGATCCGGCTGCAGTAAAAAGAAGACTCTGTGCACAGTTTCAGCAGACAGACAGACAGACGGACAGACAGACAGACGGACAGACAGACAGACGGACGGACAAAGCTCAATCGACTCAGCTCGTCGCCCTGATCAAGAATATATATAGTTTATAGGGTCGAAAATGAATATTTCTATGCGTTGCAAACTTCTGGGCAAAATTATAATACCCTTTGCAAGGGTATAAAAATGTTGCAAACTTTTCGGATGGTCACCCTAAGGAACGCAGGAACACTGTTAAACATGTTTTTTATGAGAAACGCGTATATCGAAGTCGGTTAGAGCCGACTTTAACTTACGCTCTCCTTTGTTCCCGATGGGTTCGCTTTATTTGCCTGACGAAAGTAAAATATCAACATATCCCGAAAATTGTCACTCATGCTTTCCATGATGTGGCTTCTACTATGTATTCGAATGACTATAAACTATTTATCGAGAGTAGCTTCGACTTTAAATTTTCAATCCATAGCTAGATGATATACCCTAAGGCATCATCACCCAATTAAAATTAAGTTCAAAGCCAGCTAATAAAATAATCCTCATTGTATTTCCTTCTAAACCAAAATAATTTAACCTAATAGTATTATAAATCCACACTTAAAATCAATTTAATTTAAATTGCATAAAAATATAAAAAAAGCTCTAGTTTAGAAATGGGCCCCAGTATGGGTAGAAGATGTAAGCCAAGACAAAGTATATTAGAGTCGGTCTTAAATTTTTTAGGATGATTATTTTTATTTTAAATAAGTGTATAGAGGTTAGGAAAACCCAAAAAGTAGACGCTGAGAGGTCGCGAAAATCCTATTTTTCATCCATTTGTTGGAATCGGGTAAGCCGAGTAACTACTGTAGCCTTCGAGCGCGCTTGTGGTTCTGATGTTGTCTTTAAGCACAGTGCAAATTTTCGAAAAAAAATTTAATATGTGGTACCTAAATGAGTAAAAGCAAAGGCAAAACTGATGGTAGTAGTTTATGGTGATTAAAGTAAAATTTTGACTTTTTTTTTAAATGTTGATTTGAAAACTAAGAAAATTGTGTTTATAGACCAAGTTATAAGTAAAATTCAAAAAGAGTACGGAAACCCCGATTTTTGGGTAAATTCTAATCGTCTTTTGAAAAATCTGAAAAAAATCTCAAACTTTATTCTATAAGCTTTCAAAAAATGCAGGTGCAAAAAAAAACATTTTTTTTTTGGGACAGCCTAATGAAGATTGCTTTTTCAGTCATAACCTTACTTAATTGACAGTTTTTGCAGCATTTACAAAAGAACGGGGCTAAATAAATGTCTTAAGCATTTGATAAGAAAAATCACTTTTGAGTGAAAAAAACATTTTTATTTCTACATTCGATCTAGTCTCGCATCTCTATTACGTGGGTTCGGGCAATTATGCATCGTTTCATTATACAATTTATCGTATTACGTTGATGAAATCATATGATGGTTTGCGGCTCCTTGGAGCTTCAATGTCGCTTGGTTAATTTCCCCATTGGCTTTTCAATCTATATATACCCTTTCATATAAGCCCGTGTGTATGAGAGTGAGGCACATTTGCTGCTAGAATTGCCTCATATTGTGAAGGAGGCGCAGCAATTACAAAAGGAGAAGCAGGAGCAACGAGACGACTCCTTTCAGAAACCCGCTGCTTGCTTTGTGCGTACGTGTGTGTGGGTGTGTGTGTGTATATAATTACACATGAATTTCAATATCCTGCGGCGGCTTTGGTTGCCTGATTCTGTTTGTCAATATTTGCTAGGCTGGCAACTTTTTGTGTTGGCATTTTCTGACTTTAAAAACTTTGACGTCTTTAAAAGCAAAGGCAACAAAAGGGTTCTTCGTATTTGTTTTCTATTTCTATTTATCCAGAGCTCTTTGCCAGCAAAAGTTTTTAATGTACTCGCAGTTTTGTGGTACTTGTTGTGTGTGTGTTGTGCGTGGGCGTGGCAGCCGCTTCTCTTGCCTTGTAATTGAGTGTAAGCGCTAATTGGAATTTTGATGAAGTTCGGCACGAATTTTGCCACAACTGTAGGGATTGGTGCGGGGCGAAGGGCGAGCGAGAGTATTTCGCAATTATGTAACTAGCAGTTGAAAATGTTTCGAATTTTATGTGGTCGCTAAGAGGAAAAGGGGGTGAGAGATAGAGAGAGCGAGCGAAAGGGTTAAGTGGGTGTGATAAAGCTTCTTGTAAGTCACTTGAGCTGGTAAAACAAGTATACGCCTTATGGAACGGCTTCAAGTTTTGGCTAAGCTGGGAGGGTAAATGCGAGGTAGCTGTGGGAGCTGGAAACTCAACTTAGGAATCACTTTTGTGTGCCCAACTTGCAGAAAAGTTTTACCGAAATGAAACTAAATCCGAATTTGTACTGGTTCAAATGAGTTCATTAAAATTTAAAAATACCAACTAGAATTGGAAACCTGTTAAACATTTCGTGGAATTTTATAAATAACATTTCAAGCATATGAAAAATTATTCTGGGGGAGAGTATACATGCTAATAGAAATAGTGGGTTGGTGCTAGAAGTAAAAAAAATCGCAAAAATTACTTTAAGTTGATGAACTTTAAATCTGCATACTTAACAGATTAATAGCCTTGCCAATCCATCTGTGCCCTTTAAAAACTATTCCTATAAATTGTTTTTAAATTTAATTTGTATATGAAACCATTAGTGGAATTTGTTCCACTTTCGTCTGTTGATATTTGTATTCCTAAGTAAGCCCAAAAAGACACCAGCAGCAAAGTCTTGCTCAGAAACTTTGCCCTCTGGGCGTGGCATTCATAATAGACTCTGTTATTGCTTGGCAGTTGCTCAGATGAACCGACTTGGAGTCACACAGCCACACACAGAAACATTGCCTCGATGTCCTTGTTGCTTTTCAGTTTATTATTATTTCTTTTTTTTCTCAACCTTAACCAGGAAGTTGTGTGTCATAGGAAGCACTTGTGTGACATAATAAAAACTGCTGCCTGCCTTTTTATACCTGACTCTGAACTGTGTAAACACTGGACCCACCTGCTACTCCTATGGCATCCTGCACTTTATGCTTTGTCAACAACAGCAAAAGCAAAAGCAGCAGCAGCAGCAACGTCATCATCGTCAACGCTGTCGTCAAGTAGAACGCCCGCAAATGCTTTCTTTTCTAAACCAAAGTTGAGTTCATATAGGGAACAAGAAATGCATTTAAAAGCATCTTCCCCCCTCAGCGTACTCGTAGGCCGGCTCTTTCATTTGCATTTGCCCAGTCATGGCAACCAAAAGTTGGTCGAAGAAGAATACACAAAATACATACATAAATAAAAATTGGTTTACTGAAAAGTTTTTGCCATTGAATAATATGAATGTATGTACAATAACATCGTTCTAGTCCAAAAGAGCCTCGGAGCGTTTGTGGGCATTTTACTGCAGGAAATTAGACAAATTGCCGCAGCGGGCCAAAGTTTTATTTTTTGCATAATTTTATTGAAACTTGGTAGGAGCATATATTACTAATAATATGAGCAGAATTATACATACAGGCCTGCTCTCAATTTCACTTCGGTTTTCGTGTAAACGTTTGTCCTTTGAACTCTATGTTAATAAGATTGTATGGAAGGTGACACTTATATCTACGGCTACTAGATCCGCTTTCAGTAAAAGTGGAATTGCTCAAGCAGTCGAAACCGCCTTGATCTAGTAGCCACAGATTTTCTTTACACCTTCCATTCAAATTTGTAAGAGTAAAATGACCTGTTCAAACGTTTATACGAAAACCGAAGTGCAATTGAGAGCAGAGCTGATAAAATGGTTTTATAGTATGTTCAAGTATGAAGATACTTTTATTTAATTTAATTAAGGTACAAATTGGAACAAATATCTATTCAGGAACTATGAAATATGTTAAAAATACAAAAACTTTATTAAGCTGCTCAATTTAATACTTATTATCTCTCTGATGTTTGCCTTATATCCCCCTTTATGGTCTTTGCTAACAACTGCTTATGTCAGCAGCAGAAAAATTGGGGTGCATTTTCATCGACTATAATTCCCAGTGTGCTGTTCCCGCACCGAAAATTGAAATTTGTTTGCTTTAATTCTTGCCTGATGAGCGATTTTGCTTTCAAGTGGCTGGCAAATTGCTTATTTTCACTTTGCTTTGGCTTTTGCTTGACTTTGGCGGCGGCCTACTCACTTTGAGCAATCAATTATCAACTTGGAGTTGGCACAAATCCATTCCCGCAGCGAAATTCGCGGCAATTAAAGCTTGCAGCATGCGTTGGGTTATTGCGCTCCACCCACACCTCTGCACAGTTCGCTGACGTTTTTCATTTCGCAATTTGCATAGTTCAAGGACTTCGTTTCTAACCGAGTTTTAGCCTTTTGCTCTTGGCCTCGCGAAAAAGGCAGATGGTAACATTTTTGGACCAAAAATAAAAATTTGTTGCTTGCTGCCAAATATGCAGGCAGTAAAATTTGATTATAGTTTTTTTTTTGCTATGGATCCAAGAGATGTATGTGATAGGAAAAAAAATTTAGGAATATTGAGTTGAAATTTATAAATGGAATTCCTGATGGATTTGGGTTTTTGAGTCATGACTTTAGTGTGTTTAAAGCTAGGCTATGAAATATCTCAGTTGTTTTATCAAAAACTAGCATTGAAAGGATAAGTTCCCTATGAAAGCTCAAGCCCAAAATGGCTGCCAATGGCTCTTAACATTTGAACCAGTCCAAACTTGTTTGGAACTAGTTTTGAATTGAGAAGGTATTCAACTGGCACCAAAATTCTAGTTAATAGCTAAAACAATTTCTGACCCATTTCCAGATCACAGCTTAAGTAATTTTTAAGATGTGGAATTGGTTTTATTTTGACCTGGCTTAGCCGACTGGTTTGTAGCCGATTAAATATCTACTTTTGGATGAAAGTTTGACGGGATTTACACGATGAAGCAAACTTCATGAAGTTATCTTAGTAGGCGAGACATACACATGTGTTTCCATACATTTTGGTTAACAAATCTAGTAAAATCCCTTTGATTTTCAAGCCTACTAAGAAAACTTCATGAAGTTTGCTTCATCGTGTAAGTCCCGTCTTATAAATCAGTAAAACTAGTTTTGTTTCACTTCATTTTTTTTTGATTATCATGGAAATTTTAAAAGTTATAATGCGTTTTATTTTCAAAATTTACGAAAAAGCGTGATATATGGTACCTAATTGAGCAAAAGAATAGGCAAAAGTTAAGGGGGTATTCTCCTTGTCGAAGCTGTTTTTTGGACCTATTTTAAAAAGTCTTAAAGGCTATAAAAATATGCAAAAATATTATCGAAAAAATAGTTTTGCACATGGAGAATACCCCCTTAAGGTTTATGCTGAAAATAAAAATTTTGACCTTTTTCTTTACAAATGTTGGTTCGAAAACTAAGAAAATCGTGGTTATTGGCCAAGTTACAAGTTAAATTGAAAAATAGTACGGAGTACCTGATTTTTGGGGAAAATTTGACTTGCGCGACCTCTAAACGTATTTCGAAAAATCTTGTAAAAATCACAAAAACACTTTACTCTATAAGCTTTCAGAAAATGCCGGTGCACTCGTGAAAATAAAAAAAAAATTTGTTTGGGACACCCTAATGATCTCGTTCTCTTTGCTCGAAATCACCTGTAATCGAAAACAAAGTAGTTTCCAGTTTTTTTGACTAAGAGCACTTTATTCTGGATGGACCAGATGGTTTTAACTACGATTTTTATATAAAGGGTGATTTTTTAGCTATTATCTTTTTGGCAACACTGGTTTAAACAGCTCACGCACGTTTCGTGTTTTGTTTCACTGTCAAACATCTTCAGTTTGGTCTATAATTTAACCATGAATCGTCTTACAGACGAACAACGCTTGCAAATTATTGAAATTTATTATCAAAATGAGTGCTCTTTTAAGAAAGTTCATTGCGCGCCTCTTCCATTTTATGGTCAGTTTAATTGACCCACTGAAGCGGCTATTCGGGATATTGTGACTAAATTTCGTTAAACCGCCAACACGCTTACCTAGAGTGCGAACTGAAGAATATATCGCAGCTGTATCGGCCAGTGTTAATAATGACTATCAATTATCGATTCGTCGCCGTTCGCAGCAATTGGGCCTCTGTTACTCAACAACCGTTTAATTGGCCGCCTAGATCCTGCGATTTAACGCCTTTAGACTATTTTTTGTGGGGCTATGTTAAAGCTCATGACGCATTGGAAGACTACATAGAAGCATTTATTCGTGAGATACCGGCCGAAATGTTGGAAAGAGAATGCCAAAATTGGACTAAGCGGATGGACCATTTGAGGTGCAGTCACGGTCAACATTTGCATGAAATAATCTTCAAACCTTAAAAATATATGGACCGTACTATCGATTTAAATTAAAATTTCATGCATTTTTCTGTATTTTATGTGTTTTTTTTTTAAAAAACATTTCTATAGCTCTTAAAAAATCACCCTTTATAATAGTATAATAGTGTGATGTACCATTTCTCATTATGTAGCATTCTAACTCCAATTCTCTTTTATACAATATGCTACAGAAAGCTGCTCCAAAAAGTATTTTGCGCATATTTCAAACGTTTTTGTGCCATTACCTTGAACATTTCAACCAGATAATACATACTACTCGGGTGTTACAAGAAATGGATTAAGAATCCAAATTTGACTTTATTGAAAGCGTGTGAGAACGGCACTCACAAAAGTCAATTTCGAATCTTGTAATAAAGCGCCTGAAACGAACTTTCTTGAAATCTTTTAAAGTCCTTTTACGATTTATTACCTTGGCAAATATTTGAATTGAAGCATATAAAATTACAAATTAAGATTTATCTTTTTGTCATTTATATTTATTTTTAATTCTTAAGGTCCGATTTCTATTCTCCCAGATAGCTGCTTTGTGTCAGATAGTCATTGATTTCACACTGTTATTTATTAGTATAGGTGACAGATAGCTCTATGTAGAAGATGTGGAATCAGCCTTAAATCTTTTAAATTGATAGATGAAAAATGGGCAGAACAAATTTAAAAAATGTACCTATTGACTTGCCACGGGGTCTCGGTCTCTCACACCCAACCCCCCACCGCACCCACTTCAATTATTTTTTTTTTTTTTTTTATTTTGAGAATTCTTCGTACTTGGATCAAGTACTGAAGCTCTCGAGGCAAGAATGTCGGGATAAAAAATTCACTCTTGGATCAAGAATTTCGCTCTTGGATCAAGAATAATTGCTCTGACCGTACTTTTGAGAACGAATGCTCTTGATTCAAAAGTGAAATTCTCTATTTTTTCTCTGAGTGCAGCTTTATTTCGGTTGAGGGAAGCCCGAGCGAGTTTTGTTTTTGTTTTCTTATTGTCAGTGACGTGAGGAGAGCAAACTGAACATTGGGTTAAGAGTTATTTATGTGCTATATTAAATACACAATTGGGCCACCCTGGATTTCAATGAACATTTTTCCGAAATTAGACCTTTACATGCCCCTTTTAACATACCTTGCGTTTTCGCAGGTAATTAAGGTCTGGCGCGTCTCTATCTACTGTGCATACGAAACTCGTTGCTGCGCTGCTTTGCCAACAATGCCGCCGTGCAAAACAAACTTTCTGTCAGTGACACACACATAAGCAATGCAAATATGTGAGTGTGTTTTTGGCCGACCGTCTTGTTGTGCCCACCGTACGGGGACCGCAAAGAGCAGCTTACTGATTGTGGGTAAGAGCTCACCCGTTATTATTAGAACCTTAAGCTTTAGCCCTACATTCGTCATTCTTAGTGGTAATTGTTGCCAAACTCCCATCTTTTTTTTTTCAAATCTCAACCTAGGCACATCGACCACCGGATGTATAGCAAAACCGCAGTAAAAACAAAAACAAAAAAATAACCTTAAATAAATTCCCATAAAAAGTAAAAAAGTTAATATGTGGGAAAAGCTTATTAATCATCAAGCTCATTTAATTTACTTATCTTTTAACTAAATCAAAGTTTGCCCTATTACGCTCAATTGAAGTCATGGATTAGTTTGCATAATAACACACTTAAAGGTCAATTAAGTTGCTACAAAGAAAAAACGCAACAACCAGACGTTGACGTAAGTAAGTTCTGTCTGTCAACACAACTAAGTATTCGCCTCCACTAGACGTCTTTCCAGCTCTCCTCCATCTCCCTCTTCTCCACATGCCGCTTGCAACCTTTAGTTTAAGTTGCAACCGAGTACCACCGTCGCTCGCTGCATGTTAAATCCCCTCAATGATTAATGTAATTTCACGCGCCACTTAACGTTATCCTTGCCAAGGACATTATACTTAATTGCAGCATCAGTTTGAATTTAAGCGAGATTCGCCTTTTTCATTCTTTCATTTTTTTCCGTTTCGTTTCGTTGCGGTTCTCTTGGCCAAGGCAACGTGCGAATTTATGAAAAAGATTTGCCTGCCTGCGGGTATTTAAAGTTAAAAAGCGCACAATTTCCCCCACACACACTCACACACAGTGCCAAAGGCGAGTCCACACTAGCAAGCTGGCCAGCTTTCTCCTTTCTCTTTGGCGCCATGCCGTTACCTTTATGCGGCCATTTTGGAGCTGCCGTTGAAAATGGGTTAATTGCATAATTTGCGAATTTCATGTGCACGCGAATTGTGTGCCATAAAGTTGGCTTGCAGTTCCATTAACTGATAACTCAAGACTTAAGGCTGAAAATCGCTGAGAAATTTACCTGCAATGAGAAGAAAATTTCAAAAATTAATAAGTGAAACAATCATTTCTGCAAAAATACATAAGCCTTAGGAAAAAAGTAAACACTGAAGAGTACACATCACATTCAGGATTTTCAGGATGCTAACTAAATCCTAAGGAAAACAAAAACATTGGCTTCAAAGGGAGTTGCTCCAGCACATCAATTGGATGCAGTTCACTTTCCATTTTGAAACACACACTCAAAGAGCAGGTCAAAAGACTAAACAAAGTTCAGGATACTTCAGCTACTCGTTCTCTCTTCGATTACTGCGCAAATTTGTTCAGTTTTCTTTACTTTTTTGTATGAGATTGTCGTTTTATGAACTCGCAAGGACATGCATAGAGAAGGTAGAGAGGAAACTTTCATCCTTTCGGCAGCTAGAAATGACTTTTGCCTTTTTGCGGTGAGCTGCCGCTTCAGATTCTGGTCAATGCCAGCAAAGGACAACCACAACAACAGCAACAACAACTGTACCATCAGCATGGACATGAACAAGAACAAGTTTATCTAAATTGCCGCATAGCCTTCAATGTGCAAGCTATTCTAAGCTTGTGGCCAATAGGTTGAGATGCACACGTGCGTGAATTCACGCACGCATTTGCCAACGTTCCCTATAAACTATATACATATTTTCTTGATCAGGCTGTCGACCGGCAAGATCTATAGTATGGTGATACAAGCACATATAAGTGCAAACAGTTTCAATGCGAAATGGAATCGGTTTCTACGAATAGGTCTAGAGATTTTAGGGACACATCCGAGAATGTAAATTAAACAAATATCTTATTAAAACCCGTATAAATTATATATTTTACAGTCTATAAAAGCCCATTTTTAGTTAAACTACTTATTTCAGGAAGGCACTTTTTCAAAGAATCATAGTTCTGAAGATTAAGGATCCTTTCACAGGCACAGATATTTCACTTCAGAAATATTTTACCATGTCGTAAGTAGCTTTGCTTTTGTGTTTGAATCTACTTTTATGCTTCTTTAATCGATTGGCTCCGTGTTTATAATCTTAACTGTTTCTGCCAAACATTGGTTCATCACTAGTCTATTTTATTTAGTCCACACCTTTTCGCCTCTGACCCCTTTAAGTATCTTGGGGGTCTTTATCTCTATCTGTGTTTGCTTTTTACATGTTTTTCGTGTTTTCCTTTTTTTTACTCTTTGTTTTCTAAAACTTGATTTGGGGTCAAAGCTGGGTTTGTTTTTATAACTTTGCCATCGAAATAACGAAAAACTAATTGGTTTGTTAATTAAAAAATTGTTGAAAATGAATTCCTATCTACGGCTACTTGTGTATTTTGTTTATGTTATATTTATCTTTGCTTTGATAGAATTTGTTATTTGCTAAATTTTGGCTCCTTGTTGATTTTTCATTTGGAATCAAATGAAATGCTTTAAGCTTGTTCAACATTTAAATAAAATTTAGCAGATGAAGCTGGCTGTGAAGTGTGTGAGATTGGAGCAGAAACCTCAAAGCTGACAGGCATTTTGTGTTGCTTTGATTTTGAGTTTGTGGTTGCTTAAGTTTTTTTTTTAAATTTATTAAATAATTAAATAAGGAAGCAAATAAGGAAACATTTTTAGTTGGTTTCTACCTTTTGCCGCCTGCATTCAACATGGTACGTGCCAACAATGCCCAGCCAGGACCAGAGCCACTTAGCTGGTTGCCCCATTTGAATAGACGAGATTAGCTTGGGCCAAAAGTCCATTTCGCCCGCTTTTTGTCCTGGCATTCCGAAACGTAATGTTTAGTTTGCCCAAAGTTGGAGGAGGGCGGAGCTGAAGGCGAATGGTGCCAAAAATAACTGTTAATTCAAATGCAAAGGCAACGTGCCAATGGACTCTGCGACGGCCAAATGTCAATGCAAACAAAACGAGTTGTCCTGCAAAGGATCTGAGCTGGGGGTCGCTGAGGATGAAACATGTGACTTGATTAGATATTGTTGCCATATCCACCTTGTGCTTTTGCAGGTGCCAGCAGCCAATCGCCATTAGCCTGTCACTACAATATGCCATTGCCATTGAATTTTCATCGGGCGAGCTGGAGTAGACGGTTAGAGAGCTCGAAAAACATACAAACCCACTGCTGATGTTTGCCAACATTTGCATATTTGTTTGCAGCTTCATGTCAGAATGCATTAAAAATCAGTCAAGACTGGACCTGGTGGAATGGGTTGGGCTTCCTTACGATAAGGGTTATTCGCTTCATTTGAATAATAATGCAAATTGACATGTGAACACAAAGCAATTAAACAACACATTTTTATGCTGCAAATTTTGAGTTTAAATAAAAATAATATAAAATTGTGGCTTGATTAAGGGAAGAGAGATTGAATAGTTTCCAGCATGAGTTGTGGGTAGAATTGTTGTTAAACCAGTTGCCCTTTAACGTTGACACTTTCCACGGTTGTCTTTATTTTGGATGTTCATATAAATGATATGTCAATATGCTGAGCACATTCAAAGTGCCACGACTACAAAAACATTATGTACTCTAGATTTTGAGTGCTTTTCTTTCTTCGAGTACATAAACATACACAAACGTCTTAAGAGGACGCTGCCGACGCTATGCTTGATTGAAGGCAAACAAAATTGTTTCGTGCATAACTTCGCGCACCGATCGGATTCGGTACAGGGCGTTCCTAGCTAACGAACGAGCGGCTGGTCAGTTGTCTCCGAGCAACTAAAAGTCAGCACAGGCATTTCGACGTGTGCAGCGAAAGGAGCAAATCCAAAGGAAAACGAGTCTCTTGAGCACTTCCACGTAAAACTTGGCCTTGTCCAGGAAAAACAAATTCATGGTGGACGATGTCTTTGATGAAAAACGACAATGAGCATCGTTTTCGGCTGATTGTTTAATATTACAAGCTCGATTTCAAATGGGACTATAAGGCTGCCTTCACACTGTTCGACACATGACCCATGACATCTAGTGGGCTTGCATTTCACCATGAAATTCTATGAATTTGACAAGCTATTCAAGTTTAAAACAGAACAAATAGCAGGACTACTAGGCTATCAATTGTCATGTGTCGAACAGTGTGAAGGCAGCCTAACTCTAAGAGCGATTTTATAAAATATAAAGCAAAACCGCGCATACCACCAGCTATAGTACATTATTCCAAGAAATTAATAAGCAATATTGCAAGAAAGTTAAGAGGTGTACTTTTGGGTACTCTTTACGCAAAGTTGGCAAATGTATATACACCTACAAAATATTAGAATTTTTTTATGTTACCATTTACACGAATGGAAAGTTCTTAAAATTTTTTTATGGACATTTAGTCCGAATACGAAAATAGGAAAAATTATTGCAGCAGCTGTTGCTTTCCAAACTCGGTCTTTTATTTTTTGCAGCAATTTCAAAAAAAGGATTCAAAAACTATTTTGTAAAAAGGTTCCAAATTTTGTCGAAAAATAACTTTATATACTCAAAATCTTTTTTCACAATCGCTATATCCAGTTTCCCAACCAAAATATTGTGGCTTTTGGCCTAATACTAAAAACATTTAAATTTCTTAAATAACTAAGAAGAGGTCGCTAAACCCAACAACTTTCTATAAAATAGCGAGACCTTGAGTCAGCTTGATATTGATGGTTTAAAATATTAATATAAAAATACGTATTAATTAAAAGTAAAATATTCGGACACCGTTTATAAGATTCATTAACCGAAAAGAGCACTAACCAATTTTTTATTAATAACTCTTAAAAGTGCAGTAGACAACACATTACTTGATTAAGTTTGAGTATGGTAAGAATCACTATTAACTAAATAGTATTCACTAATTCTTTTCCGCACCAGCTGCTGGATAGTTGCACTTAATTGCTGAATAAATTTCCTATCACTACAGCTCAATATGATATTATTTTATGATCTGATGGAAATCTGTTCCTAAAAATTCTCGGTGTCCAAGAAATCTCTTTCGGTTGGTTTTAAATCGCTCCATTTTTGGAACGAAATTTAGCATTGTTCAAAACCCAGACATTTTTAAAAGCAAATAATCTCCAATCTGAATGTAGTATTAGTTCATTTTCCAATTTCGGCTTGCTTTATTTACCGTTAGCCTTCTATTTTATCAACAAAAAAAAAATTGTAACTATATTTAACAATTTTTCCCTATTTATATTTAAAATTAAAAAGTTTTCTATTTAGAATAATACCTTTTCTGTAATTTATTATAGCTTTAATGAATTTCGCAAATTCCTGCCAGTTGTTCCCATTAAGTAGCTCAATTGCTTCCTTCCGTTCCAAATAGATTTTATTAAAGTATGCTACGCTATATTCTGTCAGGATGGGGCATAATGCAATAATGTGAATTATGTCTTCTCTTGACTGCATATTACATAATGTATAAATATTATCGCTGTAGTGTTCTCTTTGGTATCCCAGTGGAAGCAATTCACATCTGGTTTTAAAAATAGTTCTTATAGTTTCCGTTCTATATTGTTCACTAAAATAATTGTTTATGGCAAGGTTGTAATTGAGCTGACTGTACCATACTCTTGAATTGCTACTTCGGGCTTGAGCTTCATACTGCAATCTATGATTCTTGTCTAACTCAACAAGAACAGCCTCCTGCGCTGCCTTCCAGTCTTCGGTGTTCAAGACATCACACTCTACATTGTATGCAATAAAGAGCTGCTGCCAAGTTTTGAAGCACTGCGACTTCTCTCTTAGCATTCCTAGCGCCTTGTTTTTCGGTAGGCGATGTTGCGGTAGTCCCATAATTTTATATATGTACCTGAAGTGAGCTGTCAGCGTGTTGAGATACATCGCCGATAGGCCTGTTTCAAGATATAGTGCATAGCTTGGAGAATTCACAGGCAGTCGAAATAACTTTTTTAAGGAAGTTTCTCATAAATTTTCTACATCATCGTAACTTTGAATGTAATGTTAATATGGTCTATTTCAATTCAGATTAATGCAAGTTCATGTCGTTTTATTGCACTAAACCTGCTCTGAATACATCCTAAATATATTGATCTAAGAGCTCTGAATGGCATTACCTCAGTTCAGTTATCATTTGTTCACTCTCTTTCATATCCATCATCAACAAGCGTTGTTCTTTGGAGTTTGACGATCCATGTACATGTAACCAGACATTATGCAAAAAATTCGAGCACTATTTAGTCCCAAAGTCATGTTAAGCATGTTGAAAATTAAATTGTGCTCGATTTTTAATATTGATTTTATCCCAGGAAAGACAACTCGTTTCCAATCTTTGCTCTCACTCTCCAATCGAAAGGGGTTAAGGTAAGCACATTTGGACTGATACAAGCTCGAAAGGCATGAGCCCAATTGTGAACAATATCCTATAACAATTTTTGCTGCATAAGCTGGTTGTTGGTGATGTAGATTCGTGTCTCCTCCTAAGTCTTTTGAACTGAACCCTTGTAGTCCACTATCTTTGAAAAGGTGCAGATCCAATTAAGGCCATCCTGCTACAACGACCTTTACTTAAAATTGTTATTACATGGCTCCCATTATATCCATACTCGTAATCTTTCAGATGTTTTTGCCTGCATTGTGATCTTCGTTGTTGGGTCTCGAGCAACGCAACCTAACGTAACTAAAAAAATGAACTGCTTTTGCTATAGTTGACGTACATAATACTATCAGCATAATCCGACGCTGGTTCGGTCCGCTTTTCAGTTTTCGAGCGCGAATAAATGGTCTGGAACTGTTTGTTTCGGTTCAAAATCAAGGTATAGATAAACAGTGTGTAGTAGATAACTAGGATACTGACAGAAATATATTCTAAGATGGCCAAATCGATTCATGGCATTGCATTTCAACAAAAAAGAATTGGATATTTTAAAACATGACCACAGAATCGTTAAGGAGTTTGTCATTAAAATGAGCAACTGAACTTAATCAATCGTATCCGTTTAAACAAAGAGTTTAATAAAAGAGTGATTCTTAATGAGAAGAGCTTAATTTGTTGCTTTTTTGAGAACAACATCGCGTACACCGATTACTGCTCAATTCTCAAAAGGCATTGAATAAGGTTGCATTACACATCCTATTAAAGTCCTCTTAGTGATTTCCATACCAAAATCCTTTATTATTATTAATCTGCAGACACCTAGCAAAGACTTCATTCCCATCCGATGTCTACATTTTTTGAAGAATAAATACTTCCATTTTTATTGGACAACCCACGGATCATCGTCAATCCACATTTCTGTGAATAATAAATGGAATGGTTGTCCAACTGTAAATGTGCGAGTAACTGTGAAACCAGTTTCATTGGACAATTGTCTATATAAATTGCACTTGATTGGCCTGATTGAATATATACCAACAATGGCATAAATTAAAACCGAGATGCAAACAAAACCCCACCCAGAACCCACCACACCACTTCCAAATGCACATGCATTCCACTCAAATAACAGGCCCATTATTATTTATACTTTTTCTGGTTATTTATTTATTTTGTGGGTCAAAAATTGTCGCAACAAATGAATTTAGTTTGTGGAAAGCATAAAATGTACAACATTCTTGCATTCTGTTTACTTATTTGTATTGGCCATTTGCATTACAACAACAGCCACAACAACAAAAACAACAACTCAAGAAGCATTCAAGAACCGGAAGCCTGCAGACAAGCCTAAGCGGCTTTCGGTGTTTTTGGCCATGTTGAAAGTTTACAGTTTGCTTTCAATTTTGCTGTCTTTGGATTTTGGTAGCAGAACTGCAGCTTAATGACCTGCAATTTGCAGCTTAAGGCTTTTGAAGATTGCGGTTGGCATGCGAAAATTTATAGACAGGCTTAAATAACCGGCTCCTAAAACCTGTCTAATAAGCTTAATGAAAGCCAGAGATGTGTGACGGCAGGAGCGGGAAATGGACCCGAGCAGACGGCGCATAACTAACTAATTAATATTAATGCACAACGAATGCTAATTATGGCAACAAACTCAGACGCACACACATATATGAGAAAAAACAACAGCGCAAATTTACACACAATCATGTGGAACGTGAGCAAAAGAATCAACAACAAGCGCCAAGGACATGGACATGGGTGAGGCACAAATGGAAAAAGTTTCCTGTGCCGTCTGCAATGAAATGCACGCAAATTGAAATGAGGCAGCAGCAGTAGAAGGAAGAGCAGGCGGAACACGTGTTGGCCATTTCAAAATGTAAACGTCAGCGAGTCCATCACTGAGAGTGCTCTTCCACACTCCTTCTCCGCCTTCTACCCAGAGTGTAGGCGGTTATTTGCTTATTCATAAGCAAACATTAACTTAATTTCCATGCAAGAGAGAGGAAGAGAGCGAGCGAAAAAGCACTCGCGAAATGTGATTATCAGCGCAGGGCAGCTGCCAACAGCTGCTTAATAAAGCCACTAGGTGGCAGGAGACATTGGGGGTAGCCATACATGAACACATACACATATAAATACATAAAACAAAAGCCAAGCACAAATCGTGCGAACAACTTTATAAAAAAGAAAATGTTTGGTTAGCTGGATTCAAGCGAGTGAGCCAGACAGATAGAGAAAAGGAGAGAGAGACAGAGATATGTGGAGATGTCCTGCTGAATATAATATTTACGGTTTAAGTTTATATTAGCATGAAGTAAGCATAAGCAGGGATAATAGCTAGTATTTAAAATGGATATACATTTTTTAATTCAAAAATAAAAACTTTAGCTGTGCGTCTCGGTAGCTTTAAGTGCAACAATTGTTAATTTTCATGGGAACACTTTACCTTTTCGACTGTCGTCCTATCCCAATTTCAAACTGAGAATTGACTAGAAGTGACAGACCCGACTATATTAGGCATTGCACATTTGCTAACAGTTATCCTTTGTATGGAAATATCAATATCGAAAATAATGTTTCGATGTATCGAGTTGCATCCTCAAACAATCGCAACAATAACAAACAACTCTTTCACATCATGGGTACCTCCGAAACAAAATATATAAATACTTCAATTTAGTTTCATGCTGAAACAAGACAAGAATTCAAGTCGAATGTCTCATCGGTTCAATGTTTTGAGTGCTAGTTAACAAATCCGATTTATAAGAAGAGTAATTTGTCTTGCGCTAATAACTTTTCTTGACACTATGTAAACTCCTGCCAAACAATTGGTGTTGAAGCATTTAAAATTGGCGACCCAAAGATTCTCAAGAACGGTACTTTACTTTTTTTTTAATGCTTCCTTGGCGAACCACTTTTGTGTTCCAAATTTTGAGTATAGTGCTTCGTGGTTGTATGTTTTATAATTTACTTGCACCAATCCACTCGAGCCTTGTTTTCAGCTGTTAAGCTGAAATTACACTTGTCAAAAATAATAAATATCTTAACAGTTTTCCTAACGATAGTGTAATAGTAAAGCATAAACCTCAAAGTACAAAGAAAACTTAACCTATTATACGGATTGGTTCTATTTGATACGAGTTTCTCTTTAGAGAATTTTTCCATTCGATAAGTAATAAGAAACAGAGATACAAAATTTTAAACATCTTCACTTACAGCATACATGGGAAAGCAAAGGCAACACGTTCAAAAAAACATAGCAGAACTCCAAGCTGAAACGTGGTCTCGACGTTACCACATTGGAGTCCCCAAAGCGTTATTCGACGAACCTAGTTACATAATGGAATATTGTGTGCTTGCTAGAATTTGAAAATGCAATACAAGTCCGCTGATGAGAAGACGTGGTTATCTCTGAAACAGCGATCGTTGTACGGACATACCAATTGCTATTCCAAAACTGTTGTAATTATTCTCTGTTGATTTGTGTTGATTACATTAAATTGTAACTCTCCAGTGACCTCAAGCCAGCCAAATGCAAAAATTTGACAAAAAACATATCGCAAAAACCCATATAAAATCTTCACTTCATTTTGTAAAAGAAATAATTAACTAAACAACATAACCATTAATAAAATTTAACATAGCAGTACAAATTTATATATTTTAGACTTTTGAAAAAAATGTATCTATGCCACGGTGATAAGTAACAGCTAACTTTATAATAAATTTTGCCTAAGGCAACAAATAAGCTTTAAATAAAGACCGAAACCTTATTTCTTGCTACGAATCGGTAGAACAAACTCCTTCCTGTGCGTACGCAGAAAAAAATCAATCTCAAATCTAGATTGAACATCTCTTTTTCGAGAATCTTGCAATCTTATAAAAACCAGATGAGTTTGAAAATCGTAAAAACAATATTAATCGTCTTGCAACTTATCAACCCACTTACTGTGTTCAGTAAAGCTTCAGTTAAAAAACTTTATGATATGCATACATAAAAAAAAATTTTTAAAGCAACCCGCCCCTCCTGGGACTCGAACTCTATATCTAACCAGACTTTATCGAGTTGGGTTGAGGCCATTGATTTGGGAGTGAAATTTGACCAAAAATTTCTGTTCAATGAGCATATAAATTATATTTTGCCAAGGGCCTATTCTATGTTTGGATTTGTCAAGCGCCATGCCAGCCAATTTAAGGACCCTTATACTCGTTTGAGCCTTTACTCAGCTTTTGTGCGTTCCAAGTTGGAGTATGCATCATTTATTTGGAATCCTTCTAGCGCAATTCATATTAAAAGGCTTGAAAGGGTACAGAAAAAATTTCTTAAATTTGCGCTCCTCCCGCTTAATTTTTCTGATCCCTTGCCGCCATATTTTGGTAGATGTGCACTGCTGCATCTCTCGACTCTTGAAGATAGACGTACTATTGCGTCATTGCTATTTCTGAATGACCTAGTTTTAGGGTGGATTGACTGTCCCACCTTGTTATCTAGGGCCCTTAAAAATTTCAACTCCTTATCCGCTAGCATGCGATTTGATTTCGATTCCAATAAAACAGAATTAAAAACTTTATTAGCAGAATACTTTTCCACTTTTAGGCGTTAAGTTAATTAATATAATTTATCATCAATTTAACTGCCGTATTTGTGTGTTCCTGCGTTCCTTAGGGTGAACATCCGAAAAGTAAGCAACATTTTTTTTAACTCGGCTATTTATCACTTTTTTGCTCATAACTTGAGAACTGCTCATACGATCTTTATCATTTCTTCGGCAAATCAATACATATTATGAATAACTAACTATCTATAGAAGGAAGGAATCATCTATCTTCAAAACTGCGGGAGATATGACGTTTTTTCCAAACTTCGGGGGCAGTAGGGGCGTGGCAAAAATTTAAAATAAACTTGATCTGCCTGCAAGTATAAGAAGCATTTGTCCCATACATGTCAAACCTCTATCTCTTACCACCTCTGAGATCTAGGTGTTCATATAGAAAGACGGACATGTCTATATCGACTCGGCTGTTGATGCTGATCAAGAATATATATACTCTATATGGTCGGAAATGATTCCTTCTGCCTGTTACAAACATTTGCACGACTTTAGTAAACCCTTTTTACTCTACGAGTAAAGGGTATAAAAATGCTTAATATAATTTATTTTTGTCTTTTCTTCTCTTATTAAAAAATTAAATAAAAATTATTATGAAACAATCATCTTAAAGACACTGTGAACCACGAGTTACTGTGCACTAAGTTAAGTCGAATGTACAGCTTTTCTAGAACTGCAGTAAGCCTCATTCAGTAATATCTGTGGAATCGACGACAAGTTACCACACAGACTGCCTCTTCAACACACCTAGTCCTGAAACGTGGGGTCTCACAGGGATCGATCTTAGGACCACTTCTGTTTTCTGTATATGTTAATGACTTGCCATCTGTCCTGTCTGACTGTGAAATACATATGTATGCCGATGATGTCCAGTTACATGTCAGTCGTCCTTTGTCCAAGTTTACCGAATGTGTCTTAGTATGTAACAGTGATCTTTTGAAAGTCAATGATTGGATTAAAAGAAATGGTCTTTGCTTGAATCCAGCCAAATCAAAATGCATGTTAATAGGTAACCAAATTATTGATACTAATGGCTTGCCAAAAGTTGTAATTGATAATTCGCCCATTGATTATGTAGCGCGGGAAAGCAACTTAGGATTAATTTTTAACCAAACGTTGACTAGGAATGATCAGACAATTGTATATTACCTGAAACTTCATACCATCTAAATTAAGACTATTGATTGCTAAAACCTACTTGACTTCTAGACTAGATTGACGCAAGAAGCCTGCACAAACTCAAAGTAGCGCTTAATAATATTGCCAGATACATATTTGATCGTAACCGCTTTGATAGAATATCTGACGTAGCAATTAAAACTTTCGATCTTTCTCTACAATCCTGGACAATCCTTCGAGCTTTGATAATGCTACAAAAAAATATTTCTCAAAAGAACCTTATTATCTATATGAGATGTTGAAATTCTGTGCGTCAAGAAGAACGAATAATATAATCTGCCCGAGATACAAGCTAGCTAGTTCTGAAAGACATTTCTTTATGTATACAGTTCGCAGTTGGAATAATCTTCCTCATAATTTAATAATCTTAAGCTTATTTACTTAGTTATTTTAAGATTCTTGTCCTGATTTTTGTATTAGTTTAACTTTCGTGACTAACGCGATAGTTTTTAAGTCTCCCCTGACTTGTTGCGTTGGGATGTTATATAAATAAACTTAAACTTAAAGTCTTAAAGATTGATTGACTAAAATTAATATTGAGAATAAAATCTTGGGTTAAGAATATCTCGTCTTGGTCGAGCTCTGACACCGTTTCGTTCTGATTCAAGATTATAATCTTGATCTTAGATTGTTATACCCTTGCAAAGGGTATTATAATTTTGCCCAGAAGTTTGCAACGCACAGAAATATTCATTTCCGACCCTATAAACTACTAGCAAATAGCCCGTCACGCTTCGCTGCGCCTTCAACAGTATAGAACCTATGCACACCCACTTACCACCCACTTCAGGCCCACATCCCACCCACATCCCACCCACTTCCCGCACATTTCCAGCCCACATCCCACCCACTTCGCACCTGCATCCCACCCACATTCCACCCACTTGCCACCCACATACCACACACTTCCCGCCCTCTTCCCGTCCACTTCCCGCCCAAATCCCACCTACTTCCCGCCCACATCCCACCCACTTCCCGCCCACTTGCCACCCACATCCCACCCACATCCCTCCCACATCCCACCCACATCCCACCACTTGCCCACATTCCACACTTCCCGCCCACTTTACATCCACTTACACATATGCTTACACTTACATCCACTTTCCACCCACTTCCAAAACAACTTTCCACCCACATCCCATTCACTTTCCACTTTCCTCGTGTGCGGATTTTACAAAATCGGGAAAACACGTGTCAAATTATTTCGCGTACTATGCTTACAACTTATGTTTTGCTATGAGTAATTTTGAAAATGAATTTGGCGCTAATCGCTGGCAACAAAAGTTTCGCCCATACAACCTTGACCACCCTTTTCCCACCCAGCGGAGTGAATTTTCCGGAAGATTGGTATGCAGTTGTTGTTGAATTTTTATATAGAGCTTTGAAAATGAGTTTGAACTTGATCGGATGAAAAACAAAAAAGTTTCATACAACAGTTTTCCGCAAATTTTTCACATTTGCAGATAGAATTTTTCAAAATCGAACTATCGGTCGAAAAGTGGGTCTTTGTTTTTAATGTAAGCTCCTCCCTCTTCAGCAATTATTAGTTTTGTACGCTTTTACACAGATTTGGAAGTTGTTGTCAAAATCGGATGACTATATCTTATAGCTGCCATAGGAACTATCTATAGGAACTATGCTCACGTTCGTAAACTCTGATTTATTAAAACATTTGCAAGGGTATAAGAACTTCGGCAAAGACGAAGTTAGCTTGGCCTTCTCGTTTTTTTTTTCTTAGTGTAGCAGATGCCACAAGGATCAGTATTGAGCGCACACTTTATATTTTGGGCGAGATACTGCATATGAAAGTGTTATCCTCCAGTTGGGTACCGCGCATGCTGACTCCGGACCAAAAACACAAGCGCACAACCATGTCTAATATCAACGATTTAGGGCTCGATTTTGCTCCCTCAAACTATTATCGCTTTCCAAACCTCAAAAGATGGCTCATTATTCAAAAAATTCAGCCCGCGCGAGAAGATCACCGATGCCGCAGAGAAGTACTTTGCAGACCTTTCGGAAAATTACTTTTCGGACGGGATCAAAAAATTAGAAAAATCCTTGGAATAAGTGTATCGACTTAAAAGGGGAATACTTAAAAAAAAATTGTTTATTTTTCATTACAATTTCACGGCGCTAATGTGCCCTTACAATCTTCTATTTTGAAGAAGCAACTGAATAACTTAGAGCCTGAAAACATTCATGTGGATAATCACGATCCGCTCATGAATTTTCAGCACACTTTGGTGATTAATGAACCCCGTTGAACCACAACTATCGCTGTCTAAAGATCTAGCATGAACTATTTTTCTCAGTTTCATTCTCCAAAATCATGCAAAGTGGCCTCCGAATGATTCAAAATATCGCGTGCTGCAACGCTTTTGCAGGACAAGGGCCAACAGCAATGCGTCAGTTAAGCAAATAAACAACATTGCAAAAAGGGAACAAAATTTGCTGAGCAAACAGCAGGCAGCTGGCAACATCTATATAAATTTATACACAAAACACATGCATCCACTGTGCATGTGTAAGAGAGGGGGAGCGTGTGTGTGTGTGTGTGTTAAAGGATAAAGCACCAACACACACAACACTCACACCTTGCAATGTACATTGAGGCCATTTTGTTAATATTTAATATCAAATAAAGGCGGCGGGGCTACAAAAATGGTTCAAAACAACAAAAAAGCAACGCCAACTGGCAAATGGAAAATGGATAACCCCGACAAGTGAGTGAATGAGTGAGTTTTGAATAAAGAGAGCGAGAGAGAGTGCTACCGGCTGCTAGAGCAGGCGCCGCTTTCAACGCCACCCCAGGGAGGCCAGCAGCAGCATCCATCAAACTGACCGCAGCAGACAGAGCCGAGCAGGGAAGAGGAGGACTCGAGTGCGAGAGTCCGGGAACGTGCCTTAAACTATGTCCATTTATTTTGCTTGTTCTCCAGGCCAGGTTAATACCCAATTACTGTGCAAATTACTTCAAGTTTTTCTTCCCAAAAACTTTTGCCTGCCATGTTATATGGACACGAACACTGCGTGTGCGTGTGCATGTACGTGTGCGTATGTGTGCGTGCCATTAAAGTTTTGCATTTCACTTGGTTAGCCATTCCATTCCTTAAAGCTGTTTAATGACCATCATAATTTGCTTAAAGTTTTTCGACACATGCGAAGCCAACGCTTGAGCATGGATTGTCCAGATTAGTTTCATCGCTCAAATTAAAAAGTTAAAGTTTCACTTTCAAAGCTCTGCCAAAATCTGAGAGAAAAATTGCAAACCCAAAGGGAAATTGCACTTTTTCTATTCCTCCGTTTGTTGGGAAGTGGATATCTGAAAGGAAATTTTGCCTTCAAAAGAAAATACCATGCGACGGCGTGTGTGAAGGGTCTCCTCTGTGTTTAGTTGCGCGTATGCACCCATATTTTTCTTTTCTTTTTTTTGTAGTTAAAAGCGAATGGGAGGAGCTGGAGACAGACGCCGGGCCGCCTCCACTCATATGCATTTTGAGTGCCCGACGGCGGTCAAAGCAAAAAGCACGAGGCTTTTGCCTTTGCGTTTGTATTTGGTTGTGTGTGACCGAGTGTATGTGTGTGTGTGTCAAAGCAAAAGTTTATTTCGCTCCTTCGGGCGCTTGGCTGTTGTAATCTCTGCTCGCTGTTTGCTGTTTTGCATTTCGCGTCCGATTTTGTTTTGGTTAGTGCTGCAAGGCTCGAAGCGGAATTCACATATTACACGTAAATTTGTCCCAGATGTGCGCTGTTTTTTTTTATTTTTTATTCGTAACTTGGTTAACAAAAAATTAAATTGTGCTCTACCAGGGCTGCTATATTTTTGATGAGTCTCCGGAGGCCGCTCAGAGCTCAGCGAGAAGAGCGCAATGAAAAATATAGTTGGGGGAAAAAATGGTTAAAAGATATTTATTATTCATTCAAAGGAAGTATTTATCTTTCAGTAAAAATGCACGGAACAATATGTGGGGACTTATTTTGAGTTTAAAAAAAAGTGAGGTATTTGATGAGTTTAAGAGTCGACTCTAGCTTCCATTAATTACGCAAAGCTTGGAACAATTCTAATGATTTTTTTAGGCAAGGATCCGTACTTGGAAATGATATAAGCAGTTCCATTCACTTAACACAATACATCATCTAAAAGCACTAAATGTGTTTTTAGTTTTTTTTGCAGCCTCATGATCGAGTTGGAAAATGTATGTGAAAGCAGCTTTCATCGACATTGACAGCCTTCATTTTACGTCTTCTCATCCAACAATGAAGAAGAGTAAATTAGCATCTCTGACGTGAACGGCTCTCTCTTTTTCTCCATCTCCCTCTCTCTATGACAGGGCCAGCCAAATGGAGAGGACAGAAATATGTGCTTGTATTGGTGAGCACTTAAAACTACAGCGGATTTTCTTTTTTCTGTGCTAAAAAAAATACACACTCATGTGTTCGACTCGCATCTGTGTGAAAAGCACTGCTTCATAAGTTTTTCGTTTTCGTTGGTTGAATCCACTCTTAAGCTAGGTATCAAGACACTCGAAATTTTTGTGCAGCGGAAATTGTTCGATAATTTCACGAGCCGCTCAGACAATGTAGTGTGACCAGGCAACAGCAAAAAATTCAGCTGTTGCTTATTTAAGAAATTGGCGGGCTAATTCAAATAAAATTAAAGAGTTAGGATTATTGATAAAGGAAGTCACTGGGAGAAATTCAAAGGTCATAGACAATGCCATGGTCAGGCATGGTGGCTGAAGGTATAAGCAGTGTCCCTTGTTATTGTATTGGCCTGCTTGAGCAGAACTTATCCCCTAAGACATACTGCTATAGCGACAACGCAAAACGCATCGAATGATCAGAATTAGCACATTAAGCCACAGCCAGCTCCATGCATATTAGTTGAATACCTAAAGTTAGCCACAGGAGCGGCTGGAGCAACGGAAACTATCACAGTAAACCGGAGAAAACACTGCTATGGAGACTGCTAAGGTTCAGTGCTGCTTGGCCGTGGGCTGTGGAGGCTACGGAGGTTTGGACTCGTTTGGTGTGCACACATTGGGCGAATGGCATACCAACCACATCAAAGATTCTCAGCCACAAATGATGCAGCGGCCGGAGCTGCCCGTATCAAAACGCTTTTTATTGGCCAGATTCCATAAAAATTGTAGCCACACTTTGATCAGCTCCACACGTTTGTCTACCTCGGAGCTCTCCAAATAATGGTAGCCTTGTTTTTTTAGTCTCTTTGCTTTAACCTTTTTTCATTGCGTGCTCAATTTTCGTAGGTACCTCTGACAATTATCAAACAAGTTTCATAATTTCATGACCCCCTTCGACAATTTATCAGCTGTTTTCAGGAAAACAAGTTGGCAGGTCCATATTAATTATCGAAGCGAATTTCGAGTGTCTTGGTACTCGCTCAGGAAATGCGCTCTGACAATTTTCGCGAGCGGATTTCCTGAGCTATGTAATTAGATATGCTCCGTAAAAATTTCGAGTGTCTAGCTTTACAGTATATATTACTGCGAAATATTGTTATATGTATTTTGTCATATAGTTCTTAGAATTTATCCACAATACAGTTAATACAAGGTAGTGCAAAGATAAATCCTTGGTTCGGAATTAGAATTTATTAGTTTTCATTTTTTTTAATTTAATTGAAGCTATAATTTTAATTAATTTTTATTTTGTTTGCCACATATTTAAAAAAATGTAATTGACGTCAAATATACAAATTTATTTTGACATGCGACGCATTGAACTACCTTCTATTCTTTGTATAAAGGAATTATTTCATGTAACAACTTTGAAGTGACTTAAACTAAAGTTACTTTTCCGTAGGACAGTAGGATCGCAAAAAACATCAAATTCACAAAAGGGGTACTCCACAAAGGGAGGGTGCTCAACTTTCTCGGTCGCATAGCCCCATCTCTTCAAAACATTATATGCCATCGTTCCTCTTAACCTCAGCAGAGAGACTATATCATCAATATCGTACTTACTCGATAAAGCAAACTTTTCAAAGTTTTTCAAAAGGCTTTCGTTTGTAGGAAAAAGTTTTAGCAGTTTCGTTTTACCCTCTGCACTTCTTTTTTACAAATTAAAGCCCTTTGCAAAATACTTCATGAAGTTTGCTTCTTCTGCTAAATTCCGACTAAGTCATTTACTTTACACAGAATTTCTAGCCTTCACAGTAAACATGAAGCTGATCTGAAACCTTGACACCTTAAGAAAACCATCACACCGAAAAGAATTAAGATCCATATCGAATTAATATGGCCTGTTTAATTTGACATTTTATCAAATATCATTTCTAAACATAATGTTTCTTTTTAATAGTACATAATATCAAATTGTCAATAATATTAGAAAAAATTAGAAGGATATTTTTTAGTTTTCGAAACTCTCACAATAGGCATATATAGAAAATTCAAAAAGAAAAGAGACAGATAGTGTTGCAAATCGAAACTTTAAGCAAGCTAAACAAATTTATAAGTGGGCTCTCAGCCATGTGTTCACCCCATGCAATTTGTGACGTGCAAGTGGTTCCGAGTGGTTATACCCTGTTCCCATTAAAAATGGGAAAAAGCGGATTATGAAGTTGTGCAAATGTATGTAACAGGGAGTAGGAAGCATTTTCGAACCTATAAAGTATATATATTCTTAATCAGCATCAACAGCCGAGTTGATTTAGCCATGTCCGTCTGTCTTTGCTTCTGTCCGCCTGTCTGTCTGCCCGTCTGTCTGTCTGTATGAACGCGTCGATCTCAGAGACTGTAATAGATAGATCCACAAATTTTGGCATGTATATAGGTGTATACTGTATGCACATCGAGTTTGTTTCAGACTTGGAAAATACCTCCTCCTCCATCTTTAAACAGCGAAAAACTGTCTTTTTCTCTGTATAAACGCGTGGATCTCACAGACTATAAGAGGTAGAGCCACAAATTTTTGCATGTATGTAGGTGTACACCAGATCAAGTTTGCTCCAGGTTTGGCAAATTCCTCCTTCATCTTCATCTAACCGCGAAAAACTGTTAGAGCTTCAATTTTTAAGTTTTAACCTACACTCAAAAAAAAAATCAATCCATATGGGATCAAATCAATCCTAAGCGGTAATAAAAACAACGTAATCCCGGATTTGCTTGACCCGAACTGAAAAAAGATTGAGTTGATCCGACTTTTTCAATCCTAAGAAGGATTACATATATCCCGGGATAATCCTATAAAAGATTGAATTGTGCAAAAAATTTGAGCACAATTTTTTCCAAAGCTGGATCATTTTATGCCTATTCTAGATTAACTTAAGCTCGATATGTAATATTGATTTGATCTCATTAAAGATAACTATTCTTTCTTTCCTCCGTCAGGCCATAGGACATCATTTTTATACTTGTCAAAGACCGCGCCCACCAGTTTTGGTTAATTTAAGACTTCTGAATAACAAAGAAATAAATATACAAATGTTTGGCTGCACTGGGATTCGAACACACGACGATTTGCACTGAACAGGATTGGAACGGCATCTCAACGCACACCACCATACCCATTGGTTGTTGCAGCGTGTCTAAGAGGCTAATTATATATATTTCTTCGCTCTCGCTCTCTCATTTATGGACATATGATCTCGTAAGGGATTGTAGTAAGCACATTTGGAATGATACAAGTTCGAAAGGAATGGACCAATCCCTTAAAAGATTGAATTTTGTAGAATAAATCGAGATTGAATTTTCAAGCTCGTGCCGGGCTTACTCCAAGATTTAAAAGATTGAAATTATCTCGACTTTTTTTTCTGTGTAGTGGCTTAATATATATTCTGTGAGGCCCAATATTTATCTATTCTGTGTACCACAATGAGATCCGAGCAAAAACACCGAAAATATGTACATAAATGCGCCTGCCCATTTATTGAAATAAATTTTAAAATAAATGGAATTTAAAGCTACAGGAACCACATTACTTGGAACAGGGTATTTTGCTGTCGCAACACTCTTTTACATGTTTCGTTGTGTAATAATAAAAAATATTAAAATATCAATTTGATCTTGAATATAAGATTTTGATATGGTCAAAAAGTTTACATTGATATTTTTGAACAGGTCAATTTCATGTTTGTCATATCAGCTTTTTTTCATATTTAAAAATATAATATTGAGCCCCAAATCATATCGGTTTTTTCTTTTTATGCAGTTCGATCAATTTACATTACAATAACAATTGTGTGATGCTGGCCCTCAATCTTTTAGATCCTCGATCAGAGCTAGGAGACGTGGAGCCGAAAGGACCAAACGAGTCAAGAACTGAAAGCCAAGGCAAGAGAGCCAGGAGCAGCAAATGGCTCTCAGCTATTTACTCAGAGCAAATAGCCGAGGCTCGAGAACTGCGACTCAGCTGAAACAAGGGTTTAAAAAAACCACAAAAAAGGCATTACCGAGTGTAAGCAGTTATCAGAGTGGCTGAAGTGAAGTCAGCAATTTTTGAAATTTTTAATCACATTCGAGTCTTTTTCGAGTCCTCTGTCTGATTAAAACAGTCATAAAAGCGGGCGATTACTTTTGTCGGGAGAAAATGGTATCCTAGCCGCGACATAAAGAGTCATTTCTATCCCTTTTTTAGATCAGTTTCGACTCCTTTTCGAGTCATTTGCGAGTCTTTTTTTAAGTCGTCCTTAAATGAATCACATTTGGAGCATTTGCATGAGTCATTTTGGAGTTTTCCTCAAATCGCCCATGAAATGAATCTCTTTTTAATCATCAAAAGGGCTCGAAAAAGACACATCAAGGGGATTCTTGTTAAAATGATCTTTCAAATGTTAGGTGGGGTGGCTCGCGAAACGACTCCTAGCTCGCAGCTTTCGAGATGCGGCTCTCAGCTCACAGCTGCGAGAGTTAATGATCCACTGCTCTAGAACCTCGGCTCACAGGACGAAACCAAGTTGTAATCTACAACTCGAGCCTCAGAGGAAAAAGCAGAGAGTTAAGAGCTGCCATGAGCATGAAAACTTGCATTTCAGAGTTATAGGAGGACTTATAGGATCATAAGTAATCATAATCAAAAAATGGTTATATGTTGGTTAATTTTAAAAATTGTTTAGTTTTCATCGCGTTCCTTGAAAGTGGACTAGTTGGATCATAGAAGGAGATCTAAAGGAATAGGTTCAAGAAATTATAAAACTCCTAAGAAAACTGTACCTGATTTGAAACCTCACTATTTAGCAGCAAGATTTGCTATTTCGTAAGTAAATGTTGTGCTCTCTATTTGATTATTTTGTTTCTTTTCCCTACCATTGAAGCATACTCACACAATTGATATGTTCCACCCGCCCAACCTATCAACCTCCCTCCATACTTATGTATCCGTATGTCTGTATGGTTGTATGTATGCCCCATTAGGCACATTCAAGCTTCATTTAAACTCAATCAAAGCGGTTCAATATGAATGTCAATGTCCATTTGAATTGGTCGCCAACTGACAGCCACAAAAGCCACAAAAAGCTTTGCCTGCTAAGCAAACGGAACACAAAATTGCAAATGTCAAAAGTGTTGCAAACATATGTGCTATGTGCGTGAATGAGGCAGTCAGACAAGCAGAGACCGGGGGGTGGGGGGTAAAAGCATTTAAGGCTCTGGTCAAGCGGAAAGCCGCAAGCGCAGAAACTTTTGACTAATTGAGTGGGCGAGAGACCAACAAAGAAAGCCATCTGCCAATTAACTGGACAAAAGGCAAAATGCAAATGCATCCTGATCTACAAGCACAAACAAACGCAACTGCAAAATGTAATTGCCGAGCAAAGTTGTTTGTGTTTTAGATTGCTCGCAGCTGAAAATTGCACAAATTATGCGAAGAAGCAGGGAGGAAGATTCTCTCAGGCAAAACAAATTTGCTGCAGGAAGGGAGCGGAAATTCTAATGTAAATTTTATGGCAACACATAACAAAATTTTGCAACGAAGCAGGACAGGAAAATACTTGATGTATGCGGTGTGTGTGTGCCGGAAATACTTGGCATGCCTCATTGAAGCTCATCGTTAAGGAGGCCTGCCAGATATGCTCGTGTTGACAGGCAGCAGGCAGGCACTTACAATTGAAATAAATCCGCACACACCAAAAATTTGCCAATTTGTTGTCACACTGCCACGCCCGTTAGCCCATTACACACACACAGACACACTGACACACACATGCATAGAGAAGACCATGAACCGCCATTGTCAATACTCGAGCCTTTTTACAGCTCATTCGCCTCTTCTACTTGATTTCTTTTGCTCATTTCTCTTCGCTTTACTCTCAAGTGTTTTTCCAAGTGCAGATTAGCACGATGCTGCATCTTATGTGGGTTGCTCAATTGCGCCCACACTCTCCTCGTCCTTGCTTATCATACTAGTTTTTGGGGTTTTGTGTTTACTGTGTGTCATTCTGAGGCAGAAAGGCGGCCATTGTGGCTAAGTTTTGAAATAAACAAAAGAAATGTTTGATAACTTACACAAAATATTCAAGTTTTACGAGTGTCTTGAAATGTTATTGGTATAGACAAAAACCGAATCAGTATCGGTTGAAACATTGAAATAGCCGAAAGCGAATTTTTAGACAAAGATATATAGGTATAAGAAAAATGTAAGATTTACCCCATGGATTGCCCCTAAAAAAAATTTGAAAATAATTTTCCTGTGACGAAAGTTCCCAGCGGTTACAACTCAATTTTTTAGTGAATTTTTAAGTTCGATTTTTTTTTTACATACTAAAATGGTTTAAGCCAAGAACGCGTTTTAAATTGGATGTTTTTGTCGTTGGCTTTTCATAATCCGATGCAAATGTATGTAATAGCAGAGTCGATACGAATAAAGTGATCTCAGACTCGTACCTTCTATATTAAATCGATTTTTTTTCAAGCTTAATAGAAACAAAAAAAAACAGTTGACAAAAAAATGTTTCTCCTCTACTTTACCACATTATTAGTTTTCCGCTATAGAGATGATTTAAAACGGGATGGTTTGAGAAGTTATTCCCCCAAAAGTTATACAAATTTTTTTTTTTTTTTTGTATACCTACTACATATTTTTTTAAGATTAAAACTTTTTTTTGGTCTAAAATTACAAAGTAATTATTAGAAAACATAAGAATGGATACAAACGAGAGCGTAAGTTAAAGCCGGCTCTAACCGACTTCGATATACCCGTTACTCATGAAAAAACATTTTTAACAGTGTTCCTGCGTTACTTAGGGTGAATCCATCCGAAAAGTATGCAACATTTTGTTTAGGGTGGGAGGAGGAGTAGCGCGGGGGGCTTGGTTCACTTTTTTGCTCATAACTTGAGAACGGACGGACGGACATACGGACATGTCTATATCGACTCGGCTGTTGATGCTGATCAAGAATATATACAGTATATGTCTTTAGAAAATACGAATCGTCTATATTAAAAACTGTAGGAGATATAACGTTTTTTCCAAATTGAAATAAACTTGATCTTCCAGCAAATATAACAAGCATTTGTCTCATACATGTCAAACCTCTATCTCTTACCATCTCTAAGATCTAGGTGTTCATACTGAGGGACGGACGGACGGACGGACGGAATGACGGACATGTCTATATCGACTCGGCTGTTGATGCTGATCAAGAATATATATACTTTATATGGTCGAAAATGATTCCTTCTGCCTGTTATATACATTTGCACGACTTTAGTATACCATTTTTACTCTACGAGTAACGGGTATAAAAAGAAATTTTAAATTAATTTTTGCTATGTTAAAAAAAGTAAATTTACATTTTTTAGTTTTTGATCCATAACTTTCAAAAGCGCGATGATATCGAAAAACTGGAAAACTGAAATCACGGACCGGCAAAAAGCACGTTCACTGTTTAGCGTTGGGTGTGTTTAAGTTAAACATGACGAGCTGTGCTAAAGTGGCGTTTCCTGGCTACCAATTCTGCTCGTGTTTTTTACACTTCTCTTCTACACTTGGACTGTTGGTTTTTCGAGTGCTGGACAACATACAAATATTACATAGAGTTTGTAGTGGCGCTTGTCTCATAAGTTCCACCAAGCCTAAAAGTAGGCAACAAAAAAAAAATCCCGTCCCTCAGCATAGCATCAAAAATTCATTTAGGAAATTTTACAAGAAAGCGAGTGCATCTATTTGTGTGCACCATAAAGTAAAATCGGTTAACATTTTTCATAGCCTATAGCATATTCTGTTGATACCGATTGTTGGATGCACTATCGAATCACCCTCTATTCGATCTATGCAATAAGGCACTATATCGATTACCAATCGAAAAACGCAGCCACGTATTTCCGTTCTAGCTGAGCACGCCAACTTTCAACCTCATTCTTTTCGCTAAAAAGTTCTTGAGCTAAGCAGACGTGTCAGCGGAAAAATTATAATAGTCCGCCTTTGACTTAACCTAATTGTTCCTGATCACCTTAGTGGAAAGTTTAATCACCCGGCCCACCAAAAAGCAGCAGCAATTAATAATCATTAAATCTGCCGTCAAAAGAAATAAATCCCAAGATTTACTTTTCGCTGCTACCGATCAAATTCTTTTTGGCATTGCTCCACGCCAATAGCCGCCCACAATTGGTGAGTTATGCAGTTGCCTCGTCCAATTGTGTCAGCTAAATTATTATCTTCCCTAACCTCTAACCCGGAGCCTCTCTAAACAGGCACCTCAAACGGCAAATAACAGTTTTGGGGCCAGCCAGCTCATGGTAACTATATGATCCTCTATTTCCACCAGTTATGTACTAATTACTCTTAACGTGGCACCTCCTTTTGCTCCAATATAAAGGTCTGGCCCCTTGTCCCAGATTGCCGTCATCGAGCTCCAGCTCCCCGCCGAAACGACAATCTGCATTATATATCTTCAAATCTTCGACCTAGCTACTCACTACAAACGGAATCCGTGGATACCAGCTCCCGCCAGCAACCTAATCCAGCTAGTGTTCTCCCCTTTAAAATAACCTTTAACTAAGCCCAAAGCTTCCCCCAAAGTGACCAAAGCAAAGAAAGCCAAGTGAAATTGAAAGTAAAAGAGCTAAAGTAGTGGTTGATTCTTGTGTCCAGTAAAAATAGTTATTTGTGGCCCATTTAGCAAAACGCTCTCCAGTGCAAGTGAGAGTTCTGTAAAGATTTTAGTTTTTTTTTGCTATTATATAAACCCTTCTCTTGGCTAAATCTGCTTTGTTGTGGCTACTGTGCACTTCTTAAACTCACACCAACAACAACAAGCTTAATATGAATTCCTAATCCAAAAACGAGATTCAACCCCCACAGCTGATCATCTGGAGAAAGGCCTTTCCCCCGCTGGATCATCAAGCCGTAAGTGAAGCCCTTCTGGCCATAAATAATACATATTTTGTTTGAGTTGAAAGAGTACTCTTACTCTGTCAAAACAGTTGGATTTATTTTATTATTTTAAAAACACAAAGTAAAGAGAAATGTGCACACATCCCAACCGCAAAGTAAATTGAAGCCATAAGAGAAACCATAAGAAGTGTCCCACTGATCCCAGCCGTGCTCTCTTAAATTTATTTTTACTCCATCCTACTCTTACTTGAGCGCCGGCACGGATCGCCGTTAAATCGCTGCTGATAAGACAGAGCAAATGCACACACCGAAAACTAACGGAAGATCTGGGTTTATCTTTCTGTTCCCACTTGGAGCTTGTAACCAAAACCCTGACCTAGATCAACTCAGCTGTTTAGCTGCGTACAGTGGTACCTCGTTGAGGAAGACCAAATAGCTCACGAAGAGTTAAAATGAAAGCTTAAATATTCTTAAATTAAATTTAATTCATTTACTTATTCTATAATTACATATACATACATAATAGGCCTACATACCCAATGGCGAACTGTCATTTATAATTAATTTACATTTACTTTACAGCTAACTTTTGGTTTTTATTTCACTTGCGCTCAGTTTAAACCTTTTTTATAGACATTAAAGTTAGTACCGAACAAAGAATGAATTGAATATGCAATTCAGTCCCTAAATCTATAAAGTAAATATACCTATAAATAATGCTTAGACTAACAGATACCCTTTAATGCAAAAAAATAGTTCCTTAAAATTATTTCTTATTATTTTCTTACTTTATATTACTATGCTACCCCTTTTCAATCATGAATTCAATGAATAAAATTATAATGAAGTCCGAATAAGATAAACTTTTCGTCCGGAAATCATAATGAGCCGCCATGGGATGAAGTGAACTACGCTTCATTGCTTTAGGGATCACCAATGGACATAGTTCCATACCTGCAAGTGGTGATCATGGTAGGGTGGGGAATATGGCCACTGAACAACACCTCAGTGTGGCCAGAACATGTTATGTCCTTCTGAGTCTCCTTTCTTTTCTCTTCTCTTCTATACTACTCTTCTAACCCCTTTCATTCCTCCTTGGCTAAATAATAGGCTTTCGATACCCTATAGAATCAAAACAACCCGTGAATATTAAAATTAAATAAGTACGCCCTATCCCACGAGCTAGTAGCCGGCGGTAACAGATTTTGAACCTTCCCCACATTGCCGACGAAGATAGCCGGATCAAGCACGGGTTCCGCACAGGTCTACTTCTTCCATCAGCTCGAACAGGATACAACTATCCGTTGTATGCTACAAGTTGTGTGAAAGATACTAATAGTAAAAATATGCTGGGCCTATTGCGTGATTGCATCGACGTTTGTACTTTTCTGTCATATGTTAAAGCGTCTGCAAAGAAGCATGCAATAACAACAATTTTAACTTCGTCTCTCAAAAATTCAGCAAATGTGGAGGGGTTCATTAAGAACGCAATATAAAAATTCAATTGCTACAAAGGTCAGGTTTGCCATTTTCCAATATTTGAAAGCCTTGGATTAAAAACATCTTACAAAGAAACATTTTGCTTTATTGTATAATATTAATAGCGCAGTTCCACTTGCACATAAATATATGTATGCACATTTGGGTGGACGCCGACTTCCAACGAAGAGATGCGATTTATCCACGCTATTATATGGGACTAAATGTTTAAGCTAAATGTTAATTCGCTAAACTTAAGAGACCGCTCCGTGGACACCGTTTTGAATCGATAAAACAGATAGAGCCCAAAACGATGATGGAATTAAAGACTATACCAGAAGAAGACTTTGCAGCATGTTTTTAAAATTGTCCTACGAACACAAACAAAATTGTAAAAAACGTTTGAACCAGTGTAATGCTGTAGGAGGAGGTTACTTTTAGGGGAATGAAATGAATTTACAATAATAAATAAAGATTCGTTTGAGTTATGAACAATTTCCCTGTATTTTTTGCCCATAGTACAGTAAACATAGACTATTCACAGGAACAGCTGCAACCGTGATGAGCAGTACTTCAGTTCAGTGTGGAACCTGACTTCAAAATCAAAATAAAATTCTGCACCAGCATTTGCGCCAGCTGAAGATGGACAAATTGTACGTTACAGACGGCGCAGCAAGTGCAGTATGCGTCGCGCATTCCGACTGCTTCGAAACTCAAACTTCGAGCCTACCCGCTCCTTTGAACAATGCTAGTTCAGCGATTTTCCAAAATGATGGCATTTTATCAGTGTCCATTTGCCCTGACCTGCTCTGATAGCAATACTCCCATGCAATCTTTTTAGAGGCCACTGATAAACGCTGCTTCGTACAGGGACCACGAAACACAATTTTTTTCTTTATATTATTATTATTGCTTCTCAAATGTCATGTATTACGGCGATAGAAAATTGAGTAGCTTATGTAAAGTTTCTTAGAAGTACTAAGTTTGAACGGGGTTAACATTAACATTTTATTAACTTTTCATTTCTTTGTATGGGAGAATTTTGTCGCATCACATCACATCCACAATTAATGTTCGTGAGGTTGGACCACATGAGTATGAATAAGGTCATGCTCTCAATCAGGGTATACTAAACAAGGTAGGCGCACTCGTTCTCTCACTCTCTTGACAACTTGTTAAATTTCAGTCAGTAAGCAAAGAAAATCTAGCAAAGAAGCACACTCTGCTGCGTCAACATTTCACTTAGATATTAATCAGCTGTTTGCTCTCATTTTGGCTCCTGAGTAATTTTTTGACACTTTGAGTAATTATTGTGACTAAGTTCGTCTCCCTCTAACAAACTTGGTTTCCTATGTCGACAAACATTTTGAGTAAAATTTTGAGTTGTCACAATGAATGTTCTCATCGTCAGGATGGAGTTAACATCACTCAAAAAAGAGGCGTTTCAAAGTGTGCTCCTATGTAATAAATCAAAGAATTCATGATTATGATTATGAATTTTTAAGTCAGGAATAATTAAAGATTGCTGAATGACACGCTAATGATTAACATATACCAAGTGTGTCATCTGAGGGGATAGAATTTCCATCACTGATTTTAAAGTCTACTTTATTACTCCCATTGAGTGTTGTCTTCGTATTGTCATAGCGATTAGTCATCTCTTTGCTCTCACCAACTTTCTCTGAGTGCTTTTTGGGAATATACTTGTTTTGCTCTAACCACTGTGATTTCCTTCCCACGGACAATAAAACTATCGCTCAAAATTGAGAGGCAGTGTACATTTTATCTCTAATACTTATTGGTGTATTTATTTACGTTCGATGATCCAAGCTTGAATATGAGATTACCAAACCTCTAAGCTTCTATATATGAATAAAATGTTTAAGGGTCTGAAGCAAGAAATATTGGCACTTAGTTTTTTTCAATGTACATGTTTTCTGAATGAACCCCCGCCTATTTTTAGGAGGCTTGCAGCCCTGGTTAAATTGGGCTATAACCCTAAGAGATGGCACTCGACAGCCAAAAAACCGCGAATTGGAGTACTAATTTTATATTCATTCGCGATCCACTCCATATGGAATATCAACTAGTCGTAAAAATAGACCGAACTGAGTTTTCTGTTTTGTAGTAGCATTTTTGTAGTAGAATCTGGCGCCATACAAAACCGAGCATACTTATTGGGGCACTTATGTTAAAGCAAACCTAAATATGTTAGCATACTAAAAAAATAACAGATTGTCGATGTGTACTCAGAAATATGCAAATTGCTTCGTCAAACTGTTTCGAGATTCATTGGGACAACATTTCTTCAAAGGGAAATTGGGTGTTGTAAAAAGAACGATTTGATTGTTTTTATACCCTTGGAGAGGGTATATTAAAATTGTCCGGATGTTTGTAACGCAGAGAAGGAAGCATCTCCGACCACATAAAGTATATATATTCTTGATCAGCATGACGAGCTGAGTTGATATAGCCATGTCCGTCTGTCCGTCTGTCCGTCCGTCCGTCTGTCCGTCCGTCTGTCCGTCTGTCCGTCCGTCTGTTTCTATGCTATCTCCTCCGTCAGTTTTAAAGCTATCTTAACCAAACTTTGCACGAAGTCTTTTAGTATAAATACGCTGCACATTTGTCGGAACCGGCCGGATCGGATGACTATAGCATATAGCTGCCATAGGAACGATCGGTCGAAAAACTAGTTTTAGTGAGAAAAACTTTTTTGTTTTCAGTGCTATCGCTCCCAACGCTCGTATTTATAAGTTTTTAATGATTTCACATAATTTCATCAAGGCTTGTCGAAATCGGACAACTATATAGTATAGCTGCCATACAAAAGTTAGGTCTGAAAAAAAGTCTTGGTGAGAAAAACTTTTTTGTTTTCAATGCTATCGCTCCCAACGCTCGTATTTATAAGTTTTCAATAATTTTACATAATTTCATTAAGCCTTGTCAAAATCGGACAACTATATAGTATAGCTGCCATACAAAAGTTAGGTCTGAAAAAAAGTCTTGGTGAGAAAAACTTTTTTGTTTTCAATGTTATCGCTCCTAACACTCGTATTAATAAGTTTTTAATGATTTTACATAATTTCAGCAAGTTTGTCGAAATCGGACAACTATATAGTATAGCAGCCATACATACAGTCAGGCATATATCAAGCTCCAAGGGTATATAAACTTCGGTCGAGCCGAAGTTAGGTGGCCTCTATTTTTTTTTTTTTTGTAACACTGTGTATATATTTTATTATTTATAATTTGATAATAACCAAGGCTTACACACTACCACAAAATGGTTATTTCACGACTCAAGACCCGTCCTCAATAATTTTACCAAAAATGTAGATTTCTCAATTTAAAATTTACCATGTTACGAGCACATCCATATATTTTTTCCAAACGATTTCTTTGAAAACATTTGCAGTGTCAACTGCCAGTGCAGCAGAACTAGTACATACTACGAGTATATCAGCTTCAGATATTTCTACAATTTTCTGTTTTGTTTTATTTTTGGAATGTGTCCCCTTTTTTCGTAGGGGGGAACATGCAGCAATATTTTTGCACAATTTCCATTTTATTATTGCACATAACCCAAAATGCCATTTATTTTTACAAGTGCTTGTTGAAGTTTCTCCGCTCTCTGGTCGCTGCCGGCTTCAAGTGTGGAGCAGGGGTAACGAAGAAGAATCAGCAGCAACAACAATGCCAAACACAGAAATTTATGGTCATTTGGGGAATTTTACGCTTTTTCAGCTTTAGAGCGCCGCATTAAATGCTTACATGTTGATTTAACAGCCAAGACCCAAAAACGAGGTGCACATTCCTTGCCCAAGCGTCGTCCTCCTCCGCTGGCAACTTAAACTGCTACTTTGCATGCACTCTTTGGATATTCTCTCGCTCTCTTCCTCTGCTTTGTTTTTCGTTTTGGGCATTGCAAATCTTTGTTTATTTGCAGCTAAAATGCAAGGATTTATTGTAATTTTATACACAAGGCAAGTTGCTGCAAGTCGTGAGGCAGAAGCGGACCAACAAATTGTTGGAAATTACGGCGCATTCATAAACATATGGCCAAGTCGTCGAGATTTGTTTAAAGTTGCAGTACTTTGAGTGTGGAAGGCAAACAACAAGGTTAACATATTTGACACAACGCTGATTTTAGGTTCCCTGCCATCGCTGTCAGTTTGCCATATGCAAATGACTTGCTTATCAAATAAAGTATTTTCAGGGTCCTGTCCCTGTCCCTGTCCTGGAAAAGTGTTGCGTGTGAAGTGGCACAACTGTGCGTATGCGCAATTTTCACATTGTTTCAATATTACGCATACGTCGAGTTGGAGACGGGGAGCTGGGGTTGGGTATGGGGTTTTGGGGCTTTGCTCGTTTCGGTTCTCGCTCTGTTCGGTTTTTGGTTTCGGTTTTTTGGCCTCCGGCATTTCCAAGTATGCACAAGTAATGTGAGAAAATTAAATTTTTCGTGGCTTGTCTGTGTGTGCGTGCGTGTGTGTGTGTGTGAGGATTACACACGTTTACAAATTTTGTGCTAAACAGAGGGCGTGAAAAATAAAACTTAATTCAATCTGCATGTATGTACAATGTACATACGGATGTACGCCAACTGCTGTTGCCAACTTCTCCTTCCCTTTGCTCTTTAAGCAAAATTTAATTAAATTTTTGCCTTTGTGTCATCCAAAGTGATTATCATTAAATTTGTCATGTGATTTATGTGAGTTTGATATGCTTGCAACATCTGTAATAACTCGAGTAGAAAATAAGATGCAAGTCTCAACGGTTGAAAGATGGGAAAGAACTAAGACAGACTGTCAGGGTAATTAGTTAATTAATTTTGTGGAAGTATTTTGGGCTCCCCATCAAGACAAGACTATGATTCCAAGCAGATTGCTTTGAACCGGTCATTCGGTATAAGTCAAAGAATATTTATCATTTAGGGTATTCACTTAAGTACAAAGGCACTTGGGGGAAAAGTGTAAGCATTTTCAAGAACAATTTTCTCTGAAATTGTGCACAGCTTGCTCGACCCAGACCCTGAATATGAAAAGTCCGGCACTTGTACCCAAACAGAGTGTCCATATTTTGTTTAGAATACTTGTTATAATTTAGTGCTATAAGTGTTATACAAGCTTAAAACAAATTTTTGATCAAACTAGTATATAAATTGGATGACTGCCATATGTTCACGAAGAATTATTATAAATCGCGGTCTATTAAGGAAACAATTATTATTTTATCATCGAGTATTATTTGATTTATTTTTAGTTTTCCACCACCAAGCAAACATTTCTTTATGTAGTTCGGAAAAGTTGCTGACCGGCTCAGCTTATCTTCTTTGGTAAGCCCCAGGAAGTGTCCGGCTCGGTTCCCACCACCGTCAAAAAGAACTTCACTAGTGTCAACTGCGACAACAAATAAATAAAACAATAACACAAATCAAATAGCGACTCTAGCCGACTGTGGCCCAGTGGTTAGTGTGCTGGACTGCTGGGCGGGAGGTCGTGGGTTCGATCCCGCCTCTGAACATCTAATAATAAAAGTTTATTTCTTTCTTTAGAAAATAGCTTTTACACATACGGTCACCTTCACCAGCTATTGGCGCCAACTGTGAAGTAACTAGCCATGAAAAAGCAAATTCTTAAACTTTGCTGTTCGAACTCGGCGTTAAACTGTAGGTCCCTCTCTCTTGTGCGAAAAATACAAAAGCACACATGCCAGGAGAATGAGAGAAATTTGGCTTGGCCCCATTGCAGGAGCTGTACAGCCAAATTTACATTTACAATAGCGACTTTGCGACGCAGTGGACACTCCATTGAAAAATTGAAAAACAGACTTTTTTTTAGCACCTCTTCGTTAAAAAGTGGTAAGCCCCGTTGAAATGGAGAAACTCCGCAGACGTAGCGATATTTTGACTTTATTAATCAATTTAAGAAATTTTTCAAATTACTTCGATAGACACAGATATGTGACGACGACAAGAATATATGCAGTTGTTAACGTTTAGAAAGTTAACCAACAATTCGGTTAGGTAATCGGTTAATTCAGATAGGTTATCGGTTATATTAAATTGGTTTGTTTTTGTTGACGTAATTGTTCTTGCGGTTGTTATTGCAATCCTGTTCAAAGTTAAGCAAAAATTAAAAACAAAAGCCCATGGTTGCAAAAAATTTTTGAGAACGGATTTTTTGAAGGTAAAACTATAATCAAGGGTTTGTTAAGAAATTATGTTTTTCCGGTGTTAGCTAGGATATTTTGGATCGGTCAATAATAGCGAAGTTATAGGGTTTCAAAGTCAAAACTTCGAAAATTTATAGTTTTTATCACCCCCCTTGGTCGTAGCTACGTTATTTTTCGACCGATCAAAAATATCCTAGTTATTTTTCTAAAACGTATTTTCGTATCTGCTTGAAAGTTTTACAGGATGTGTGTGAGAACAAACAACACAAAAATAATAAAGTATCCTTAGCATTTTATAATACAAACAAAAACACATAAAAAGAATAATTTATGACACATGTATCCTAAAATAAATACGCACGATCACATTACAAGAAGGTCTGCCTGACCTAAGCATATGCACATGTTGAAAATGCACGTCCTTAAGACGATGTTTATGAGACCGTAATAGTTAAAATAAAACAAAATGAAAAAAAAATGTCTAGATGGTAAATGGTATTTTTATTTATTAATAATTTTCTCTTTAAACTTCAAAAACATGGCAGGCGGGACGTCAAACGTAGTTGTGCACAAATTTCGTGCACAGAGGACTGTTCACTGTGCTCAAGTGCCTATGTGCACAACAACCCAAACACCCTAATTATATTTAGTACCTAAAAAGTGGTATTTTTTGTGGGATTAAAATATTTGCATATTTGATAGATTTTCTGTTATATTTCTATTTTAACACGACATTCTTAGAGCTGCTTGACTATCTGAGTAAATGTATATGTTCCCTTCTTCGATCATGAATGTGCTAAGGTATTTGGCGGCCTCCTCAATGGCAACGAATTCTGCATGCTCATAATTTGTTATCGAGCTTTGCTCCATCTGAGTAAATATTGAAGGAATTTGACTTCATATTTGTGAAATGACGTTGTGGGTATACAGTGGTCTGTAATAGCGGGAACCGCTCTTTGGTGATTTAGTATTGTTAAGTGTCCTTTTTTACTCTTGTTCCAGGCTTCAGACTCTCTTAATCTCAATGCTGCAGTACACGCTAACTGTTTAGACATCAAGTCTAGAGGAAGTAGATGAAATATGCTGTTTAGTGCTTACGAATCTATACGAATCTGCGAGCAGTTGCACCATCAAGACTTGAATTCACTGGTCTACTTGAGAGCATTAGGTAGATGAATCCTTCAAAGCAGTGGTAATGGCAATCGGAAAGACATTGTTAAAGGCACCCTGTATGTTCAGAAATGAGGTCAGAGAGTATTCTTTTATTTTTCAATCCTTGAAACTGAGGAGCGTAAGGCAGTTTCGGTGGATCTACTGTAGCAGTATGCGGATTTCGTTGGTGCTAAGAGGGAAAAGTTAATAGTCTGCCTTAGGTAAGCGTCAATTAGACTTTCAAAGGAGAGAAAAGAGGATAGGCTTATTATCCTATAGTCACTAAATCTAGTATGTGAGGCTTGACCAGCTTTTGGTATAGATACCACTTTTGATTCCCTCCGTTTTTTAGGTATATAGCTCGTTACTTCACCGTCACTCCATAATCAATCGATGCAGAGCTGAATTTTGTTATACAAGATCGACTACTTTGTTTCCAAATAATTTTTCCAGCTTAAAATCTGCGAATCTCTTTAAATTACATCCAAGTCTAAAAAAATCTAGATGTTCTCAATTCTCTCTCCAGTTTTTTTGTCTAGAGAACTTTATTTCTACGGAACTTGCCACCCTTGCCCCCTCCATCCCACAACTACCTAGTTGGTGGAGTCCGTGAACTTTTCCTTTCATTTGACGCTTGGGAACAATATTGAACCAGTCGGGTGGCTTTTTTTGTTGTGTTAAGCTCTCAGACTGCTCATCTTTTTTGCTTGGCCAAGAAGTTTATTCGCTGCCAGCTGCCGCTTCTCAATCTCGAGAGCAGCGAGAGTGCTACAACATGCTTCATTTTATTATGCAGCAACAACACCAGCAAAGTCGAGAATGTAGCTGCTGTGTACGAGTATGTATATTGTATGTGAAGCAAGAACAAAAAAAAAACACAAAAAGTTGACGCGACATTGTCGTAAATAAGAGGCAAAAACTTTTGTTTTGTCTTACTTTCCTTCTCATAGACAACCCAACAAAATAACACAAAAAAATAAGACCTGTGAATGAATATGATAAGTTTGTTATTCTTCCTGCTGTTTCCGCTGATGCTGCTGGCCATGTGAGGGCTCCATAAATTTGTGCTAATCCAATGTGGGCATAGTTTATAGGTGAAGTGAACTTTATGGATACTTGAACGCCAAGTTGTAGATACTTGCTTTAGCTCTTCATATGTGTGGAAAGTTTTATGGTTTGTCAAGCGCGAAATAAGCAACAAATTGTGGGGGCAAGAACTAAGGAAATGCTTAAGTGATGGGTTCAAAGTTGAAGCTTTGAGTTGGACTAAATAAAATTAATTAAATACCAAACACAAAGTTAGACAATGACGGATAAAATTATTGTTAGATGGAAATCAACTAATTGAAATTGAAAACAATGCCTCTAGTTTTAGGTCTGGAATCGCAAACTTGTCTTAATAATATGCCAAATAGTTTTAATATTTTAAACTTTGAAGTTAATCAAATGAAACAAGAGTAAGCGAATCGAAAACTCACAATTTTTTTCACACAAGCATGCATTTGACAGATAGACACATATATACTACTACAGCAATGCGTTCATTCTACGCCGTTGTCTTTTTTAGCACAGCCCAATGCAAATTTTATGGAGAAAGAGAATATTGAGAAGAATACAACATATTTTTTTAAGTCCCATTTGTTCATTTTTAATTTCAGACCACACGCTTCACCTCAAAGAACCTTTTCAGGTAGTAAATCTCCAACGTGGTCATAACCAACAACAACGAAGGACCAAATATAGACCAGGCCACAAAACGAAACTGAGCGCTGGCACTCACTTCCAAGTGTCCGCGATAACGGAAATGCATATACTCCTGCTCCTGTTTAGCAGCCAACAGTTTAGCGGACATCTCATTGATCATACCCTGCACCATGGTCTGTTCGAGCACATCATCTTGCCGCTGTTGTGGATCAATATAAAAGGATAAGGCACGCAGCACATGAAACTGAAACATCAGCACTTTAGGTGTCAGGGTGGAGATTTCATTATCAAAGCACAAAGTGTATTGGCCATCTTTAATGGCTGTGAATGTAAAACTGCCAGAGGTCTCTTTCTCAGCGTGGTGCAAGCGATCATCGTTGGGTCCCGAAATGTGTACACCAATGTCCTTAAAGCCACCGTCCATCACCTCAAAGCTGATGGTAATCTTGTCTTGCTCGTGGGCGCGATCGAAGAAGCAAACGGTTTCATGAGCATCTACAGTGATGATAAAGCCGACAGTAACTTTCAGGATGAACAAGAATACCAATAGTTTCAACAACATTTTGTGGTTGTTTTTATTATGTGAAATTTCTGGAAGCTAAGAAAAAAGACAGCAATTGCTAGGCAGGTTTTATGAATGTATATACTCGTATATATTTAAATAATTCAATTCTGTTTTATGTACAAACTTGCACTTTTCCCTCCAACCCATACCAACCCCTAAAAGACAAACACACTTCAAATCAAATTAAGTTGATAAAAGCAAATTGCAAATTGGCAGCTCTCTCATTCTCCTTCTCTCTCGCTGCCATTCAGCTTCGGCCTTTGGTAATGCATATTTTATGTTATCGATTCCTTGGCCATCAATTGTCAAAATGTCATGCATTTTTAATGCACTTCTCCCACCGGCCCTGGACAGCCAGTTTTGTGGAAATTTAATGGCAAAATAAATAGCAAACTAATTGCAATAATGTGGATACATTTTCAATTGTTGTTAAAAGTATGTAAAAGTTATTACATTTGCTTGATTATAAATGTATAATAGGACTGCATTTGAAAGCGTTGCGTAAGCATAATCCAATTATGCAGAACTAAACTAAATTATTATTATTATTTTGGTTGTAGTTTTATTAAAGAGGAATTTTCTAAATTAATTGTATTATAAAATAGTTACTCTTTAATTGTAATTCTGATTATGATATATAAAATGGTCACTTATTTTAGCTGAAAAAGTATATTATGCTTTTTGAGGTCCACTTAAACTATTTAGGACCTGTAAGTCCGTATATTGTTTATTGCCACACAGATTCAACAATTTTAACCAATTTCAGAATCAGTGTTTCGACATTTCTTTTTAGTTTTCGCGTCTAACGACGTTGTAGGCCAAGTTTCAGCTCCTAGCTCAAGCCGGGGTTCCAGGACCTTGTGTATCGAACTGTAACTGTAATCGCACATTCTATACTGTTGTTACCAGACCATCGCTAAGATTTATACCAGAGATCTGCACGAGTGCCCCGCAACTACAAGTGTACTGCATTTGTACTTGATATTTTTCACACCCACAAATTAACAGCATGTGCAGAGAAAAGATTTAGAGCAATAAATGTTGTGCACACACATAGGGAAAAACCGAGAATATTGGACTCAAAACGAGGAGAAACGTTAGCAAAAACAGTACATAAAGGGATTTCCTCATTTGTACTACAATGTTCTCACTTCAAGCACAATTTTTTGAGGTCTCAAAAACTTAAACTAAGTTGCTTTTTTTCCATTGTTGAGACCTTAATTTGAGTTTCATGAACATTTTAAACTCGATTGGAAAAAAATGGATTGATTTTGGACCAGGTGTGAGCGGATTCCTCATTTGGGAGAAATAGGGATCGTGTAAATATAACTCTTGGCATTGGAAGGGCAGGGAGGCAAGCGGTTCTGCTGCTTCTCCCAACCATATATTCCGTTAGATCAGCGACATCGCTTGTACAACAAACTTCAATGACCCTACTTTACTTGACTGGTTTGATTTAAGTTGTTCAGAAAACAAGGAAAAATTATATTTGGGCTTGACTTGGAATTGAACCCGGCACCTTATGCACTTAACGTATGGAATTGCGCGGCAACACATTCTGCCGTTGTACACTTTTGCAGATTTGCATCTAGAGGGCTAATTATGCTTGGTTGAGCTGACAACTCTTACTTTTATTCTCAAGAATTTAAAAACCATCTTGTTCTTATTTAAAGTTGAAGGCAACTTGTTTTCTGAACAGGTTTTTCCCCCTGTGTACCCATGTTTTGCATGTGTGCAGACGAAATCAACATGCGATGCCACTCAATACAGAAACAACCACTTTGACAGACGATCAACCAAGACACTCAGTCGAAAAAAAAACAACAGATTGAGTATGTATTTGGCTGGACTAAAAAATTTCGAGTGTCAGTCATACCGCATACACTTTTAAAGCGAGTATTAAGACAGTCAAGAAAACAGGCACATCTGGCATATCTCTGATATGTACATATTTGGTGTGACTGGAACATATTTGGCGTTGCCATATACGCGTGAGGTGTCAAAAACATTCACTGAAAACCCAAATAGCAAACAGATCTTTCTTTTAGTTCTATTTTTAATACGACTTTGGAGAATTAACTTAAGTCAAAATGGTTTCCAATGCCTCCAGAAACAATAATTAGATCAAGCTCTCTGGCTGAGCAACTCCACAAGAGCTCAGAAAAAAGGAGAATTTGATTTGCTTTCCAAGTTAAGGGATAAGTAGTCGTGCCACTACGAGTACCTTAAAGAGCGTCCTTTCCGGTTGTATTACTTGATTTAATTTTCAACCTTATAATTATTAAAAAATTCATATATTTACTGGGCGAGGGAAGGAAATACGGCTTGACCCTAAAATCACAGTGTAGTCGTGCGGGAGAGCTATGTATTCAGCATCTACTTGACAGGAAGGGATGAATATATAATTATGGAGTTTTCAAGCGCCTTAAGAATTTGGTTCGCACAGTTTTAATATATTTGCGCCAGCTTTGTACTCAAAACTGTTTACAAAATAAACCAACACAATTTCTACATTTCTTAAAGTTTTAGAGGCGGACGAGTGGATTTGGGCACATCTCGAATCTGACAACTTTGTTGATCTCAATCGTTCCGAATTCTTAGCAAAAGTTTTCAACTTAAAGTTTATGCAATTGCCATTTTTCATACAATTCCCCATTTGATGTTAACACAATTTCCATATATTTTTGCGCCCTGTTGATGCCACACGCCTTTGCTTCAAACATTTTTACGAGCCGTCAAACTCGCTTAAACTCCACCGACACCCAACTACTCGTACTATTTGCTTCCTTCGTGTGCTGCCCGTCCTTTGCCAAAGCATTTTCCAACTACTTTTTTGCAGCTACTTTTTGTTCCTTGTTTGAATATATCCTTTATGATATTCAATTTCAAATTCTAATGCTTTAAGCGATTAAGTACACGCTTTACGCCACTTAACTTCATGTCTATGTGTAGTCGGCTTCGCCTCCGCCTCCTTGTGTTCGCGGTATTTGCCGACTACAGTTACTTTAGGGGCACGCTTTCGCCCATCACTTGACTCCTCGTCATCATCGTCGACATGACATCGACGCTCTTAAGTGTCGGGTCGAGTTGGGCTAGGCGAGGCGCGGTGCGAAATGTTTTTTTCCGTGCTCAAGGACTTTTTGCTCGGGTTCATATGCGTGCAGCTTAGCGGCGTAGGGGCCGCAGGGGCTGAACAGATTTCGTTTCGGTTTATATTTCTACCGCTGACTGAACAGTGGGCCAGACTCTAGAGGCTGATCCGAGTGGTTCCCCATTAAATATTTTTGCTTAACTGGCGCCACAGTGCCTCAGCCTTTGGGTCGACAGTAAGCGGCTTACGAACACGGCCTGGGCATGTCTGCTTGTAATGGTCCCAGCTACTTGTCATTTATTTTGCATTTCGTGCAGGCCCACCAACACCAACATACACATGCCACACGTGCCCTGAAACCCCAGTGTCGCCTTTTTATGTTTCGTTGGTTAGTTTTATGCCAGCTACTCAATTATTATTATGGCCGCCCGAGCAAAAGTTTCACTTTGTCTCTCGACTTCATCAAATCATTTCAGTGGCCAATGCACTCGTGCGTGCTCTAATTTGCTTGGGCGTGTGTAGCGTTGATTGCCCCCTGTGCCACATTTTAATGCCTTTTTAAAGGTGCAAATGATTTTGAGCTCGCATTAGCCTCAATATTTTTTTTTCATTTGTGGCACGTGTCAAAGTTTGACAAATTTAAATAAATGAAAAAGTTTTGGCATTTGGGTCAATTTTTGATCATTCCAATTAAGAGAAATTAGACTAATAAATTGCAGGGCTAAATGACATTTGCTTATATATTTGGCCAATACTGAGAAAGAAGAGTTGACGTATCAAAAGATGGAAGCAAAGCAAGCAAGAGTAGTACACAGTACTAAGTACATACCGATAACGTACCACAAGAAAACTTAACAGAAACCAAATTTTAATTTGTACATACCTCTGCAAAATGGCTTTAAAGAGTCCACAAATATTAAGTATGCGACACGTACGCCCTTTCGAAATTTCGTGAACAATTTCTTTGCATCATTTTGAAAGTTGTCAAATTTTAGTTTACTGGAGCCACAATTAATACATATTTGAGCAGAAATCGAATTTAATTGAACCGGAAGATCGCTTTATTGAAACGAAAGATGCAATTGCTCCTATGAGCGAAAGTCCATCTCAAGAAGGGAAGAGTGTAATGGGCAGTATCTCTGACCTCATAGAGTAGTTATATTCTTGATCCTCAAAGATTGGGAACGAGCAAATGAACGATATGTGCAACAACGCAACTGTGAAGCGCAGCACTTCAGTTCTATCCTTGAGAAGCCTTATCTAAAAAGTTATAAAAAAAATCCTTTCAGTGTACAGCAAAATCTGGCTTTCATCTAGAAGTGAACAGCGGAGAATAGTAGAAATTGTGCAGTATTATACAATATAGTTAGAACTTTTATTTATGATAGTTGTTGTCAGTAGAAATATTTTTTCTTTTACACCATGGGTCTAAGTGGCTTTCGATAAACAAGGTCTCGAAGACAAATTCAATTTTCAGTGCTTATTCAACTTAATGTTTTCAAAACAAAATTCTTTGCAGTTCTGTTTCAGTTAATGCGAAACAAAAATTTTAGCTCGTACAGTAACAAGGGTTTACTAAAGTCGTGCTCAAAATGTACGTAACTTTGGCAGCAAAACATTTTCGACCATATAAATATATATATTCTTGATCAGCACTCAAACTTTCCTAGTATTTTGAAAATGTCAATCTGTCCGAATGTCCATCCAATTCGTTTTTCTGTATGAAAACCTAGATTTCACAGATGGTAATTTATAGACTTTTGAATAGCAAAAATGCACAAAACTGCATTTTTACTTGCGACGCAATACACTTTGTGTCGAATTTGCCCGCCCCTTTTGACTCCAAATTGTAGAGAAAAAACTTATATTTCCTAATTTTGTAGATAACAGCTATCATGTTTTAAAGTTCTGCAGCGAAAAGTTGTTCGTGTCGACTTCCTACACTCATTTAGCTAAAACTCTATCGGTTACCATATTGTCTTGGTTACACTTACCAAAACTGTTAATCTTTCTAAAGATTGATAATTTTCAGGATTGGTAAAGCCTTTTTTCCAAATAATGTGATAAAATTTCAAAAGAAAAAAATCAGTTTTAAAAAAAAAATAACTAAAGTAGAAATAAATAATTTTAGAATCCAATTCTGCAAACAACTAATAAAACCCATTTGGATCAAAATTTGCTTTTTTTTAATTTTTATGCCTTTTTAGAACGAAATTTTCTTTGCATCCTACAATACATATATAGGGTACATTCTACATATATGAGAAATTAGCACTAGAAATAACATTTTGACGATGCCACGATACTTGTGGGTAATCTCAGTTCTTGGTCTAAGACAATTTCCCAGATGTTTTGTCAGAGTGTGTGTTCATATGTCGCTGATGATGTCAAATTACTTTCGTCCATTGTCGAAAATTAATGAATGTGTTACCTATGTACAACAGTGAGTTATCTAAAGTTAGTGAGTGGTCAAACAAGAATGGACTAGGCTTAAATTCGAATGCCTAAATTAAAAATTGAGAATAATGCAATAGACTATGTAGAAAAAGTATGCAATCTAGGTATAACGCTCAATCACACTCTTTCCTGGAGTGATCATATAATCAAGGCTGCAGGTAAAATATACGGATCCCTCAGGCTACTACATCTCACACAGCACTTTCTCCCTACGCATATTAGACTTTTAATAGCTAAGACCTGTTTGACTCTCTCACTCTTCTATGGAGTGGAAATTTTTGGCAACTGTGATGCAGCTAGCAAACATAAGCTGAATGTAGCCTTCAACAACAAAGCTATATACGTTTTTTATCTGAAGCCAACTGACCATGTTTCAAATTACTCCAAAATTATTTTTGACCTCAATTTAGATAGTTGGATACAATATAGAGCATTGATATTTCTACATAAGCTTATTAGTACTAAAGAACCAATGTACCTGTATGAAAAACATGAATTCTCTGCATCACGACGAACTAACAATATTGTCTGCCTAAGACATCGGTTATCCTCATCTGAAAAACATTTTTATATATATGGTGTTCGCCTATGGAACAATCTGCCGCATGATGTAAAGACAATTAGAAGCGCACCTCTATTTCGAGTTAAACTATTTGCACACTTCCAAAATCAACTCAATAGTCAGTAAAAGCTTAGCATATGGGCATTTCCGCGGTACAAAAAAGACTAAAAAAGACAGAAAACAAAAATTATTCCCACTTTTGTTTTTGCGATTTGATAGCATTTTGTTAGCTCTGTGTTTAGTGCAAAACACGGATTTATCAAGTTTTAGATTTCATAATACTAGCAATAAACATGAGGTCGCGAACGTACGCGGAATAGAAGTCGACTTTGGCTTAATCTAGTGAAATGCAAAATTCTGCGAAATGGAACGGAATATTCTAAAGCTCTTAATTTATTATGTGGCAGTGGCCGTATGTGGCCTAGTGGTTAGTGTGCTGGACTGCTAGGCAGGAGGTCGTGGGTTCGATCCCGCCTCTGAACATCTAATAATAAAAGTTTATTTTTTCTTAGAAAAAGCTTTTAACATACGGTCACCTTCACCAGCTATTGGCGCCAGCTGTGAAGTAACTAGCCATGAAAAAGTAAATTCTCAAACTTTGCCGTTCGGATCCGGCGTTAAACTGTAGGTCCCTTTCTCTTGTGCGAAAAATTTAAGGCACACACGCCAAGAGATTGAGAAAAGCTTGGCTGGCCCCGTTGGAGGAGCTGTATAGCCAACATTTACATTTAATTTTTTTAATTTAATAAAAGATGATAGAGCTTAGAGTGTTTAAGAAAAATCTCGATTGGTTTTTTAAAGTGAATTAACCGGTCGCGAACGTACGGGCCGCGAACGTACGGTTAGAAAAAGCAAGATAAAAATTAACCGTTAATCGAACTTTTTGGTTCAGATTTTTTTTTTAATTGATTGCAAGAAGAGATTTTGTAAACATAGCATATGTTTTGCATGTTAAATAATTAAATATAAAAATGTCATTAAATTTTATTTTCCAATCCAGGCTTACCATTTGGCGCAAATGCCCATATTAGAATATATAAAATCTTCTATAATCTACTATCAATATTAATTTCTATCTCGCATTGTTATACACTTGAAAAGTGTATTATAATTTTGCCCAGAAGTTTGCAACGCATAGAAGGAATCATCTCCGACCTCATAAAGTATATATATTCTTGATCAGCATGGCGAGCTGAGTCGATTAAGCTTTGTCCGTCCGTCTGTCCGTCCGTCCGTCTGTCCGTCTGTCTGTTTCTACGAGAACTAGTCCCTCAGTTTTGAAGCTAGCGAGCTGAAATTTTGCACAAAGTATTCTTTTGTCTGCACGCTGCTAATATGTCGGAACCGACCGGATCGGATGACTACTTCTTGTAGCTGCCATACAAATGATCGGTCGAAAAATGGGTTTTAATGAGAAAAACTGGTTTTTCGTCAATATTACCGCTCTCAATCACGGTCATGGGTAATATTAAATGTTTTTAAGCTGACCTGCGAAGTTTGGTCGAAGTCGCTAACCGTTAGACAACCGTTTTCAAGTGTATAAAAACTTCGGCACGGACGAAGTTAGCCTTGCCTTTCTCGTTTTTTCTTAATGTAAATGTGTCATTTATTTAGATTTAAGGATTCAACTAGAATTTTCTTTTTTATCTGAATTTTTTATTTTTGTGACAATTACACTAATCATAAGTTTTTAACAACTTGTCGTACTAGGAAGTAAGTCAGTAATAATAAATAAAATTAAAAAAACTTTATGTTCAACCAAGTATAAAATCATGCCTGGGTTAATGCATAAGCGCAATTCGCAGCTGAACTGCATGGTAACAAAACCGCTAAGTGCTTAAGAAACTGCTTTTTAAGGGGACAAATGACCGCATAACTGCTATGCTACTTTAATTCATGATTTTTTGGCCGTCAAGTACCTCTCTCTTCAAGAAATCGCTAAATCCTAATTATGATATATTTTAAATTATTTGTTACAATAATAATAGATAGTTCATTAAGGGTTTAATAAATTAACTTTCCTGTTTTCCTTGAGAATGTAAAATAAGTATTGCATCCATATTTTCTGTATTAAGGCTTGTCCTTCTATCTAACAGGACTTCGTTTTACGAGCTAAAACACCGCTCGCTCGACGCGCTGGAAGCTGGTATACACAAAATATGATGAGCCAACTGGTAATAGTACTCATTTGTAATCATACTCTGCGAGTAATTATCGGGTACTTTTTTACTTAATCGTGCAGGTCTCTAATATGTATATTCTTGATCAGCATTAAGAGCCGATGCGGATGTATGCCGTGTAACGTACCCAATGCGGGTATGTTTCAGATGTAGAAAATTCACCCTAAAGTATCATGCTCAGTCGTCAGCTCATCTTTACTCCAGACCCTATGCGCACATGCATAGGACTTCAAATGTATTTTGCCTTCTATTTCTCTACGAGCGAAGGTTTTGTTAATGGCGCCAAAGGATTTCCTGAGTATAATGCAGTGAGGAACACACCCTGCTGGTAATTAAAACTTACTTTGGAGGGACATTTTGTTGTTGATTAATTCAATTAATTTGGCAAGAAACCCCTGCTTAAGAGCTGATTTCAAGATAAGATAAAATTTAAGTTCGGCGCATTATTTCATACAAATTAGACTTTTGATAAAATGCATTCAGATATCCAAACGGAAAAAAAGCTTTAAATTAGTTTTAATATAACATACTAAATAGTGAAAATTTTTGTTTTCCTGTTTTAAAACCACTTCCCATATTGTTTTAGTTTTCTTTTCAAACGCCAAGCCACAATTTTTTTATTATTTTTCTTCATCCTCAGCCAGTCAGCATTCCACTTCTACTTCTGGTCCTTCTTCGTCTTCGTCCTTCATCATCATCATCATTCGCATTATCTAATACTATGCGAAGGGACTTGCTTCAATTATGTTTTGCATCCTTCAGAGTTGTTCACTTAATTGCATCACTTGCAGGGCTGGTCATAAACAAGCCCAGCGCCACCCCTCCTTCCCACTTCTCGTGGCAATTCAATTTTCTATTATGTCAGCCAAGTTGAAGGCAATGCAATGTTAATAAAATCTCCCGCCCCCACGCAACCCGAAGCCATATCAAAGGCGTCGCTACGTGGTGCCTACTGCTACATAACAAAGGACATGCACACACCCTCACACATACTCATACATTCCCATATATGGGTTAGCTTCTGTTATTTGACATTTATTTGCAATTTCCTCCAAACCACACCAGATAGTAAAGTAGGAGAGGGAGAGCAAAAACTTACCTCGCTTTTGTGGTGTCTGCATGGAAGATGGCGATGGAATCGACTGTGTCTCCTGCAGCAGCTGCAGCAAGAGCAACAGCAAGTACAACAACCGCATCAACAGGCCATAGTCTCTTTGTCTCTGCATCCTGCTTGATCCTTGGTTTCGTTTCGGTTGCATTCAATTTTATCGCACTTCACTTTCACACACAATTTGTTGCTTCTTCGCTTTTAATTATTGTTTCATTTTATGGTGCACAAATTTATAAATTGATTTCAAGAAAATTGTTATTAATTAAGAAGCCGTTTGTGTATTCCAAATGCAAGTAACAAAACGAATGGACGACTTTTAATATTATGCCTAAATAAACCACAGATCATTAGTCAAGTCAAATTCCTAAAATACCGACCACAAAAAATGACAGCCATTCCTCAACGGCCTGCGCCATCATTCTTCATTAGAGCGCGCGCCCAGAGACTTGTCAAGGACTTTTCGAGGACGTCCACAAACAATTTTGTTTGACTAACAAAATTCACACAGTTGCATTTTCAAGGAAAATGCGCACTGCCATAAAAATCTGGAACATCAGGCGACGTAACGGAACGGTAACGGTGCGCTCTGGAGTTTGAAAAATTGAGGCAATTAGTGCGCCTGGAGGTCAACCAACCAACCAACTAACCAGCCAGCCAGCAAACAAAACCCAGCCAACGGAATCCCGCCAAGAAATATGTAAGAGCCAACTATTTTTATTGGTTTCATTTTAGCCGGTTTTTTTTTGGGTACTAGAAAGTGTGTCAAAAGGTTGCAAGTTTCAAATGGTTTTCGCTTTTCTCTGAGGTATACTTTAAACTTAGGACCATGGCAAAATCTAGCAAATTAGAATAGTTGTAAGGTAAGGTTGGTCGAGTAACTATTCGTAATAAATTTGTAAATATGCCAGTTGGGCCAGTGCTGTCAGATGTCGATGTTATTAAGAACATAGATGACGTGGAATACTGACTTCTTATTTTTCAATATTGTTTAAAATCAAACATAAAAATTCATTTTACACAGTGTTAAACCAAGCGCCAATAAAAACAGAGTCATCGCGTATATTCTTGAGTTGAGTAGAAAAATATCCTTACATTTTGGTGAAATACGGAACAGGGACATGTTTCCTGGATTGACAGTAAATTGAGGTAAATTGTTTATTTCATTCAAGTTTTTCCGAAAACACTGAAAAATTTGTTTGTGCTTGACTGGGAATTGAACCTGGTACCCGGTTATGCACTTAACGAATGGAATGACGCGCCAGCACATTCAGCCGTTGCACACTTCTGCAGATTTACATCCAGAGGGCTCCTTATGTTTGTTTGAGCTGACAAAAAGTTGAGTTAAGAAAAGAAGAAAGAAAAATAAAGCTCTCTCTCTCTCTTTCTTGTATCTTACCGTGCCGAAATTTGTTGACTTAAACTCTAAACAATTCCTTATTGTCCTTTCGTCACATAGGACATCTTTTAATACTTCAAGACCCACACCAGTTTTGGATTCTTTAAAACTTGTGTAAAACAGGGAAATTAAAATTTTTTTTTCTCAAGTTTGCTTAGTCTAGTCTAAGAATCGAACTCACGATCTTGCACTATAATCGAATGAAATGGTAACTAACTTACGTTTGCCCAAAAATGCTACTTATATTTTTCCGCTTTCGGGAGCTAACAGAATACAGGTTATTGTGTCCGATATACAATTTTATTAAAAGTATTTAAATAAGATTAAAAAGAATCACCCCGAGATTTTCACAGTTAGTAAAAGCCTGACAAATAGGTTTAACTTTCACTCAATTTTGAGAATCTTCTGAAACCATTCGATATAGTGTTATTTGATTTTATTTGATCAAATTGCTTTTAAGGACTAAACAAGAAGTCTGTCTTGTTAGTCCTTTCAACGTAAAGAAACCCCTTCCCTGGTATGGCACGTTTTTTCATAGCATACTTCTTAGAGTTCATGTTTTGGAAATATCATCCGCAGTAGAAATCATTCTTTTTATTCATATTTTCGAAATATTGCTTTGAGTCTATACTAAATAAATTTTTAGATTATCCTTGCGTTACAAATTCACTAAAAAGTTTCGTATATTATTCTCAGATTTTTTTATGGCCCTTTTAGGCTTGCGGGCAGCGTGTTATTTATGCAACAGCAAAAGGATAGCGGCAATAAAAATCAAAACACTGGGCCCATTTTCGGTTCAGTTCCAGCCATACGGCTAAAAGAAAGCCAACCAAGTGAAACACACACAAATAAAGCAACAACACGCGAAAGGGAAGAGGGTCGAGGGTGAAGCACTGATGGCCATTGACGGATGTGGCACGCGCACCTTTTCTTATTTTCTTATTTGCAGAGGCACTTTATAAAAAATCACGTAGCCATCATCCATAGTCGAGGACGTGAACGAAGGACAAGCCTTTGGCGTTTTTAATATGAATTTTTATTATTATTGTTACACAACAAACCGAATTTCCGCACTCTTGTTGTCCTGCTGAGGCTTACACACGAACTGAAAGCGCGAGATGAATTCACACGAGTTGAAGGCTGCTGCTAAGCGTGACGACGATGTGGCACCGCAAACGAGGCAACCTTTAGCTTCGGCTTGCCACAATAAACTGATTTAAAGATTGCACGAGTGAAAGTGAAGTTGGGATTTCCACCCACCAGAGATGAGCGAAACGGTTATGCACCAAGGAGAGAGTAGAAAAAGAGAGAGAGAGAAATGAAAAGCTCTGCGGGCAAAGAGAGCTGGACGCGTCATATGGCTTTTGTTTACGTACCTACAGCTGTTCAAGAAATAAACGCCACGTGCTCTGAAGCCGCCACTTGATAGAAATATTAATGAAAAAGAAACGATGTTGTGCCTTCGGTTATGTAACTTGGGGAAAATACTAAGAAGGACTTTACCTTAATAATCATATTAAGGGTACTGTATACCTTCAGAAAATTTTTTTTTTGATTTTTTTTTTATTTGCTTAAACGTTCTATTAGGATCTTATAAACATCCTGCAAAACTTTCAAGCTGATCCGAAACTCAGTTTTAAAGATATAAACAAAAACAATTATTTTTTCCGACCCTTTTATATGAAAATTGTTTTTATCGATCCTCGTATTTTTAGAAATTCGTATTTTTTTCCCTATTTTGGTCAAAAACTTTATAAATATTTATAAAATGTTCGATATTATGAAAAAAATTTTTGGAAAAAAAAATTTTACTTGAAAATTTTTGGAGATTTTATTTTTTACCATGTCTTGACGCACTTTGACTCAAATTTCTGGAGAACTGCTTAACCGATTTTGATAATCTTTTTTTTCGGTGAAAGTTAACACCCAAATGCACCAAATCCGATTTATACATTTATTAAATATAATTATCTCGGAACCACTTTTTCCAAAATGGTTGCAAAGATTTAAAGAGTACCTGTTGACCGATTTTCAAATTCTTTCCCTTAAATTGCTCCTAATAACCACCATTCTGGTGTGAACTAGGATATTTTTGATCGGTCAACAAATAACGGAGCTAGGACCAATACAGTGGGAAAAAATAGTCGATTTACGAAATTTTGACTTTGAAACCCCATAACTACGTCATTTATTGACCGATCTAAAATATCCTAGTTCACACCAGAACTACATTAATTCTTAACAAAACCCTGTCTTCAGTTTTAAATTCAGATCCTCCGTTCTCAAAAAAATTTTTGCAACCATGGGCCTATGTTTTAAATTTTTGGTTAACTTTGAACAAAAATACAACAACAACCGTAGGTACAACAACAACAAAAATTACTAAATTTAGTTTAACCGATTACCTATCCAATGAAAAAATCCGCTTCTTAATACCACTTATAGTTTTTGAGTAATCTAATTTTTTGTAAACCTTTAAAAAATGACACCTGAAGGTATACAGTACCCTTAAGCACACTTTTTGATTTATTATACGATTGTTGGGGGCTATTTTAAATTACAATAATTAATTTCTTCCAGATGTTTGTAATACTTAGAAGAAAACGTCTTTAACATATCCTTAGCCCAAGGAGTGCAAATATTGTTATAAGCAGCCGGCTATTCTCCGAAGACTCTTACGAATCTCTCCATCTCTTTCTCTTAATCGTTGTTATTTGACAAACGAGTTGGGAACCATTGAGGCTTGCTTTTTGTCAATTGGAGTCATTTTTCTTTGATGTAAACACAGGCTAATTCTTAAGCGAATCCCTTGTGGTTCCTTGTTCCTTTGGGTTAAGGAAATATGGATCTCCGTTGCTTTGATACTGAGTCTGGGCTCTCGGATCAAATCTTAAGATCATATGTATTCTTGATGATATCAATGTTTCCACATACACCTTGCTCAATTATTTAATAAGGCCCTTGATGCCAGTGCTCCGTAATATTAAGGTTGCACAATTTAAAATTGTATAAAATATTTAAACAAACTAATACATTTTTAAACAAGTTGAGATCATATTAGCGGAAATATTTTATTTGAAGATGTGGTTACCTTTGAAACAGCGATCGTTGTACGGACATGCCAATTGCTATTCCAATAACCTCTGTTGATTTGTGTTGATTACATTGAATTGTAACTCTCCACTGACCTGGAGCCAGACAAATGCAAAACAAATTTTAAATCAAGAATATATATAGTTTATGGGGTCGGAAATAAATATTTTTATGATTTGCAAACTTCTGGGCAAAATTATAAAATCCTTTGCAAGGGTATAAAAAGTGCTACCAATCTAGCTTAACTCAGTTCGGCTGGCACTATCGATTCCGCATAGTGTAGCTTGGTAGTTTTTTTGACTGTCGCACTGTGTTATCAAACCAATTTTCAATTTTCACTTAAAATCATTAGCGCAAAAGTAGGCAACACATTTTTTGATTAGGGCCATGCTCCCAAATTTTCCGATTTTAAATTAAAATTTGCCACAAAAACAGTTTTTGCGAAAGTGAATAAGTAAGCATGGCTGATTGACATTATTATTTGGCATGTGCTCCTATTAAGTAAAAAATAATAATTTATCTTGCTCTGACACTTCGCAATATGGACTTATGAAAATCCTTTGTCCTTGTAGCCTAGCAATATAAAAATGTAGCAATATAATTGACGGATGTGATGAAACTATTTACACAGAAATGCTCACTGCAAATTGATTTAAATTGTATAAATTTGTGTAATAAATTAACGAAACATAAAAAAAACATACACAAAATTTAATTACAATATAATTCTTAGGGTGATTTACGAGTCAAGGCAAAAATCAAGTATACGCAACGTGTGCCAGTTGGTTGCCATAGGCAATTGCAATTGAACACATCATAATTATTTATGGCAGACATTTTCTTGTTTTGTGTAAATGGTAATTACATATACACATACATACACACACATACACAACGCATACAGCAACACTTAGGTAGGTCTGGGGTGATGCTACTTTTTGTTGATATTTGCACACACGAATGTATAAATTACGGCTGCTTAACTGTTGTTTGTGTTTGGTTTTGTTTTTCTTGTGAACAAATGCGCGCTTCCCTGAGGCCTGGTCTCCTCCCCTGGCCACAATTTAAAATATTTACATATGAAATTATTTTTGAAGTGAGAAGTGCGACCAGGTAGACATCGTACAAAGTCAAACAAAAGCTGTCGTTTTGTCGTCACTTTCGAGGTTTTATCTTCCGCTCTTATTCTCACCCTCAACCTCACCAAGTCGGCTTTTAATTAAATTTCAATTTTCATTTTATTTATTGCTTGTTTCTTAAGGAATTAAAATTGTGACGATTAGTAATTTTTATATCCACCTTTGGCCTTTTCTGAGTCCGGCTGCTGTTCCATTAGAACTGGCGCTTGCGTTATCGGTTTAATGATCACAAACTGACACACCAAGTCATTATCCACTGTCATCACAGCCGCCGAATTGTCAAACAAATTGCAATAGTTCGGAGCTGAAAAGATGGTAACCAACTGCCGATCCGCAAAGAACTCGTAGCCATCTTCCACGACTTGATGGGCACGCACAATTAAATTGAAGCCATAATGTCGCAGAAAGTTTTCCACCACAGCCGCTCCAAAGGTCACACTTACACCACGATCATTGGCCGCCCAAGTCTTGGTACTGACATCTGGATCGGACCACAAGAGATCACACATCAAGCCCCAACTGGGTACCTCAGTGGGTCGCGGCAATAGCCGTATATCATCGAGATTATCCAAATTCGGACTCAGTCCTCCATGACAGCAAAAAATTTTGTTCTCAATAATGGCCGCCACTGGCATACAGTTGTAACAGTCCACAAAATAACGCCACAACTTGATGCTATAACGCCGCTTGCACTCATCAAAGAAGCCATACACACGATTTACATCCGCTGACTCATGATTGCCTCGAAGCAGAAAGAATGTCTTGGGATAGCGCAACTTAAAGGCCAACAGCAAGGTCAGCGTTTCCAAGGACCTGTGACCACGATCCACATAATCGCCCAGAAATAAATAATTCGCCGCAGGTGGAAAGCCGCAGGTCTGGAATAATCTCAACAGATCCTCGAACTGACCGTGGATGTCGCCACAGATTTTCACCGGAGTCCGCAACTCCAGCAACATGGGCTGCGAGAGGAATAAAGCTCTCGTATTCATGCAAATTGAAGCCAAAGTGGACTCTGTCAATTTGATATCAGTGCGAACGGACGTAGAGGATGTAAGCTTTAGTATGACATTGTCCAGCTCGCGCAAGGAAACCACTTCATAATTCTTACTGCCACGCAAAATACGTACAAGGTTACGAGACATTTAAAGACAAACAACAATAAATAATTCTTGAACTGGAAATTTAATGAATTAAATGAAAAGTTCACTAAGTTTCATTCAATTCAATAGAGTTTTTCATCAATGTTTTGATGTATTATTCTTTTAAGAAGTGGGTTTTTAAGATGAAAGAAATAAACAATTTTATTGCATTTTTTAATATTTTTTCTTGGCAAAAAATAAATGTATTATATTTAAAAATTTTGGCTTGTATTCAGACTACTAAACCGATTCGAGAACAATAGATAGTACTCCTGCAAGAGTATTTGATGCTGACTCTGATTTTGATTTAGATGTGACAAAATATTCTACTGACGAAGACAAAAACTGTGAAACAAACTTAATTTGCGGTTTTGGGCTAATTTTTGCGCCTTATACTTTCCAATTAGAAATTTTGGCCTTCAAGCCTTCATTTACGAAATCAATATATATTTAATATATTTAATTTAACGATTTGTATACACTTGAAAAGTGTATTATAATTTTGCACAGAAGTTTGCAACGCTTAGAAGGAATCATGGGGAAATCAAGGATCTAGTGATACGTAAGACCCCAGGCATTGACAACGTGGTTAGCAGGACTATGAAGCTCTTGCCAGACAAAGCCATATTGTTTCCATCACCCTGGAAGAAAGTCGGACTAGTTAATTTCCACCCTCCTGCCTTGATTCCTACCGGCAGATTAGTCTTCTAAGAATCCTCTATCCTTCGAAGAATGTTCAATGTACAGTTTATTCGAAAAGGCATGGAACTCCCGAACAATTACATCGAGTGGTCCAATACATTCTAGAAGGGTATGACGGAAAAGAGTATGAAGTAGCAGCTTACCTTGACATCCAGCAGGCCTTCGATAGAGTGCGACACAAAGGTCTGCTCTCGAAGATCAAGAAACTCCTCCCGCCCCAACTGTATATGCTGATCAAGAGCTCTTGACAGACAGAACCTTTGAGGTAGCACAGGACGGAGCGACATCCCAAACAAGAACTATTTGGGCTGGTTTGTTTGTTTTTTAAAATATTTTTTAATTGTTTTTACCCCAAATTTTCTTAAGACTTGCCCCCCAAGTGTGGGAGTTTTTTGTTTTTGGGTATACAAACTACCCAAACACTGATTATAAATGACAAGGATCTTATACTTGCCCGCAACAAATGCATATACTCAGCCACAGATGCCATTCAAGAGTACCTGAATAAGTGTAGCAACTGGGTCGCTAGATGGAATATTGCCATTAACACGTACAAGTGCGCTTCGGTGACTTATTTCACCCGTCGTTAGACCTGCCCAGGAGTATTCTTTGCACGGTCACCTTGGAGTGACTATGGTCTTTTGGACACTATGTTAAGGCAACATCACAGGAAGTGGCTGCGTCCAAAAACAAGCTGTCACTCAGGAATAAAGACCTAATTTACAAGGCTATTCTGGGTCCGCTGTGATACGGCCTACAAGTTTATGGAATCGCTGCAAAATCTCACCGGACAAAGATTAGAAAAGCCCAGGCGGAAATCCTCAGCCGCATTACGTGAGCTGAATGGTACCTGAGAACCAGGGATATTCAAAAAAACCTTGGGGTTCCTATGGTTGGAGATATTATCCAAAAGCAGGCTGTCTGAAGGTGAATTTAAATTCAGCTTGGGCAGTCATATTCCTCGACAACATATCACACCACCCCAAAATATTTTAACATTTCTGTTTTTTAATTCTAAAAAAAAAATAGAAAATTGTATTCGACCCTAATCTTGCAAAGCAGTGCATATAAGTACCAGATATATATGTGTAGGATTGCTAGAATATCCCTAATGTAATGTTGCATGAGTATCCTTAATATGTTAGCTTAAGCACGCAAAATACGTAGAAAGAGCGATCAGGCAGAACAGCGAGAGAGTGAGGTTTGAGCTGCTGGAGTGAGAGGTTGTGTGTTCTCGTGTCGATAAAACATTGCAAAACTAAAAGATGTTAAGCGTTAAATTAAGTAATTACACTATTCAATAAACTATCATCGTATGCTGTAAGAAATCAAGGAGTGTGTAATTATTTGGAAAAGTAGACTCCATTGACCCAGACCCCACATATTTTGGGGGCTCGTCTGGGATGTGTTAAAAACAAAATATTATTGCACATCAATCGCTTAATTGTTGTTGCATAACTGTTGCCAAAGTACCAAAACTTAAACCCGAAAAACAAAACTTGTGAAATTCCCAAAAAACAACTAAGAATTTATATGGGAGCGAGTGAGACAAAAGCGAAATACACAAAAGTGGCAATTTCACAATACATACAAAATTTGTGAAATTCGCTGAACGAGCGAGACATCGACAAGACGACAAACACATGCAGAAGAGCATCAGTGACGTCATTCGCTATGAACGTGCATGTGTAACCAAAAGGGACAACCGGCAAAGTTAAATGCCACAACTGAAGAAGTTGCACATAAAGACGAGCAGAAGCAAATAAATCCTGGAGTAGGCGTTAACCACTCCATTGAGGCATTTGCGGAAACTCAGTGAGGAGCCGTAAGAAATCGGCGAGTCAGCAACAACATTTTAAGAGAATACGTGGAGAAACCGGCGAAGAGGCAGCTCAAGAAGGAACCGTAGAGAAGGCTGGGAAATCAGCGAGGAGCAGCGTGCGTAAGAAGTCTGCAAAGAGGCAGCAAATTAAGGAGGAGAAAGCGGCAAATCAAGGAGAAGCTACGAGAGTGGTGAGAAATTCTGAGAAAACATCAAGACGAAGCCAAGGGTCGAGAATTTTCTATGTTGATATAAGTGATCAACATGTTGGCGCAATTCAGTGTGACCAGAGAGCTGAATGATAATGACGTAAAGAAGACGACGTAAGACGTAACACAAGAAGTCCGTAAGCATCAGATATTTAACAGAGCTATTACAGAGAGATGTTAACGCAATTATTACTTAACAGAGTTGGAAATTCAAATTTAAATTTAATCAAAACGAGTTTGAGGAAAATTAAAGATTTTAATTGAAAATTCACATTATTTGAGAAAGAGAGAGTTTGCTTATAACAAATATTAATATTGAAAGAGATTAAAGCTAGCCTAAGCAAAACAGAGTTATTTGAACAAAAGTTTATATTTGTAAGAATATTGAGAAAATACAACATTATAATATTATATGTATTTGTAACCACTTAAACACTAATTTAAGTTTTATATATCTTTATATTCCATATGTTGTACAACGAGATCACACAACTTACAGTGGTAGAGTTAAAAGAAAAACTTAAAGAGCTAGGATTGCGTGTAACAGGGAACAAAGCTGAGTTGCGAGAGAGATTAATTTCACATTTTGAGTTAGAGTTTGGAGAGGAGTCTTTGTACGAAGAAGCCAATACTTCTACTAAGAACAGAGAAGATATCACTAGTTTACAGCCAAAAAGACCCATTTCTACTGAACATTTTTTTAGTGTAGTTTGGAATGGTGATCTCAAAAAATCAATTTCAAAAAATTTTTCATGGCTCCGTTTTTGAAATATAATTTTTTTTTATTTTTTGGTAGGGGCACTTACATTTTAAGCCATATCTCACTTTATAATTGTCAGATAGAGTCAAGCAAGATAAGAATCGAAAGGTTATTTCGCTGCCGGTAATCGAGTAGAACATTGTTTTTAAATCGGTTCATTAGTTTGACTACAAAATCTAAAAATATTTCGAAAAAAATCAATTTTTTGCTCGAAAATTCATTTTTGGTCGCCTGGAAAAAATATAAAAAAATTCAAAAAATTATTTTTATTTTTTCTACATAAGAACCACACTTCTACGAAGAAAAACAGATATCGATGATCAAAATCTGTGAACAAACACAGGAGCTGTAAGCAATTTAGTTCAAAAAATGTGATATTTTCCTGAATATTTTAAAATAAATTTTCCTGTGCTTTGACTTTTGTTCCGTTTTTAATTTTTATTTTTGTTCTGGCTTTTCGTTCACTACATAATTTGACCAAAAAACGAAGAAAAGAACAATGTTAATTTTTGAAAACACACAATATACTCAAATTTGACTGTTAGTTCCTGTACACAATTGGATCCATCTATGGTATGTGTTACACGATTTTCCTCACCAATACCTTATTTTCTTCGTAAAAGTGCGATTCTTAAGTAGAAAAAATAAAAATAGTTTTTTTGTATTTTTTTATATTTTTTCTAGTCGTTTTAAAATGAAATTTCTTGGATTTTCGAGCAAAAAATCGATTTTTTTGAAATATTTTTGGATTTTGTAGTCAAACTAATGAACCGATTTAAAAACAATGTTCTACTCGATTACCGGCAGCGAAATAACCTTTCGATTCTTATCTTGCTTGACTCTATCTGACAATTATGAACTGAGATATGGCTTAAAATGTAAGAGTACCTACCAAAAAAATTTAAAAAATTTATATTTCAAAAACGGAGCCATGAAAAAATTTTTGAAATCGATTTTTTAGATCACCATTCCAAACTATACTAAGAAAAATTTTCAGCTGAAATGGGTCATTTTTTTTTTTATTTTTGTAAACTAGTGTATTCAAAACACAATGGCGTTCACACTTAAAGATATTCAAGATTCTTTAACCGAATTTGATGGTAGCAGCCAGAGAGATATAAATGAGTGGATAACTGATTTTGAAGGCACTGCTCAGACAGTACAGTGGAATGATTTACAAAAGTTTATTTATGGCAGGCAATTGTTAAAGGGTGCAGCAAAGTTGTTTGTCAACAGTGAAGACGAGTTAAATGATTGGAGTTCACTGAAAGCCGCACTAGAGGAAGAGTTTACTATAAAGTTGTCAGAAAAACAAATTCATAAGCCACTCGAGAGCAGAAAGAAGAAACCTAATGAGACCTTAATTGAGTACTTTTACAACATGACGAGTCTAGCTAAGAAGAGCAACTTAGACGAAGAAAGTATTATTGAGTACATAATAGAGGGTATCCCTGACACAAATCAAAATAAAAGTGTTCTATATCAGGCCACAGATTTTAAGGAGTTTAGGGAGAAAATGAAGACATATGAGAAAACTTCATTAAGCCAAGAGTCAAATCCGAAAGAGAAGTATGAGAGAGTTCAATCAAAGAGTAAACCAGACGGTATCAGATGTTACAGATGTGATGAAAGCAATCATATTGCCAAGAACTGTAAGGAACAAGATATTATATGTTTTAAATGTAACCAAAAGGGCCATAAAGCTAATCAGTGCGAGACAAAGGGTACCAACAAAGATGTTAAGAAGGAAATGGTGAATTATCAGAAACTGGCACAAAATGAGTTTAATCGAACTCATAAGGAAATTAAAATTGGCAACAAAGTTATATCAGCACTGTTTGATTCTGGTAGTGACGCATCCACAATTTGCGAGAGTGCATACAGGCAAATATATCCAGTTCCATTGAATGCCGAGGTTAAAGAGCTTTGGGGTATAGGAGGCAATAAGATTTATACTCGTGGTTTCTTTAAATTTGATTCTGAGATAGATGGAATCCTTATAAAGATGTGCTTCAATGTGGTTCGAGACCAAGATACTCTGCACAGCGTTGTGATAGGAAGTGAGGTAGTGCTTGAATTTGTGAATGTTATTATTGGGCGAAGCGGAGTAGTTTTTTGTAGAATAGAAGGAAAATTTGCACCGATGAATGCCACAAATAAAGAATGTACACAGGTCGAGAATGGTAATTTTGATGATATCGCTCGCTACAGCTATTCTAAGGACACTATTCCTTGTGTCTTAGAGACGGTAATACCAGAGTTAGAGGAACATGAGGAGGGTATACAGACAGAGAGTGAAGTTAAGGACCATTTCAAAATAGACAGAAACAAGATCGATAAAGACTTTCAGAGACCAAGACGCTTACCTTCCGAATACCATGAGAGAGTGAATTACAATGGGAAAGTGGAAAAACAGATGGATTGGGTGGATAAAAGAATCATTCGTCATAATGTTTCTAGAGTCGCAAACCCAATGACAGTGGATTCAAAGAAAGATGGAACAAAGAAGCTACGCTGCAACCATAGGACTCGGAAACACATTGACAAGCATTTTTACAAACACCGTTACAGAAAGAATGTTGAAGAGCAACAGTCGTTACATTATCGCAAAAAAATAGAATACATCACCTTTAATGAGATCGAGTCATGATGAAGAAAATCAGGTAATTTGGGGAAAAAAGCTAATAAACGAGCTACAAGGAGAAAATAAAGAGCTTCCTAGAACAGATAGAGATAACCAAGTGAAACTTAAGAAGAAAGAGTTGCAAAATTTGAAAGGGAGTAATATAAACAAGTGGCGTTCATCATTCGGGACGAATGAGGTTGCAGACTGGCCGAATGTAGGATTGCTAGAATATCCCTAATGTAATGTTGCATGAGTATCCTTAATATGTTAACTTAAGCACGCAAAATACGTAGAAAGAGCGATCAGGCAGAACAGCGAGAGAGTGAGGTTTGAGCTGCTGGAGTGAGAGGTTGTATGTTCTCGTGTCGATAAAACATTGCAAAACTAAAAGATGTTAAGCGTTAAATTAAGTAATTACACTATTCAATAAACTATCATCGTATGCTGTAAGAAATCAAGGAGGAAGTGTGTAATTATTTGGAAAAGCAGACTCCAGTGACCCAGACCCCACATATGTCTTAATATTATATGATAGAATTTTACTGTAAATAGAATTAATTTAAAAATACATATATATTTTTTCTTAAGTTCCTGCCAAGCATGCTACACATTTTAAAAACAAAGTTTTAATTTTGCCCTTGGAAATAGGGCTCTGAAACCTTAAAGTTTATTTAGATAGCGTTTTTTCTAATATTTATAAAAAATTTTAGAATGTTTTTCCTAGGAAATCTGGAAATTCATTAAATAAATTGCATACTTTCAGGCTGATAAAAGGTACAACATTTAAGACTCGATTTTCTGAAAACCAAAGAACAACTGCGCAAAAGCGCTGCTATAGTGCAATATATAAAGAAATTAAAAAGCCATGATACAAGTGAATTGAGAGGGGTACAACATCATTTCCGACAGTCGTTGTTTCCAGTTTGCCAAAAACCAAAAATTAGGACTTTTGGACAAAATTTCGGGTCGCTGGCCCACTGTGCATTACCTAAAATGTAGGCGTTTCTATCACATATCAACTAAAAGCTTATTAATTGATCAATTTGTTGTCCTTTCTCTTACCTAAGAATAAATTTTGCCTTAAATTTAAGGTCGCATATATTATCTAAAAAGCAAATTTATTGACGAAAATGTAGGCCTTTCTGTTACCTAAAAATACGTTTGATGGCACTACATTGCCTAAATTTTTGGGCCACATATTACCTAAAAATCAAATTTAGTGTCTAGAAAACTTAAGGTAATAGAGGTTTGAAATAAATTCCATATATTCCTTGGTGGTCATTTTAGTTCAAATGGACTGAAATTTCTGCTAATTTTTAGCCATTTTAGGGAATGTTTTTTTCTGAGTGACTGAGAGACAAGCTATCACACCAACTAAACTGGTTAAAAAATTTCTAAAAGACGCAGAATCCAAGGAGTGCTTTAGAGGAAACTGTTGAAGAGACTCTTACCCAAGCATCTCAACTCGCGGCGACTCTAGCAGAATTCCATTCATACCAAGTTCTCACATTAATACTTACTTTAAAACACTTATTCATTATCGGTAAGAACAGATGGACACTGCCAAGTACTGTAAAACCAAATACTACTCACTAGTATAAGGTGCTAAAACAAAATAAAGAAGCAAGGAAAAGTTTCTTTTTATATGGAATTTGACAGCTGAAGAAAACTAACGACCTCAGTAGTAAGCTTAACCAAAGTTTTGATTTATGTTTTCCAGAAAAGAAAGTGGAGGTCATGTAAATTGTGCGTGGTCATAACTACAACTTGCTGGTATGATAAAAATATATTTTTTTAATGACAACACTGCGTATGAGTGCACAGTGGGTCGAATTCCCAAATAATTGGCATAAAGTCGTGTGTTGCAGATATCGAGTTGAAACTTGGTACTTTTAATAGATATAACACCTATAATATTTCAACGATATGTTAAGTTAATTTGACCACGCCTTCCCCGACCGCCCTTATATGGCAACACTGCGTATACGTAATCTGAAAACAAAGTTTTGAGAACTGTGAATAAAATGTTAGAGTTTAAATTAAAAATGAATTTCCAGTAATTTATAGTCAAATTTTAAGCGTACATTCCTTTAGTTGGCCAAATATCTGGTTTTTAAAAGCGGTAGAGTTGCCGTCCATACGTCCAGCAGCGTTGCATGACAGAGTTTAAGCTCATTTTCAAGTTTAAAGCACCGCAAAAGCCGCAAAAAGCCGCAGACAGGATAATTATAATCTTTTAATATACACTTTCTACTTTATTTTGACATATATTACAAAACACACAAACACGCACAAGGTTAGTTTTGCTCCACAGAAGACTTGCACTTTGGTTAAGTTTTCTCTGTTTAGGGACAACACGAAACAACACAATTTAAAGCAACATATTGAATATTATTAAGAAAGCTTCCATTTATTTTTCTACTACCCTGGCCTTTATTATCCATATTTTGGCAAAAAATTTTGTGCAGCTTTACACGACGTGCAAGTCCTCAAAGTTAACAAATAGTTGTCGTCAATTTTATCGCAACAATCACTGCACTCATCACCTGACTTCGATAATCGATAACAATTTCAGGGTTGCCAAACTATCGAAAATATTACTCGATTCTTTGTACATAGACTATGTATTTTTAAGGTGTATTATTAAAAATGAGTTTTGTTTCCATGAAATTTTCGACTTTATGCCAATTATTTGGGAATTCGACCCACAGTGGAGTGATACAAAATTAGTTGTTTGAGCATCCACGCTTTAGACAGTTCTTATTTTACTTTTGAACAGCCTTGAAAGATGAATTGCTTTGGCGAGCTGTATTATTTATTCGAAGTAATATGACGAAAATCAAATCAAGGAATCCCCTCGCTTAACTCTTTGTCTAAGAGCATTTAGCATGCTCACAACTGATCGCCCGCCTAAGTATGCTATAAAAAAAATGAAAAACAAAAAGTTTTATGATTTCCTGCTCAGAATCTGTTTGATTGCCATTAAATATTAAGAAATTTGATGCTTGTTTCTTCTTCGCCAAATAAATTTCACTCACATATGCCTAATAAAATAAATAAAAACGAAAGCCAGGGCACTTTTCGTCTCAGTGAAAGGCATAAACTTTATGTGGAAATTCAAGTGTGAGTGAAATTAAATAAAGAACAAAAGCGCAGAAAACGAGAGATGGAACAGCAACACCAGGACAGATGATGTATAAAAATGTCAACGACGACAACGGCAAAGTTGTAAGTGTCAGTTGTTCGAAGAGAACAACAGCAGCAACAGCCGAGGAGAAAGTAAAGGCAAAGATGGGGCGGCGAAAAACTTTGCCCACGGTGACAAAACATAAAACGAAAAGTAAGTACACGGGGAGGAAAAAAGAAGAATTTTAGCGGCGCTGTTTTTGACACCTGCGCGCACCAACACACAGTCACAGCGAAACACACAGAGATTGCCCTCGAAGATGACGCCCGGAAATGAGAAAATAAAGTGAAGCGGCCGATGACTGGCGAGTGATAAAAAAGTCAGAGTTTTAAAGTTCAACGTTTCGTTAAGGAACGGGGAGAGCCACATGCCATGCAATTAGGCCAAGAGACGAGAATTTGAAATACATTCCCTCTCCCCTCTCACCGTTGACCATTTCAATTATCAGACACTTGTCATAAATTTATCAGGACATTTAAATGGACTCGCTTGATAACATGAAAAGCGCCACTAAAATCGCATGTTGACCCTTATCCATACACCCAACCGCGCCATTTGCCCATACAATCAGAGCTAGTCCAGCTTTTGGTGGACACAGCTGCAGTTGGTCGGTTGTAATCCCAATTCAGAGCTCTGCCTGCACTTGTAATGCGGCTTAAAGCGGAGCGAGTGAAAGAGAGAGGACACCATTTTTATGGTCCCCTTTCCCATTTAAGGGTTTTATATTTGTTCCCTTTTTTTGTACATTTTGAATACATTTTTGAATCAGTGTCGACGCTGTTTACTTTTTTATGTTGAGGATGGACTCACGCCACACACGATCAACAGACCAAAGTCGCCAGGGCCATCTCCAGTTTCCTGTCGTTGTGTTTTATGTGATTTGTGTACTTCCGGCTTTAGTGGTTCTGGTGGCTCTGGTGGCCCATGTGTGCTCGTTCTCGACTGTTTTTAATTGCAAGCGACGCTCAAATAGGATTTGTGCATTGTTTTCTGTGGTGGATTTTATGCACAGCTCTCGCTCGCCCTCCCTCTACTTAGCTGCTATTTTTTTGCTCTCTAGCATCTATTTTAATGTCGGTTTAATTCAATACCCCAGCGTGTCCCTAATGCGGGTTGTTTGGGCTTCTCTTTTGTTGCAAATGTAATTAAATTGTGGCCAAAGTGCGCCCAGCGGGGGAGTTAGTTCTTTCTTTTTTCTCTTTTTTTTTTGAGGATTAGTGGGGCAGGCACTTTATTGAATCTTCAACAGCTGTTCGCTCCGACTTTCAGTCTGTCTCTGGATAACTCCAATTGCCAAGGTGCTGTGGCTTATTTTCACTTTCCGCTTTTGCTGTCATATTTCTACCTCAACGATGCAATTTTTCCCTCCAATTCCTCTAAAAAAAATGCAACAGAGGTTGTGCTTTTGTGTCGGCGGAAATATTCAATTTTCAATTTTCATTTTGCTGGCCAGCAAAAATTGGCAAGCAAAAACAAAAGACAGGCACAACGGTAAAGCGAAGGGGGAGTGCAAGAAAAAATCTGCTAAGCTTTGGTGCAGCCGAATGAAAGAAATCAATTCAATTATTGTGTTTTATTTTCCCTCTATTTTGGAACGAGAAAATGGAAGTGGCAGGAGGGCTGGGATAGAGCAGAGAAGTGAAACTCACTTAATCTAAATTAAATGTCCTACATACATGCCGTCCTCCATTTCAAATTTCATCTGAGTTGCACAATTTTTCGCCTCATTATGATTGGAAACAAAAGTGCACTCCCAAGCAGTCAACTGTACTGAAATCATAGTTGATTTCTCTTTAATAATAAAATCAACAGAACTAACAAATTCACTGCAGCCCCATAAATAAATACTACAATTTTTTATATTTGAGAGTTCGTTTAAATTAAGTTCCAAATAATTTAAGCAGAGTGCTCAATGCTCTGTTCAATTGAAAAAAATATTTATTAAAACAAAAACTAAACTTGTCGAAAAAAAAATTAATTAACAACAAACCCCAAACAATAAATGTCTGTACAAGATTAAGGGCTTGGCTCTTCGACTGCTTTTTATAAAATCTACACTAAACCATCTAGCACAGAGACGAGAAAATCTCCACCCAATAATATATTCTCAATTTAAGTCTAAATTCAACAATCTAGTATTAAGGCTTTTTCGAAACGATTGCACTTTAAACTTATCTGGGTCTACTTTATTTGCGAAGTGGCAAGAATCAGACCGCCAACTTGATTATGTGGAAGGAATGGAAGGATGCGTACGGTATCAAATATACTTGGCTTTGACCAGGCCATTGCACTGTGGGTCGAATTCCCAAATAATTGGCATAAAGTCGAAAATTTCATGGAAACAAAACTCATTTTAATAATACACTTAAAAATACAAGTCTATGTACAAAGAATCGAGTAATATTTCGATAGTTCAACTGAAATTGTTACGATTATCGGTCAGGTGATGAGTGCAGTGATTGTTGCGATGAAATTGGCGACAACTATTTGTTAACTTTGAGGACTTGCACGTCGTGTAAAGTTGCACAAAAATTTTTGCCAAAATATGGATAATAAAGGCCAGGGTATGTAGAATAAATAAAGGAAGCATTTCGATAATATTCAATAGTTGCTTTAAGTTGTGTTGTTTCGTGTGGTCCCTATACAGAGAAAACTTAAGAAAAGTGCAAGTCTTCTGTGGAGCAAAACTAACCTTGTGCGTGTTTGTGTGTTTTGTAATATATGTCAAAATAAAGTAGAAAGTGTGTATTAAAAGATTATAATTATTGTCTGCGGCTTTTGCGGCTTTGCGGTGCTTTAAACTTGAAAATGAGCTTAAACTCTGTCATCAACCTGCTGACGTGGACGGCAACTCTACAGCTTTTAAAAACCAGATATTTGGCCAACTAAAGGAATGTACGCTTAAAATTTGACTATAAATTACTTAAAATTCATTTTTAATTTAAACTCTAACATTTTATTCACAGTTTTCAAAACTTTGTTTTCATATTACGTATACGCAGTGTTGCCATATAAGGGCGGTCGGGGAAGGCGTGGTCAAATTAACTTAACATTTCGTTTAAATAATATAGGTTTTATATCTATTAAAAGTACCAAGTTTCAACTCGATATCTGCAACACACGACTTTATGCCAATTATTGGGAATTCGACCCACTGTGCATTGCAAGGCAAAAATCTCGGCTCACCTGGCAGAGTAATGTATTGAGTTCGGTTTCCCGAGGTACTGAGTTGAAGTCAGGATTATGGATTAAGATTAAAATTGAGAATATTACACAGTACCATACCAAAATCCCGCCTCCATTAACAAGCGGTTAGTACCCTGCCCATAGAGGTCTAACTTAGAAATGGAACTATCGAAAAACCACTCAATATAATTTTTTAAGATTTTAAATATTTTGAAATACGGACGAATTAATTGTTGCAACATGCATCGAAAAACGCGATATTTAATACAACATTTAACAACATACATTATCAAGTCTTTATAGGGCATAAACTACAGATCAAAAATTTTGATCAAAATAGAATTTTGTAAGAAGAATTAAATATTTCCAGTTTGGACAGATCTTCAGCCAGCAATCTTCGAAGTCTGGACGCTGGTTCATGCTATATGCTACGTCTTAGAAACTTCTTTCAAGAAGATTTTAGCCGTAAAAGATAGAAATTGAATTACTTTGAAATGAGATTAGAAATTTCAAAAACAAGACTTATCTATCAATCGTCCTAGAGATTTTTGTAAAGTTTCAGCTGGAAAATCTTATAATATATTTATTTAAGTTTTCTTCAAAATAACAAAATTTTAAATTCTATTGCAACCCGATCGTTTGGAATGCGAATTAATGATCTCGCTCTTCTAAGGCGACGCACAGTGGGGCGAAGGCCAAACCGCCTAATTCCGGGCCTGTAGAAAAACTGTTGATGCCATCTTTTAAGAGGATAAAAGTATTAAATAAAAGTTAAAAGCGAATATTTAGTGGAACATTTATTTTTAGAATTAAAACTAACAAATTTGTTATTGAAAATGCGAAATAAATTTTTTTCGAAACATAGGAAGCTAAAAACTGGCTATACGATCTTTCTAATATTATTAACTTGTTATTTTTCGCAGTCGAAAGGTCTATCTATAGTTTTCGTTGGAAAACTTTTTAGATTTTAGAGATAATTATAATAAAAAACAACTACATCGATTATTCAACATTCATTTTATCGTATTTTGACGGTACATTCTAACGATTAGCTGATTGGTTCGATTTATTTTTTTGTTTTGAAATGCATCGATACTAGAGGATCTGGGTAACGAACATTTTACTCAGAACATCGGGTTGCACTTTCCGACTGCATTTTCTCGAAAAATGTTCTTTGTAAAGCTTGAAATCTTTGTTTCGTTTTCTGGGCCTCCTCGGTGAATTGACCAATTGGGAGGAATGCATAATTAATTATCCGGGCCAGAATAAAAAATTTATCAGCGGCGTCAATGTCAAGGTACAATTCGATTTCTAGAGTTCAAGGCATATTTGAAATTTGTCTATATTAATATCATAGTTGCTGAAACAACTATTAAAAGGTGCTCTTAACAAACGATGTCTACGTTTTGGTCGATTCTGCGTTTGAAAAAATACCTAGAGTGAATGGGCGGAATGGCCTTATTTTGGCATAAAGTCCAAAATTATTTTTAATATTTTTAATTTTTATTATCCGTTAAATAATGCCTACCCTAATAAAAAGATAAAAGAAACATTTTTTGCCCGTCCCTGGTCTGGCAGCGCGTTGACAGTGTGCGCAGGTAGTTACCTGTATGTGTTGAAAATGTAAAGTTGACTATTAGCATCTAAGATAATAACGCTGAAATATGCAAAATATTATTAAGGTATGTAAAATAAGGTAGTGGTTAAAGGATGCTTTGTTCGTGTTGTATTTAAGTTGTTGGAACATATTCATGAACCTAGTAAATTGTGTTTCGTGGAGCGATCTAGCAGATTACGCCGTATTGCTGAAAGTGCTAATGTGAAGTGTGTGTTATTGTGTTAACATTATAGGCTGACAACTAAGCGCATATTGCGCAATTTCGAAATATTTTGACAGATTCAGACAAGGTCGATATTCGTGGTCAGTCACGCAAACTACCAAAAGGGTACGGTGTCATCCCATTTGAGGTAGCAGACGGTACAGAGATGATGACAACGAGTTTGAAGTTAAAAAACATTTTCATTTGAGTTAAGTAGCAAGTATAAAAATAAATTAAAAAATAAAAAAAAAAATAAATAAAATTAATAACGGTAAAAAATTAATTCGAAATTAACTAAAAAAAAGACATATGAGTTGAACTTTCTGTCTCTAATTTTGGAGTTTATGCCAAAAATCTTTCGCCATGTGCAGTGTTACACGTTACTACCGTAGGTTTCGGGAGATCAATAAGTGTAGTTTTCCTTGAATCGTTCTGAATCTGTTTTGTCTGGCCACAATTTTTCCTTCGATCTGGTTGCCACTTCTAAGGCTTCATAGGCATAACATACTAAAAAACATGCTCTTAACCATGGTAGTTTATAGAAAAGAATTTAAATTTAACTACCAAATTTCAAGAAAGTAAACAAACAAAACAGAGTTAGAACATGATTAATGTTAACGCGATGTCAGGTGAATTGAATGAAAATGACTTCACTATAAACAATTTTCTCAGAAAAGGCAAAAAGGGCACGCTAACTCAGAACATAAAGTTTAATACTAAAACTTTTTTAAATTTATTTCAGGCGAGCGCGTACTTGTCAACATAAAAAATTAGTTTTTGGACCTTTTTCAAAAATTAAAAAAATATTAAATTTTTTTTATGAAAATTTTATTTATACTAAGAACTAAAAAAGTCAAAGTCATACTACAACGACATATCCCATAAAGTCCATATCTGGCGATGGCGAACATACAATAAAAGCCCTATTTTATGAATTTCTTGAAATCGAGTTTGAAAAGTGAACTTTAAATGCTTGTTGTGGGAGAACCAAATATAGATATTTTTCTTTTTTGATTATTACGCAAATTTAATCATCTTTCAAGTTGAATTTAAGCTTTCTTCAATATCTCAAAAAATATAAATTTTGGCGCGGAATTTGCTCTAGTCGCCCCAACGTGCGACGGTCTAAGCATTAGGTTTTTGCATACTGAGAGCTTTTATTGTGCCTGTGACTGAAGAATGTTCAGTGGCCCCAAGAAAATTTTTATCGTCTTCGTTTAGTTACGTAGTCGTCTCTTCCCCAGCGCGTTGCAGCCCATCTCAGGTTTTTGAGCGCATCTTGGCTCTGTTTACGAACTCATATTCTCCGTAATTCTCCGTATTCTCTGTAACCCTTGGTCTCGTCAAGCTATACCCCAGTGTGATTGTGGTAGTATCCCAGTTCGACTGTTCAGTGTTCTCTCAAGGAGTTGACTTTAAATCTTGTAGTGGTCTACAAAGGAGCAGAGTGTCTCTGCTCAGCGCTAAGGTTTTGTCTATAACAAACTGGCCTCGTCCAAGACTAGAGTTGTGTTCAAAATGAAGTCATTGTGTGGCACTGATGTCCGCTCTGGGCATTCACATTCTTCTCGTTCGATTTCAATATAACGTAAAGAATAATACTCTGGCAGAATACTGTTGATGTTTTTCCAACCCTGAAGCATTCCGTATGATTGTTAATTAAGCGACAGAAATGCAACACGTGCCAAAAGTTGAAGGCAAATGTAAATGTAAAATTTATTGAAATATAATTTATGGGGCTGAAAATGGCTGGAAGCCGCTTGTAATGGTTTGTAATTTCAAGACCTCCAGCTGGGCTGGGTGTTAATATTTTTGTTCGTCCTTGACTGGGTCATTAATGGCTCTGCTGATGGCATAACGAGCCGAGAGAATGACATGGAAATGTGCGTAGCAAGTTATTTTGTTTTCTAATTTCACAAAAAATATTTGAGCCGCCTCAGGGATTAGGTCCAGCTTAAAAGCTATCTCATTAAAGTGTCCAAAAAGCTTAAAGCTGCCTGAGTGGTAGCGTGTGTGTGTGTGTGTGTGTGACAAGTGCTGGTTTTAATTAAAATTTTCATTACATTTTTTCCGTGATGAGGGGTGAAGGGTCGGTGGGGCAGACATCAAGTGGCCGAAATTAAAATCTGCTGCAAACACTTGACACAGTCAGGACGGGGCCACAAGTTACATAAGTAAAAAATTACGCATACGCCGGGTGAAAAGCAGTGGAAAAAAACTACACAGTGAAAGCAGCCAGAGAGCAAATATATTGAAGTGTGTGACAGTTGAAAGTTTATAGTTGTTGTTGGCTCATTAACACAACGTTAAGTGTGAGAGACCATAAAACAAAATGATATTATGGTAGCATTTAAAGAGAAGGCATTTGTTGTTACCAAACAAACAAAACAATTCAAGCCAAAAATCTCTTCTTTGCCTGCTTTTGGGGCTATGCTGCTTTAGCTGTCTGTCTATTTGACTGTCTGGCATTTAGCAGCCGCTTGACATCTGTATACTGAGACGCATTCTCCGGCTTTCTATATCTTCTTCAGCGCCATGGTGGTGGCATCAGAGACACGACATCCATGACAGCAACCCAGCACTTGACGTTGATGAGACGCTGTGTGGACATGGATATGGGTAAGAGAGATAGAAGAAGCAGCATAAGTATAATGATGTGTTGGAATCAGGCGGCACCAAATGCAACTGCACTGAGCCCGACAGCCATTGAGCACGGCTGTTGCACAACGCGGCGTATGAGTAATGTGCGATGTTAGTTAGTCGGCTACTTGATTACTTGGCAGCCGAAAGTGTGTCTACTGGCAAGATGAGGCCATTTCTAGGGCACTTTTCTAGCCACAATGTACCATTTTAATGGCCTGCGCCATTGGCATTCCCTCTACCTCTCTCTCTCCTTCTCTGCTCGTATAAATTTGAAATAAGCACCTCATTACATTGAAAAATGTGCACAATTTGCAGGACATTATGTCCCCTTCTAATACATACATCTACCATAAAGTCAGTGCAATGTGTGTCATCCTTTTGTATCTCCTCTTTCGAAGCTCTCGTGTGGCTGGACTACAAATTATTTAATATCTTCAACTTTAAGAGTGGCCATTTAAATTTGCCGTGTTAATGCAATTTTAAGCTGCTTTATTAATGATTTTCTCTTTGGCTTAACTGGCAGTTGGCAGAGCAAAGTGTTTGCCATGCAGCTACAGTGGTTAAATTAATGGAAATTCAAAATGTCATAAAACTTTCAAGTATTTTTTTACTTACTCTTGTTTGATTACTTGTTCACTTATTCTCTCTATCTGTGTTCCTTTTTTTACTTACCATTTATTTGGCATTTTTGGCCCCACTGTGCCCTTTGCCTCATGTCATAAAGCAAAAGTTATTGGTGCAAAAATCCGGTGCACAGAAACAATTTTTTTCACTCGCCTGACTGAGAAATGAGGCTGGCAAACATTTTTGTGTCAATGCATCGATAACCCATCGGTAGAACAACAACTTCAGCAACAATAGCTGCACTGAAAGGATCAACAGCAGCAGCAACAGGACTTCGGACTCGGCTGCACCAGCTCAGGCGGCTTTCTGCATTTACTCGCATGCATTATTGAGCATTAACCTCATTTCACGCAGTCAATTTACAGCATTAAATTCTCTGCAGTTGACTTCTGTGTGGGGATAAGGATTTAACGAGCTGCCAGCAGGAACCTCAGCCAGTCCCAGATGATTTCATAAAACTAATTTGCTTTTGATTAGCCCATGCTTCAGGCCCGGGTTTAACAGTTATTGGAAATGGAAAACACTTGAGCCTGAGCAGCCCAAATTGCCCAACTAAATAAGCTCATAAAAATCTACAGCAAAAGAGCAAAAAAAAGAGAGACAAAAACTCAAGTGAATGGCTTTAAAAGAAATGTGCAAAGACATAAACCTGGCCGCCAGAATGCGAGGGCAGGAGCAGCAAGGAAGCCATTGCCAAGGCAGCGGCAGCAGCTTTCTTTCGCTCTTTTGTGCCATTGTAATTGGATAATTAAAGAAATGTCTGGGCCAGAGCGTGCCAGGGTACAAAAGGGAGATAACAAACACGTGGTAGATTCCAGTTTGAGTCTTTATGGAGTACTACCGGGATGTGTGAGAGACACTGCCAGAGATGTAAGCGTGAGAGAACGTGGAAGTCTTTATTAATTTCTGCCCCTTCAGTATGGGGTAGGAATGGGAAGGACATCTTTGACCCTCGAGAGACTTTCATTGAGAGGCTTGGAGCAAGTAGGGCAAGAACCCTGGCAACCGCAAATCCTATTTAGGAACTCACTGGTGAGAGTGAGGATCACTTATCCACTCAAACTCAAAATAAATATTCTAAGAATTTGGAAACCTCATATTTTTCTACCCTGCATCAAATATATCATGAAGTTATGCAAATGTAAGTAACAGCCAGAAGAAGCATTTCCGACCCCATAAAGTATATATGTTGGTGCGGCGTCGTACGGCCTAAAATTGACACGCGGCGTACTTTGGTATATTGAAATACCGGTGCAAAATGCAGTTCTTTGGGAGTACTTTCAAACCTAATTTAAGATAATAGGCTATTGTTTGAAAAAAGTTATGCTTGTTTAAAGTCCGTTGCGGACGTTACAAAAGGAAGTCGACTTGAGGCTTAGTGCTCCACAATTTAGCGAATTTTGCATAATAAACAAAAACGAGAGGAGCTAACCGTCGCCGAAGTTTTAATACCCTTGAATGTTTTAATACAAAGAGTTTACGAACGTCAGCATTAAAACAAACCATTTTCTGATAAGCCATCGGCGATAGTTTCTATGGGCTATAAGATAGTCTCCGATCGAAAAACTCCAAACTGTGTAAAAGCGTATAAAACTAAAATGTCGAAGGGAGGCGTTTACATTAAAAACAAAAAGTTTTCTTACAAAAAATCGACCGATAGTTCCTATGGAGCTATAAGATATAGTCTCCGATTTTGAAAAACTCCAAATCTGTGTAAAAGCGTATAAAACTAATAATTGTCGAAGGGAAGGCGTTTACATTAAAAACAAAGTTTTCTCACAAACCATCGACGATGTCTAGGGCTATTATAGTGAGGTCGTCCGACTTTAGGTGTGGTGAGACTCGTGTTCAGCCGATAGCTTTAAAACTGAGAGACTGTTTGCGTAGAAACAGACGACAGACGACAGACGGAAGAGGAAACGGAAGAGCGGGAAGCTCAAGAGCGTGCTGTAGTTATAGTAAGGGTCGGAATGAATATATATGCGTGCAAACTTTGGGCTATTATAATACCCTTTGCAAGGGTATAAGTCTAATGAAAAATAGTAGAATATAGAAACACAGCTCAAAAGAATGAAAGTGGTCCCGTTATTAAAATATCTTTTTTGTGCTGTGGGACGTTACGTTGGGACGTTAATTCCATTGACCCAAATAGTATAAAAAAAAATTTTTTTCATCCGATTGACTTGAAACTGGGTGTAAGCTAGTAGAAAGTTGTGTTCAGATTGAAAACGAGAACGTAAAGATTCCGATGGCGTGTACGCCAGTTGGAGTTACGATATCATATTATATAAAAATTTATGGGTTATGTTCGTTCCGACAACCTAGCTAGCAGATCAGACTACTACTTAATCAAATAAAAAAAAAGTTTCGGAGTTATTTCAAACTTTCAAAAATATGTAAAGGTATATTTTTCATCAGTTTAAAGGGCATAAAAACTCTGTTTATGTAAGTTGGATACGAATTATTAAAAGTATTAAAAAAATGGACGTTAACAGTACGATTAGTTTAAATTTTAATATATAGATATCCTAAGTACCTTAAATTAAAGAAATTAAACAAACTTTAATTTTTAAGCGGAAAGTACTATAACGACTGTTTTACCATTTTTGTGCCAATAAAAAACCCTTTCTTTCAAGAATAATAGAAGCGGGAAGGTGTAGGTATGCCTCTGCCAAGAGCAGACAAACCACCGTGCCTGCTTACATATGAAGCTTGAATATGTCCCTATTATCCATTAACAAACATTTGGATTTTGGACAACTTTAAATTTCAACCCTTGGTTTAAAAATTTTCGGATTAGCCTATATATTCTTGACCAGCATCAACAGCTGAGTCGACTTAGCCATGTCCGTCTGTCCGCCTGTCTGTCTGTATAAACTCGTCGATCTCAGAAACTGTATTAGATCGACCCTCAATTTTTGGCATGTATGTAGGTGTATACTGTACCCACATCGCGTTTTTTTTCAGATTTGGAAAATTCCCCATCCTCCATCTTTTACCAGCGAAAAACTGTGTTTCTCTATGTTTAAACGCGTTGTTCTATCCAGATTAAGTTTGCTTCCGATTTGGCAAATTCCTCCTCCAGGGCACCAAATAGAACCTCCGTCAGTACCTCTATAAGTACCTCCATTTCGCACAAGTTTAGGTAATTTTTTACATGAAAAATTTGCCATAAACTAAGGAATAACTCTCTTCAAAGGCTAATTTGGACAACTTTAGGCTTGCTAATGCTACTAGCTTGACTTTTTGTCTTTTGCTATTAATTTCTTCTTATAACTTCGTAAAGCGGCAGTAGTGAGCTGTATAAAAACTGTTTAGACCTTTAAAAGCCGCATTAACTTGCACATAGTGAGTAGCGAAAGCACTCATTAGCTTGTTTTCATTTTTCTTGCTTTTGAGCAGGGTGCCCTTGATTTTTTGTAGTCCACGAAGATGCTCAAAATATCATATTTATATTGGCTAATGCGAAAATTTTTTAACCAAGGTCTGAAATAAAATCCAAAATCTAAATGTTTGTTAATGGAATAATAGGATACATATTCAAGCTTCAAAATATGTAAGCAATATTGTTCTACGGTGGTTTGTTTGTTCATGGCAGAGGCAAACCAACACCTACATAATTTCTTATATTTATAATTTCTTCAAAAAAAGGTAAAAAAAAAAATGGTAAAAAGCAGAGCTAGCAAATAACTGTTGACCGTACTTCCCTTTGCGGTTCGCTCACTAACATAACCGAAAAAATCATCCACGCTTGCTCTCTCTCTCTCTGAGCAAAACACCTCATTCCGATTTGTTTTGGTTTTCAGTTGACTGTTCTCATTTGAGCTCTTCTTATTATGCTCATTCAATGCCCACTTACTGAGAACGATCCGACTGAGCGCTCTCAAAATAACAGTCAGCAGATGAGCAAAAAAAATGAAAGGCTCAGCGCAAACGCAAGAAGCCCAAACAAACGCCGCACTCGCACACACACGCACACAAATGCAAATTACTTTTATTTTCTTCGCTCGCGTTCAAACGGTCTGCGATTGAGCAGAGCAAAAGGGAAACAAATAAATGGATTGTTCTCTGAGCGCAGACAGATATATTTAAGAGATGACCTGAACGGTTCATCTCTGACTCTTTGCTCAAAGGGTCCGTATGTAAGAGTTTTTTTTGGACAACAAGAAACAGTCAACAGTTATTTGCGAGCTCTGGTAAAAAGAGTCGTTTCAGTATTTTGCGCTTAGCAAAATGAACGTCGACTTTCCCCCATTGGACCAAACCAACTTTTTCTAAAGTAAATTGGCCCGCTGATCAATAAAATCGCCACATAAAACAATTATATCGATGCGTTATCGAGATATTATCGATAGATTTTCTCGATTTTTCCAAAAGTTGGTTTTTAATTGGACAGTAAAAACTACTTAATTAACTTTTAAATAAGCCCTCAAACGCAGAAATCGGACATAAAGTGGATTTTTTATGAATTTTTTTGTGAAAATAGACATAAATGACTTTTGCGGCTCTATGCGTTTCTTTGGCTCTCGGATAAGAACATGAAAATAATCAATAAGGCCCCAGTTGTCTTGGAACCTTCGCCTAATTGACATCATTTCCGTTCTCGTTGCTCAACGCTTTCGACCCGAATTTTTATAGAATACGTTAAGGTGCGAGTTCAGAAAGTGAATCTTCAGAGACTTGTAAAAACTTTTGAAAAGCGACATCTTTGAACTTTTTTTTTGTGATCAGCGGGCCAATTTACTTTAGAAATAGTTGGTTTGGCGCTTTGAGGAAAAATGCTGTCGAGCAGTGTAAAAGTAAACATATCTTAACAAATTTTTTATTTCGCATTGCACTGACGGCACTCACGGCTAACAAATATTTATTTTCGCAATAGACGCGTTCGATTAAGCTATAGGTATTAACTAAAGCATCTACAGTAAACTGTCACAATGTCGAACTTTTTTCTGCAGCGATTAAGCAGAACACAAAAAGAAGTGGAAAAGTAGGAAAAACATAAGTGACCTGCCTGCAAATTGTTTGACGGGATTTACATAATGAAACAAACTTCATGAAGTTATCTCAGTAGGCGAGACGTACACGTGTGGTTCTATACATTTTGATTAACAAATCTAGTAGAATGCGTAGGGTAGTTTGCTTCACCGTGCATGTCCCGTCTTAGTCGGGATTTACACGATGAAGCAAACTTCATGACGTTTTCTCAGTAGGCTTGAAAATCAAAGGAATTCTACTAGATTTGCTAATCAAAATGTATAGAAGCACGCGTGTATGTCTCGCCTACTTAAATAACTTCATGAAGTTTGCTTCATCGTGAAAGTCCCGTCTTAGTGTAATTTCGATCACGCACATATGACGCAAGCATAGAAACAAGAAAACAACATTCGAAACACAGACCTGACAGTCTGTGTGTACTTCGCGACGCGTCGTTTACTTTTTGGTCGCTTTACCAATAGGATACTATGGTTGTAGACGCTTACTGCATTATAACTAGTGTAAGTAGCTAGTATACAACAGACTGTGGAACATACAAAATGTAGCATTTGTGCCAATTTTTAATAGTTCTCTTCACGCTTTTAACACAAAAGCCACAACTCCTGTTAGATACCTTTCACGCAGCCATCTCTAAGCTAGCACTGATATTCTTGTGTTAGTGTGTGTGTGTATGCGTTCTAGGAGGCTATTAAAAGCATCTAAACGTTCACTAAAAACGCGAGTATAATTCACTACTCACGCACACACACACACACTCCGAGACCTGCTGTCGTTTAAGTAGCCTCCGTAACAGCTGCTGCAAAAATACTGTAGCATACTTATAGGCGAAGAGCTCTCTCTTTCATATAAGCAGCTTTACGTATTGTCTTACTTCATTTGTTCCAGTGCAGAAGCGAACAACAACACAGGAAAAAGTCTGAAAGGGAGACACAGCTAAGCGATAAGCGAGCAGTGAGTAGCTTTTCCTCGACTCCTGGCACGTGTCCTTGCTATTTGGCCAAAGTCGGCGGTTTATTGTTGCCACTTTTAGTTAAAAAACTTGGACAAAAAGAAGGGACATGGCACAGACAGCGCATAATCTTTTCGCAACGATTTTTGCTGATATGGTCAAAAGTTGGTGACAAGTGCAGCAGAGTGTCAGTGGGTCATTGAATTGGAAAAGTGTGCGAAAGGAAAATGCAACCATTTTCGCCATGTGAAAAATTTCAAAATTTGATTATCATATAAATATATGAAAATTAATTTAAACCCAGTTTGCTCAATTTTAATTTACCAAATTTTTTCCAATGAAAAATTAAGTCTCAAGAACACAGTTTACCAATTTTCATCTTCTTCGCTTAATAGTGTCAACCGACATTTGGTATGTTCCCACATAGCTTTTCAGTAGCTTTCGTTTTTCCCCTTCCACCTTAACACTTGCCATCATCCATATGTTGCGCGCGTTGCACAATGGACAAAACTTCACGGAGCTGTTGATAAATCGGAAGCTAATAGCCAATTGCCCGGGTGGTAACATGCTGGCTTGTCTTAATGGTTATTACCAACTTGCCACTACCACTTGCCGCACACCGAAAAAGACACTTCAATTTAACTATCAGTTTGATGCTGATATTACAATTGGAGGTCATGACCATGTGGTTACATTTCGTTGGGCGAACTTTAACTGAAACAATTAAGTTAAGCCCTGGGGGCTGCATCATCGTCATCATTCTTCATCAGAATATGGCAAAAATGAAAATAAAATGCTTAGAGTTGCATGGAGCAACACCTCCTGCGACTGGCGCATAATTCATTAGGGAAACTGTGCGAAAATGGCGCGTGACTAAAGTGAAAATGTTTACGAGTCATTTTCTTAGCCAAAAAGTGTTTGCCAAGAACTTGGCTTGCCAAGAAGCACATTCCCAGCAGCAACAAATGAGTAGAACCAAACAGGACACTAAGTATGATTTATGTTTCTGGATTTTAAGCGCATTTCAAATACGAGTCAAATTGAAATTTACACCGAAACTAGACTAGAATACAGCCAAGCTTCCCCGGGGATATATATACTCAAACTTACTTACTCGCTCTCGCTGTATGTGTGTGTCTGTGTGCCTTGAGATTGGCTCATCCGTTCTGCTCGCCATTCAATTTGTTGCCCTGGCAGCGTTGCACTTCAATTTTCGTTTGTTTTGTTGGATTATCAGGCAAAGCTGCATGAAAATTTAATAATAGCTTGTGCAATAAGTCAGCGAATACAAAGACCAAATCTGAAGCTTAAACTGAAACTAAGGCAACAAGTCAGGCGCTACTTAAACTAACGAAAAAGTTTAAAGTTATCAAGTGTTACTTGATTGAACGATTAAAAATTTTACAAAGTTATTAACATGTTTAGGTATTTCTTACAAAATAAGAGAGGTCTCTGTTTTGCTCTGTTATTTGCTGGTCTATCCTTTGTTTTATTCAGTGCAGACGATATTTATACCCTGTACCCATTGAAAATGGGTAAAAGGGGATCATGAAGTTGTGCAAATGTATGTAACAGGGAGAAGGAAACATTTCCGTCCCTATAAAGTATATATATTCTTGATCAGCATCAACAGCGGAGTCGATTTAGCCATGTCCGTCTGTCCGTCCGTCCGTCCGTCCGTCCGTCTGTCCGTCTGTCCGTATGAACGCGTCGCTTAATATATATGTGGCCCCTGGGTTTCTGCCGTGATGCAAATAAGTCCAGAGACTACGATGTTTGTATTATGATGATTATTTATTATATTATGTGGATAAACATGTACTTAAAACAATAGTGTGTGTGTGTGTGTGTATAACTTTAATGAGTTACTTTAGAACTTGCGAATGCGTGTGTAGCCTACGAGATTTCGGCACCGACTGCTCTCTGATCGCAAACTACCCTTTTAACACACCGAAGTTCAATAGTGACGGCCACTTCGTGTCGCTCTCTTGGTTACTTGCTCTCCTGGCTCTCTTGGCTCTTCGCGGATTCCTACATTCGGCCCTCCTGACGCAGGATTCGTCCCGAACTCCTTCATATACTCTGCCACGGTAGACGTCCTATTGGGTCCTTCTGAATCACCCACCTTCTCTACGTCATACCTGCCATGTTTGTGTATCTTCACCACTTTGTAAGGCCCTAGATACTTTCCCTTAAGCTTAAGCCCGACTCCGTATTGAGTACGCTTAATCGCTACTAAATCGTTTAACTTGTACTGCTTTTCTACCTTTCTTTTCCGATCAAACGATTTTCGATTCTCCTCTTGCAAAACTTCTATATTTTCCCTGACCTCTCTTCGCATCTGTTCACGTTCTTTATCCAGTTCGTCAATTAATGATTGCTGTAAAAGCTCTTCAAATTCTGAAACATCCTGACAACGCCTGTTAAGATCTTAAATGGTGTGACCTTAGTGCTTCTCGGCTCTACATTGTTGATCATTTGCTGAACTTTACCCACATGTTTGTACCAAGACCCTGGACTTTCCATACTCAATTTTGATAGCATAGGGATTACTATCTTATGCATTCGCTCAACTTGTCCGTTACCACGGGGTACTCCAGTAGTGATCATCACATGCTGTATGTTCCCCTTCTTACAATACTCACTAAACGAGTTGGCTGTAAAAGCTGCTCCTCTGTCTGACACAATTCTGTACGGATTACCAAAATTAATTGCCTGTTTTTCCAAACAATTTATAACCTCTTCAGCTCCAGTACTGCGCGTTGGATATAACCATACGTATTTCGAAAATCCGTCAACGATTACAAGAATGTGGTTGTAGCGCTTCTTAGTAATCTCCATCGGCCCCACATGGTCAATATGATACGTAACTAACGGTTTATCCCCCTTATCAATCGACGTTAGATACCCTTCCTGCTTACACTCAGAGAAAAAATAGAGAATTTCACTCTTGACTCAAGAGCATTCGTTCTCAAAAGTAGGGTAAGAGTGAAAATTCTTGATCCAGGAGCAATATTCTTGATCCAAGAGTGAATTTTTGATCCCGACATTCTTGACTCAAGAGTTTCAGTTCTTGATCCAAGTACGAATAATTCTCAAAATAAAAGACTATAAATAATAATTGAAGGGGGTGGGGGTTTGGGTGTGAGAGACATATGACCGAGACCCCGGGACAACCCGTCCCGACCGACGTGGTGTTGTTTGTCCCGCGCTGCTTGCCACTCACCCCCCCCTTCAGACACCCCACCCACTTTTTCCTAAGATGTGATTGATTTTGAGTTATTCACATAACAGATAAAAATTTTTTATTTTACTTACTTTACTGGGACTTGAACTCGGTACCTCGAAGACTGAAACATACACAGTTGGACGAGCAGCTTAATCGACTCGACTATTCTCGATAAACTACAAGCAGCGGCGAAAGCATATTTATAAGCCAGCGCGGTTGGTATTTGGCCAGCCGCAACAGCTCGACCGTGGATCAAGTCCCCGTAGCAGCAATTATTATTTTTTTTTTTTTTTCTTTTTTTTTTATTTTTATTACATTTTATTTTTTAATGTGGTGTTTTAAACATTTTTATTATATTATACAGACGTTTAATCGCTTACTTTTGCCCAATCTTAATGTTCAACTTGAACATAATTATCTGCGCGGCACGGTCAAATGACAATGACAAACTGCGCATGCGCTGTCTCTCTTTGAAAGAGCGCGGCCAACGTTATTCTCTCAAAGTTTGCGTTTCCTCACTCCCCTTGCCTATAGAACCACATTGAGAATGAACTATTCTCGATTCCAAGAGCGAAATTCTTGAAAATTCAAGTGCGACTAGATTTTTTTTTCAAGAGCGTTCGTACTCAAATTATTCGTTCTAGATTTTTATGAGTGTACCTGACTTTGCGTTCACCAAAATGCACTCTATACAACTTGCCACTACTCTAGCCACTTTCTCTTTTAACTTTGGGATAAAGTAGGATTTCTCGACTAAGTCTTGAGTTTTCTTACATGAAAAATGTCCCTGCTTGTGTGCAATTTAATACAAATTGCAAATTTCAGTCTCCATTTGACTTGGCACGACAATCAATTCATGATCTGGGTCTTTGAACAAAACTTGGTTTGAAATGTAATAGTTTTCAAACCCTTTGTCTTCTACCAGACTTCTTATAGCTTTTGTCCAATCGTCGGTCATTTGTGCCTCTTTCAACCTATGCACGACACTCTCTGTCAAAACGAAACATGAGACTCGGCTCAATGCATCGACGTGTCTCATCTTAGATCCCGATCGATGTTCAATTTCAATTTGAAAATCCTGCAAAAACATTGCCCATCTCGCAACTCGCAACGGAACTTCTTTCTTCTTCATCGTCATAGCGAATGCTTTACAATCAGTTACGATTTTAAACTTCGTCCCCAAAACGTAAACCCGCCATTTTGTCAGAGCTCCAATAACCGCCAGCACTTCGAGTTCGTACGAGTGATACTTCTCCTCGTAAGGCTTGGTTTTGCGACTCATATACATGACTGGATGTAACAAACAGTCTTCTGGATCTCTTTGTAGCAAAACAGCTCCAAATCCAAACATAGATGCATCTGTGTGAATCTCAGTCATCAATTTCGGATCGTACAACCTAAGGACTGGCTTACTCGTCAATGCCGCCTTCAACTGCTCGAACGCTATCTGCTGTAAATATTTAAACTCAAATTTTGAGTTTTTCCGCAACATATCTGACAATGGTTTGGCAATGACCGCATATCCCTCAATAAACTTTCTGAAATACGAAGTTAGCCCAAGAAAACGTTGAACTGCCTTTTTGTCGTTGGGAATTGGAAAATTAGCCATAGCCCTAGTTTACTCCTCACTGGGCCTAATGGTTCCATTTTCAAGCACTCTTTCCAATTTTTCAAAACCTTTTTACTTTTTACTTTTACTTGGAATTATAATGTCATCCATGTAAACCACAGCGTCACCATTTTTTATCAATTCACGCATCACTGACATTATGAAACGAGTGAATACCGCGGGTGAGTTTGATATACCAAATGGCACATATAAAAACTCAAACTGTCCATTCTGCGTAACAAACGAAATATACTTCTGTGACTGAGCCTCGACTGGTACATGAAAATACCCGTTTTTTAAATCAAGCGTAGTAAATATCATAGCTCCGACAAGCTTTTCAAAAACGCTATCCATTTGCACCATTGGGAAATTATCGCGAACAATTTTTTCATTCATCTTTCGATAATCGCAGCAAAGACGTTTACTCTCATGCTTCTTCGGCACCAAAACAACAGGTGCAGCATATTCTGAAACACTGGGCTTTATTATCTTTTCGTCTAGCCACTCCTGGACTTGATCATCTACTATCTTCTGTTCACTGTGTGCCAAACGTCTTGGATGCTGATAAACTGGTATGTCATCTGTCACAACTATTTTCATCTCTACAGGCGCCTTGACATTTCTCTTCGGCGTATAGTCTACTATCATACGTTCTACTTTACTCGCCTGTGAACTTAACAAATGTGACAAAACTACGTCCACATTATCTTTACACTGCTCTGAGCTCAGCATACACAAACTTCCAAACTCTTTGAAAAGATCAGAGCACGAACCTAGCTCTTTTTGGCCATCTTTTCTTCCCGTCCTGCTAACAAGCTCGGTCCCATCTTTTCTCACTCTCATGTCGACATTTTCCAGAATTGTCCTGCCTAATATCGCATCAAAGTCCATATCCTCATCTGCTATAATATGAAATTCGATATTCATTTCGATACCATCAATCTGCACCGGAATTGTTATACCACCGAAAGTAATGATTTGACTGTCACCGATTCCTGTTAAGCATTTTTGACTTCCTGTCAATTGATCGACACCTAACTTTCGGAAAACTTTGCGACGCAACAAACACAAGTCTGCTCCTGTGTCAACAAGTCCTTGGAATCGTATTTTTGAATGTACGACCGTTTTTAATTCTAATCCGGAAGAAGTGAACGTACTTGTTGGTTTTGTTCCTATATCTTCCCGTATCATATTTGCTGTCTTTTCTTTCTTTACTTTCACTTCGAATTTACACTGAGATGCTCTATGTCCTGGTTGATTGCATCTGAAACATTTGAAATCATTCTTCGGGCAATCTCTTTTTAAATGTGACCCTTCTTCACACTTAAAACATTTCTTACTGGATTCTCCCACCTTTTCAGAATCACTTTCAATGCCACCGAACTGCGAATCATATTTCTTTGATGGCCTTGGCGGACCACACATCTTTTGATAAGCCTCGATCTGTAACTTTAACTGCCTCATGCTTCTGGCTTGATACAATAAAGCTTTATTTGCGCGAGTGTCTGGAATGCCATTCACAAAATATTCGATCAGACTCTCGTCCTCTAAATCAATGGGTTTTGCAATTTCCATCAGAGCGTAGAGGTATTCTTGCAACGTTTCACTCTTCTTCTTTTGCCGCTTACTGAGTCTACGATGTACCTCTGCTGATGATACACTAACACCAAACTCCTTAATCAGCACCTCTTTCAATGTTTTCCAATCCCTTATATCTCGCTGACTGCGAATAAACAACTTTGCTGCCCCACTCAGTAACTGTTTTGCGTATACAAACTGCTGCAAATCGTTCCACTCTTCAAATTCAAGAATCCACTGATTAACGTCTGGGACATTTGAACCCGAGAACTGTGAAACACTTCCTTCAACATCCTTTAAAGTAAACCACGATTTATTCATAACTTGTCTGTTACCCAATTCTGCCAAACTGCCTGTCGCTTCTCTGTTTCTACCTTCCTGCGATACAGATGCAAATGATTCTGCGTCCTCGTCATCTTCATCATCGCTACCAATTTGATGTAAACCATAGTGAGCAAGTAACCTGTTCTGCAACTCTGCCTTCCTTCCATGCGTTTCCAGCTTTAGTTCGCCTAATTTAGCTCGTAAATCAGCCACTAACAGTGCCAAAATCTCATCTCTACTCATTTTGTAAACTTATATAACAATGTATCAAAACAAACCCAGCGGCGCAGAGGTGAATGAGGCTGGTCCACAATATGCATCGTAGTAGGTGCCCACGTAATGGGAATTTCTCGCTACGTTTCGAATACACAGTTGTGTGTAGAGAAGTTTAACTTCGGGTCGAGTTGCTGCTCGGGTATATATAACAGTTGTGTTATGTTTGTGTCAATCGACTTTTGAAAAAAGGCACCTCGGTCGCCAAAGGGCCAAATGCTTACATTCTTAATTATGATTTTGTCGCCAGTTTTCCCATATGCTTAATAGTCAAGTGAGCTAACGTACCGTCGTCCATGTGTTTCTGTGTTATGAGTCCAGAGTTCAATTCCTTCCTATTCTCATACAAAATTTTTTTTTTTAAGTTTTTTTAATTTTGATCCCCATTACAATCCGATACACCTAGTGTGTGGACGCGCGCACAGCTAGTCCACAAGTCCACACACAAGTTTCAAAATGGTGTATCGTTTTGTGAACTGAACGCATACTTCGTCGCCAACATTTTCTCAAATGGTATATTGAGTTGTAATCTAAAGCCGAAGTGTTTTCTGTTATACGCCCACTTTTCCGATTACATAGTATTCTGCTTTGTATACAGTATGCCAACGAAAACGGCCAAGCTTACGTAAATGTATACAGAGTAGTAACCGATACTTGAAGACTGCCAGCCTTCAAAGTGTTTAAGAGAGCATCGAACTTGTAATGGGCATTTGCGCCGCTGGGAATAGTCAAATATGGTATACAAAACAGTAATACTCAATGCTTCTCAAACTTTGCCCAACTGGCCACACTCAAATGATTCTCAAACTTTCACACCTTCTCAAACTGTTACAGAGTAATGCTAATTTGAACTCTATGTTAACTCCCTCTGTTAACGCCGCAAAAATCAAAATGTTAACTGTCAACTTAGCGCTATGTTAACCTGCAGTCTGCTCTCTCCAGCTTCTCCGCCTCGTGAAGATCACGAATCCAATGCGCCTTCAAACTATTTTGCCACTCACCACCGCCTTATGCCAAAATACAAACAGCTTCTCGTTGTCGCCGCCACTTGGCCATAAGCACTACGCCTGGTGCTCTCGTTGAATTTTCAGCATACGCACGTTCTGCAACCCGCTGACTGTACCTGTCCAGCCTTAACGCCTTCCAACTCTCAATACCAGCGATCACTCTGCATCCGTTTCAGCCACACCTTCCTTGCCTTGGACAGCTCTCCACAGCTCCACGTACCAGCCTTGTGCCCACGCTTTCTGTATACCACCAAGTCGCTCTCTGTGCCTCTTTGAAAACAGATTCTGCTCTCTCGCTCTCGTATCGTTGCTTGCGCCGTTTCTTGTTGCTTTTCGTCGTATTCGCTGTCGCTGAGTCGGTTTCTCGTTGCCTCCTTTTGCTTTGATTTCACAATTTCTTGCAATTTCTCGAAACTTCTATTCGACGCACAATTGCTCTGTCTCTTTCGCACTCGCTTGCTTGCCCATTAACGCTGTCTTTTGGCTTTGCTGCTCCAAATGTTAATGCAATTTGATGATTTTAACAAAATCCACTACTCCACACATTTGACGCAATTCTTGCACACAACACAGTTTTCCTTTTGTATAGTTTTATTAAGTACATAGTTCAATTCCCGGACGAGCCCCCAAAATTGTGGCCCCTGGGTTTCTGCCGTGATGCAAATAAGTCCAGAGACTACGATGTTTGTATTATGATGATTATTTATTATATTATGTGGATAAACATGTACTTAAAACAATAGTGTGTGTGTGTGTGTGTGTATAACTTTAATAAGTTACTTTAGAACTTGCGAATGCGTGTGTAGCCTACGAGATTTCGGCACCGACTGCTCTCTGATCGCAAACTACCCTTTTAGCATACCGAAGTTCAATAGTGACGGCCACTTCGTGTCGCTCTCTTGGTTACTTGCTCTCCTGGCTCTCTTGGCTCTTCGCGGACTCCTACATATATTATCTTAGGCCCTTAATCTATCTATTCTGAAACGCACAATGAGATCTGAGCAAAAACACAGAAGTTATTCACCAAACAATTTGTGCACCCCCCTCCCCCCACGCTTTGCTTATTACGCATATTGCAGCTTGCGCCCGCGTGTGTGAGGGCTCGTTTATGTGTATGTGTGCGTGTGAGTTTGTTTGTGTATGTGTGTGTTTGTCAATTGTACAGGGTATTTTGAAGTCGAGCTAACTCGACTGCAACGGTCTTACTTGTTTTATAATCACATTGTTCGAGCCTTTATATTTTGTTTGCTTGCAGTTTGTGGAATGTAAGGATTAAGGATTCACTTAAAACCAGAGCTCGCAAATAACTGTTGACCGTACTTCCCTTTGCGGTTCGCTCACTAACATAACCGAAAAAAACACACACGCTTGCTCTCTCTCTGAGCAAAACACCTCGTTCCGATTTGTTTTGGTTTTCAGTTGACTGTTCTCATTTGAGCTATTCTTGTTATGCTCATTTAATGACCACTTACTGAGAGCGATCCGACTGAGCGCTCTCACAATAACAGTCAGCAGATGAGCAAAAAAAATGAAAGGCTCAGCGCAAACGGTCTTTTTTTTTGTTTGTGTTTGGCTTCTGTAGCTCAGAAGCCGAAACGAACGCCTCACTAGCACACACACGCACACAAATGCAAATGACTTTTATTTTCTTCGCTCGCGTTCAAACGGTCTTTTATTGAACAGAGCAAAAGAGAAAAAATATATCGGTTGTTCTCTGAGCGGAGAGCGATTTATTCAAGAGACGACATGAACGGTTCATCTCTGACTCTTTGCTCAAAGGGTCTGTATATAACAGTTATTTTTGGACAACAAAAAACGGTCAACAGTTATTTGCGAGCTCTGCTTAAAACCAAACTAATTTCTACTTTACATTGTTGTCTATCACAAACTGCAAGATGACTAATTTGGATAATTTAATAAAAAAGAATAAGTCTTACGGTCCGTCTGTCCGTCCGTCCGTATGAACAAACATATCTCAGAGATGGTAAGAGATAGAGGTTGGACATGTATGGGACAAATGCTTCTTATAATTGCAGGTAGATCAAGTTTATTTTCTATTTTTGCCACGGCCCCTCCCGCCCCCGCAATTTAGAAAAAACGGTTTATCTACAGTTTTGAAGATAGACGTTTTGTTCCTTTTAGAGATAGTTAGTAATTAGCAAAATGTATCGATTTGCCGAAGAAATGATAAAGATCGGATAAGCGGTTCTCAAGTTATGCGCAAAAAAGTAAATCACGCTCCCCCACCCCGTCGCACCCTTTTACAACTAACATCGCACAATCTTAGAGAGAGAGAGACACAGAAAGAGAGAGAGAGACTTAGAGATGAGCGCAGCACCAGCATTGCATTCAGCTTCTACTCCAGGTACAGAGTATGTTATAGTCGGGCTTGACCGACTTTCTCACTTGTTTTTCAAAAGCAGAAGTTGAAGAATTGAATCATCAAGAATTATATTGATGAGTAAAAAGAAATCGAAGCTGTTTTAGGAATTTTGCTAATTTGACTGAAGCAATTTAATCACTTTTCCAGAGATATTGCGTTTTTTAGTCTGAAGCGTATGAACTAGTCTTGTTATCGATAGTTTGAACATCGATAGTATTTCACTACTATCGATAGTACTATCGGAAAAAATTGCTTTTGAATAAATGAACAACAAATTAACAACAGAAACAAACATTTATTTTTCCATATTATCCAAGGACTTGTAAATAAAGAAAGTGTAAACTCGGGTTAATTAAGTTTTATTTTGCACAACTTTTATTTCTCCGCGCTTTAACCATCGAGGACGCCTTCAATTAGTGTGACCAGATGATGTTTAACCTAGATCGATAACAGGGTTCTCGTAAGTTTCGATATATACCAGGGCTACGTAAGCAACCTTATATCAGGGCTACGTACACAACCTTATAAAAGAGAGATGGGTAATTCATGATATATTAAGAAATAATAATAATAAATTCATTGATCAGTGTTTTTGTTTAAAAATAACAGTCGGGTTATATTTTGCGGCATGAAAAGTGACCTTTGTTTTGAAATCAGTTCAGCAGCCTTGCTGAACATTGGTTCTGATTCTGTCGACGAACCTGGAATGTGCAGATATCGAACAGCCACGGTTTTTAAGCTATGCATTTCATCTGTGCTGTTCTATAAAGTGAAAGTAAAAACATTTGATTAATTTTCCAAAACGCAAGAGGGTCGAGTACTCTTCCGAAGCATTTAATGACGCTGACAATTGTTCGGGAGTATTTTTTTTAGGTACGCCAGCTCATTTTCAAGTAAATGAACTGGGTTTCCTAAATCTAGTGTCCAATATGTTCGCTATATTGGTCACAGATCGGTTTTCGTAGTGTGGAAGTCTGGTATTTATTTTTTTATAAGAATATATGTGAGGCCAATTGACCTTTCAATGTATTCAGCAATTTTTCGCTCCGATACATCGATAGCGGGAAAAAACAATCGATGTTCGGTCAAATAAAAAACTATCGAAAGTATCGCAACACTAGTATGAACCAAATCCAATTAACCAAACAGTATAGCTATATGAGGAAGCGTGAATTAGTAATATTAAATATATATGATATATTTTTCCATATATATGTCATTTATACTGGCCATTGATAAATTCTGCTCTGATAACACAGTTCAGCATATATTGGGTCCTCGCAGGCCGGGGCTTTCAAGGTATTCAAGTCGGTTTTAAGTAAGTTTTCTAGCACGTGGGTAAAGTGGGTAAAAGTGCCTAAGAACGGACTTTTAAAAATATGTTTAAAAGCCATCTTTTAGGGAATAATGCTTGTAAAAATTTCGATGCATCGGACGATAGGTTAATCTAAGCTCATGTCTAAGCTCTTTGTTGATTGGCAGAGTCAACGATATTAATCTAGAAATAGTAGTGCAAACAGGACGCTGTGAAATACAACCTTCCGTATAGAGTCTCAATACTGGGCTATTTTGGTCCTGAACCCTTTTGTATAAATATTAAGAGTCGAATAAATAAATTATTTATTGAACTATTAATACTTTAAGTAACCAAATAATTGATAACTATTGTACGAGTCGAGCTAACAAGTAAACCAGGCACACATTTGATTTTTGCCCATTATTTTTTAACAATTTCCCGCATGGTCCCAAAGGCATCAAAAATAAATACCAAGTTTTTAACAACATCGACAGCAAAACGTGTCATTTAACATTTTGGCTAATAGTCCGCACATTGTTTCGGTACTTTTGCTAAGCGAATTAAAAAAAAAAAAACTAAACTAGAAACTAAAACTTATTTCATATAAAAGCCGAGTGAACACTAAAACCGCGGCAATTTTGGTCAACATGCTGAATGAACTGTAAAATCAACTCAATGGTGTTTGTGGCCAGAATAGAGAGTGTGCGTGTGTGCAAGGCAACTAAAAATCAGTTTGTACAAAATTACGTATACGACGCATGCAACGCTAAACGAGAATTAACATTTAGTTGGGCAGCTAACGTGGATTTTGTTTGGTCAAAGGGGTGGTTCGTTGCTGTCCAATTTAGGTTTATGTAATTTAAAGGGTACCTTGAACCCAAGAATGTTAAAATAAATGTAAAATAAATATAAAACTAATTTTATTTGCACATTCCTTTGTTAGTTTGTTTTATCATCCCCACTGATTGGCTGCATTCTCATTTTGACTTGAAAATTCCTGGGACATTTCTTTCTAAAACTATTTCTGCAAGCAGGCTGCGTTTTGCTTGGCTTGGCTTGGCTTTTACCATCCCCCTTTGTACTTTATTCAATTTGCTCCGCAGCTAAACAAAAAGGAACAATTTTTTTGTTCGTATTCCATAAATTCGCTGGCACTTCAATCTCTTGCTTCTTTCTTTTGCTATTCTCTATTTCACACCGACTCGTAAAATTTTACATTCCGTTGGCATTCTTCTTGGTCTTCTTTTTGTGTGTGTGTGTGCCAAGTTTTTGTATTCTTTATTTTTTGCGGCTTCATTGTCAGCTGCCTGGGAATGCCATTTTCTTGATATTTTTTTTGTTTTTTAATAATGCATAATTTGTTTTATAACTAGGTTCGTTTCTTTTTGTGTGCATTTTATTTATGCACAATATATAAAAAAAAAGTTTTAATCAAAATGAAAACAAAGCTCTGCCATTGTTGAAAAGTTATTATAAAATACTTTGCTTTTGTATTATTTTTTGTTCATTTTCTAAAGTGAAAATGCCGGACAACTATTGTCTATGGAGTGTGGCATGAATAATGCAGTTATGTCCGGGATATTAGATACTGCGCTGAGAGGAGGGAAGTAGAGTAGGTTGAATGGAATAGAAGAATTAAGGTTTAGCTTAACTTTATAAAGAGGAAAGTAGTTTGGAAAAAGTTTAAATTTAAAGACCGAATTATTTGATTGTATTTCCTGAGTCAAAATTTAGCAAAACATTCAAGCTAAATAACTCAAAGCACGACAAGCTATAGGTTGAATTCGTGTTTTTAACAATAAACAAATAAAGTAAAGAATTCAAAAACAGTAAAATTTGCAAATGATTTAATTACTTTTCTATTTTCAAAGCAGCAAAAAAAAGTAATTCACCCCAAAGACAAGCCCACTTTAAATGCGATTACCCTAACTCACATTAACTGCCACTTTATTTGTTCCCTTGGTTTCTGTTTGCTTTTGGTCCCATAAAAAGCCCAAGTGAGACATAATAATAAAGCAACAAAGACAATTTAGGTCGTAAAAATACAAATAAATGTTATAAATGCAGCCATAAAAATTACAACAAATGTGGCAACCCTGGCACAAATATTTTTAACTGATTGATACGCGCGGTAGGTGCTGGAAGTGGAGGGACTGATGTGTCGCTTTGCGTGCCAAAAACAATGTAACATTTTCTGGCACACACACACACACACAGACAGAACCGGCTCCACTAAAGGACACGTGTGTGAAGTGACGCCGAAGTGTGACGCCAAAAAAAAGGCAAACACACGGCAAGCAAATGACAAAAAATATGTTACAAAGTGTCGCACATGACAGAGAACGCACACCAATGGGGGACAAAAGAGGTTTGTTCACAGCGCTACTCACTGAGTTGTGCCAGTTTTACTTTGGCTTTGGTTCATGGCTTCGAGTTGTAGTGAGTGAATGGAGTGTGTTGCGTGTAGGTGTGGGTGCTTTTGTGTCATCGTCGACGCATTCGTGTCAAATTTATTTGTTTTCTTTTTTTTTTTGCCTGAATTTTACTGTAATTTTGTTGATTACATCGTGTGTGTGTGTGTGACTGCTGAGTATGTAATTTATTTGAAGTGATCCCAAATTATGTATGAGGTAAAGAGAGTGATTGTTTGTGTACGGAATTGTACACCTTTAAATGAGCAGAGTTGTAGTTTTGAATTTTTACTGATTTACTTTTGCTAGCAATGTGGCTTTTATTCATAATATTTTATTTCTCGGGCTAACGACTGCACTGTTACTTATTCGCGAACAACGCGAGCAGCAAAAATAGAAAAAGGTTTTAAACTTTCCCTCGACCATCTTCTCCCACTGTTCCCCTACTGTTCCCACAACGCTCCAACACTCTACTATCTAAAGTGTCCCCACTATATTTCCACAGTGTTCCCACAATGCTCCACAATCTTCCAACACTGTTCCGAAGCTCTACTTACACTGTTCCCACACACTACTCACACTAAAAATACACAATTAGGGTGTTCAACAGCCCGCGTAAAAGTGTAAAGCAAAAAGCGTAAACTCCAAAAGTTTACGCCACAACAACAAAACACATGAGAAAAAGTTTACGCTCTTTTTGCTGCCCTGGGGTATGTTTACAAAATCCGCGTAAAAGTGTAAAGAGAGTAAAGTGTTGAAGTGTTGTAAAATCATTCAAAGTAACGACAAAAAGTACTCGGGTACTCTTCAAAAAATGCGGTCACCCATAGAATAATTAAATTTTTTTGTCAGTTTAACTGCATCTGGCCAGCAAATCAATTGAGACATCTTCCCCAAAATAGCTGTCTGTAGCTACACCTCAAGAGCCGTCATCACCTACTGTAAACATTGTTGTAGTTTCACTTATTGATGCAGCTTCCCCAAACTACCCCAAACAGAAAAGTGCTCCCTGTAACTCAAGTTCCACTTGGGGTCGAAATGCATTCGACAAAAAGCATGGGGCCGCACAGACCCATTGGTCATTGAAAAATGGTAGCTCATTGGTTCGCCAGTTGACTCATTTGGGCACACAGAACTTGGATCCTCGCCGCCAGCATGCAACTGCTGTAAGAACCTCCATAACGTCGTCTACCACTTCATCGACAGTATCATGGTTGTATCTCAAGATTTTTTGTATATTCATATTTCTTTATTTAGCTTGATTTATACACCAACAATCAATGCTTTACAAATACGAATTTAACTTTGACACACACAAGCAACAGAAAAACTCACAGCTTGTCAAAAACAGCTGATTTACGCCAAAAATTACAAGGGCAAACCCTTTAGGGGCGCTCAATAGCTGCGTCGCGTAAATTTACACATTAACTTTTTTACGCGGGCTGTTGAACACCCTAAATGTATCTTATGTGGTACCCATGGTGTCACGTGCAACCTGATCCTTGTCAGCAACGCTTATTCAAGTTTATATTTGGTAATTGTCTAGTATACTTTAGAAAATTCTAAGAAACTTATGTAATTATGAATCATGAAAATTTTCATGGAATAAAATCGCGCGTCAATTATGGTTTATTTTTAACGAATTTTAAAATTTTAGTTTCTTACTTAATAAAGCATTTTTATCTGCACAGAGAAGAAAAAGATCCCCGTAGAATGGATATTCGAATATCCACATTAATATCCATTTTTTTAAATATCGTTTCACATTTTTCAGCTCCTTTGGATGAAGAATAAAGATCAATAAAATATTTTTTTTTCTGATATATCCTTTTTAAGCGAAAATAAATCGATTTCAAAAATATCCAATGGATCACATAAAATCCAGTCCAAAAGGATCTTAAAATATCCTAAGGATCATCAAAACTATCCTTTTTTCTCAGTGTGTGTATGTGTTACGAGAAATATGTCATTATGTCATTGGGGATCGGCCAACTTCGAAGAAATTGACAGATTGCAAAGTTTCTTCATCAAGAGAATGTTCAGACTCGCCGACTGCACCCCGAATAATTGCGTTCAACTAGAAACCGGAATTACTCCTGCTCACATTTTCACGCTTGATCTGCACCTCCGATATATGCAAAGAACTATTTTTGAATACAAGTCTGTTTTGGGGAGATACTGATTTGCATCCCCTTTCGGTTTAAACAATTAATTATTGCGGCGAGCGATCAAGCAAATATAAAAGGGGGGGGTGGTTTTAGGTTAATTTTAATAAGTTGTGTTTGTTGTTTAATGTGTTGTTTGTTGATATGTTGTGCACAAAAGTATATGTTTATTTTACAATGTTTTATAATTGTTAGTTGTTGCAAAATACAAATAATTGTTTGTGTGTAACAAGAGGCGTGTAAGCGAGCGATCGGTTTGAGATAAGGCAAGCGACTGACTAAGCAAAGAAGATTAAGGAAACATACAAGCATTGGAAATTGATCGTGCTTACGGTTATGTTTCAGCAGTGCTGAGCTATTAGCTGCTGTTAATGGCAAATAATTACATGATATAAAGGCAAACAAAATGTGTGATTTATGATGATTGATTTTTGTCGCTTTCTGCTCCCGACATGCTCCCCCCGTTGGAAACTGCAGGGCTTTCAACCGAAGTGGACTCGAGGGGCAGAACAGCGATTTTGTTCACGCATCTTTAGGCCAGTCCAATAAAGTACGAAGTACGAATTGTAGCGACACGCACAACGCCGTCGTCTCCAGTGATGATGCTTTCCACACGACCGAGTCGCCATTGCAGTGGTGGAAGGTTGTCGTCTTTGAGCACCACAACGCTGTTCAGCTTCAAATTTGGGGATGATGAGCGCCATTTGCCACGCTCCTGCAGCAGAGACAGGTAGCTGGTGCTCCATTTTCGCCAAAACACCTGCTGCATCTGGCATACGCGCTGCCAACGGCTCAGCCTGCTGATGTCCAGATGAGTGATATCTGGCTCATCTATGGCGCCAAATGAGGACCCAATTAAGAAGTGCCCTGGCGTAAGCACGTCTAAATCATCTGGGTTCTCTGAAACGGGACAAAGAGGACGAGAATTTAAAATTGCGGAGATTTCGCATACCAAAGTTCGCAGCTCGTGAAATGTAAACGTGTGGCCTCCAACAACGCGGACAAAATGGTATTTGGCCGACTTCACTGCGGCCTCCCATAAGCCGCCGGAATGTGGCGAACGCGGCGGTATAAAGTTCCATTTTATACCCATGGCCAAGCAAGCGTTAAGAATTTCGCCGTTCTGAGGGTCGCCAAGGAGAAGTTGCCTGAGCTCGATCAGCTGATTTCTTGCGCCAACAAAATTAGTTGCGTTGTCCGACCAAATAGTATTAGGCCTGCCCCTGATACTGGCAAATCTCTTCAGTGCAGCGATGAATGATGCGGTCGACAAATCCTCCACTACTTCGAGATGAGTTGCTTTGGTGGCAAAGCAAATGAATATTGAAATGTAGCATTTTCCGGGGGGTCTGCTTCTTATCTCCGACTTGCTCAAGAAGGGTCCACAAAAGTCAATGCCAGTGACCAAAAACGGTCGATTTGGTTGGACCCGATCCGCTGGCAGAGGTGCCATAATGTGCTCGAAGATTTTGGGTCTCAGTCTGAAGCATCGGATACATTTTCTGGTAACGGCTGCGATAGCTTTGCGACCTCCAATAGGCCAGAATTTTTGGTAAATTGCTGAAAGGAGAAATTGTGGTCCAGCATGCAGGAACTTTTGGTGGAAATGCATGATTAGGGCGATGGTCACCGGGTGGCCCTTTGGCAGCAACAGCGGGTGCCTTGCGTCGAAATCCAAGTTTGAATTCTGCAAGCGTCCACCAACACGCAGGAGTCCTTCGGTGTCCAGAAATGGATGAAGCGATAAAAGCTTGCTCTTAGGTGACAACTGGTTCCCTCCTTGCAGCGCCTTATAGTCTTCGCCAAAATGCACAAGCTGGATGCTCCTGACGAGAAGATGGGAGCCACCTTTTATGTCCTCGATCGTAAGCGACCCCCTGGAGACGGCTTGGCCTCGTATTCTGAGCAGAAATCGATAGATATATCCAAAAACACGCTGCATTTTTCCAAACGAGTTTTGGTATTTGCAGGTGCTAGAGATGTCCGCATGCTGGATTGAAATTAGTGCCTGTCGACGACGTTCCGGTAACTCCAGAGCAGCTGGTGGGCTTGTCGGCCAGGAAGACTCATCCTCAAGTAAGAAGGCTGGACCTTGACACCACCGACTTGATTGTCATCATCTCTGATGGTACATGACGCCATGTCATGCCTTTGGTACGCTCCTGTATTTGTGCGATCCTGTTGGATACAAAAATATTATAATTTGAAGAACATTCTTGTATCCATGCAAGGACTATGGTGAAGTCGGACTAGCAATAAATAGTACAAGAGATGGGGATGGTTTGTACAATATTACAGATTAACTCTGACAATAGCTGAGCAGCAGCTAATTCCATCTTAGGAATGGTGAGAACCTTTAGAGGAGCGACTCTAGATTTGGAGCATAGAAGTTGTGACGAAACCGATCCATTAATTTCCGAACGTACGTATACGCAAGCGCCATATGCAGAAATACTTGCATCACAAAATGCGTGAAGTTGGCAAGATGCGCTGGGCTGCATAACAAAGCGAGGAAATTTAAAGCTGGCAACCGAACAAATTTGAGAAATGTGCTCCAGCCAGACAGAGTGAAGTGTCTGTGGCAGACTTTCATCCCAGTCGAGTTTATCCTTCCACAAGGCTTGCATAAAAGTTTTGAACCTCGTTATAATTGGGCCTATTAATCCAAGAGGGTCATACAATTTGGCGATGGCTGACAATATTGCGCGTTTGGTGGCGGGTCCCTCAGAAACAGCACGAGAAAAGTGGAAAAGCAGCTTGTCAGACTTCGTATCCCAGGCCAAGCCCAATGCGTTGGTGATATCTGTGCCATCGTGGAACTTGATAGACTTCTCCTGCTCAGATTCAGGTTCACCATCCAGCGCAGCAGGCTCATTGGAGCACCATTTTCGTATTGGAAAATGTCCTCTGCGTAGAAGCTCCTTAACCTGCAAACGAATTTCAGCGACTTCTTCGACAGTGTCGCCTCCTGAGATTAGATCATCTACGTAAAAATCCCTTCTCACGATTTTGGCTGCAACCGGAAACTGGACCTCCTCGTCATACGACAGCTGGTGCATGGCCCGAATGGCTAAAAATGCGGCTGGTTTTGTGCCGTATGTTACCGTATCCAGGGTATAAATTTCGATCGCTGCATCAGGACTATCTCGCCACAGGATACATTGCAAAAGTTGGTCGGGATGAGACATGCGTACGCATCTGTACATTTTGCATATATCACCACATAATGCAATCCTGTAGAATCTAAATCGAATCAGCGTATTGAAAAGCTTTGGTTGAATAGATGGGCCGGCGAACAAAAGATCATTAAGGGAAAATGCTGATGTGGACTTAGCTGAGCCATCATAAACGACGCGCAGTTTCGTTGATGTGCTTTCTAATTTTTGCACGCAGTGGTGGGGCAAAAAGAATTGAGGGGCTTGAGATTGCTTATCTGCAAGTGACATGTGGCCCAAATCGAGGTATTCCTGCATAAACGTTGAGTATTGGGCTTTTACCTCAGGATTTTTTGCCAGTTTAACCTCTAGACTTTTGAAACGCCTCAAAGCACGATCATACGAGTCCCCCAGATTACTCAAGCTGATTTTAACTGGAAGGCGAACTGCATATTGGCCAGACGGAAGCCTCGTGCAATGCTGCTGAAAAAGCTGTTCGCATAAAGCATCCTCTTCCGAAAGCGCAGAAGATGATCCAAAACAGCTATCAATTTCCCAGAACCGTTTTAGAACTACGGACAAGTCGTCAGTTTCCGAATGAACGCGTGGTTCTTTAGTCAATGTAGTAAAAGCGGAGCACTTCTCCTTGACTTTGGAGAGCCCTCCAGAAACGATCCAGCCTAGACGAGTTTTTTGCAGAATTGGCAAATGACTGGCAATACGTATTTGGCCAACACATAAAAGGTCAAAGAACATTCCAGCACCAAGGAGCAGATCAATCCGTTGACTTTTGTGGAAGAGCGGATCAGCAAGAACGATATTTTTAGGAATGCTCCATTCGGTGTGGTCCAAATCAAAGTGAGGCTGATGATCGGTGATGTTTCGCATTATCACAGCAGAAAACGAAGCACGATAGCATGCGTCTGTTGATTGAGCCATAATCTCGATTTATTTGCTAGCTGTTTGCAGGGACGAATTCCCTATGCCCGAAATGGCAATATGAGAGCGATGAGACTTAAGCTGGAGTTGGTTGGCAAGGCGAGATGTAACGAAATTTAGTTGTGATGCCGAATCGAGAAGAGCACGACAAGGAATAAATACTCCAGATTGGCTTTGAACCTGCACAATAGCAGTGGCGAGCAACACGTACACTCAGAGAAAAAATAGAGAATTTCACTCTTGACCCAAGAGCATTCGTTCTCAAAAGTAGGGTAAGAGTGAAAATTCTTGATCCACGAGCAATATTCTTGATCCAAGAGTGAATTTTTGATCCCGACATTCTTGACTCAAGAGTTTCAGTTCTTGATCCAAGTACGAATAATTCTCAAAATAAAAGACTAAAAATAATAATTGAAGGGGGTGGGGGTTTGGGTGTGAGAGACATATGACCGAGACCCCGGGACAACCAGTCCCGACCGACGTGGTGTTGTTTGTCCCGCGCTGCTTGCCACTCACCCATCAGCCACCCCACCCACTTTTTCCTAAGATGTGATTGATTTTGAGTTAGTCACATAACAGATAAAAATTTTTTATTTTACTTACTTTACTGGGAATTGACCTCGGTACCTCGAAGACTGAAACATACACAGTTGGACGAGCAGCTTAACCGACTCGACTATTCTCGATAAACTACAAGCAGCGGCGAAAGCATATTTATAAGCCAGCGCAGTTGGTATTTGGCCAGCCGCAACAACAGCCGTGGATCAAGTCCCCGTAGCAGCAATTATTTTTTTTATTTTTTTTTCCTTTTTTTTTATTTTTATTTCATTTTATTTTTTAATATGGTGTTTTAAACATTTTTATTATATTATACAGACGTTTAATCGCTTACTTTTGCCCAATCTTAATGTTCAACTTGAACATAATTATCTGCGCGGCACGGTCAAATGACAATGACAAACTGCGCATGCGCTGTCTCTCTTTGAAAGAGCGCGGCCAACGTTATTCTCTCAAAGTTTGCGTTTCCTCACTCCCCCTTGCCTATAGAACCACATTGAAAATGAATTTGTCTCGATGTCAAGAGCGAAATTCTTGAAAATTCAAGTGCGACTAGATTTTTTTTTTAAGAGCGTTCGTACTCAAATTATTCGTTCTAGATTTTTATGAGTGTAATCCTGATCTGTTGAGGCTTTAGGTGGAGTTGGGGTTACGGTAGTAGAGATAAGGGAAGAAGCAGAATGCGTTTGAGTGCCAACAACTGGCTGTGGTTGAGAAGTGGAGAAGTTGGATGCTGAATCCATATGTAGCAAAGAATGGTGTTTTGAAGAGCAGTGTCGGCAATGCCCAGACTTGCACTGCTGCAAACTATGACCCTTTCGAAGGCAGTTTAAGCAAAGATGAAGACGTTTGGCTTCCTTATATCGAGAATTTAAATTAGCAGCCAAAAATCTAGGGCATTTTAGAATTAAGTGGTCATTTGCATTACACAGAGCACACACTCATAAAAATCTAGAACGAATAATTTGAGTACGAACGCTCTTGAAAAAAAAATCTAGTCGCACTTGAATTTTCAAGAATTTCGCTCTTGGAATCGAGACAAATTCATTCTCAATGTGGTTCTATAGGCAAGGGGAGTGAGGAAACGCAAACTTTGAGAGAATAACGTTGGCCGCGCTCTTTCAAAGAGAGACAGCGCATGCGCAGTTTGTCATTGTCATTTGACCGTGCCGCGCAGATAATTATGTTCAAGTTGAACATTAAGATTGGGCAAAAGTAAGCGATTAAACGTCTGTATAATATAATAAAAATGTTTAAAACACCACATTAAAAAATAAAATGAAATAAAAATAAAAAAAAAAGGAAAAAAATAAAAAAAAAAAAAGATGTGAGTGTCGCTAGCACTCACGAGTCTTTGATGTGAAACATGATAATAAGTTTAATAGCTTATTTTCAAATCACAAGCTCTGTCAATAGTATATAATTCAGCAAGGACACTCTTTCGAAAGAAGACAAATATCCCACCCAGATCTTTTCCAGATCCCACCCAGATACCACCCGGATCTCACCCAGATCCCGCCCACATTCCACCCAGATCCTACCCAGATCTCACCCCGATCCTACCCAGATACCACCCAGATCCCACCCAGATCTCGCCCAGATCCCTTCCAGATCCCATCTAGATTCCACCCAGATCCCACCCAGATCTCAACCAGATCCCTTCCAGATTTCATCCATATCCCACACAGATCCTTTCCAGATCCCACCCAGATCTTGCCCAGATCCGTTCCAGATCCCACCCACATCTCATTCAGATCCCATCCTGATCCATCCCAGATCCCACGCAGAACTCAGCCAGATCTCGCCCAGCTCCCACCCAGATCCTCAGCCAAATCCCACACAAATCCCACCCAGAAACCACCCAGATTTTACCCCCATTCTCACCCAGATCCCGTCCATAACCCTCCCAGATCCCACCCAGATCTTAGCCAGATCTCGACCAGCTCCCACCCAGATCCTCATCCAGATCCCACGCAGATCCCACACAGAAACCACCCAGATATTTCCCCCATTTCCACCCAGTACTCTGCCAGATCTCGCCCAGCTCCCACCCAGATCCTCATCTAGATCCCACACAGATCCCACCCATATCGCACCAAGATCACACCCAGATCTTTTCCAGAACCCACCCAGTTGCCCCTCTTCAGCATCTTTCCTACCTATTCACTTCCCCCCTCGGCCCATCCTCTTGTGTGTTTGTTTGCTGCACAAATCAAAACAACACAAAATATGAATGACGTCAGCGTCACGCGACGCAGAAACCAAATTTAACTTCTACTAAAATGGTTTGATGCTGCTCTCAGTGCCCTGTCTTTTCAGTACTTAGTAGCACTCACTCTCCCTCTCGCGTTTACAGCAAAAGTTGTGGGAGTACGCTCCATAATGTTCTCCCGTTGTTGTTGTGGTAGTTTTCTCTGTTTTGATTTTTGGCTGAGCCAAAGGCAAAGAACTGTAAATGAAATGTTGGGAGTGGGTGTGTGATCTTAAACTCTTCTCTGCATCTCTCTCCACCCCCCATCACCAATCTTCCCCCTGCCATCACTCTACCACCCGTCTTGTGTGGGTGTGCCGAGCCACTGCATAAAGCAAACACAGCAACAATGGTTGGCTTCAGTCTCACGTGACGCTCAAATCAGTTTTTGATGTGAAACATCTTTAATTTCGGTACGGACGATTTTAGTAGGAGTAAAATTTGATTTGAGCGTCACGTGACTCTGACGCCAACCATATTATGTTGCTGTCTTTGCTTTGTGCAGTGGCTCGGCACACGCACACACACACAAGATGGTTGGAGTAAAAACTGATTTGAGCGTCACGTGAGACTGAAGGCAACCAATGCTGCTGTCTTTGCTTTGTGCAGTGGCTTGAGCGTCACGTGAGGCTGAAGCCAACCATTGCAGCTGTCTTTGCTTTGTGCAGTGGCTTGAGCGTCACGTGAGACTAAAGGCAACCATTGCTGCTGTCTTTGCTTTGTGCAGTGGCTTGAGCTTCACGTGAGGCTGAAGCCAACCATTGCAGCTGTCTTTGCTTTGTGCAGTGGCTTGAGCGTCACGTGAGACTAAAGGCAACCATTGCTGCTGTCTTTGCTTTGTGCAGTGGCTTGAGCTTCACGTGAGGCTGAAGCCAACCATTGCTGCTGTCTTTGCTTTGTGCAGTGGCTGAGACGTGAGACTAAAGGCAACCATTGTGTGTCTTTGCTTTGTGCAGTGGTTGGCTTAGGGAGGAAAATTAAACTGTCTTTGATTTGTGCAGTGGCTGGTCGTGAGACTTTGGTGCAGTGGCTTGAGTCGTGAGGCTGAAGCCAACCATTGTTTTTCAGTGGCTTGAGCGTACGTGCAGACAAAGATGGTGGTAGGGACAGGGGGAAGAGTTGGTAAGATCACACACCCACTCCCAACATTTCATTTACAGTTCTTTGCGTAAGGCTCACCACAACAACAACGAGAGAGCAATATAGAGCGTACGCCCACAACTTTTGCTGTAAACGCGAGAGGGAGAGTGAGTGCTACTAAGTACTGAAAAGACAGGGCACTGAGAGCAGCATCAAACCGTTTTAGTTGTATCATGGTTTTCTTTTTCTGACAAACTGCCATTGCTGATTTGTATACCAAGGTGAGAGCTTCTTTTTTAAAGAGTAATTTTTACTTTGGAGCTTCTCTGATTGTGCTGATCATTGTAAGTAAAGATAAGAACAATTTTATTTCAAATGTAAACTTTCATTTAATGTGGAATTATAGGAATGAAAAAGAGCATCAACAAAACAATCACTTAAAATGGATGCTGAGTATTCAGACACTTTAAACACGCAAAGGCAGAGAATAACGGAAAATGTACAACAGAGTAAGGAAATTGCAACTGAGGAGCAAATTATGGCTGATGCCGATTTGATACAGATCTTGCCAGTGACATCGTGCTACGGGCATTTTGAAGGTGCAAAGACATCGGGAAATAGTCATTTGGCGTCACAACTTACGGGGAGAGAAATTGAAAATATTGAAACAACTGTCTTCAAAGAACCTGCAGATATTCTGAAGCGGAAAAGGCTTCTCGACGCTGCGCGGTCCAAGGCGTACCGCGACAGGAAGAAAGCTAAATCGGAAGCGGTTGATGACATCAACTCTCAAAGGCAGAGAATAGCCGAAAATATAAAAAGGAGTGAGCAAATTATGGCTGAAGCCGATTTGATACAGATTTTGCCATCGTCGTCGTGCCACGGAGTATTAAAAGCTGGCAAAACTCCGAAAAATGTGACATTTCCACCATTGTCACCAGGCTTATCACAAAATCACTCAAATCTGCCAATGATTTATCAACATTTTTCTGACCATTCTGTAGCTCACAAGAAATTTAAAGAACAATTTGCAGATAATAATTTTGGTATTGCTTGTAGCGTTTGTGAGAGGTTGTGGTACGAACGAAATCTTAAGCGTGTTCCTAATGATAGCTGGACGATTCTCAAAACTGAGTTCCATGACATCGATTTGGAGACGATGCGGGTTTGCGCTACTTGTTACTCTGCATTAAAGAAGGGAAGAATTCCGATTTACTCTACTAAGAACGGATTTAAGTATCCGCCACGACCAGATCATTTACCGGAGCTGAATTTGGTCACTGAACGCCTAATATCGCCGCGACTTCCATTTATGCAAATAAGAAGACTTCGACATGGTCAGGGTCAATATGGGATTTTAGGACAAATTATTAATGTTCCTGTCTCCGTAAATAATATGGTAAGGTGTCTGCCACGAGAAATTGACAATGACTTCTGCATAAATGTCCATATAAAGCGCAAAAAACTCCACAAGTCGAGTTATATAGAGGGCTATGTTCAAAAACGAGTTCTTAGACTGTGGCTGGAATTCCTCATCAACACTCCAATGTATAAATTTTATGGCATCAAAATTGATAATTCTCTGCTAACAGAACGTTATGAGCCAACTCAGCCCACTGAAGATTTGAGTGAAGAAATCAGTATTGAAGAAAGTCTGCACGCTCAACAACAAACTCTATTTTGGAATGCAGACAACTTTTTACGAATTGCTCCAGCGGAAACAGAACTTCCGAAAAGTGTTTTGTTCGATGAACATTGCGAGGAATTGGCTTTTCCTTCAATTTATCTCGGCCAATTTCGTGTCTTTAAGGAGGGTCTTTGTGTAACACCATACATGATGGCTTCAAGCGAACTTCGAAGAGCAGATAGACGTGGTGTGACTCCACAGCACTTGCTATATATGGCTATGAAAATACTTCGCCTGCGTACACGGGATGCGTTGACCACTGCATTTAAATATATAGGAAAGAATACGAAACTTACTCGAGCCCAGGTGGAATCGTCAGATTTTCTTAATGTATGCCTTGAATCAAATTTGGCGTTTCTACGTTCAATACCAAACTCCGTTTATTATTGGTCACAAAGAAAACGAGATCTGTTCGCGATGATTCGTCAGCTCGGAAAACCAACCTTTTTCTTAACTATGAGTGCGAATGAAATCGGTTGGCCAAAGTTATTGAAGCTTTTGTATAGACTACGCCACAATGGATCAGAAATTGGTTCTGAAGAACTCGCAAACATGCATTACAACCTTAAAGCAACTCTCATCAATGAAGATGCAGTTACCTGCGCTATTCATTTTAATAAACTTGTTCATGTTATTTTAAGCATTCTTCAATCTTCAAGGTCCAGCCCTTTTGGTAAACACTATGTAAAGCATTATTTCAAACGAATAGAGTTCCAACACCGTGGTAGTCCGCATGCACACATATTGCTCTGGCTCAATGATTCTCCACATGATGCTTTAACAGATGGTAAATTAGCTGCTGAAGCAATGATTGATCAACTAGTTTCGGTGTCCAAAGAAAATGCCTCTGGATTTGATAAACTTCAAAGACATAAACATACTTTCACGTGCTTTAAAAACAAAAACGCAACTATTTGTCGATTTCAGGCACCATTTATGCCATGTAAATCAACAACAATTCTTGAACCCTTGTCAAAAACGGACCGTCGTCGGCAAAATTATTTGAAAATTTATAAGCGAGTTTGGAAATCTCTTGAAACCAATGATTATGTCAACTTGGATCATTTTTTACGAGACAACAAAATAAAATCATATGCCATGTACCTGGATATACTGCGAGCTGGTATAACCCGACCACGAGTGTTTCTTAAACGTGAAACCACAGAAAAATGGATCAATCCATATAATCCTTTCATCCTCAACGTTCTGGGATCAAACATGGACTTTCAATTTATAATCGAAGAATACTCTTGTGCGGCATATGTGGTTGAATATGTCAATAAGTCTAATAGAGGTATTAGCAATCTGCAACGCAAGATAATCGATACGATGGAAGAACATCCAGAATTTGACCTAATAGAAATAGCCAGAAAACTTAGCGTCGACATGTTAAACTGTGTCGAGCTTTCAAGCCAAGAAGCTGCTTGGTTCCTTCTTAGACAGGCTATGTCAGAAAGCTCCGTAAAAATTGTTTATATTCCCACTATGTGGCCTATGGAGAGAGATCGCGTACGGAAATCAAATAAGGCATTGGAAGAAGAAAATGTCGAGCCTGATTCTTGCGATATTTGGCTTGAAAACTGCTTTGACAAATATCAAAAGAGACCACAGGAATTAAATGATATTACCTTGGCTCAAGCCGTTGCGTATTACAACTTGTCAAAGGCAAATAAGTGGAAACGGCGAATCAGTCCCCGAGTCATTCGATACCGCAACTATGACATGGCAGCTGATCCTAATGAGTATAAACGCGAAATGGTTACTTTGCATTTGTCTTTCCGAGACGAAGAACTTGATATTCTTGACGAAAAGAAGTATATTAAGATTTTTGATGATAACGAAGTCCTTATAATGGAGCGCAGACGGGAATTCGAGTCGAATTTAGATATTGAAAAAACCATGCAAATTTGTCGGGAGCTATGTATTGAAAACAATGAGGATGAAGAACTTGCAAGCGACCTTAATTTCCTGGCTGCTCGTGAAAGAGATTTAGACCCCTATGCGGATTTTATCGCTAACCCTAATGCCGACGTCAATTCAGATTTACGATTAGCAACTTTAAATCGTCTTGGGCCAATTGTGAAAAAACGCGACAATATAATGAATAAAGAGGATTTTAATCTGCTCATGCGTTCTGCAAACTACCTTCAGAAAGGGCTTCTATTACATGTTATTTGGCACCTCTTAAACGACGAATCCAAAGAGCCACTGCAAGTTTTTCTAACTGGACCCGCTGGATGCGGAAAAACTTTTGTGATTAACGCACTCCGAGAAATATACAACCGATTTTGTAATACTGATGGATATTGCAATGCATATCTTACTTGTGCATCAACAGGAAAAGCGGCAGTTGCAATAGATGGAACCACTGTTCATACAGCATTTAAGATTACCATAGGACAAGCGAAGCCCTTGTCATTTGAAGTGGCCCAACAATTTCGTAGTCTGTTTAAATACATTGAATGTATTTTAATTGATGAAGTAAGCATGATTTCAGCAGAGTTAAATGAAAAAATTGACTCTCGATTGAGAAAAATATCGTATATTGATTCGCCCTATGGAGCTAAAGATATATTTCTTATTGGTGATCTACGACAATTACCAGCTGTCCGTGCCACTCCAATCTATAAACAAACTAAACATAGTATGGTAGGCCCAACGCTTTGGCGAGGGTTAAGGTTCTATGAACTTAATGAAGTTATGCGTCAGGCAAACGCAGACTTCTCGCAGTTGCTTACAAAAATTGGAAATGGTCAAATGCTGAATGAGAAAGAGCTTAATTTAATTGAGTCGCGGTTTTGTAGCAGACATGAAGCCGATGTGCAATGTCCTAATGGAGTACGACTATTTTTTAGAAATTATGAAGTCGACCAACATAATAAGCAGATTCTAAATGCTAGCCCGGACAAAGTACTATCTATTGCAAAGGATGTTTTATCTGGTTGCAGTAGCAATGAGCAGCTAGTGCATGTTAGGCAGCAACTGCACAAAAAAGCCGTCTTAGATACTGGTGGATTGCCCTACGAAATAGTGCTCGTTATTGGACGCCCTTATATGATAACGACGAATATAGACGTGTCAGATGGCCTAGCAAATGGAGCTATTGGATATTTGGAACACATTGAATATCATCAAGATATTCAAACCAATGATAATATTGAGAAAAATAGCACTGATGGTGTTAGTGTAAATCGTCTATGGTTACGATTTCCTGTAGGCTGTAAAATTGGACTTAAATTACGGAACCTATCTGCAGGGTACGTTCAAAGACATGAAATCATCAAGGATTTGGTTCCTATAGCTCGAAGGAATGCTACAATATATTTAAATACAAATCGAACCATCAATGCGAAACGAAACCACTTCCCAATTATTCCAGCCTGTGGAATGACGATTCACAAGTCTCAAGGAGGCACCTTTGAACACGTTGTCTACGAGTATGAAAAATGTCATGATCAACAACTCGTTTATGTCGCACTCTCAAGAGTTACAAGCCTTGAAGGTCTTTTCATTGTTTCAAAAAATAGCGATAAGACATTTCATCATGGACGAAGAACATCACATGCTTTGCTTCCCCTCCAAACTGAATTTGCAAGGCTTGCCAATAATAGTTTACATACACGCCAGGAAGCAGTTTTGGAATTTATCCGATTTAAAGATTCAACATCATTGTTGATTTTTAATTGTCAAAGTCTCAGGGCTCACAACAAGGATTTGACAGATGCAGTAACACAAGAATGTGACTTTTTAATGCTCTCCGAAACTTGGCTGTGTAACAATCAAAGCATATCCATCCCAAACTTCAATTGTTGCACTCAATTTAAAAGAGAAGATCAGCGTGCTGGCGGTGTAGCCATCTATAAAAAGAAAAACACCCTTCAAAAAATTACGCCAATTATTGAAGTTCGAGAAAAACAATCTTTAAACAATTCAGAACTGATTAAATCAATTGGAGATGTCTGTGCAGTTGAGTGTATAATTTCCAATGGACTGAAGGTTTTGCTGATAGTCGTGTACATCTCACCAAATCAGCGAGTCAGCGATATAGTAAAGTTTCTAAACTTCGTTATTTTTCAATATACTCTGGATGGATCTAATGTACATGCAGAAAAGCTGCCAATGATTTTAGGAGGTGACTTTAATGTAAACTTTTCTACAGACGATGGTGGATCACTCATAAGATTTTTAGAGGAAAAATTTAACTTGCAAATAAACTCAAGTCGAAACTTTCCCACGACCAACGCAAAAAGTACAATCGATGCTGTATTCTCGCGCTACATTAACTCCATTAAAACAACGGTGTATATATCTTATTTCAGCTTTCATCGACCAATTGTTGTTCGCTTTAATGAATAAAAAAATAATATAATAAAGAGAAAAACTATAAACCATATCTTTTGGTTGTTTTGTTAATATTATTTTTAAAGTAAAATATTTTAAAAATTTAAAATCAACAAGTAAAACCGTTGCAGTCGAGTGGCCCGATTATAAAATACCCTGTAGAATTGCGACACACATGCGAACTCACAAACATGTAAAATTGTTTATCTGTAACTCCTACAGACTTTGAGGTCGACGCGTTCCTACAGTCTTAAAACTGAGAGACAAGTTTGCCTAGAAACAGACAGACGGACAGACAGATGGACGGACAAAGCTCAATCAACTTAGCTCGTCGCCCTATTTAAGAATATATAGAGTATAGAGTAGCACAATTATAATACCATTTGCAAGAGTAGAAAAATGACATGTTTCACATCAAAGCTTCGTGAGTGTTAACCACACTCACACATTTTTTACTCCAACCATCTTGCGTGTGTGTGCGTGCCCCGAGCCATCTGCAAAAGCGAAAACATAATATGGTTGGCGTCAGAGTCACGTGACGCTCAAATCAAATTTTACTCCTACTAAAATCGTCCGTCAGCGTCACGTGACACTAAAATCAAATTTTACTCCTACTAAAATCGTCCGTACCGAAATTAAAGATGTTTCACATCAAAAATAATTGCTGCTACGGGGACTTGATCCACGGCTGTTGTTGCGGCTGGCCAAATACCAACTGCGCTGGCTTATAAATATGCTTTCGCCGCTGCTTGTAGTTTATCGAGAATAGTCGAGTCGGTTAAGCTGCTCGTCCAACTGTGTATGTTTCAGTCTTCGAGGTACCGAGGTCAATTCCCAGTAAAGTAAGTAAAATAAAAAATTTTTATCTGTTATGTGACTAACTCAAAATCAATCACATCTTAGGAAAAAGTGGGTGGGGTGGCTGATGGGTGAGTGGCAAGCAGCGCGGGACAAACAACACCACGTCGGTCGGGACTGGTTGTCCCGGGGTCTCGGTCATATGTCTCTCACACCCAAACCCCCACCCCCTTCAATTATTATTTTTAGTCTTTTATTTTGAGAATTATTCGTACTTGGATCAAGAACTGAAACTCTTGAGTCAAGAATGTCGGGATCAAAAATTCACTCTTGGATCAAGAATATTGCTCGTGGATCAAGAATTTTCACTCTTACCCTACTTTTGAGAACGAATGCTCTTGGGTCAAGAGTGAAATTCTCTATTTTTCTCTGAGTGCAGGATAATGAATATGTAGTGTTAGATGATGAAATGAGTGATGTATGATTCGATTTGTTGATTGTTTTTCCCACCTGATTGCTATGCGATCTTGTTACCATAGCATTTTCTACGTTCTCCATCATACGGCACCTTCTTTCCAAAAACGAAGACATGTCCGTCCATGTAGGGAATTTATCCGTGTGTAGAGCCTCCTCCCACTTCTCCAACGCGCTTTGATCCAATTTAGATGCTATTAGATGAATGAGCAAGCCGTCTGCAATTTCCTCGGGTTCTGCCATGTTTTCCAGAGCGCGCAAGTGAGAGTTAACCTTATCACTCAACTCGCGCAAGCCAGCAGCAGAACCTCTCTCAACACCTTTTAGCCCGAAAATGGATCTCACGTGTGCCTGGAAATGTAAGAGCTTGTTATCAAATCTTTTCGTTAACAAATCAATTGCAGTTTGATAATTCTCATCTTTGGGCTCCAATGAGCGTATGGTGTCCAAAGCGGTGCCACTCAAGCAGGATCGCAGATGCTGGAACTTTTCCACCTTGGTCATTTCATCGTTTGTGCCGACCACCGTTTTAAACATTTCGTAAAAATCTGGCCAGTCGATGTACGCACCAGAGAATTTGGGAAGCTGCAATTCAGGCAGCCTACTGCTGCGGGTCACGTACGTAACTGTGGCCTCGGATACTTTAGGAATCGCAGTTGAGTTTACTATTGACGGCGCACGTAAACCATTTAGAGCTCGAGTCAGCCTTGATTTGGCCTTAAATAGGCTCTCCGAAAAGTCTTTCCGCGCATCGCCGGCCAACTCCAAAAGGTTCAATTTTTCAAGACTTGTTTGGGCTGAGTCAAAATCGTCATACATGCGATTGAGGCCTTCGATACGCACTTCTAAGTCTGATTCATCAAATGACGAGATTCCTTCAGAGTCGAAGAATTTATTTATCGCCTCAATTTGCCGATACAGAGATTCTGCCTTGGCCTTATAAAAATCCAGTTCCGACATTTTAATTTTTATTTAGAATAAATGTTCAAAGAATTCAACTGCAATGCCACTCAGTCAAACACCAAAATTATCAGCACAAAAAGGAACGAAATCAAAGTTTAGCTGTAACTATGGGCCAATGACCTAATGTCCGCAATGTCACACTACCTTTATGTAAGCCCACTATGTATATATTCGCGGCACAAACCAACTGTAACACCGAAAAGTTTTAGAGGCACTGGTCGCTCGAATTAGCAAGCCAATGTATGTATGCGTGTGTGTGTACGTGATCTTGGCACCGAATTATGCACAAGACGCAATCAAAAAATTATTAATTTTATTATAATTTTTATAAACAATATCACGTCGGGGTCACCAATGTTTTGGGGGAGATACTGATTTGCATCCCCTTTCGGTTTAAACAATTAATTATTGCGGCGAGCGATCAAGCAAATATAAAAGGGGGGGGTGGTTTTAGGTTAATTTTAATAAGTTGGATTTTAATGCGGTTTATTTTGGCGAGAGTGTGTTTGTTGTTTAATGTGTTGTTTGTTGATATGTTGTGCACAAAATATATGTTTATTTTACAATGTTTTATAATTGTTAGTTGTTGCAAAATACAAATAATTGTTTGTGTGTAACAAGAGGAGTGTAAGCGAGCGATCGGTTTGAGATAAGGCAAGCGACTGACTAAGCAAAGAAGATTAAGGAAACATACAAGCATTGGAAATTGATCGTGCTTACGGTTATGTTTCAGCAGTGCTGAGCTATTAGCTGCTGTTAATGGCAAATAATTACATGATATAAAGGCAAACAAAATTTGTGATTTATGATGATTGATTTTTGTCGCTTTCTGCTCCCGACAAAGTCTAACAGGCTTCCAAACCAATTCTCCAAAATCATGTTAAGGAGAAGGATAGGATGGGTTTAAAGCTTAAACGACTTAAGTATCAATTTCAACTTGGACTGGAACTTACCGTTGACTAGAACGGAGTGGCAGAACGAAACACAAGTGCTCAAGAAGCGGATAGAACCTTACGAACACCAAACTATGTGGAGCAGAGCTATGAGTAGCGCGCATAGGTTCTATAGACATTTAGACCATGGCATAGGACCGAGCTACTTTATTCAATCGCACAACTGGGACAAAATAATGTGGATTTTTAAAGCCAGCTGTGATCTCATAATATTAAACAAACATTTGCAAAACGTGCCAGATGAATATACCTTATGCAACATGAAAGAATGCGAGGACTTAGAACATTTTATAGGCAGATGACCAATCCTGAAAAACATACGTGCGTTTGGGAAATCGTCACTCACGCAAAATGAAATTATTGCAAGATTAAATTGGGAAGACGATGAAGGCTAGGAAAAATTAGTTAAATACGTCACAAGCGCTTTATCAAATAGAAAACTAACAATTACAGAATGCGCTTAAACTTAATTTAATTTTTATCCTTCTTTACCGACAGACGATTTAAAATCAATGTCGTATTGTTCCAAAATCATGCTGAAATTCTTTGTGTAAAATAATGTTAATTGTTAAACCAATGTCAGTAGAGACTTTTGCTTATCTCACAGAATAAACAAAACCCATATAAAAATAACAAATTAATTCTCTCACCTTTCTTCTTAACATTTAAATATTATAATGCTTGTTAGATTCAAAGAATATTATTTGCCATCATACTAAATGTTGAAGTTTCCCTTATTATTAGATACTTTAATTCCTTGACCTTTTCCTCCATCTTTAACATCTTAATCATCCCTTTTTTTAAAACACATTTTAGTAAAAAAAATAACAGCAACCTTTATAAAAAGGTAAAACTAATTTGACTTGACATTAAAGTCAACAGCCACAACAACAACGGGAACAGCAGCAGCACTTCCTTACACACACCCACCCACACACCCAAAGACAAAGCCAACGCTGGAAAGTATGCTATGGTTTTCGGTTTTGCTTTGTTTTGTTATATTATGTTTCTGCCCCATGGACGCCATTTTACGGGCCACATTATTACTTTTTATGCGAAGGGGAATGCCATGTTTTGAGCTTGTTAATATAAAAATTGTATAGCTACTGTGGCAGCCACCAACGCCAGCACCACCAATGCCCACCTCCTTGCCTCCTGGCAAAACTCAGCGCCAAATGTCTAATGAAATCTAATAAATTAAAGAGATTTATATAAAAGCCTTTGCCGCTGGCTCAGTTGTTTAGTTGGTACGCCTGTCTGCTGGTTCCCAGGCAGCCGGCGGCTTAATTCCAAAGGAAGCATAACTTATTAGGCTTACACTGGGGGCAAAAAGAACGAAATTTAGTGAAATTTGCCTGCCAGTGACAGCTTAAATGAGCATTATTCTTGTTTATTTTGTTCAGTGTACTTTTTTTTAGCAAATTATTGGCTTTCGTCAGGCCGTAAATTTCAACAAGTGGTAAACTTTTTTTCACACTCTTCTTTGTCTTTGCAGATCAGAGATAACAGTAAACAAGCAGTTTTCCGGTTCACTAAATATCTGGCTAAAAACATAAAAATTCTGCCTTTAAATGCCTTAATAAAATGTGGAAAAAGTTTATCCAATTAAAAATGCTTTTTATGGGCTGCGCATAAAAACCAGGCAAACTATAAATACAAATTTAATTGATTTTCTATGTGGAACAATAAAAGCCTAAAAATGAAATATAAAATTCAAATAGTTGAAAATATATCTAGGAAAAATTTAAACCACTTTTCCCATAAATCTTTCTCGACCACTTTTATACAAAGGTGCAAAATTGTATATCGTCGAGGTAATGTTTTAAAAATGATTTATGAATCCTTCTCCACACACTCACACACACACAAAAGGAAGGAAAAGGCATGTGTGAAGTGGAGGACAAGAAGTAGGAAGTGAAGCACCTCCCGCCTTGCTGCTGCTTGTTATTTTTGTGCATGCATAAATTATGTAAAATTACCCAAGAATATATCTCTGGGCACTTCACTTCCTTTCTGGTCTGTAAAGTGCGTGTAAAATTGTACAAATAATTTCAAGTGCCAAACATAGATGATAAATGATGCCAAAGAGGGGGGTCACCTAACCTAAAAATAAGAAAAATGGCAAAAGTTAATCAAAACATGTTTGAGAAAAAAAAACCTACTAAGCACCATAAAGGGTTTCAAACGCTTTCAATTCTTATGTGCATATGCAATCATTCGTTTATTCATCGTTTTAAATGTATTATTAAAGAGAATACGTGAAATTTGATGCTGTTCTTTTGGTCTAAGATCTTAAACAGCTTACTTTCTCCTATAACTTCACTTCACCTATAAATAATCAGAAAATTACATTAAGTACCGTTGTTTTCCGCCAAAAAATGTTATAAGAAACGAAAATTAAGAAGGCAAACCAGCTGTGAACTGAACCTAACCGAAGTTTGCTTACATTTGAAGGTCCTGTCCCAGAACTCCTATGTCCGCATTGAGTAACCTCTTTCAACAAAATTTTTTTAGATCTTCTTTTACCGGAGAGCTGGAGAATTCAGCGGAGTCTTGGGATTCGTCGAAAATTGAGCTGTCGGAATCAAGAAGTTTAAACGCCCGATCTGATCGCAAAGACGCAAAGAACTGTCCATCGCATCAGAGAAAGAGTCAGAGAAAGAGCGTTCTTCGGGATGCGTTGCAGGGCAAGATGCTGGGCCAATGTACCTTACAACCTTGGTTAGACCATGACTGCAAATTTGCGTGGTAATTCTCTATTATATGTCCTTCCTCTTCAAAAATTCCGAAATTATTTTTCCTCGATAGACCGCGAATTATAATGAATTTACGTGCAGAAATTAATTGGCGGTCATCCATGGTTTCTTCTTAAATGAATTTTGAAATTTGCGGTTTTTGCACCAAAATTATGCATGTGCTTTCCTTAAAATATCAAATAAATAATAAAAAATATTAAATTTGTGAACAACTCACACCCAAGGTATACCAAACAAGGTAGGCCTACTCACTCTCTCGCTCTCTTGACAACTTGTTAAATTTCAGTCAGTAAGCCATGGAGCAAAAAGTATTAGAGAGGAACGTTGCTCAGTCGACACCGCTTCTGTCAGAAAATTGTCAGCTGTTTGCTCTCACTTACGCTCTCTAGATACTTTTTTGTCAGCTGTTCGCTCTCTCTGGATACTTTTGGGTTATGGTCGTCTCGCTCTAACCACAGTGATTTCCTACTGGCACTTTGAAGTATCTTTTTGGGCACTATTTCATCACTCTATAAACTCATTTTTCTGGGTCAATCCACAACATACATTTATTTTCAATGACAATCCACAATAAAAAGTCATTTTCCTTTTCCGTCGCTATGCATCCTAAAGGATAATTTGTAATCAGTGGACAAAACTGGAGCAGAATTTTTATCAAAGAAGCTGCAACAAAATGGCTGTTCCCCTGCGTAATCGAAAAAGAGCAATGGCGGGCTATAAATGTTAAGAAGTTGCTCCACCTTGAACTTAAGCTAAGCAGCGCAAACGTTGTCTCTAATTTTAATTGCTCCATGAGTAAGCAGCTGTTGTAAGCAAAGCATCTCCGCGGACGAATTTTTCGTGTTTTACTTAGTAGCTTAGTAGGCTTTGTATTGAATTATATTACTCTCTCGCTCACGCTCTCTTTGACACAAATATAAGGAGTTTTGAGAGAGCGTGTGAGCCTACCGTGTTAAGTATACCTTGCTCACACCTATAATTTAACTGCAATGACATTTTCATGTTCAAAAACAGACCAACATCAAAATAAAACTCGAAGTAGTTGGCCTATTTAGTTGACGTGGTTGGGGCTCTGAACTTTTTTCACACCACCCATTAGAGCTGAGTTCCCCAGCTATTGCCCCTGGGGCACGAACATATTCGCCATTTCACACCGAGTGCTTGCCGAAGTCATGCTTCACTGTGTTTTAGAAAGAGACACAGTCACATATTGGCGCTCTCTTCTTGGGGAAACCTGCATTAGAGGTAAAGTTGAATGCGCGTTTTTTTTATTGTGGTTTCCCCAGAAGGCCTACTCTACACCTGCCGCTCTTAACCATGCTTTTTAAGCCTCAGCGTCGGAATCCTGAAGAAGTACCGGAAAAAAGTTTTTTTGCGAACACTTTCTACAAAATTGCACTGGATTTTTTTATTTTTCTTCTTCTTATTATCCATTTGCACTACGGAATGGCAACGAAATATGGGCCTCGAAGCTTTGGACAAAGTTTTGCACAGTTTTAAAAATGACATTATGACTAATAAGGAAGTCAATGACATCGGACTCCGACATCGACAAAAACTTCGAAATTGTAGTTTCACAACCCTGTGAGGTTTGTGAAATCGATGTTCCATCGATGTTTTACTGCTCAAACATCAAAAACATCGATGTTTCTCCAGCTTTAGTAGGAGCTGAATGCAGTGCTGCTGCTGCAATTATCTCTAAGTTTCTTTTGCGCTCTCTCTTTCTCTCTCTCTTTGTATGAAATGCTGTTTGGTTGAGTTAGGGTGGTGGGGGGAGGGGAGTTTTGGAACCTTTTTAGCTCATCGATAATGCTGGAGAATCGATAAATAATGCTTATTACTAGAGATCGGATTTATATGCTAAAAAGAATATGAGTATATTCCCAAAAAATATTCTAAAAAGCATATGAGAATATTTTTTATACCCTTGGAGAGGGTATATTAAAATTGTCCGGATGTTTGTAACGCATAGAAGGAAGCATCTCCGACCACATAAAGTATATATATTCTTGATCAGCATGACGAGCTGAGTTGATATAGCCATGTCCGTCTGTCCGTCTGTCCGTCTGTCCGTCCGTCTGTTTCTATGCTATCTCCTCCGTCAGTTTTAAAGCTATCGTAACCAAACTTTGCACGAAGTCTTTTGGTATAAATACGCTGCACATTTGTCGGAACCGGCCGGATCGGAAGACTATAGCATATTGCTGTCATAGGAACGATCGGTCGAAAAACTAGTTTTAGTGAGAAAAACTTTTTGTTTTCAATGTTATCGCTCCCATCGCTCGTATTTATAATTTTAGTGATTTCACATAATTTCACAAGCCATTTTGAAATCGGACAACTATATAGTATAGCTGCCTACAAAGTTAGGTCTGAAAAAAGTCTTAGTGAGAAAAACTTTTTGTTTTCAATGTTATCGCTCCCAACGCTCGTATTTATAAGTTTTTAGTGATTTCATAATTTCACCAAGCCATTTTGAAATCGGACAACTATATAGTATAGCTGCCATACAAAAGTTAGGTCTGAAAAAAGTCTTAGTGAGAAAAACTTTTTGTTTTCAATGTTATCGCTCCCAACGCTCGTATTTATAAGTTTTTAGTGATTTCACATAATTTCACCAAGCCATTTTGAAATCGGACAACTATAGTATAGCTGCCATACAAAAGTAGGTCTGAAAAAAGTCTTAGTGAGAAAAACTTTTTGTTTTCAATGTTATCGCTCCCAACGCCCGTATTTATAAGTTTTAGTGATTTCACATAATTTCACCAAGCCATTTTGAAATCGGACAACTATAGTATAGCGCCTACAAGTAAGGTCTGAAAAAAGTCTTAGTGAGAAAAACTTTTTTGTTTTCAATGTTATCGCTCACAACGCCCGTATTTATAAGTTTTTAATGATTTTACATCATTTCACCAAAATTTTTCGAAATCGGACCACTATATAGTATAGCTGCCATACAAACTGTCAGGCACATATCAAGCTCCAAGGGTATATAAACTTCGGTCGAGCCGAAGTTAGCTTGCCTCTATTTTTTTTTTCTCTTATATGTGCTATTTTTCCATCAAGAAAAAAAAGGTGTCTTGGCAGAGATGTAAGGTGTTAGTATACGAGTCTTACCTACCCAGGTTCGAGTCCCAGTAAGGGCCGGTCATTTTTTTTAAATTTTTATACCCGTTACTCGTAGAGTAAAAAGGGTATACTAAAGTCGTGCAAATGTATGTAACAGGCAGAAGGAATCATTTCCGACCATATAAAGTATATATATTCTTGATCAGCATCAACAGCCGAGTCGATTTAGACATGTCCGTCTGTCCGTCCGTCCGTCCGTCCGTCCGTCCGTCCGTCCGTCCGTCCGTCTGTATGAACACCTAGATCTCAGAGATGGTGAGAGATAGAGGTTTGACATGTATGAGACAAATGCTTCTTATACTTGCAGGCAGATCAAGTTTATTTTCAATTTTGGCCACGCCCCCTCCCGCCCCCGCAATTTGGAAAAAACGTTATATCTCCTACAGTTTTAAAGATAGACGGTTCGTACCATCTAGAGATAGTTAGTAATTAGCAAAACGATTAAATTTGCTGAAGAAATGATAAGGATCGTATGTGCGGTTCTCAAGTTATGAGCAAAAATGTGAAAAATAGCCGAGTTAAAAGTGTTGCATACTTTTCAGATGTTCACCCTAAGGAACGCAGGAACACTGTTCAACATGTTTTTTCATGAGTAACGGGTATATCGAAGTCGGCTAGAGGCGACTTTAACTTGCGCTCTCGTTTTTATTAAATTCTTTTAATACATTTTAGTTATGCATAGATATGCTATTATGCTTTCGACATACTCAAAATATGAAGATTTACAAAAAAAATGGTTCAACATTCTGGATATACGAGAAATTGGCTAAAAGACTTTCACACAAGAAAATGTTAAAAAATCTCGGTTGAAACGGTAACTGTTTAAAAAAATATGTTTTTTTACATATAAATTCAACAATTGAAGTGAAACTTAGCAGAAACTTGGTGGGGGGCAAAAAAGTAAATAAAAAAATTGAGCAATAAATTTTAAGTAATTGTTTTATTTTTATTATCAAAACTATAAAGAGTTGCAACGTACATCAATAATTTTTTCAATATTTTCGGCTGTAAGTCTTTCTCGCCTGACTGACAAAATATTTTTATAAATGGAAAAGGATCACTTAACAGCTCAAGAAATAATGGGCGCATAAAAATATTTCTTCCTATATTCCTTTTTTATAGTAGTTCTTGCATCCGAGTTTCCAAATAGTTTTGAAAATCGCACCAACTCCATGAAAAAGGTAATCTTTGCAATCACGTTATCAAACTTCTTCCGAATAATGTTCCCAACTTCTCCAGGTGCAAGCTTAAGAGACTCTTGAAGATTGAGAATTATATGCACTGATTTAATAAGACTATGCCCTTGCTTTTCTAGTAGAAAACAAGTGAGAAAGTCGGTCAAGCCCGACTACAACATACTCTGTACCCGGAGTAGAAGCTGAATGCAATGCTGGTGCTGCGCATCTCAAAGTTTCTCTCTCTCACTCTCTCTCTCGCTGTCTCTCTCTCTAAAATTGTGTGGTGTTAGTTGTGAATGGTTGGGAGGGGGAGGGGCAAGGGCGATTTACTTTTTTGCTCATTTCTTCGGCAAATCGACACACTTTGCTAATTACTAACTATCTCTAGAAGGTACCAAAGGTCTATATTCAAAACTGTAGGAGATATAACGTTTTTTCCGAATTGCGGGGGTGGGAGGGAGCGTGGCAAAAATTGAAAATAAACTTGATCTGCCTGCAGCTATAAGAAACATTTGTCCCATACATGTCAAACCTCTATCTCTTACCATCTTCGAGATCTGTTTGTTCATACGGACGGACAGACAGACAGACAGACAGACGGACATGGCTATATCGACTCGGCTGTTGATGCTGATCATGAATATATATACTTTATATGCTCGGAAATCATTCCTTCTCCCTGTTACATACTTTTGCACAAACTTAATATACTCTATTTACCTTCGGTACAGAGTATAAATAGTGTTGGCGATTTCCGAACAATTATTTTCTATATACATCAGATCCTCTAGAATCTCCTCATCCAAAATTAAATTTTTTTTAGCTACGCGAAAGCGCACTCATTTAATACTTCATTGCTAAAGAAAGGAGTCTAAGCACGTATACTCTCGGTGTGCCGACGTCGCTACCTCAGAGCGCTATACATTATTTAGCGACGCGCCGGACTCTGGTGCAGAGTTATTCTGTCCGATAAAATATTCTTATAAATACGATATTAAATACGATATTTATTTTTTATAGTTGTTTTTGCATTTGAGTTTCCAATATTAAATAGCAATCAAATTTTTTTTCACCATTTTTTTTCTTTTTAATTTTATATTCGGGGGTGCCACAGAAACCTCTTCCAACCAAATTCCAACCCAATTCCAATTCTTAGGTGCCACAGAAATTCCGTTTGGTTGGTTTCAAACCTCCCGTGTTTTGTAAGGACATTTAGCAAAATTCACTACCCAAACAATTTTAAAAAGCAAAATAAATTTTGGGAATGTAAACAACATTATTTTTTAGGATAGATTGCATCAAACGAATAAATTATTTAATTAGTTTAAACATTGAAATTAACGTTTCAATAATTATTGGGAAAAACAACCAAAGTCTTTCATGTTAATCAAAACCAACCACTACTGTGGCTCCTCCTATCGTTTGTCGCGAGTTTGTGTCGCCATCTGGTTGGCAGCCAGCGGATTAAGGGCTGGCAAGATATTCTTCATGTTTTGCGCCAACAAATTTTTAAACTTTTCATTTTATTTATGGAGAATTTGACTTTAATTTAAATTATAATTTTAAAATGCATCATAAAACATATAACACAATCAAAAAATTTAATTTAAACATAAATTTAACCCTTAATTACAAGAAAAAAATTTTTTGTCCAGAAATTCAGCCCTGTTTTTAGAGATGGAACTTCAATTGGAACAGCTGGTGCTCTAACTACATTTTCTAATATGAAAATTAAATCTCCCGAAGTTCTGTGGCACCGACGGTTTTTTCGAGATATTTACAAACCAACCGTCGGCAAAATCTCTAGAGATTTCTGTGGCACCCCCGATTAAGTTTTTTTTACAAAAAATTAGTATGTATAATAAAAAAAAAAATCACCCCGGGAATCGAGCCTTGGGTATCTTAGACTCGTAGTCAAAAAGCTAACAGCTGCGCTACAGCGCTTACAATCTTAGTAACGAAAAAGTTGCAGTTTTAAGAAATTAAAAGAATATACTCATATGCTTTTTACATATACTCATATTCTTTTCATACAAAATATGTCAAATATGCTAAAGCATATAAATCCGGTCTCTACTTATTACTTACTAACTCAACTAGGTACAAACCCTCTATCTACAAAACTGTGCGAGATATGACTTTTTTTTTTAATTGGGGGGGCGAGAGGGGACGTGACAAAAGTTGAAAATAAACTTGATCTGACTGCAAGTATAAGAAGCATTTGTCCCATATACCTCTATCTCTTACCATCTCTGAGCTGCGGTCAGAAGTAAGCAGAAAAAGATAGCACACATCTTGCCTACTTGGGATTCGTTAAGCAGGTTAATGTACTTCTGCGTGTAAAATATGATTTCTCTTTTAGACCTCTTTAAAAACCGTTTTCATCTTTTGGTCCATTTCTTCCTTGTGGCACAATGAGAATATAGAATTTCCATTAGTTTGCTTCAGCATTTTAAAAAGGACACTGACTTACACTCACGTCCAACTTTATATCGAAGCTGGACACAACACTAACACTTCAATTGTTTCTAGACAATATCAAAGTGGCACATTGTTTTATTAAAGATATGAAGAATAAAGACTACTCTACATTTTAGTTTGCAACATTGGTTAAAGCTGGATTATTATCTTTGCTCTTCTTATACATATATGTAACAAAGTTTCTTACTTAAAATACTTTTGAAAACCCTTCCAACACTTTCAGTTTTCCTGCGACATGAAATATCTTATGCATAACTAAATAATTTCAAAAAGAAAAAGCAAACTGGAAACTTTTCCAATTTCCGATTCTTGAGCCGAGTGAGCTTGGCCATAACAACAATAATGAGCAGTGACATTACAAGCATGTTGCTCTGCCAGGACATCCACAGCAACAACAACAACACAAACAACAACTGGAACTGGAGTCAGCCGCAGCCACAGTCACCACAGTTTGCGGTTGGTTGCCAAGCCTTCAATGTTTTTTACATCTACATATTTTTATATAAATATTTCCCTTCTTTTCTGTTATTTTTTTGCCTTCTGCGGTGACAAACTTGGCAACGAGTTGCAATTTTTTAATTTATTTGGGATGGCAGCTCGTAAACATTTTCTGGCTCTCCAGCCACATTCCACATTCAATCGGCAAGTTTTGCGCCCTGTCATCGTCGTCCCGTCCGATCTTTCTGTGTGTCTGGACCAGCGGCTGCTTTGGTGAACTTTTTAATTACCGCTGCGAGTTGCTTGAGCTCTTTCTTCCATCTCCTTCACAGTGTTTTTATTTTTTATTTTTTTGCGTCTTGTTTATGAAATATTTTATGGAAATTATGCAAAACTTGTTTCCCCCGCAACTCTCCTTCGACTTCATATTCAGCATTCGGCGCCTTCTAACAAAGTTCCTTACTTTTCGCCACTCAAATTAATTGCATAACAAATTATGTTGATGAAGTGAAAATTTTTCAACGCAAAGCATGAAAGGGAGTTTTTGGATAATATTAAACAAGTTTGGCGATAGCCTTTTGTGTGTGCGCGTAAGAGAGCCATCCAAAAACAAGATCAAGAAGACTGAAAGAAGGAAATTTTCTTAAGAAAAGTTGAAGTTAAATTGAAGTGTTTGTGGAGTGAATTGAATTTCAATAAAGATGAAAAATAAATAAATGAAATTGACAAAATTAAAATTAAATTAAAACTAAGTTGTGCCCCAAGAAAAATGGAAGGAAGCCAAACATAAGCTAAGGTTAAAATTCAACAAACTTCGATATGTATAAAAATTCAAAAAATAACAACCAAGTTCTTTTGGAAGTACCTCAAATTCAAATCCAAATAATTCTAAAGATACAATAAAAGTATTAAGCTAAGCGGGGTCAAGGCGGGTCTTCGTCAGTCCTTTAAAGAGTATGAGAATAAAACAGAACGAAAACCCAACGGTTAAGTTTGATAAGTTTTAAGACAATTCTACTTACTTTGTATTAGACCCGTTCCAATAAACCCCTCAATAAAAGTATTGCTTCTTTTTTATTAAGACTAATTTTATTTAATGTTTTGGAACATGCTGCAAATTCAACTCGGTGATGAGAAATATTTCCTTCTCGGCCACTGGCAGCACTCGCTTCCACATGAAATACAAATGCAGATACCAGCAATAAGCGAAACCAATGCGAAAGAACAGCTGACGATTGGGCGTTAGCAGACCCAACACTTGTAGGCGTGGCAGTAGTAAAGAACGCCTCAAACTCTGTCCACAAGTGTCGCCTATTTGATTTGACCATCGTAACCGTCGAAGCTCCAGCCAACCGTGACTGAAGAGAACCTCTTCAAATTCCAATTGACGTGCTACATGCAACCAGGAGGTGTCCTGTGGAGTACCTGACGCAGTGACCAGAGTGTCCAACGAATGGAAAAGCACCAACAATCCGTAGACTATTAGCACAATTTTTGCCAGACGTGGCCAAGGATTAGTGGAGGTGGAGGATATGGAATAAACCATGCTTAGGTTGTACACTATAATCAGAAACAGCTGCGGAGCCAAACAGTTGAGCAACTGCTGTGTAAGTCGAGCATAGTCCACATACAGACGCTGCAGGGTGCTCAATCGACGCTGCAAATGCCTCACCCTACGATGATCGGCTTTCAAGATCTCTGCCATAATTGTGTCGCTCACCGACCGAATCTCTGCATTGAGTAAGTCAAAGGATTTACTGAGCACCGTCAGTACAATGCTCACCAAATGCATGCTAATGTCCATGAGCCACATGGCCAGAGAAACGGGCAAAACGAAAGCCAGGAAGAGTAACAGCTGCATCTCTAGTCCTTTGTTGGTGGATTGCAGCGGTATGAGCAACAACTTAAATGTCAGGAGCTTTAGCAGCAATTGCAAAACCAGCAACCAGGATAACTCCAACTTACGGCGACTCCGGCGATAGAGTTGTGGAGCCAATTGTAGTAGACGATTGATCAACCGAATGCGCCTGTCATAGACATGACGGGGCTGCAGTAGCAAACACCAGGCAAATAGAAAAGGCTGCAGGTGAATAAGCAGCTTGTACGGATGCATCAGAGCCAGGCTGAAGAAATAGACAAAGGGCAGGCTGAGCATCCTGGAGATGATTACACTGTAGTGCGTTAAATGTACCGAATTGCTGATCGGCTCGTAACGCAAACGGACCAATCCCAGATAGTAGAACTGAGCCAAATAGAAACGGAGCAGCAACAGGGCGTGGTAACTAATATATCGATTGGCTAGGCGAAATTCCCGCAGAAAGGCCATCTAGCTAGTTGGCCAGCCAACAACTGACGCTCCAACACCCTGAAATAGACAGGGCATTACATATTTATAATGCAAATACATTCCATTGATGAGCCTAGTTCAATGGTCTCGCATTACAAGGGGACTTTTTGGATGACCAAAACATTCCGTAAATTAGTTTTGTGTCTTTTTATTAATAACAGTAAACGATGGTAGAGGTAACTTCGCTGAACGCGGCGCCTAGTTGTCAAAAAAATAGTACCCGCGAATTTTGTGCTTATGTATTTATAACCTGTTGCACGTGAATTCTAGCTGGGCTCTTTGAAATTACGGCAAAAGTTGTTTGTGCTTTTGCTCAAGGACTTTCCAATCATCTCTACAACATTTCGTATGTTATTTTTCTATCGAAACTCGGATAATACGGAATATTTTAGTAATGAGGACGAAAAGTCAGCTGAGTGATCAGGTGGTGTAAATAGACCTTGAGTGCTGCTGCTTTAAACTGTTTACATAGACGAGATGACAAGATCTTTAAAGTGTTTGAATATAACCTTCTACATTATCATCTTCCGAAGAAAAGTTCGACAAAGGCCAACTAAGAACCTCAACACTGACAACGAACTGTAGTCTATGGATAATATAACTTGCATTCGTAAATCATTCAATAACCTACGGCATTAGGGATCTTAAAGAGTAAGACTTTAACGCTCCCCTTGCTATTACCATTACTAAACGGCTTTCCAAAGGTTTAAGGAGAATATCAAGTTTGTCTGTCCGTAGAAAAACCGTGAAGAACAGTTCTCAGATATCGTTTCGGTAATAAATAGAGTTTTGACATGTATGGGACAAAAACTTCTTGAACTTGCAGGTAGAAACAGCTTTTTTTTTTAAATTTCGCAAAACTTCATATAGCGAACAGTTTTCTATTACCTTCTACATATTTTTATTAATCAGTGGTTTTGAGCAATCCGCCAAAGATGATAATAATGTTCGTTTAAACCAGAGCGGGCAAACAACGACAACGTTTCTGAATCGTTTCGTTTCGTTCTTGCAAGACGAAACACAAACAAAACCCGGAAAGAATGTAACACAAATGAGTTCTGTTCAGTTTGCGTCGTCAACGAAACTAAACGTAAGCGAATGTTCATCTTGTCGACAAAGGGATCGGAACGATATCACGGCGCGAATAGTTCGGAAACGTTTGCTGCTCGATTTGTTTTGTATTGTTGCTTACTCTTTGTTTTCTCTTGTTGTCGTTCCGAACGTTTCAAGGTGAGCTTTCGGAGAACAATATTCCAATCGTTTTCTTTCTTTCTTTCTTTTTGTTAATCATCCTAACGCTACAGTACATTATACTTATAATTTAGGCGCTAGTCACAAAAGTTAAAATTATATAAAACATTTATAGTCCCTACTTAAATACTATCTTTAAACTAATCATTTAATACTATCTATGCTGAACATATAATAACCATTAATAATTAGAAATATTTTATTTTTTTTTACTTTTAGTTTTAATGGTTTGGGGTTCGTAGGTGTAACTCTAGCTTAGTCCTAAATTGCGTGGCGTTTCTTATAGTCTTAATTTCATGTGGTAGTCGGTTCCAACAGCGAACAGCATAGATAAAAAGTGTTTTTCTGATAATGCAAGCTTTAGTTTTCTACACACAATATTATTTGTTCTTCTTGACATACTGAAATTAAGTTTCTGGTAAAGGTACGAGGTTCATGCGTCCAAACTATTTTGTGTAAGGAACTAGACTTTCAAGTCCATCCACGTTGCAGTGGTAAGTTAAATATTTTATGGAAACGTCGATATTCTGTCTGTTCGTTTTCATTGTAAATGTAACGGCTATTTTGCTTGCTTTCTTTGGCTCTCTGTATCACATTGTTAAAGACTTCAACTCCGTAAAAGAACGAAGTTAGCAAAGCTTTGGCTACCAGCAAACGAATTCTGACTGGTGAGTTCTAATCGATATTGATTTCGGGTTCCGACATCTTGCCTGTGGCTCTGTATATGTCTTTCCATGTTAGAGATTTATTATGTAAAACCTAAATTGCTGGTTGCTCGACATACTCTATTGGAGTGTTATTAATTGTTGTTGGCAGTTGTCAGTTCTAACATTTTTGTTGCTGATGACCAAACATTTGACTTGCCTGGGTTTAGTCAAGCCCATTTCGCCCATCCGTATTTATCTAATTCCTATAACAAAAGGTAAACGTACTATGCAAGGTCCTATGAAACGGTCCAGCACCGATCCGGGACACGGTGTGAGATGTGTGCTACGATGTCGCGTTCGTCAGATATACTGGACTGTGTGGAACAAACAATTGGACGGGCGTAAATACTATGTCAAAAGTAGTCAAAAGCGCCGGGACTAACTGGTAAAAGAGTTCGGATCGGATTTGCATTGGTTCGCCTTTGATGATGAAGTATAGGAAGACTTGGGATAGGAATAATGGGGCCCATGTGGTGTTGGGGGGTATAGTGTAGTTTGTGTGTGGGAAGAAGGATTTCCAAGAGTACAAGAAATTTTGAGCTTTACAGAGTAGCGTATCAGTGCCATAGAAAACCAAAACGGGTGAGTGTTCAAAAAGTCAGTTGCTTGATTAATTTTAAAGGTGTGAAAAACCGGCAAACAAAGAAAAACAAGGCGTAGTACATGAAAACAAAAAATAAAATATGTTGTGTGTCCTAGGGGTTAAACGTTCTTCTAATATCTTTAAAAGCGGTTTTCAAAACGTTGTGTATGTGGTTTGGGTATTTCATTTCCCTAAGAGGGTACTCGACAGCCAAAAAACCATTGGGTACCAATTTTATATTCACCCACAAATCATTCTATAGGCCATAAACAAGGTTTAAAAATAGACAGATCTGCGTTTTCAGTTTTGTCACAGCCTGGTTCGCGGTTATGCTTTTTGTCCAGCAACTGCCTTAGAACAACATCCATTTAGGTAAACCAGCTTTACCAAAATTATGAATTAATTTAGTAAATGCTCCAAGCGGAAACTAATCTATACTTTAGTTCTTTGGTGTCCACGGGCCCACAAAGACATTTTTATTAAAGACTACTTTTTCTTGGTGGAAACGACGAATTGTATTCATAAGATTAATTGCATAATTTTGGGGAGGCTGTGATACCCAGAGGTTTGTTGTTTAAAGGCATCTGGTACAAAATGCCTATAAAACGAAACCGGGAAACGAAACACAGCAGCATACGTCGGTATATGCTGGGGCCGGGGTGAATATAAATGGACTCCGGTTTGCTTAAGTACATCTCTAGGGACACAGCCCATTATCCAACACGATTAGAAAACACCGCAAAGTATGAGTTAGGGTTAAGGTACAGTAAAATTTGTGTTTGTTCTGTTGTAATTGGTTGTGTGTAAAAAACACAAAGCATAGCTAGATTTATGTACTAAACAAGTATGAGTTGGGTTTGGTGATTAATAAGGATTTTATAAAATATAGATAGTTATCATAATTCGAGTGTGGACATCAACAAGTGTGGACCTATAAATTTAAACCGAGAACAAACAAACAAGCGTAGGTCAAAACAAAAAAGTAGGTCACAATGTCACGTTACATTAATTACAAGTTAAATCTAACTACTGACTGTTTAAAATCAAGTAGTAGCTGTGTGTATACGGTCATAAAAGGCAAAGGCTAAGCAAATATTCCAGGTTTAAAGTGTAAAGAACTTAACAAGCTTTATTCTCGAAACGTACTCTTCTTGCAAAGCTTCATGCGTAAATCTCGTTCTCTCGTGTGCGCTCTCAGATATAAAGTTAGTGTCGTTTTCCTATATGAAGAAAAATTAATTAATTATTCGATTAATTTCATTAATCATCGTGCGCCGCACAGTGGTCCCAAATCCCAAAAACACGGCCAAAAGTCGAAAAACGTTTTTGAATTGGCTCTGTACTCGGGGGTTTTCGGGGTTGCAGATCACGAATCCGAAGTCACAACTTAGAAAATCAAAATGGCGGATCCAATATGGCGGACAATTTCTTCAAAAACGCATTTGATTTGGCTGAAAGTCTGTACTCGGGGGTTTTCGGGGTTGCAGATCGCGAATACGAAGTCACAACTTAGTAAAACAAAATGGCGGATTTATTATGGCGGACAATTTCTTCGGAAACGTACTTGATTTGGCTGAAACATCGGAAAACCCGTTCATCGATAATACCTCGATAACCGTTCAACAGATTTGTTTTTTCATGTCGATTTTTGTGCTCAGCGGGCCAAAATACTTTAGAAAAAGTTGGTTTGGTGAATTGGGGGAGAGTCTTGTCGAGCAGTGTATATTTGTAATGTCGCGACAATTGTCGCACAAAAATAATTACCGAGACTAAACCTGCAGCTAAAGGCAGCTAGTTTTTGACTATGTTTTGAAGAATTGTCTAAATAATAATTTCTAATTCGTTTGAGAGTGGGATCTGCTGGAAGTTTTGACTTATGGTTTTTACCTTTCTTGGGGTAAGGGGGTCTGGTTGTGCAATGTCGTACGGGAGGGGCATTTCCGACCCTATAAAGTTTTTTGTTGATCAGCTCAACGCCGGTCGTTAGGCTGTCCGTCTTCCGTCCGTCCGTCTGCTGTGAACGCGTTGCCGCGCTTAGGATGGTCATTTTTCATGTACATAGGTATGGCCGTCGTGATAAGTTTGTTTCGATCTCGAAATTTCCCCCCCTCCCCCTTAAACCGCAAAAACTGTCCGCCCAATTTTAAAGTTACAATATCGTCGCTTAATATATTTATCTTAGGTTATGTATCTATTCTGAAAAGCACAATCAGATCTGAGCAAAACACCGAGTTTTCACGAACAAATTTTGCCCCCACCACAGCTTCTCCCGTGTGTGTGTGTGTGTGTGTGTGTGGAGTCGTTTCGTGTGTGTTCTGTGTGTTTGTTATAGGGTTTTTGAAGTCGAGATAGACTGCAACGGTCTTACGTTAACAGATTTTTCAGAATGTGACCGAAAAAAAAACCTCTACTTTTATTAATGATTCACTATTTCATGCATTGTTAATAATAATTTTAAATAGTACGTTTAAATTGTACTTACTTTCTAGAGTAGAATCCATTTTTCAGAATCAAAATCAGTTAATTTTTCGCGAATCTATACGCTTCCAAACGTTGTGTTATTTTCGACGCATGACAAATAAACGATGAGGCACGCTCGATGCTCACGAATGCAGTTCATACCTGAGCCAGGTGGGGTTACTTTCTCCTTATAAACGGTCAGAATACAAACTAGATGTACCACTGCAACTATTCCAATCATTTAGAGTCAATAAAAAAATATTGTGATTTCCGACTTTTGGCCAGTTTTTTGGGATTTGGGGACCAAGTGGCGTTCAGAAATGAGATCATTCTGGGAATGAACGGCCAAGTTCCAAATGTAGAATTTTGTCGATTCTTTGGTCTAAAAACCAATGCTGGCCTCACGTCAGCCCACTCCTCTCACCCAGGTGTAAAGTTAAATAAATTTAATATTTCAAAGAACATTTTCAAGCTTTCTTTAATTAAAATCACTATTACCGGACCGATGCTCGTTACCATATCCCAAATAATTCAAGGTAACTTGCCATGATAAAATTTATTCGAGTGTAAGGATCCTGGATTGATTCACTTCTGAAATTGTTTGGGATCGAAAAAAATCCGAAACGAAGAATATATCTGATTTTTATAATCTGTACCAAAAGTACAAAGAGTATATTAAGTTTCCACAGAAGTATATAACAGGGAGAAGGAATCATTTCCGACCTTATGAAGTATATGTATGAATTCTTCATTAGCATCAACAGACGACTCGATATAGATCCCTGCTTGACATCAAGCGGACTAAATTTAAAACCAAGAATGTGAATCTGAAAAATACATGCTTAATTTCAGTACTTTTGGCTTGTACCCAAGAATATTGCGTCTTACCGTAATTTTGACATCAAAACTGATATCAAGGGAGTATATCGGGCTGTACTTGAGAACATAACAAACTAATATTATGACCAAAAAGATTTTATTCTAGTTTGAAATGTACTTAAAATATCTCGAAGCGGTATTTCGGGATTGGAAAATACCTACTTGAAATAAGGCTTTTGTACTTGAACCAAGTATTTTAGAACTTATTACACCGATTCAAGTTCAAAGTTCTTGTTTTTATTTAGTAAAATAGTAATTTTATTTATTCAGTAATTAACATTATTTATCGGTCTATTTATATTTTATATGAATAGGATGAACGATAGTCAAGTAATGAGCGAAACAAAGTTCGCTGCGGTAGCGCTGTCTTTACTGCTACTGCAGGTACAGAGTATATTAGAAATGGTTTTGACCGACTTGTTCACTTCTCTATTCTCATTAAAACACACTAATATACTTGAACTGGAGCTGGCTAAAAACAAAAGCTTATTAAAACTATAAAATGGTCACCAACCCCATCAACTACTAAATATATATAACTAAAAACTATAAAAATACCTGCTGTTAGCGCAGCAGACGTTTAAGAAAGCAACAGCATGAACAGAATTTTTGGACGCATTGCACGACCTTGTATTTTTTGTACAAGGAGTGAGTTTTGTATTAAGGGACAGAGTTAAAAAACTTATTTAAATATATATATACTTATTTTTATTATTACTCAACATTAAAAGAAATTCTACAAAATATTAACTTAACAAAGGTCTCCCAATTTGTTTGATTAAATGATAAGAACTCAGCTGGTATAAAACCCAGCTCTCTTTGCTAATTTCTCTTCGATTGCTGCCCTCTCTCTCTGTATCTCTTTTACGGTTGGGACATGGCTTGGGACAGGGGTAGTTTGAAACGGTTGAACCGATTTATCTAAACGGTTCAAAGCTGCTGGGGAAATGGCGCGAATGCGATGTTTTTCTGGTAATGCTGAAAAAGGGGATGGTCCTAATGGAAGTCGAAAATTAATTAAATTTACTTTTAATTACTTAAGCACGAAAAAAAATATTTATAATCCAACAAATATAATTCAATTAACTACGACTATCGGCTATATCCTGGCACAGCCAATCGAGCAACGCATCCCGTGCACACTCGACCTCTGCATCCAAACACAAAAGCTTGCGTATATCCTCCAGCCAATTGCCCAAAATATATCTCTTAACGCATGGCATCACGCCCAGCTCACGCATTGCCCGCAGGCAGTACAATTGTAAACGCGGATTCATCTTCGTGGACATCATCAGACGACCCACATAACAAGGTAACATGGTAAACTCACGACATCGCCATAGGGCGCGTTTGCTATGGAGTCCACTGACCAGAGCCAACACCACATATTCAAAGTTCTCCACCAGCTGCAAAGGCCACTTATTTTCCTGATTGTTTTCGCTTTCTTCGAAGATTTCATAGAGCAGTTTAACCCCATCGACCTCATCGAAACGACGCTGACCTTCACCACAGCGCAAAAGCAAGGCAAACGCTTTGCTGGTCAAATCCCAAAATTTGGGCAAGCGATTCAAAATGCGTGAATGCAAAAACTCAAAAAAACCCAACTCGATGCCCTGTTCGGGAGCCACTTCCAGCATATGGCAAAGATGATGCCACAGATGAATGGAAAAAAGAGGCTGACAGGGATCTTGCTGAAATATGGTGGCCACAGAGGCGAAGTTGTCGGCATCATCCAATACAATGCCTAAAACTGGGTGGAGAAAGCAGAGATTAAAGTAAACTGGATGTAATTGTCTCACTCTTACCCTTCGGTTTGCCAGTCAAATTACGTAGAATTTCAGCAGCCAAGTCTTGAAGTGGTTCTTGTTTTTTGAGAATTGCATAAAATTCTATCATCAGGCATTTTTGTTGGGCAATACTTTGCGCTCCATTCAAGTTTCTTGAGAGAATATCTACAATTAAAATAATTAAAACTGATGCCTGATGATACCATTCCGAACCTACTATAAATCTTTAAATACATTTCTACCTCACGATAGTGCTGCTCGTGATGCTTCAATCTCATGCGCATAAAGGCGTTCTTGACTCTGCAAAAAATTCAAATTCAATTTCTTCATTTAAACTTTTGATTTAAATAGCTCACTTTCTCACAATATCCATTTCGATAATGGCACGCTGAGCATTCAGGGGATTCATAAGGAACTTATTTAACGAAACAATAGCTCTCCAATGTGTTAGATGCATATCACTATCCATTTCTTTCATTAATTTGGGCAAAGCAAACCAACCATATGCCAACTGAGCTCGATCATCGAAATACGTGGAGCTAAAAGTGCAGCGTTGGGGGAAACACTTGCATCGATCTCGCTTCTTCATAGACTCGTGCCATTCTACAAAAGAATATGCTATTAGTGTAAGATTAATTTCAGAGTTAACATCAAACTTACCCTGATTCTGCAGGCAATTTATGGAGCTGGGCTTGAGCATATTTTTGATTTCAATTTGTAAAAAATTATTGCGATATTTTTCTAGTTCTTCCCACATGGTAATAGATATTAAATTTGGTTAAATGCGCTAATAATAATTTAAGATGTTTAAATTAATGTTTTTAGTTAATGATTGATTTTAAATTCAAAGCAAGAGTAAAATGAATAGTGAAACAACAAATAGAGATTAAATCCGTAACCTTTAACAGCTAAAACCACAGATGAAAACCGAAACGGATAAGGGTTAGGGTTTGGGCTGATAGTTTTTTTCTGATTACGGTTGTATTACGGTTGTGTGCTATGTAGCCCATAGCGGGTTACCGGGTAACGGTTATTAACCTTATTATTTTTCGAGTTTTGGTTGAGGTAACTGCGTGTGTTTTTCTTGCAATATTTACGCAACAATAATCAAATAATCACACGATAAAGTGTGACAGACTGATACAGAAAAGCCACAACAACAGTCACTGGCCTATGCACATGTGATAGGGAATTGAAAAATGCCCGGCTCTAAATTAAACACAGAGTTAATGTCTGCGTGCTGAGGAAAAACCGACACACCGCCAATACACATGTACACTTTATTTCACAAACAAATCTTTCCCTGTTCTGCATGTATGTATGTAATTACTGCTTTCACTTTAGATTTTTTTCAACATTGCTCGTCATTTGTTTAAAATAGCAAAAGAAAACGATTTCCGAAAATTATTGTTTTTGGTCGAGGCATCGCGCCCTTGTAAATGTTAAGGTTTACAGTAGTGTCCACAAGCCAACTTGTCAAGCATCGAAACGCGAATGAAATTTTTTATATCTCTCTTCCAACCACTGTCAAGATCACAGCCCAACTGGTCAAGTTACTGGCGCCAAGCTAACAAGCTGTCAAGATGACGGCATGCTTAAGTCTTTCCTTTTCATTCACATTCAGGGGAAGAGATAAACTTGAAAAAGGTGATCGCGTCAACAACAACAATATGTGCGAAAAAAGTTTTCATCCAAACAAATTGGCGTATAACAAATATAAGAAAAGATGAGGAAGGCAAAGATTTTGCTTATCTGCTTTGTCTCCTCCTCATTCGCTCTTTTTTACATTGTGCCCATTAGCAACAATGCGGCGAAATATAAATAAGCAGCCAATTTTTTTTAATATATTTATTTCGAAGTTTTCCGTGGTAGATTGAAAAACGAATTTATTAACCTATAAATTTGTGTCTGTTTCGGTACTGATAATCACGACCTAGAATTTAGAGAGCCAAATCTGTTTGAGAATGACGCTTACCTTTGGGTAAGCCGAACGGTTTTACAACTCACCATTTTAGATTTCAATTAAAAAAGAATTCGAAACTACACAGAGAAAAAAAAAGATCCCCGTAGAATGGATATTCGAAATATCCACTTAAGATCCATTTTTTTAAATATCCTTTTCACATTTTTCAGCTCCTTTGGATGGAGAAAGAAGATCAATGAAATATATTTTCTCTGATATATCCTTTTTAAGCGAAAATAAATCGATTTCGATAATATCCAATGGATCCCAAAAAAGGATAGTTAACTATCCAGTCCAAATGGATACCGAAAATATCCTGTGGATCATCAGAAACTATCCTTTTTTTTCTCTGTGTAGATCTCGACGTGAAAGTCATTTTCAAAGCTATGTGACTGAAACTTAGAAATGTTTTTGTAAGCTAACCCAAGAAAAACATCTTCGACTAAGACGTCAAAGCGAAATTCCAAAAAGATTATGATATATGGAGATGGTAAAAAATTCAAAGTGCAATAATTACAAAACTGCAGCTAAGCTAACTAGATCAAACCAAGCGAAAATTCATACTCTTTCAGAATTTTTATTCCCTTGTCCGGATGTTTGTAACGCATAGAAGGAAGCATCTCCGACCACATAAAGTATATATATTCTTGATCAGCATGACGAGCTGAGTTGATATAGCCATGTCCGTCTGTCCGTCTGTTTCTATGCTATCTCCTCCGTCAGTTTTAAAGCTATCTTCACCAAACTTTGCACGAAGTCTTTTGGTACAAATACGCTGCACATTTGTCGGAACCGGCCGGATCGGATGACTATAGCATATAGCTGCCATAGGAACGATCGGTTGAAAAACTAGTTTTAGTGAGGAAAACTTTTTTGTTTTCAATGCTTTCGCTCCCAACGCTCGTATTTATAAGTTTTCAATAATTTTACATAATTTCAACAAGTTTGTCGAAATCGGACAACTATATAGTATAGCTGCCATACATACTGTCAGGCATATATCAAGCTCCAAGGGTATATAAACTTCGGTCGAGCCGAAGTTAGCTTGCTTCTATTTTTTGTTTTTTATGTTATCGATCCCATAAATATGTTCGCATATCATATTTAATTTTTTATTTTTATTAAATTATTATTTAAAATAATTATTTTTATTAAAAAATAATTTGACAGCACCATTCTAGACCCAGGTCATGAGATTTACGCTAACCTATGTAACTGGATCAGAAAGCCTGCTTTTAAAATCTCCTACAATTCTGGGAACTTTGTAGAGGATTCTGACCAGTTTCTTTTCCTGCAATATCAACTTCGTCGGCGATTTCAGATTAAACTGGTATAAAACTGCATTCAACATAAAGCATTGATTGAACAGCTACCGTCTTAGTACTTAGCGTTACTTTTTATCTAGGTCCAAAAATATGTCACATGTTCAGTCGAACTTCCTTATAGCGAATTTCAAGGGGACCTAAATAGTTGTGCCACCTTAGCTGGTGTTAATATGCGTACAATTCTGCAAACTGAGACCCATACTATATGATGAAGAAGAAAGTTGTTTTTTGGAGCCGCAAAATTGGAGCAGATGATAGGGAAAAAAACAAAACTGTACCGGTACCAACGTTTCGGTTTCGTTCCGGTACTATCCGTGCCAATAATAACGGTAAACGGTATTCGGTTCTAAAAAAAAAATTTGTATCGGTTTTGGATCCGGTTCCGATATGTGACTTGAAACGGTTTATTTCGGTTAATGGTTCCGGTTTCGGAAGTAAAAATTTTTAAGAAATCTTTTTCTTTCGCTTTGTAAAATGGTATGGTATGGGTGGGAATTTGAGGGTTTAGCCACGCCCACTTTATCAAATCTCACATCTATCGGTTTTATAAACCCGTAAACAAAGTTTTAAAAGGAAATATCTACTAAAAGATCTTTTGGCCGCAGTCTCCATACAAGCTGGCTCACTGTGCATCTTGTCAAAGTAATTATCAGTTTATTTTGTAATTTTGTTAGTTTTTCTTTCTTAGGCTTTTTGTCGATAATCTTTTGTTTTTTTTTTTTTGTCGTATAAATAAATAAATGTCTTAGATGTCCATAAATGGCTTTACTGTATGACTGATTTTATGATTTGAAAGCTAACGAACATTTCTATTAAATAAGGGCCAGTTGTTGCTGAAAAATTAAATCAAAGTATGCGAGTTTGAAAATGAGAACAAAGCAGGCGTTTGAAGAGTTGAACCTACAGAGAATAAAATTAGAGCTCAGTCTGCTAGACGTGTTCAAGCCGAGCACATCTGGGACTTTGCTATTAGCATTATTTGTATGACTTTCTTTATTTTTTTTTAAATCGAATCCTCGTTTTTTTTGTACATTTTTTAGGTATGGAAGTGTTTACTCGTGAACTGGTCTACTCAATGAATCGCATACGCGTTATGATAAACAACCAAAGTGCCTTCAACTACCTGGATAGATTGCTGAAAGAAAGGGAAAATGGTCACTCTATCAGCCAAAGCTAGTTGGTAGAGTTTTTGTGATGAACTGTACAATTCTGGCAATCGGGGTCACCCTTTTTGTTTGGCTTTATACATAACCGGTTTCATTCAGCTTCTGGCTCGATATTTCTGAGGACTTTGAAACATCATTGACTTTCCTTGTTATGTTTGTCGTCATAATAACAATTATTTTCTTCTTAATTTGAATTACATTATCGTCTTGCTTAAAGGTATATGTTTAAATCTATCTGGTCAAACGTAATGGGACAGTCCGTTTTGCGAGGATAGTTAAAAAATAGATTTGGCAAACCCTTCAGATAGTTCCGGGCACTTTCGTAGTTTGTCATAATGCGTATGCGATCCATTGTTTTGTTTTTAATAAAAAAATATATCTATGTCTATGTACTAATTATTTAATTTTGGAAAGTCCGTCAAATTGCATCTTAAGACAGAAGGAATTCATTTTAATGCAGAAAATGCCCTCTCTGCACTAACTTGGGTTGCTGGAACTGTGGCTGCAAATGATTTCGTGTGCACCGAACAGCCACGAGCACACACAAAGAATAATCGGGTTTCTATTTCTTGTGGTTCTTGTTGTTTCACAAAAAATTTCTTCTTTGAACTGACATTATCTTATCTTCTTCATGGGCTCAAGCACTGTCATTTGACTTAATTTTAGTGGCCATGGCTTAAACTGTAAAAAGCTGAAACTTTGCACACGTGTCTTATAACTTTCGTTTTCACACCAAAAAGAGGGTCATATTCCATGAATTGAAGGCTGATATCGAATCTTTTAAAAAAAGTGGACGTGTGTTCAGTGATGAAGTTATGTAAATTCCATTCTCTTAGATTTGACATTCTTGTTGGCGGTACAACTAGACGGAAAACTCTAGTACTCTCATCAGGCTCAAATTGTTCTTTCAGCGCTTGACTCATCAATCGTTTTTCATCGATCGGAACTTTCTCATCAAAAAAATTAATGCAAGCTCTATTATTTATTTGTAGTCGGTACGTAAGAAAGATTCCTTAATACATATTGCACTTAACATTGAATTAAAATCTTTACTGACAGCGGCTGGCTCGTTTTCAAATAGCGCGCCCCTTTAACATGTGTTCACTTTCTTGTTTTCAAACAGCGCGCCCCATTAACATCTGTTCACTTTCTTGTTTTTCCATTCACGACAGTGACTTTAACATGGTTGGGACTAGTAACAACACCCATATTGCCCCATCTCTATGACAGTGCTGCCAACTTTTTACGGCCTCAACAAGCTAGATCGGCATAAAAAATAGATTGAAATAGCTAGCATTGGCAAGGTTTTTCTGATTATTAATCAATGAACATTTTTGACCACGTCAAGCACAAGCTCCAAGAACTCGTGCTCTAATTAAAAAAATTAACAGGCTGCAGAAATAAAAACTACAAGTGAATGATTTAATTGCTGAACAGTTCATGAAAGGTTTGGGCTTTAAAACAAATTTTTCAGTTGCAGCCATGTTAAAATGAAGTTAACGCTCAATCTCCTGTTCTAATAAGTACTCTGGTAACTACTACTTAACTATGGCCGCCAGCACTATAACTTTTTTTTTTGAGACCCACTTTGACGGTCGATAACTTTTGGAACAGCCCTCCCATCGAAGCAGTAAAAATTTGTTTGTTTACTTTACTCTGTTTGTAACAATGAAAAAATCTAAATTGGAAAAACTCTTAGCGTTTGAAATACGATTTTTTTTAATAAGGTCCATAAGAAGAAAGCCACCTTTTAGGAGAAACTAGGGGTATTTAACATAATTTTCTCTCACGGGGAAAACAAAAATGCTTAAATACTTTTTAATTGATGTGAAATTATAGTTGGAGGTGATGATACCACATTGGTTGCTCTTATTACAGTAACTTTCGATCAAAAGGATTAATGCTATTAGTTGTGCGAGTTTTTCAAAAAACCTAAAACTCCCTCTAGCCTTCAGATTACAATTCTCCTGCAAAAAACTCCAGATCTGGGCGGAAAATAGCTAAATCGGCAACACTGACTACTAACAGTGATGCACCAACATTGTCCCATCTCTATGGCATGCTATGTTTATATCATTTCTGTTAACTCGACTGTCGACTCAACTCGCATTTGTTTTATTTGCTGCAGCTATTTTGTTTATAAGCCGCGCGCGTGTTAACCGCAAATTTAAATATTGCAAAATAATTAAAACTTAAAAGTGCTATATTTAAAAACATAAAAATATATTTTGATTTACAACAATATTTAAGGCAAAATATTAATATGCAACTGCATCACCTTTTCTAGAACAAAAACAACAACAACAAAAACTAAGCAATAATAACTAAAGACTGTGCTAAAAATGTAAACAACTTAAACAAATAGGCATTAAAAAAATCGACAACGTCTTCGCCTGTGTTGTTGTTATTGCGGATTTCGTGCCGGCTTTCATTTCTGTGTGCGTGCGCGTGAGGGTGTGTGTGCGTATATGTGTGAGTCCGCAGTAGACAACAAAAGAAATTCGGCTTTGTAGTTACCGTTACTCTTGCACACTGCCAAAATAGCAAAAGATAAATTACGAATTTCTGATAGGTTAAATTTAGAACTTTTGAAGTCAATTTAAATAAAAACTCAACAGCAAAAATGGCCTTGATAAGACTGGCAAGGTAAGTTGTTCATATTTAACAGATATACATGGGTCTTTAGGAAGAAATCAAAACTGACTTCAACTTTGAAAGGTACCGTTATAAGCCTTTCTTAGCACTTGGCAAGTTTAGCCATTTAATTAAGTGAGAACTTACTCTGCTTACCCCAGGAGCGGAATGCAGACCATTTGGCCATGCTCTCCTTTAAGGCCCTCTTCTGGTCTAGAAGGCTAAATTTAAAATGTAAATTAAAAATTAATTCTCTGTTTTGTATTTGGTTGTACAATTCATTTTAAAAATATAAAAATAAAAATTTGTGAATGCGAGGGCTGTTTAAAAAGTTCTCGGGATCCAAAGTAGGCTCTTCCAAAAACAGATGTGTCGATGGTACCCACGATTTCGGGATTCGCAATTATCAGAAAGCAAAACGCAAGATGGGAAGTTGGTAATTATGAATGCCTTTATCGTCCGTAGCAGATTTATGAAAATAAAACTGAAATTGCATTCCAGTGTACAAAAAAAATGGTAAAAACTTTTTTTTCTCAAAGATTGAGGTAGTTTATTCTGCGTCCATAAAGCCCTACATCATGACAATCGGTTTGGTAGAACTTAAGAAAACGTGGACACCGTTTTGAAAAACGTGGTTTCGAGAAAAACGCGTTCAAAGTTTGAAGGAAATTGAGAATTGCTTGTTTATTTGGAGACATTGGTCGACAAAAACGGCTATATCTTCAGCATTTTGAATTTAGAAAAATCCTTTTGGGATAATATTTTTATTTATATTTTTATCGGAGTTTCCTGGGCTTAAAAACAAGTGAGAAAATCGGTTTTTACAGTTCGACTCCGAGCCTTTTTCGCAAACTTTTTGTTTGCCTATAACTTGATCGTGGTTCATTCGATCCTTACCAACCTTTTGGCGAATCGACAAATAATGCTTATTAATAAATATGTTTAGAAAATACAAACCATCTATATACAGAACTATGGCAGATACTACACTTTTTCCTCTAGCTCTTACCATCTCATATCTGTTTGTTTATATAGATAGATGGACATGGCTATATCGAATATATATAGATTATTGTATTGATGTATCCGAATAGATTTTTTTAAAATGGGACTTGAAGGGCACTACGAGTAGACTCGTGCAGGGCTCTAAGATTTACTTCATAGGGTCGGAGATGCTTTGTTCTGCACAAACTTGGATAAACACACACACAAACAAACACATGCTCCTTTATTTTTGTTCAATTAAACTAATCAATTATAATCATGCTCGTTTTCATTCCAATCAAAGCGTTTGTTTGCTCTTTCGTCTGAACAACGATTGTTTAGTATAACCGAGAATCACCTCGTTTTCAGCATGTGCTGAGACGGCGCTTTTTCTAGAGAAGGAAAAAAGGGAGAATGTTGGCTCTGGAATTTTAAGCAGGGCCAGCCAAATAAAGAGAACAGAAAAATCTGCTTGTATGGGTAACCATGAAAGCCGGTTTAAATGCAAACATGCTTAATCAGTCAATTCACTTTGTCGGATGATTTCATTTAACGCTAAGATTTTTAGATTGATTAAATGTTCTCTGGTACAAACCACCCGAAACACAACCTCCGCAGCCTATACAGCCCGCTATTGTGGTGGCTCCTCACGATAGAATGTCTCCAAAATAAAGGACTGGTTGGTATGGCCTCTACATTCCAATAAGTGACATTTTGAAAATTTCCTACAATCTTTTATTTTACAAACACTAAAGCCAGCTGTTTTTCAACGAATAGCATGGGCACACTGCATTCTTAAAGGCCGGTCAGATAACAATAAAACTATTTACGTATAAAATCGTTTTCAGTATTCCAGTACCCATCCCTAATTCATTATTTCAGCCTAATCGACAAACATACCTCGTTTTATTCCATACTAGCAGATCCCCTTTGTGCGTTGCTATGCCCCTTTAGAATATTAAAAACAAACCGAAAAAGTGAAGCTTACTTGATAATGCCCATCTATCAAATCTTCAACTTGCAGAATTCGTTATTTTTTGAAATTTAGATCTTTCCCATCCGTCCTTTTACCCGTATGTATGATAATTAAAACTCATTATAAAACTTTGGAAAATTAGCGATTTTTGATCTGTTTCAACAACACCTCCCCGACTTTATGTCGATCAGAACTCATATACGAATTTTTGTCAATTTCTAATATTTTAAACCGATTGAAAGACACCTTTTATTTACTCATTTTCAATTGCCTACCATCAAATCTATAATCTAAACTTCCCTCAATCTAAACTCATTATAAAATTTGGCAAATATGGCGAATTCTTGCAAGTTTCGCTATTTTTTGAAACCAATTGACCGACACCTTCTCCTGTCTTTTTGGGCTGTTCGGTACGGGCTGTTTACGCGTGTACAATTGCTATCCAACAAATATTCATGATACCCTAAACCAGTGGTGCACAAACTCACATTATCATGATTTGCGCTGGTGTGCGTAGCAGAGGAACACGAAGTAAACCTTGTTATGTTAAATATAGGCTACAAACAAACACACATATGTGTGTGCGTGCATTTTATAGAGCACACGTATTCTCTCTCTCTATGCGTGTGTCGGCTGCGACGCTGGCAGAATTATGACTTCGTATCCCACGGCCTACGAAAAATGAAATGTGTGCACCACTGCCGTAAACTTATTTCGCAAGTTTTTTTGCCGTTCCGTCTACAATCAGGTACACTATTACTATGTATCTATAAAATCTTTATGGTAATCTGAACTCATTATACAGACAGTTTGGTCTACCCGTTTGATCTACGCCTCCTATTTACCGGCCAGTTTACTCGTTTTCTTTATTAAACTAAACTCAAATAAGAATTTTCGCTATTTTTTGTCCGTATTTGCAAATTTCGCAATATATTTTGGACTGTTCAATCAAATCATCTTATTTACCAACGTCAGCACTTTTGTAAATACTCAAATGTGCACATCTATATATGCTTCTTCAATTGTCATTTGTCTGATCTTTAAATAACCTTACTTACTATGAAAATTTTTAAAATTTCTTTATTTTGGCCCTTTGGATTTTTTGAAAATTTCGCGGTTTTTTGGACCATTTAAATATAAGTTATATAGTCTATGTTCAACTCCAGGTAATCAATTATCTGTGTACCAAGTCCATGCCCCACAGTTTCATCGCAATGGAAAATTTGGCATATTTCGCGGTTTTTTGGCCATTTTCAGCACATTTCTTTAACTTGGAAACCTTTCAGGGCAAGCGCCCAATCCCCAAAGTTTCATTGCAATAAGATGAGCGGTATATTTTTGCAAATTTCGCGGTTTTTGGAGTCCAAATCCATGCTCCACAGTGAACAAGGCATAACGGACTGTCTGTCCAAAATATACATTTAGATATATATGGATTGAACCCTAATCAAGTTTCAATAACCTACTGAACTCCCTATCCACAGCTGAATAAGTAAACCTCTTTCCAATCGATTGTGTTCAAATATAAATGATATTTGTCGAGAGTTGCTTCAATTTGTTTTTCAGCAGAACAGGGCTGAAAGAACCTGAAAAATAAATCACTTCACCGCTTTAATTTTGGAGCGGTTGTAGTCCAGGAAAGATGATCGGTTCGTCCTTCGGTTGGTTCCGTTTACTTTGTAAACAGATCTGGGTGTGAAAAAATATTTGCACTATTGTTTAAAAACAATCCTTCAACTGTGTAATAATTTGTAGGCAAATATTTATTTCCTGGTCAATAATCATGTTCCTAACCTTAACAACAAACTTCTAAAAATACAAACAAACAAAACGTAATAGAAATAATAATACGTTAATTGAGACTGCGCAACATTGTTGTAATTGTTGACTGAATTTCATTGTTGATTATTTTCTCTTACTTGTTTTTGATACCCCGTACCGAAGGTAAGAAAAAAGCCTTTCTGACCCTATGATTTTTCTTTGTCAGCCGAGTCGAAGATGATAAAATCTAGATGCCTTTTCAATTTTTGAGTTTAAAGAAAAATTCACCTTCTTATTTTCGGTAAAACTCGTTGCCACCGTCAGCCGAGACCATTTTTGTCAGAAACAGGGTACCTTCCCGTCCTGCTTCACCGACTTGCTTACCAGTTTTACTTGTCGCCGGCAAAATATAACAACAAAAGATATCAAGTTTCAAATGCATCATCATTTTCATCACTTAGATTAGGCTGGGAGGGAAGGAAATACGTTTGTATGCCAGAGGCGCCGTGTAATTAAAAGATTACCCACGTGATTAATGTGAAAAGATTGTGGGAATAAATAATACAATTTACAAATCAACTAAACCCTTGGAGTTGTCATGTGCTTCTTCTCCTGCCAATTCTCTAATTGAATATAATTGGAATTGATAGAGAGCCTGAGGTCAACTCTCTCAAGTGTTCGCCCATTGACAGTTCCAGGGCATCATGGGAAGCTGTAAAAGTGCAGTTGCTGTATCTTTCTACTCGCCTGACCTGCTGCCCGCTCCGCCGCCCTGAGTTTATATATAGACGACAGTGGAATGGAAAATTTTATTTATTTTTTATTATTTCATGCATTACCATAAAAAATGCAAAAATAAAAAAGTAAACTGAGTATGTGAAGGATGCTGCCCGTCGCATTGATAAAGCTTGTAATCTATCTGACGCATTGGTCTGCGAGTCTGACGGTCTGATTTTATAAACCACATATATAAAAATACCCTGGCATATTTTTATTAATATACGACTTTGGTGCAGTCGCCGTTGCCTTTGTTGCTTGACTTAAGTTAATTTAATTATGACCATTTTATTAATTGAAATGCGTAGTATGCCATAAATGGATTTAGTTTCGCTGCTGTTGTCACATGTCATTGTCTCCAGCCACAAATCACAGCTTTAAATTAATTTTGTGCTCAAATCAAATTTCAGTTGAGTTTCGCCATTTGATTGTGTGACAGAAACCGCAGATTGATTAGATTTGGTTGAAGTTGAAAGAACTTCCATTGTTTGCCTGGAGCGATATCAGGAGAAATGCATTTGATAGATCAGTGGGAGGTCTTGGCATTGCATGCGTAAGTTATTTTTAACTTTAGAGCGTAGATAAGATAGTTGATAAGTGACTAAGCAAATAGCAGAAATGCTACGCAGTTGGGAAAGGTTAAAGTGAACAATTTCACATCTCGGGTTGTGTGCATTTACACAGGCGTGTTCCCGTTTTCAAATTCACACAAAATGTAAAATATAATTACAAACAAAATTCCTGCGGAAAGGGAATTATGAATGAACATTTTACAACCTCCTGTTTTAATATTTAATTACACGGCGCCGCAGTTCTAAGGCGGATTTGTTTAACTCCAAGTAAATATATCAATGATGCTTATAAATTTGTAAAAATTGCAACGTTGTATGTGATGTTATTGTAATTGTTAGGGAAAATAATCAACGACTAATCAAGTTGACTATCACAACAATAGAAGTTACAAAGTTGCAGTGCCGCTATTAACATATTGTTATTATTTTTGATGTTATTACGAGGCTTGCCTTTTCAATTTTTTTGTGAATAATAACACAAGGCAACAAAAGTAGACTTTTCCAGTATATTGAAAGGTGCTGATTCTAGAATCTAGATGATTTTCGTGTGCTGAACACAAATCTATTTGCAGAAATGGTCCAACACGTCGAAATTTTTTTGTAATTTGAGCTCTGGCTTGTAGGGAAGAGGTGTAGTGGTGAAGCTTTCCCCTCTACACCTCTTTCCTAAAAACGAAAGCTTTTACAAAAACTTCATGCAGTTTGCATCACCGTGTAACACCCGACTAATTTACGAAAATATTAGCCACATAACGCGTCTCAAAAGAGGTAAAAAAAATTTTTTTGCAACTTTAATCTTAAATTATCAAAAAATCTCGACGTAATAGACCATTTCTGAAAATATATTTGTGTTCAGCACACTCACGTCATTTAGAATCACCCTTAACCCTACAATATAATGTACCTTGTTGCCTAGTGTAATAAAAAATATGTAAGCAAGCTTTATTGGTTTGCTTCAGTTAAAGAAAAGTTATATTAGAAGCTTAATGACCTCTTCTGCTCTAGACGGCTGAAACTGTACCTGTAACCGGAAAAATATTTTTAGGTTCTGTTTTTTTATTTGTTTGCTTATTTTTTTAAAAAAATGTACAAAAATTAAAAATGTGCGAATGCGATGGGTGTTCAAAAAGTTATTGGCCTCCAAAGTAGGGTCTTCTAAAAAAAGGTGTACTCGCAGCTTTGTGGGTGTCACCATAATCTCAAAGCAGAACGGAAAACCGGATATTGGTTAGTCGAAATGCCTTAAAGGCCCAAGGCAGAATAATGAAAATAAAATTTAAATTTGAAAATCAGAAATCGATCTTTAAAAATTTTTTTTGTAGTCCAGTTTTGACGAGAAAAAAAACGATGATTGAGTTTCGGCCCATAGCCACGTTAATTCTGCGTCCATTACCCCATTAGCCCTACATCATCAAAATCGGTTAAGTAGAACTTAAGAAAAGCTGCGAACCATTTTGAGAAACGTGGTATTTAATAAATTAAAAATAGTTATAAAAATATATTTCAAATTTCGGCTTTCACCGAAATAATTATCAAAGTCGGTTCAACAAGTTTCGAGTAATTTCGGTCAAAGTTTGCACTTTGACATGATAAAAAAATCTTAAAAAATATTCAAGTATTATTCAGGTCTGTTCCCATTTCCGAGTGGATTTAAAAAATAAAACGATTGTAATTCCGAATCGTTTTTATTTGATGTTCCCGTTTCCGAGTGAAATCGAAATCGATTTTCTTCTCGAATGAAAGTTCGAATCGTTTTCGAACTATAATTCAGCTGAAGGGTAACATTAAAAATTTCGATGAACACAGTGCATTCGCAGATGCGGAATTGCGAACAGCTCGGTTTCATCATTCGATCGTTTTTGCTTTCGTCTATAAACAATTCCTAGAGTACAACTTTGAAAAAATGAATTTAAAGTCAAATTGAATGCCCAATATTTCTTTGGTTACTTTTAAATCTTCTCAATATATAATTTATTAACATAAAAATATTTGATAGTTAAAAAATATAACCGTTGACATGAAAATTGTTAATCAGGCTTTTCCCGTTTTCGATTTCGATCAAATCATGTGGAATCGGAATTGATAGCTGTTCCCGTTTCCGAAAAACGATCGAATTATTCGGTTTTAAAAGTTTTGCCTTTGAGTGAGTCAAATGAAAAGTAATTGACAAATTTTCATGTCAACGGTTATATTTTTTATTCATCAAATATTTTTATATTAATAAGTCAAATTTTGAGAAGATTTTAAAGTAACCATAAAAATATTGGGCATTCAATTTGATTTAAAATTAATTATTTCAAAGTTGTACCCCAGAAATTGCATGTAGACGAAAACAAAAACGATCGAAATGAAACCGAGCTGTTCGCAATTCCGCATCAGCGCATGCGCAGTGCTGATCGAAATTGTTTATGTTACCATTGCTGAATTATAGTTCGAAAACGATTCGAACTTTCATTCGAAAAGTAAATCGATTTCTATTCCACTCGGAAACGGGAACATCAAATGAAAACGATTCGGAAATACAATCGTTTTACTTTTTAAATCCACTCGGAAATGGGAACATACCTGAATTACTTTTCATTTTAAAACCGAATAATTTGATCGTTTTTCGGAAACGGGAACAGCTAGCAATTGCGATTCCACATGATTTGATCGAAATCGAAAACGGGAACAGGCCTGGTTATTTTTCCAATAGCAACTTTTTGAAACATAAGGAACATTAAGGGCAGATTTCTGTTCTTTTAGATAGCTGCAATGTGTCAGATAGTCATCGATCTTACACTGTTATTGGTTAGTTTATGTGACAAATAGCTCTATGTAGAAGATGTGAAATAAAATTTTTTTGTAAGTCTTTTAATAAAAAGTCTGAAAAAAGGAATAAAAATTTGTTCATTCATCTCAATGCACAGCTTGTAAAATAAAAAGTTTAATTACATTACACTCTGAAAAATTATTAGATTTATATATATATTAGAGTTTAGCCTGACTAATTGACTGAATCACTGGTGACACACAGCCCAAACGGTAAAGGAGAAGACGCTGAATTTGATTACAGTAGTTTTATCGTATGCTGAAAAAGGGTTCTAAGATCGGATTTTTGAGAATTCTGTCGAAAAGTGTGTAAATTTCAAGTAAGTAAATTGGATGTACTTAAACTAAGTACGAAACGTTGTCTTGAATCAAAAAACATTTCGTACTTACGAAAAATTTAAGGAAAGATCGTACTTAGTTCAAGTACAAAATTTCTTGAATTAAGGACAAAATAGACTAACAGTTCAAATTCCCTACTTGTTCTAACACTTTGGTTATGTAGTGAGGGTAGATTTATTCATCTTGGCCTTTGGTTAATTCATTTCTCTGGATTTTGATATTATATAGAGACCTAGTTTCAAGCATAAATTGAGAAAGCTTAGAATTTTATTTGCTAAACTAAGAAAACTTTGAATTTATTTTTGAAAGTCTTGCGTTGGTCGGGGTTAAGGTCAGTGGTAAATTATAATTCAAAAAATAATAGTATGACCAACAAGATTTTATACTAGTTCGAAATAAAATATCCCGAAACGGTCTTGTTTCGGGGTTAAAAAATACGTACTTGTAACAAGACTTTTGTTCTTGGATCAAGTATTTTCGTGCTTACCGTACTGTTGACACCTTTTGTACTTGATTCAAGTAAAAAGTCCTTGGCTTCTTTCTGAGTACATAATCACTCACTTTGTTTTACAAACTTTGTAGTTTAACCAAGAGGGTACATTTTCAATTGAAAGAATCACATTTTCAAGCACCTTCGACATTTGAGAAAAAAAATCAAAATTTCTCCTTTTAGGCTGCCTTCACACTGTTCGACACATGACCCATGACATCTAGTAGGCCCGCAATTCCCCATGAAATTCTGAAATTTGACAAGCTATTCGTATGCAAAACAGAACAAAAAGCAGGACTACTAGACTATCATGTGTCATGTGTCGAACAGTGTGAAGGCAGCCTTACTTTAATGGAAAACTCATCGGAGAACTAGTTAATGGCGCTGTGTACTAGCACAAATCGATGACAAATAAACGGTGGATCTAGTTCGTGCTGTGGTAAACGATTGTGATGTGCAATCATGATTGCCAGCATTTGAGAGTGTAATGAATGAAAAAAAAGAAAAATTTAAGCTGTCTTTTAGAATTAAAACGTTATCATTCGCGCATACTATTTTTTACTAAAAACAGATGTTTAGCTGGTATGCTGGTGAACAAGGCTAATCTCTCCCAGATCGTAATAAAGCTTATGATTATTTTTCAACAAATTTCCTATGCTGCCTAGGAGAGAGAAATATCGCGAACGAAACTTTTGAGCACCTTAATATTCAGACTTCAGTACAAAATAATCCGTTAAATGTCTTACCTAAATCTGAGGTACGTTTAGAGAGAATTGTTGTGGTAGCTTTCTCATAATTCGTCTGTAACATTTCGAAGTTAAAGTTAAGAAAGTCTTGCTTGTCCTGCTTATTCCAGGACTGTGCAAGCAAGCGCAGTCACTCATAAATACACCTTTAGAGTAGTCAGAAAAGCCTCCTACCTGGCATTAAAGGAATTTCGGTGCAATAATCAGCCATGCAGTAAATGTGTTTTTGTTAAAAGTCATAAATTTTCCCAACAATAGAGTTTGACAAGCCTCCTACTGTTTAACGATTTCAAACACCCATATTCCCAATGCGTCGTCACCCATTTGAGACAGCTTTAAACCAATAAAACAGCCATTTCAATTAGCTTAAGTTTTGCCAAAACATGCACAAAGTAGTTAAACTCAACAAGTTTAAAGCGTGCCTCAGCACAACGAATAGTAAACAACAAAAATAGAATAAATGACTGAGTTGATTGTTTTTTTTTATTTTCCTCTAAAGCCAATTGACTAAATCATTGATATATTATCCACCCACGACTTTACCTGCTGCTAATTGCTACATTTGTAAATAAATATAGTGCTTACAGTCAAGGTCCTTGCTTGCATAATAGGGGCAGAGTCGGAGACTTGTGGCAATTGATAGAAATTAGCCGAAACAATAATCGTGTACATATATTTATGCACATTTTGATGATAGTGCAAATGGAGACACGCGTGCATGAAATTTACCAGTCCAAAAGCGTCTGCGACCTTTTCGTTTCGTTCTATTGTGGTAAATTTATTTTATTTTTGTTTGCACTGCATTTGTGTTTTTCATTCTGTTTCATTCGTGTTTGTACTTCACATTCACTCGTGCATATTTATATTTCTTGATTATTTCTTTCTATGGGTGTGCTCTGCTGCGGTTGTTGTTGCTGTTGTTGGTTTGGTGGCTGGTCTTGACTTTGGATAAGTTTGGTAAAAACTGCTTTCAGCCGGATTTTCCACAATCAGATATCGATGTTGAATGCCCATTTCCCCCGAGTATTTGCAAATGCGCTAAACGTTGATGCCTTGTGTGCAGAGATTATGATTTGCTTTGTGAAAGAAAGTGTATGCCAGATTCGTTTCGTATTTCCATTCATTTTCCACTGTCAATTGTCAATTCTCGCCCATCTTCGATTCCATTTAATATACATTAATCATCAATTTCGAGTGGCCTTAACATCTCCCAGCGCGTAGAAGGGAGAGGGCTGTGCCCACTTTTAGACTGTCCGGCGCACTGCACATTGAACCGGTGCAAACCCACCAGAAACTAGAAAACGTCAGGTGCTGACGATGAATTTTGATATCAAGAATTTACACACTCAGCTACTTATAAATTTAGTTTATTATACAAAGTTGCAATAGAATTATTCATTCGAAGTGTAGAGAGCCAGAGTGTGTGTGGGAGAGTGAGAAATAGTGCGCTCGTTTGTTTTCATTCTATGAACTAGGTTTGAACTACGCTCTGAGGGGGTTGATTAATATTGCGCTCTGCTTACCGGGGCCCCTTAAAAAAACAAAAAAACACGCGGGAAAAAAAAAAAAAAAAAAAAAAAAATTAGGGAAGGAAAAAGGGGGGAAAAAAAAAAAAGAAAAAAAAAAAAAAAAAAAAACCCTAAAAAATATTTTTTTTTTTTTTTTTGAAAATACTTAGATGTACATTTCTATACAATGCGCGATTGACACCCCATTGTTTTTTATTACCTTTGGTAACTAAAACTGTTAATCTGTCAGGAACAAGTCGCATTTATAAATATTTGATACGATTTTCTCTTGACAGAATTTTGACAAATGACACTCTAGAGCATGATATAATTATATTAGGTATGGCATTCAGAGTTTATCGAGGACTGACAGCTTTTGCTAATATCGAGAGAGAGAGAGAGAGAGAATAAATCAAAAAGCAAAGCACCCTTAGAATTACAAACACATAGTATATACATGACTAAATTTTATTAGTATTCGCTTGGCACTTTTCAAATGGCAGCTGATAAAGCCAAATCGCTGCTTGGGAGCGTTGCCGGTTGGAACACTCTAGCCTGGTAATGGCGCTGCTTCTTCGATAGAGATTTGTTCTGAATTTTGATTGTTTGGCCAATAACTGTTTGCTTTTTTGAATTTGTGCCCGTTTTTGCTAGTGAAGAATTGAATTTGTAGTGATTGTTCGCTATGCGGTCTGGGGTTAAGATCCCGCCCTGAAATGACTTGCTAGCCGGTGTCAGCCCAAAATGCAGTGCCGTAACAATATGACAGGAGAAACACACAGCCACAAACTCGGGGTCTCTTCTTGGGGAACCCTGATTTACTTCATTGCCGGCCAAGAGAGCACTCTTTAGACCAGAGGCGGCGATCCACAGCTCACACGAGCCGGTTTTGGTCGTGTTTTTAAGCAAACGCGTGCCGAACTTGTGGTTGTGTGAACCGGTGAAGATTTCATTGCAAGTTAAACTACTGCAGTCTGGAGGGAGTTCTCTTGTTCACCAACACAAGCGCCCTTTTCAGTCCTCTCCATTTGGCCGTCTCTGCTCCAGTCCACAGGCGTCTTACTTGCAATTCAGTGTTCACCGATTCACACAATCAAGAGTTCTTCTCGCGTTTGCATAAATCCAGGACTGACATCAATTCCGGGTAGCTATGGGCTGGCACTGCTTTACATCGACATACGCAACAGTATTGGCCCGACATTTTCACAAATTATAAATAAATCCCGTCGGCAAATCAAAAAAAATTCGTTAGCACACAACCTTTTCAATCAAATGACAGCAACAAAATGAAAATTTGGAGTCCCTAACAGAGAGCTCTCTCAGAGAGCACCTTACCCTATATAATTGTATCATGCTCTAGAGTAATATGACAAGTGTAAGGGCAGTTTTGGAAGTAAAAAGTAAGGCTGCCTTCACACTGTTCGACACATGACCCATGGCATCTACTAGGCCTGCATCTCCCCATGAAATTCTATGAATTTGACAAGCTATTCAAACTTAAAACAGAACAAAAAGCACGACTACTAGACTATCATGTGTCATGTGTCTAACAGTGTGAAGGCAGCCTAACTATTGTTATCAGGGAAATATTTTTTGATCAACAACTTTACCCGTTCACAAAACACATGGGCCCAGGATGAGGTGTAGAATAGAAAAAATGTCATAAAGAACAATATGATGTAGCCCGTCCAGTGTAAATCGAAAAAACATTGAAAACAAAAACAATTTTCTCACACACAAACACATTTTTCGACCGATGATTCCCTGGAGAAACATTGATGCCTACGTACTAAAGACCTGCACGAGTGATTACACGATGTCAGAATCATGAAAAAAATACTCATTTTGCAGTCAAATTATATCAAATTTTGACAGTCTGATGATATATCTTTCTAAAGCACTTTCTCGCTTGGATTATATAGAAAATAAATCAATTCTAGCAGCCATGCTCCCATTTTCGCTTTCGCAAAAATTTTACGATTTGTTCTCTAAATCGCAAAAGTAGGTGCTCCGAAACTCGCAAATCGCAAGATTTGAGATCACGTTAAGAGCGAAAGCATTGAAAACAAAAAAGTTTTTCTCACAAAACTAGTTTTTGAACCGATCAACCGATGTCTTTTTCTCTGTATAAACGAGTGGATCTCACAGACTATAAGAGGTAGAGCCACAAATTTTTGCATGTATGTAGGTGTACCCGTACCCAGATCAAGTTTGCTCCTGGTTTGGCAAATTCCTCTTCTATCTTCTTCTAACCGCGAAAAACTGTCAGAGCTACAATTTTTAAGTTTGAACCTAGTGACTTAATATATATTCAGTTAGGCCCAACATCGATCTATTCTGTGTACCACAATTAGATCCGATCAAAAACATCGAAGATATGCAAGTGCGCCTGCCCATTTATTGAAATAAATTGTCAAATAAATGGAGTTCAAAGCTATAGGAACCACATTTCTTGGAAAAGGGTATTTTGCTGTCGGGGCACTCGACCGCAACACTCTTTCTTGTTTAGCTTAGATATTAAAAAATATTATCCCAAAAGGATTTACCGAAATTCGAAATGTTTTAGAAGATATAGCCGTCGATAAAACAAGCTATCTTCAATTTCCTTCGAACTTTGAACGCGTTTTTCTCGAAACCACGTTTTTCAAACTGGTGCCCACGTTTTCTCAAGATCTACCAAACCGATTTTGATAATGTAGGGCTAAATGAACGCAGAATTAACGTGGCTATCGTCCCTACCTCAATCTTGGAGAAAAAAAAGTTTTTAATATTTTTTTCGTACACTGGACTGCAAAAAAATGTTGAAAAATCGATTTTTCGTTTTTAAAAGGCCGCCATTTTTTCAAATTCAATTTTATTTTCACAATGCTGCTATGGACGATAAAGGCATTCATAATTACCAACTTTCCATCTTCCGTTTTGCTTTCTAATAATTGTACATGTACTTACATGATGGTAAAAAGGGCTATACACGAATGCATAAGAAACCATGAGAAACTATGCCAATGCAATTAACTGTACGTTTTTGCTTCGCATTATATCAGAAACCACATATATATGATGATGGAAAAAATGTCACGTTTGACATGTTCGGAACAATTCGGAAAAAACTTTATATCTGCTACAGTTTTGAGATAGTTCTAGAGATAGTTAGTAATTAGCAAAATGAACCGATTCGCCGAAGAAATCGGATGAGCGGTTCTCAAGTTATGAACAAAAATGTGAAAAATAGCCGAGTTAAAGAAGTGTTGCATACTTTTCAGATGTTCACCCTAAGGAACGCAGGAACACAGTTAAACCTGGTTTTTTATGAGTAACGGGTATTTCGAAGTCGGTTGGCGCCGACTTTAACTTGCGCTCTCGTTTTTACTACAAATGTGCTTAAGATTTTTAAATCAAATAATATACATTTCAAAGAACTATTTATTCATAAGATATTCAAACTATTTGGGCTTAGTTTTTGTCTTTATATAGCTGCTCCCCAAAACCACTTCTGTTTTTGTCACGTTCGAATAGCTTCTAATTTTGTCATTATTTTGGAAACCGAATTTCACTTGATATACACTTTAACACTAATTAAAGTGCTTTCTAAGAGCTATATTATACAGTACAAAACGAATTAAAAATTCGATTTATTTTGCCTGTTTTTTATTTTGAATGGAAATGCCCATATTGATTTTTTGTGAACTCGTATATAATTACTAAATATTGGTATGTCTTCATTAAAAAATCGTAGAACTTTTTGAGATAGCTTATTTCAAAGATAAGGAGTATTACTTTCCGATAATATCAAAGAGAGTCAAAAGAAACGTATAGGATATCCACAAAACGGGTCTAAGTAGATTCAAAAAGGGAATATTTTCCAACTTTAAGCTCAAATTACCAAAATCCTCGTCGTGATTGACCATTTCTGAAAAAAATATTCGTTTTCAGCTCACAAAAATCATCTAGAATCACCACCAACCCTTCAATGTACTGGAAAAGTCTAATTTTGTTGCTTTGTAGTCAGTCAAAATTTCAAAATGAATGCGTCAGATAAAATCGGCCATAATAAAAGACTAAACAAAACTCTAAAATCTCAAACTAGGCCGCCCACGTATTGAACCTTGTGAAAGTCTTTTTGGGGGAAGCTCAAAGCTTGTTGTTTGTTGTTTTTATGGTGCAATTTCCTTCTCACTTTTTTTTTTGTGGATACTTCAACCCACACACCAATTGGCAATTCCAAAACGAATCAACTGCATTTGCTAAAAATAGCTCCCTAACCCATTAATGTCACTTACACAGAATGCAAGCCGCCCGCCTGCCGGTCGCCTCTTTAATTTGTCCAAGTAAAAGTGAATTTGCCAGGCAGCAGGCAGAGTTCATTCATCCAATTTTATTTAGTCGACTTCCGCATATGAGCACTGAGCCCCGCAGCAAAAGTGAGAGTGTCTGCCTCCTGCTGCTGTTGTTGGTTGTTGTCGTTGTTGTCCATTTAATCATTGCAAATTTTATGCAATCTGCTTTTGAGTGTTTTGTGTTTGTGTGTAGATCTTTTTATAACAGAACGAGGAGTGTGTGTGTCTGCGTGTGCCATATATCAAAAAGCAGATCATGTCAGGCATTTTTGTTGATTTGATTAAAACTGCAGGCCGGCAGGCAGGCAGGCAAGCAGCGTGTGCCAAAAGTGCAATGACTTTTTGGGGGAAAAACTAGGAAATCAATTTGATTTGAAAGCTCAACTTTTGGTTGGTTTCTGTGCAGGAAAAACCGGAAATTGCCGGCTGATGGTTATCTCAAAACCTCTGAGCTGTCAATTAGTGCATCAGCAGCAGCATTTCGAGTGGTAATCCTTTATGCAATGCCAATGCCGTCAGAGGCGTTTTGTCTCTCTATCGATCAAACAAGTTTAAGTTTGTTGTGGCCAAAGTACTTCACCAAGTTTAAAATTTTTAAAAGTAAGCGCCAAATGTTCTGTTAATCCATTTAACAGAGCTGTTAACATTTTTCTCTTTCTTGACAGTGTGTACACACTGTTCACAGCTGCTGATTGAAATTGAAATTTGTTGATAATTAAACATGAGTGCGGAAACGTGTAAATTGTTGGTGAAAAATATGCCCTGTAATATGGAGGAGCTGGCTCAGTTAATACAGGAACTGAAACTAGTCACACCACGCTGCTTGCACAACTTTGGGCGGCGGCGTGCACTGCTGGAGTATGCCGATGCACCAGAGGCTGAACGGGCACTGAAGGAATTGAAAGGTCTGGATGACTTACTGGATAAGCCACTGCGTGTAAGTCCCTTTGGGTCTACATCAACGGACCCCAAGAAGAGCTGCTCCCACAAATCTAGCCAGACCAAGGGGAATCTTCCCCAGCAGCAGCAGAAGCAACTGGAGCTCCTCGGCAAGTACGTGCCTAAGCCTAAGCCATATGATTTCAATCAGCCACCTCCGTCCCATCTACATTATAATTATCCCCCAATTAATGCGGAAATTCTAAAAGAGATCAGCCGCACTTTAATGTCGGACAAACGTTTCTATCATCAAGTGCTGCATCTAATGAATCGCATGAATCTGGAGCCACCTTTCAAAAAACGTGTTTCAGCCCTAATCCGGCCACAGGTCCAACTTAGTGTGGGCACACAAACGGAGCAGCTGCCTGCTAGTGAGACCGAAAGCGAACTGGAAAGCGAGGAGGAGCAGCCGAAGAGAAAACGTTTGGAGCCCCTGGTGGTTAAGGAGAGTCAACTTAAGCGCACGCGACAAATGCTTCAACAGGCGGCTGCACAACAAGCCACTGCTTTTCCCACTCTGGAATCTCAGAAAGCTGCCCCCTCATTTGCCGCACCCAAAATTGAACTCAAATTGCCGCAGGCCTTAACTTTATCCCAACCAGGGAAGCTCTTAACACTTGAAGAACTCCAAGCACTGCCTCTCTTTAAGAACTATCAAGAGGGTGCACCCAGTAATAAGCTGTACATTAAGAATCTCGATAAGCAAGTCACTGAACAGCAACTGAGAGAACTCTATACGAAATACACAAAATCTGCCAATAATTTGGAAATCAAAGTCATGCAACAGGGCCGCATGAAGGGTCAGGCTTTTGTCACATTCCAACAGACAGAAGCCACAAAGATTGCACAGGCCTTGAAGGAAACCAACGGCCTAATGTGGCAACAGAAGCCCATGATTGTTTGCTATGGCAAACAGCAGGCATAAGATAGCAAAGTAAAATTAAATTTAAATTGTTGAAAAAATGTAAATACTTGCAGTATTCCTACATGAACAGCCACGGAAATATCACATAAAATAAGGTTTCTTTCATTTTAAATGGAGCCAAAATTATATACGACAAGTCTGCCCTCTAAAGTGAACTTATTAATCTACTAAAGGGTTAAAGATTTTGTTTAATGAAATAAATTTTAGATCCAAATGAAATAAAGTTAAAACAGAAATTCCTTTGTTTTGCGAGTTATTTTTATTTGGAGTTTTTTGTTTTGGCAGTTTCTTTGTTGAGGTGTATACTAAGCTAAAACCTTATTTCGCAGTTGAAAATAAATAAGTTTAGACTTTAAGCTCGATTTCCTAAAGTCGTTAGAACTTTTAACAAACTTAAAATGGGATTTTGAAGAAATTTTTTTCTCCATTTACAAAGCGAGTTTTTCACAGAATGGGTTATTTTTTAAAGATCTATCCCAGCGATACGGGTACACTAATCCCAATATTAATGGATAATTGTGTATTTAAGAACAAAGTTCTAGTAGATAATAATCTTACAGACATGGTAGTCGCAAAATTTATTTTTTATTTCTCTTATGTTTATGCTCGGCTTATTGGATTGTTAGAGCTTCTAAACCGAATTTCAACATCGGAGAATTGTTTTTCTATTTATTTACTTCGCAGAGCTTACAAACATAATTTCCTAAGAAAAGGCGGTGTCGACTCGGCGGTGCCGAATGTTTTATACGTAGGCGACTCAAAAATCACCAAAGGTTTTCGTATAAAAGCTTTCATTTTAAATTTAAACTTCTTGAATTTAGACCGGCTATTAGATCAGATGGCTAAAGTAAAGCTAATTAAAACGGACTGTACAAAGCCTAGTAGATTTGTATTATTAATTTCAAATCGACCGTACCAAAGGTACATAGTGTATATTAGGCACGGTTCTGCCCTGTCTGCAAGTGAAATTCCAGTTGAACAATGTTACTAGAGTTGTGCCGATTTGTTTGAACTAGAGTTGGAAATTTTAGTTCATTTTAATGACCTAGTTCATTAGTTCATTTTTTCATGAACTATAGTTCATTTGAACTATAGTTCATTTTTTGAACTATAGTTCATTTTTTGAACTATAGTTCATTTTTTGAACTATAGTTCATTTTTTGAACTATAGTTCATTTTTTGAACTATAGTTCATTTGAACTATAGTTCATTTTTGAACTATAGTTCATTTTCTGAACTATAGTTCATTTGAACTATAGTTCAATTATTTGAACTATAGTTCATTTTTTTAACTATTGTTCGTTTTTTTAACTATTGTTCATTATTTTAAATACTGAGGATAATTTTAATACTGTTTGATACATGATACACAGTCGGCTTGGTTTCGATGGATTTGTTGAGTTTGCGTGCGCGTAAAATCAGGGCTTCGGTGCTTGCTCGCGCAGTTGCTCGGTCAGTTTGTTGAGATTAAACTGTTTTACTATCTACATAAATGTAAGCAGCGATTTCTTAATGTTGTTATAGGCAAAATGAAAAGCTACATCTTCATAGATGTCTCAGCCATGGATCACACATGTCGCGCAGGGGGAATCTTTACACAATCAGCGAGTCACCCTTAACCCGTGCCTCTTAGTAAATTCAAGTTAACATGTCAGCCAGTTGGGAAGCCGGCTCATTAATACCAATAGCGTTGGCACGCTTTACCGAAATTTCCTCCTCACGTACGACTACCTCTAAATAAGAGAGTGTTACCATTTGGTTGGACCACTTTAAGCTCAACTGGCAACTTCTGGTTATGCTCGAAAGGAAAAAAAGGAACACCTAGGCCTTGGCTAAATCCGTGGCTGTGCACTCGAAAAACACCTTCTTGGTCTTAGGCAAGTTCTTCGATCGTTCACCATTAATGATGGGCAGCAGTGAGAGAACTACACTATTGGCACCATAGATCACTGGGTAGACGGAAGAGCCACGAATGATGTGGCTTAAGCTGGGCATATAAGTCCATCAACTGCAGACCTGTCATCTCCTGAGTTTGGTTATGCGGTTTGAATTTGATTCCCTCTGACGCCAATTCCTCGCAGCTGAAGGCTCCCTGTAATGTGTCAAGGTCGTGGGTGCCCATGGCCACCAGGGTAAATGTTTTGGAGCAGCTTATCCTGCGGATCAATGAAATTTTTGCAGAACTATGGGGTAAAGGACACATTGCGAAGCAAAGCGGATACAGCATGTGGAAGAATCTGTGCTGAGGAGGAGGCAACACTTAGCACCTGCTGCTGGGTTGGCTCGAAAATCTCATACTTTGGCTTTGAGAAATGATAGTCTCGTAGTCCTGCTATTTGTAATTTTTTAAATGGGAATAGCTTGTTAAATTCATAGAAAATCATTATTAAATGCAGGCCCAATAGATTTTCATATCTCATGTATCAGACAATGAGTAAACGCCTTAAAATTTGCTTCAGTGGTAAAGAAAAATGAACTATAGTTCAAATTGAACTATAGTTCAAAAAATGAACTATAGTTCAAATGAACTATAGTTCAAAAAATGAACTATAGTTCAAATGAACTATAGTTCAAAATATGAACTATAGTTCAAAATATGAACTATAGTTCAAAAAATGAACTATAGTTCAAAAACTGAGAAATACATAGTTCAAAATATGAACTATAGTTCAAAACCAAGACCTAGTTCATTAGTTCATTTTAAAGACTAGTTCATTTGAACTAGTTCAACAAAAACGGCATAACTCTAGTTTGAACTAGTCTTTAAAATGAACTAATGAACTAGGTCTTGGTTTTGAACTATAGTTCATTTTTGAACTTAAGTTCATATTTTGAACTATAGTTCATATTTTGAACTATAGTTCATTTTTGAACTATAGTTCATTTTTTTACCACTGAAGCAAACTCATTGTCTGATACATGAGATATGAAAATCTAGTGGGCGTGCATTTCATAATGATTTTCTTTGAATTTAACAAGCTATTCACATTTAAAAAATAACAAAAAGCAGGACTACGAGACTATCATTTCTTAAGGCCAAAGGTGCTAAGGGTTGCCTCCTCCTCGGCACAGATTCTTCCAGATTCTGTGTCGCAATGCGCAATTTGTCCTTTAGCCAAGAGTCCTGCAAAAGTTTCATTGATCCGCAGGATAAGCTGCTCCAAAACATTTACCCTGGTGGCCATGGGCATCCACGACATTGACACATTACAGGGACCCTACAGCTACGAGGAATTGGCGTCAGAGAGAATCAAACCGCATAGACAAACTCAGGGAGATGACAGGTCTGCTTAAGCCACATCATTCGTGGTTCTTCCGTCTATCCAGTGATCTATGGTGCCTATCATGTAGTTCTCTCACTGCTGCCCATCATTAATAGAGAACGATCGAAGATCTTGCCTAAGACCAAGGACGTGTTTTTCGAGTGCGGATTTAGCCAAGGCCTAGGTGTTACTTTTATTCCTCTTCGAGCATAGCCAGAAGTTGCCAGTTGGGCTTAAAGTAGTCCAACCAAATGGTAACACTCTCTTATCCAGAGGTAGTCGTACGTGAGGAGAAAATTTCGGTAAATAGCTGACTTTACTAAGAGGATTTACAAGTGAACTATAGTAAATGATAGTTCAAAAAATGAACTATAGTTCAAATGAGCTATAGTTCAAAAAATGAACTATAGTTCACGAAAAAATGAACTACTGAACTAGGTCATTAAAATGAACTAAAATTTCCAACTCTAATGGTTACTAGATCCGGTTTGAGGGAAATCGTAATTGCTTAAGCAGTTGAAACCGATTGCTCAACGTGAAGTGAAATCAATTCGTCAAAAAGAGATGACCTGATCTAGTAACCACAGACATTCTTTGCATTTTTAACATCGATTTGAAAATTTTAAATAAGCAAAAGCAAAGATTACACCGAAATCGAATCGGAATTCGGAAAAGGGCCGATTAAGTTTGTGCAAAAGTATGTAACAGGGAGAAGGAATCATTTCCGACCATATAAAGTATATATAGTCTTGATCAGCATCAACAGCCGATAGCCATGACCGTCTGTCCGTCCGTCCGTATGAACAAACAGATCTCAGAGATGGTAAGAGATAGAGGTTTGACATGTAAGGGACAGGAGACATGTATGGGAGAGAGGGAGAAACTTAGAGATGAGCGCAGCAGAACTGCTGCATTCAGCTCCTACTCTTGGTACAGAGTATGACATAGTCGGGCTTGACCGACTTTCTCACTTGTTTACTTTATACATAATGTAATACAATCTAAAGAGGAATTTCAAATATTTATACCAAAATCTCTAGTGAATTCTGCGTCACCGCAAATGGGATTTTTTTTTCATTTTCATTTTTTACAAATTCCTTTTTCAAAGTTTAGTCCATCGCTAGCCACTACTTTTTCCCATCTTTCTGCAATTTTCGGATACCATGGGAGAAAATTATGTGCATTTCAAGCAATCAACGAATCGATCTAAATTTTTAGTTTTTTAAAAGAGCAAAAGTGTTCCCACAAACACACAAAGCTTCAGTGATTTGGCGATTACAGCTGATGTCAGTTTTTACTACCTGCCTTTGGGATTCCGAAGCGGTCATAACAATTCCGTCATAAGGTAGCGAATGCCAGATCATTAGATATAGAAAAATACTACTGATGATTAAATTGAATAAAATTATGAAATAGACTTACAGTCAATTAGCCTCCTTGCGGTGTTACGAGTGTCTTGTTTTAGAAAAGTTATGTATTAACAAAATCATAACTTATTGACCTAGAGCCTGCTTAATGATCAAAAAGATCCTTAAAATAATCACATTGTTTCAAGGAATTTTTTGACCAGCTGCACAACAAGTGGCAAGTCGTTTTCATCTTTCAAAATTACTCTTATGCCTTTGCTCGTATTCTGGCCATTGTGGGCTTTAATGCTCGGCTCAAACGCTTCAATTAAGTTTGGCAGCTTTTAGTACACACCGCCCAATTGGCCTCATTAAATATGTTCATACATTGCCAGCGTAAATATTAAGCTTTGGCGTTGATTTTGTAGAAGTTTTTGATCTTGGAGCATGAAACTACACATACTGAAAAGGAAGTTCTAATGATGAGGATGAAGTGGGTTGCAAAATTGTCCGATTCGATTTAATACTAGTGACGCCAACTCTTACAAATCCCTTCCAACTTAATTGTACAGGCTGTTAATCGGAGTATAAAATAGATAGAAATAGCTTCTAAAGCAGGGATGCCCACGGCCTATGCACACGGTTTTGCGCATATCTTTAGCCGAGTGCATAGGCACTCACACAGACAGTGCTTAGCTAAATTGCCACAATAACTTCGTGGAGGTTCTCTTTCTCTCCTAAGAATGTATTGCTACACTTTTTTTTTTTTTTGGCTACGAATAAGACAGCCATGAGCTTATGTTCCCTATTTCTTTTGGTTTTTGTTGCTTCAGAAATATTTTCTATGTTTGTATTGGCCGAACGGTACCGTTTACGAACGAGCAGTACCTTAGTTTTCATATTGTTAAATCTCAGCTTGTCCAAAAACTTCAAAGTGTTGAATGTAAATTGTAGCAAAAATTGCCTTTCAAGCTTAATTTAATATATTTAATAACAAAAAAATAGTTAGAAAATTCTTACTCTCTTAATTGACTTTTGCAGACAACTGGGACTGATTGATACAATCTATGTGGATGGTGCTCAAGCAGATGCAGCCAACGAACACCAAGAAGCTCACAACGAGGCGGACATCACATCAGCAGCCCACACAGTGCCTCTGAAATCGAAGAAATCGCGCAAATCAAAGCAGTTGGCCATGCAGCCTTATAGCTATGTCATTGCTGTAGACTTTGAGGCCACTTGCTGGGAGAAACAGGCGCCGCCACAGTGGCGAGAGGCAGAGATAATAGGTGGGATCGAACTTAAATTTATTTCTGAATCGTTTTCTAATTGATTTTTTTCTGTTTCAGAGTTCCCCGCCGTTTTAGTCAACCTAAAGACGGGCAAGATTGAGGCTGAATTCCACAAATATATTATGCCCATTGAATCGCCACGTTTAAGTAGCTACTGCACCGAACTGACAGGCATACAACAGAAGACAGTCGACACGGGAGTTCCCCTGCAAACGGCTCTGATGATGTTCCATGAGTGGCTGCGCAAGGAGTTGAGAGCCCGCAATCTGACCCTTCCCAAAATGAGCAAATCAAATATATTGGGCAATTGTGCCTTTGTCACCTGGACTGACTGGGACTTTGGCATTTGCCTGGCCAAGGAGTGTACACGGAAGCGCATGCGCAAGGCCGCCTACTTCAATCAATGGATCGATGTGAGGGCCATCTACCGGGAGTGGTATAAATACAAGCCATGCAATTTCACAGATGCCCTCTCTCATGTAGGGTTGGCCTTTGAGGGGCGCGCACATTCTGGTATAGATGATGCCAAAAACCTGGGGGCACTTATGTGTCGGATGGTGCGCGATGGTGCACTCTTTTCCATTACCAAAGATCTGACGCCATATCAACAGCTCAATCCGAATTGTGTTTTGTGAGAGAAGCAACCCTCCAAACCACAAACAAAATGATGTTCACCTAATTAAGGAATTCGAACCAAAAGCGAAAATTGATTTATGATTTCTTCTCCTCCAGTTTTGTAATCGCAATTGATAAGACTTGAAAATTAATGCAACGTTTAATTAGGCAGCTGATCCCACACACAAACACACACTCACATATACGTTTTACAAGTACATACTATGGCCTTAGAGCGTACATATTTTTCTACCATTCATACTTACTTGATAATGCTTAGCTATAGTCTTTTAAATGTATGGAATGCAATACTTACACGGCCTAACCTTAGGTTAAATAATAAAATAAAACAAACCAAAACAGACTTGGAAAATATTCAAAGTGTAGAAGTATTTTTGAAATTTCAAATTTGTAGAATCTGGATACAGGGTGGTTATCTGGGTAGGATGGGCAACAGCTCAGGTAAGAATAACTAGAAATTAAAATGTACAGCTGGGAATTTACGCAAAAAAGTGTCTTTGTGTCTAAAAAAATTAAAAGTTAATACTAAAGATGAATGACAAACTACAATAATTAGACTCTACAATAAACAGGCATGAAAACCAACTAAAAATAACAAACAAACATACAAAAAACGGGGCTTGTGACACACTGTATGGAGAGTGGGCACTCAACGAACTTGAAAGCAACAACAATCTTACAGCAAGAAAACCACTATAGCAAACGCTTCACTCTAGAGATGTTACATATTATAGACACAAAAACTGACAAGAGACTTAACTACAAAACGGACAGGGAAATCTCCGCGCACCTATGCAGACTCTTACTGACCTAACAATAGGTTAGTATCCAACACCACGCCGTAATGTTTTGTGTTTTTTGATCAAATCAATGTAATTAAAAATTGTTTTGAAGTGTCCCTGAAAATGGTTGACGAGCAGCAACCGAAATATATTAGATAAACAGCATACTCATCTATATTTTTTACTTGACCTTGAAGCTGCAAAATTCAAATTATGTGACTAGTGAGAAAGTCGGTAAAGCCCGATTATAATATACTTCGTACCCGGAATAGGAGCTGAATGCAGCGCTGCTGCTGTGCTCATTTCTGAGTTTGTCTATATCTCCTCGCCCTTTCCCTCTCTCTGTATGTTGAATGAAATGCGGTGTTGGTTGTGGGTGCGGGCAAGGCATACTAAACAAGGTAGGCTCTCTCGCTCTCTTGACAACTTGTTAAATTTCAGTCAGTAAGCAACTGTTGTAAGCAAAGCATATCCGCGGACGAATATTTGGTTTTTTTTATTTAGTAGCTTAGTAGGCTTTGTATTGAAATATATTACTCTCTCGCTCTCGCTCTGTTTGACACAAATATAATAAGTTGTGAGAGAGCGAGTGAGCCTACCTTGTTTAGTATGCCTTGGGTGCGGGTGTGTTTTTATACACTTGAAAAGTGTATTATAATTTTGCCCAGAAGTTTGCAACGCATAGAAGGAATCATCTCCGACCACATAATGTATATATATTCTTGATCAGCGTGACGAGCTGAGTCGATTAAGCTTTGTCCGTCCGTCTGTCCGTCTGTCCGTCCGTCCGTCTGTCCGACTGTCTGTTTCTACGCGAACTAGTCCCTCAGTTTTGAAGCTAGCGAGCGGAAATTTTGCACAGAGTCTTCTTTTGTCTGCACGCTGCTAATATGTCGGAACCGACCGGATCGGATGACTACTTCTTGTAGCTGCCATACAAATGATCGGTCAAAAAATGGGTTTTATTGAGAAAAACTGGGTTTTTCTCAATATTACCGCTCTCAATCACGGTTATGGGTAATATTAAATGTTTTTAAGCTGATTTGCGAAGTTTGGTCGAAGTCGCTAACCGTTGAGACAAGCGATTTCAAGTGTATAAAAACTTCGGCACGGACGAAATTAGCCTTGCCTTTCTCGTTTATCTAGCTACAATCACCCAACTGAAAGTTTACTAACATATGTACATGATTTCCATTGATTTCCGATTGAAGTTTTTTGGTGCAAGTTGAAGAAACTTATTAACGAATGAATAATAGTTCATCAAATATTATGTCATTGAGCATTTTTTTTTGTTAAAGAAAACATAAGCACGACTTCCGTTTGATATATAAATACTATACGTGTTTGAGGATTTTTGTCAGCATACAATTAAGAATTTGTGGGCAAGGTTATAACAAAGAGGATATAAAAAATAACTATTTATCATTATAATTTTATTGCAACAATTTCGCCTGTTATTAGACCTAAATTGTTTCGTTCTACAGAATGACACAAAATAAAATGAAAAAGGCTTTCAGACACAAAGTTTTGAACCAAAGAGATTCCGAAAAAACTACAGAAATTGTATCAACGAACGACAATTGGATGTAAAAAACGAAAGTGGAACATAAACTAGAAGCCTTAAATAAATGGTGCTAAGAATTTCGCGAAATTTTGTATACATGCCAGCTTTGACCAGAAAAAAATTTTGATTTTCTTAAAGTATAGATAGCTTGAAAAAGGTCTTAGCTTGAAATGATAAAAATCACTGTTAAGTATAATAAAATCGCTAAATTACTTTCGGTTGATGTACTTTAAAACTGCATACTTAAAAAATTAATCGCATTGTGTCCCGGTTCCCCTACAAATCCGGCTTTCCCCATTATAGTATAGATGTTTTAACAGAACAGAGATTACACTAAGCCTAAGGCTGAATTTATTCCAAATGACCTTAAGACAGTAAATAGATTGGGTCTTCGCAATACCGGTTACCGAGTAAAGGGCTATATCGGCGAGATAACGACAGAACTACAGTGGAGATTGTTATTTGAAATTGCAAAAATAGGTAGGTGATATTTTTGCACCTTGGTCTGGAGTGTTGAGTAGAGTTGGAAATTTTAGTTCATTTTAATGACCTAGTTCATTAGTTCATTTTTTCATGAACTATAGTTCATTTGAACTATAGTTCATTTCTTGAACTATAGTTCATTTATTGAACTATAGTTCATTCGAACTATAGTTCATTTTTTGAACTATAGTTCATTTTTTGAAATTTAGTTCATTTTTTGTACTATAGTTCATTTTTTGAACTATAGTTCATTTGAACTATATGATATGATCACCATAGGTCACTGGATAGACGGAAGAGCCACGAATGATGTGGCTTAAGCTGGGCATATAAGTCCATGAACTGCAGACCTGTCATCTCCTGAGTTTGGTTATGCGGTTTGAATTTGATTCCCAAATCCTCGCAGCTGAAGGCTCCCTGTAATGTGTCAATGTCGTGGGTGCCCATGGCCACCAGGGTAAATGTTTTGGAGCTGCTTATCCTGCGGATCAATGAAACTTTTGCAGGACTCTGGGGTAAAGGACACATTGCGAAGCAAAGCGGCCACAGCATGTGGAAGAATCTGTGCTGAGGAGGAGGCAACACTTAGCACCTGCTGCTGGGTTGGCTCGAAAATCTCATACTTTGGCTTTGAGAAATGATAGTCTCGTAGTCCTGCTATTTGTAATTTTTTAAATGTGAATAGCTTGTTAAATTCATAGAAAATCATTATTAAATACAGGCCTACTAGATTTTCATATCTCATGTATCAGACAATGAGTAAACGCCCTAAAACTTTAAAAAAAATTGAACTATAGTTCAAAAAATGAACTATAGTTCAAATGAACTATAGTTCAAAATATGAACTATAGTTCAAAATATGAACTATAGTTCAAAAATTGAGAAATACATAGTTCAAAATATGAACTATAGTTCAAAACCAAGACCTAGTTCATTAGTTCATTTTAAAGACTAGTTCATTTGAACTAGTTCAAAAAAATCGGCACAACTCTAGTGTTGAGTTCTCTAACTTCTTGGATTGTCACAAATCCACAATTCACAAATATTCGATAAGAAATCGGAAACTGATTCTTCGCCATAAATTGTTTCGACTAAGAATCGACCCTTTTGACAGAAAAATAGAAAATCTTTTGATCAGCTCATTATCCTCAATGTTGAGCCGGACATCACGAAAATTGATGAACGCTGACATTATTTCCACTCTGAGTACCGTCCATTATCATGTGCCTGTTGTGCCATCTCGTATGAGGAGCTATAGTTCCTGTAAGACACTCCAATGGTTAGCACATATAAAATCTTGGATCAACATGTCTGACAAAAGCGACAATTATAAAGCTTACTCAATTATTTATCGGCGTCTCCCTGAGATGCGTTGGATCCCACTCTTGCCCCAGTCGCTTTGCACTGATATAAAGAAAAGCAATCAATTATGAAAACACAGTCAAACTTTTTAATGATTAATTTACTTATCTTACTTGCCCTAATGCCTTACTTTATTTATTTTCAAGTCTTTTACTCATGTTCCTTCATTTGATTTTACCGCCTTGTGAACGTAGACAGCCGTGACTGCGTGTCATCGCATGACACGGTGGGTGGCATTGCTGTGATATCGAAATGACAATTTCGCGTCTGAACTCCAGACCAACTCACGTGAGAAGAACTTGCGAAATTATTTTTTTTATGGACTTTTTCATTTCTTGGGTAGTCGCTGGTATCTACCTACCACTGCCCAACGAATGAAATATATCTGAAGAACGATACTCAACTTATAAGCAAAAGAATGATTGCTGACGCAGTTTAGCATAAGTAAAATATATAAGTAATTTATATATAACTTAGCTATATTCGTTAAATTAATTTTTATGAAGATTTTGAGCGTGAATCGTGCTTAAAAAGAATTTTTTGTGAAGAAAATTCGCTCACGCGCGCATCTCTAAGAAATCGATTATTCTGTAAATAGCAACTCTGTTAACCATCTCGGAATATTTACTTGCTGCATGTTCCTGAACAAAGTGTAAAAGTGCACAGAAAATAACAATGTCATTTAAGTTAAACGAAAGGAAATCCAGAAAACGCCGCCTAGAAGCCTTTTCAACGACGGCAACGTACAATTTAATTAGTGCCGTACAGGAACGAAATGAGTTATGGGATGTAACAAATCAGTTTCATTTCGATAGTAATGCTTTATACTGCGCTTGGAGTGGGGTAGCTGATGAGTTGAACAGGGAGGGTAAGAATACAAAATGCCGCCAAATCAAATGTCACAATTTTAATTATTTATTGTATTCCAAGTGAGCGAATGTAGGTACGCCTGGTGGTCATTGAGAGACAGCTATAGATACCACCGCAAAGTGGCTGTGAGCAAGCGTTTTAAGAATGGAAGAGCAAATGGTGACCCTTTAGATTCATCTGTTTATGCGGATCTGGAGATTGACTGGGAGTTTGCAGACGCCATGTCCTTTTTACCAATGACGGTGAAAAAAAATATAAAGTAAGAAGTCATAATATTTAGTTATTTAGTATTTTACATTTTATTTTGTTACAGGACACCCAGCTCGGGGCATCTTTCGACGCCGCGATTAAGCGAGTCCGAGCAGTCAACTTGCGATTCTCCGGCTCTAGTGGAGGAGTCGCAGGAATGGGAAGAGGACGCCACTCAAGGCGACATCCTGTCGCCGTCTCCAGAAGAGTCGATTAAGTCCGAACCAGCGGACACATACGAACGAAATATCAAAACAAGCCCCCCCAAATCAGGTCACTACAGAAGCGCTTTGGCGTCCGATAGGATGCTGGCTGCTTTCGAGCAATTGGCATCACAAAGCAACCAGTTGCTGCAGTCCCAGCCAAGCCAGCCGGTTTTAAAACACATGGACATGTACACGTTTTGGGATGCCATTTTAAAGGGCCAGCCTGAGCAAGTCATTTGGGAGGCACGATTTGAAGTTACTAATCTATTGAAAGATTTAGTCGAGAAGCATAAAAAATAGTTGTATTTTTAAGCATAGCTATTAGACATGGACGAAGTCGAGATACGAACTTGTAACTATAGTTTTTATATATTCTCCATACCGACTGATCAAGCATTTCACTTTCTGTTCCGAGTTCCAATTTTTAAAAAATGAAAGACAACTTAGTGTCTTGAGACACTTTTAAGGATACAAGATTCTGTTATTCTAGAAAATAAATTCAGAAACTACAGAGCAGACTATCTATTCATTCCAAAAGTCGAAAAATCAGTCTTAGTCCAGTTTTTTCAATGTTCGGTTAGTCAAATGCAGTAAACATGTAACAAAACAATAAACTTTACCAGAACCTAATATGTATTTATGTATATTTAACTCCATGGAACTTGAAGAGACAGAGGAATATATATATATATATATATATATATATATATATGCAAGAGTACATACTCCATATTTATTTCCATATGTTTGTCTAAAGCAGTGGTGCACACATTTCATTCTTTGTACCCCGTGGGATACGAAGTCATAATTCTGCCAGCGTCGCAGCCGACACACGCATAGAGAGAGAGAATACGTGTGCTCTATAAAATACACGCACACACATATGTGACTTCGTATCCCACGGGGTACGAAGAATGAAATGTGTGCACCACTGGTCTAAAGCAGAGGCGGCCAAATGGAGAGGAGAAAAAAGTGCGCTTGTGTTGGTGAACAAGAGAGCTCTCTCCAGACAACACGCGTTTTACTTGCAATGCAGTGCTCACCGATTCACACAACCATAGCTTCGGCTCGCGTTTGCTTAAAAATACGACAGACTTCGGCTCGTGCGAGCCTTAGGTGGACGGGTCTGGTCTAAAGCTAAGTTCATAAAGGCAAATAATTTTTATACCCTTGGAGAGGGTATATTAAAATTGTCCGGATGTTTGTAACGCACAGAAGGAAGCATCTCCGACCACATAAAGTATCTATATTCTTGATCAGCATGACGAGCTGAGTTGATATAGCCATGTCCGTCTGTCCGTCCGTCCGTCCGTCTGTCCGTCTGTTTCTATGCTATCTCCTCCGTCAGTTTTAAAGCTATCTTAACCAAACTTTGCACGAAGTCTTTTAGTACAAATACTCTGCACATTTGTCGGAACCGGCCGGATCGGAGGACTATAGCATATAGCTGCCATAGGAACGATCGGTTGAAAAACTAGTTTTAGTGAGAAAAACTTTTTTGTTTTCAATGTTATCGCTCCCAACGCTCGTATTTTTAAGTTTTCAATGATTTCACATAATTTCACCAAGCCTTGTCAAAATCGGACAACTATATAGTATAGCTGCCATAAAAAAGTTTGGTCTGAAAAAAAGTCTTAGTGAGAAAAACTTTTTTGTTTTCAATATTATCGCTCCCAACGCTCGTATTTATAAGTTTTCCATGATTTTACAAAATTTCAACAAGAATTGTCGAAATCGGACCACTTTATAGTATAGCTGCCATACAAACTGTCAGGCATATATCAAGCTCCAAGGGTATATAAACTTCGGTCGAGCCGAAGTTAGCTTGCCTCTATTTTTTTTTATTAATTTTAAATTAATAATTTTTACAACTCCCCTAGCAGCCCTAATTCCTGTACAAAAGCCAGGATTTTTGTGGGTTCTAAGTTACTGATATTGCTTGGGTGTAGAATGTGTTTCCCAAATCTGCTGAGTCTGCGCCTCGCTAGGGCATCGCAGTGTGCTAGTATATGCTCAGAGGACTCCTCCTTCTCTTCACAGTATCTGCAAAGCTGGGTGTTTGTTATTCCCAACTTGTAGTCTCAGTCTGCAGTGACCCGTGTAGAGCCCTGTCAGAATTCTGAGGGCATTCTTTCCTTGTTGGATTAACTTTTGGAACCTTTTGAGGTCGTGGTTCACTATATTTTTCTAGCACGTCAAGTTTCTAAGATATCAATGGTCAAAGTGGTTCAAAAAGCCTAAAACGTCAACTTTCAAAAATATATTAAAAAGCCATCTTTAACGGAATAATGCGTGTGAAAATTTAGTTAAATAGGTTGGTCTTTCCTCTATCGAGGGCCATAAACCAAATTTTTGATTGATGGGCAAGAAACCGTGAATGAATTACAAAAGAATGATGTATATTTTACATGTTTCGAGCAAACAAACAAACATAACTTTGTGTAAGTAGGCTCTTTTGAAAATCAGTTTTTATTAAAAACTTTTTAATTGTTTTTAAATTTTTAAAATGCCGCGAGAGTGCTTAAACTCACCTGACTCTTTCTGCTATGTTTGCGCAAGGTACACTCCAAATTTGGAAAATTGACTTGTATTCTGCTTAAAAGCCTTCGTCGAACGGTATCAACCTTATTCCCCGGCCCGCGATGACCCCTATTTTTGTTGAACTGTGTAATCAATGGTAATAAAAAAATATTTTTCGAGGGTCAGACCTGAATATCATCTATACTAATTAAAAACCCCGTATTTAGTTTTCATTTCACATAACCTGGCATGTATCCTCCCTTCTTTCTGAGCAAAGGTTTTGTTGTTAGTGCGAGTGAACCTGAAACTACAACTTTATTTATGACTCTATTCTATGTTTTTGGTAAATTTACTTATGCGCAGTCAGCGCTCTTCTCTCCTGTTCTACATTTGCATTGATTTCAGCGTAAGCTCATTCTGGGAACAACCTGGCAAACTGGCAAGCATATATCATGCTCCAAGGATATATAAAACTTTGGTCGAGCCGAAGTTAGCTTCCCTCTTAATTTTTCTTTCATTTTTTATTAATTAACCACCGTAAAAGACGTCCGGTGAAACTGTGTTTAATATTTAACCAGACTGTCTTAAATTTAATCTGTTACGATTTAAGTGAGAATTTCAAATAATATTTAAATCGATTGTGTCGCGCACACTATCGATATCAGTATCTAGTCTTTGGTCACGAACAACCCCCGTCGCTAGCACAGCGATAAAGTAAAAAATTAATAAATAAATAAAAAGTAAACAAACAATCATTAGGGTTCCCATTCTGAAGTTAAACTGCGTATAAATCAAATACGTATATTTACTTAAAGATGGATTCCAGGTTAGTAAAAAATAACTATTTTCTTGTGATTTCCTTATGCGCGCAATGCAGAAGGCTTAAATATATTTGTAAACATTATCAATTCACCTATTTATTTCAGACAAAAACTGCATTTAGTTAATCGCAATATAATGGCCATGGGGTTATTGCTTCAAAAGTGCTTGGAGGAGGAGGAGAAAGAGAAAAAGAATCGGAGTTATTGGTTCAGTCCATATCTGCGGAAGGACGATGGAAAGGGTCAATATGCTGAGTATGTAAGTACAATAAAACTAAATTGGAAAATGTACTTATTTCTTAACAACTTTATTTCAGTTTGAAAACTTGGTACAAAATCCCAAAATGTTTATAGACAACTTTCATATGAGCTACCAAAATTTTGGAAAACTTTTCAAGTTATTGGAGGCGCACTTGCGTCCGAAATGTACTAATCCGGAGGATATACCAGCACAAGCCAAATTGGCTGTTGTCTTGGAGTGAGTTATTGATACTAATATTTAAACAATTGGTTAATGGGTGTTTTCGATCACAGATATTTTGCCTGCGGAGACATACAACGTCACTTTCAATCTTCATATCGGATTAGCAAGTCTCGAATGGGTGATCTCATAGACCTGGTGAGCAATGCCATTTGTACAGAGCTACGTGGCGAGATCCCCGCATGGAAAAATGATGACATGCTGCAATATGCGCAGGAGTTTGAGGATGCCTGGAGTTTTCCCAACTGTGTGGGAGCCATTGACGGTAGACTTGTGGCTATTAAAGATCCACCTAATAGCGACAGTATATTTTATGATGCCAAAGTGAGTGCTATCTGTTGTAAAGACAAGGCTAACTCATTAACCTTTTTTTATTGATTTCAGGCACTTCAGTCCATAGTTTTGCTGGCTGTGTGCAACGCATCCTACAGCTTCACATATATAAATGTCGGTGCCTACGGAAGCGAAGGAGATTTGAACATCTTTACACAATCCAGCTTTGGCATGCACGTTCTGTGCGACCAGCTAGAGTTCCCTAAAGACAGAGTTGTGGGACAATCGAAGTTGCCGTATTTTTTGGTGGGTGACGATGGTTTTCCGCTATGTAAACGCTTGATAAAACCGTACGGTGGCAGAACTCTTGGCCGAGAAGAACTAATATTTAACTATAGATTAAGCCAGGCACGGCGCTGTATTAAGAAAACATTGGGCATAATGAGTTGGAAGTGGGCTTGTGTGCAAAACAATCTCCTGTGCAAACCCGACCGAGCTCAACAAATTGTGTCCGCATGTTGCCTGCTGCACAACTTCTTAATGAGAGTGGGCAAAGACGACTATATTGGTGAAAGGGACTGGCGCAACTCAAAAAGCCTTGCAGATGCAAGTGGTATCGGGGCGTACTGTGGTCGTTCGCAAGATTATGCCAAGTATGTGAGAGATTGCCTAAAAAAATATTTTTGTGGAGAAGGATCGGTTCCATGGCAACATAATTTCGTTCAAACTAGCAGATAGTGGGAATATTTTGTAAGTACTTAAAGGACAAGCATGTTAAATAGAAAGTAAGTCTGAGAAGCTCAAAAACTGTTCTAACAATATGACAAATATGCTATCCGATTTCTCTTGAGAATTTTAACAGCCAACTCAAAGTAAACTAAGTTATACTTCAGCCATATCATATGAGAACGCAGACAAGTGTAAATGCGGGCTTAAGTAATGATAAATAAATCATAATTAAATGTGTCCCAGACATCTCTACAGATTTTCGTATATGTAAATGACTTTATCAGGTCTGTTCTCAATTTCACGATTGAATTCGCCATTTTTCTCTTACAAATTTAAATGGGATATGTAACAAGTGGCGGATCTAGGAATTGGCTAAGGGGAAGGGCACTCAAGGTTGGTCAAGATTGCTCGGATATTATTGTGCTTTTCAGAATAGATAGATCTTAGGCATACGACATTATATAAAAAGACTTTGTGCGGTGAACAACATAGTGACTTGGTTTCTCTCTGGTGTATTTAGTGCCGCTTGTTTCAGTGGATTGCGAAAAGTAAAAAGAGAGCAATTTCATTTGAAATTGAGAACACAAAAACCAAACCGAAGCGGAATTGCGTTCGACTTTCTTTTCAAACAGTATTGGAATTGAGAACATGTACGGTAAATAATTTGTAACGCACCGACCGAAAAAAGCAAGTACGGTACAGCGTCGTAACGCACCGACCGATAAAAATAAGTACCGAACTTTTTTGTGTTCACCACTCGTACGTACCAGAGATCTGCACGAATGCACTGCAACAACAAGTGTACCGCATTCTTACTTGATATTTTTCACACTCGAGTGTCTTCAACCACTGCAAAATATGTACGAAGTGATACAAGCACTCTTGGCATATTTGCGCTTCGGCTCATGATACAATAAGTATTAGAATATTTTTTAGAATTAAGAACCTCAACAAAAAAATTAATGTTCAAAATCAAAAACAAAGATTAATTGCCAATTCCAAATTATTAAAAAGAAAACGATAAAAGCAAAATTTTAAATAAAAAAATATAAAAACTAATTCACATCTTTGTATTACAGTAGGCTATTTTAAACCCCACGAACCTGTTCAGTTAATCAACATACTTTATTGCCGTTTCGTTCTCACTCACTATACTTTGTGCTTTTCACTTGCACTCATTGCTAGCATACGCTAAGGGACAGCTTTTGACGACGAGACTACCTTATACTTATTGTATCATGCTTCGGCTATGAGTGCCAAGTAAGTTCGTGTAAGTTCGGGCTATCGCTGGGGAACTCTGTTCTACGATGTTTAACGGCGGCTCTCGTTGGCCCTCAATACAGAAACAACTGCTTTGACAGACACCACTCTCAGACACCCAGTCCCAAAAGCACCACTAACAGAAAAAGCGTGAGTTTGACTAGACTGAAAAGTTATGAGTGTTTTTCTCAAATTCTTGATTACTGGAAATATTTTGATCTATGCATATATTGGGTGAATTAAGGTATTTGGGCTCTGCGGTGGGCCCCCCTGGATCCGCTACTGGGTGTAACGAAAATCTGTGGTTACAATATCAAGGCTTCATTTTTTTCCGAATTGAATCCTCTTCGCATTGAGCTGTCGGTTTCAAGTGCTTAAGCAATTCCACTTTTACTGAAACCGGATTTAGTAACCATCTCCATCTTGAAAAAATGTATTCTTTTTTGATGAAATAGGACAGGTTCCTTTTGAAGAAGTTTGACAAACGACTATTTAGAGATATATGACAAACGTAAGGCGGCCTTCACACTGTTCGACACATAAAACAGCAATGCTTTTTGTTATTTTTTTCAAATTTGAATGGCTTGTCAAATGAAATGCAGGGTTAGGCGGCTGCCTTCACACTGTTCGACACATGACCCATGTCATCTAGTAGGCCCGCATTTCCCCATGAAGTTCTATGATTTTGACAAGCTATTCAAATTTAAAACAGAACAAATAGCAGGACTACTAGACTATCATGTGTCATGTGTCAAACAGTGCGAAGGCAGCCTAAAGTCAGCTTGATAATTTGGTGACCAATTTTAAAAACATATCTTTAATAAATGTTATCCAAAGATTGCATTATTTATTTTAAAAAAAACTAAGTATAATGTTATATAAAATTTAGTTACAATAAGATGGACCTCAGTAAAGCAAAATGGGAAAACATGCCAGATATCACTCCAAAAGGAGTGCATAAATAATTAATTATAAATTTAAATCTGTAAAAGTGTGATTAGCAAGAAATCTTCTTCGAAGAAAATATGTGAATTTACGCAAAATGTCAGAATTTAATTTGTATAAAGCAAGTGAGGTCCACCCCAATGTACATATATGTGTTCACACAGGGGTTAAATAATTTATAAATATTGCAGAATTTCAACAATTCTCTTCTACGGAATGACTCTGAGTCACATTTTTGATCACATTTACCACAACTTGTCGCTAAAGACCAGCTCCTTGAAGATGCAATCCTGCTTGGCTATGCTGACCATGGATTTCTTCGATTTCATGGCATCTTGCACCTTCTCCCTTACTTCCGCCGCTTTGACATCGTTGCGCATGTAAAAAAGGCGCACCAAATGATCCTCTCCCAGGGAGGGATAACTGCCCAAAAGTGTGTGCAAGTCCAGGACCAATAACTCTATATCCGAGATAAGCAAGGCGGAGAGTGTGGAGATTAAATCCAAGGGTGAATCACTTGGCGATATTTTTGGGGCAATCTTCTCGAAGAACAACTTAAAACGCTTGGCCTCCTGATTGATCTTCCGGGTGATGGCATCGCATTCCACCCGCGGCTTGGACATGCGCTTGGACAGTAGAGCGCGTATGTAACGCTTGGCCAGCAATTTCTGTGCCTCACTGATGACCATCTCAAAGTTGTTGGGCCTGAGATGATTGTAGTCCTGGAAATAGTCATCCAGTGTGACACAAATCGTGTCCACGGCTATGCTACTGGCCAGCCATTTAACGGTAAACAAATCATTGAAGTGACATTCCATGTCCAGGAACGCCTCCTCCAGCAAATAGCTGGCCGCATGAGCCCTAATCCTTTGGAAGGTTTGCAGCAAACGCTCAAAGTCCTCATAGTGTTCGGTGCGGGACTTGGGCCAGTAGAGCTGTTTCATCTGCTGCGCCAACTCCACCATTTGTTGGCTGTTGTTCACAATGGTGATGATGTAGTGGGTGAAGTATTTGATTTGATCTCGATTGCGGAAATGATGCTCCTTCAGTTCGATGACATTCTTGAGGTAGGTCTGCCCAAAGATCTCCACCTGCTGAATGGACATGACCAGAGCCTTGAAGGTGAGCTCTTGGTGTATGGTATTGGTGACCTGAAGATGCTGATCGATCATTTGGAATATGATCACCGGCGCTGAGGTGTGATAGTAATGCTCATCCTGGTCGGGTATCATTTCGGTAAACCATTCCTGCTTCTCGGTCTCAGCGGCCTTGGTCATCCATTCCTGATAGTTGCGTTGCATATTCTGCAGGTACTCATCCTCCAGGGATTTAAGATGCTCAGGCCGCAGCAGGGTTCCAATGAGCTTATGAACATCCACATTGAGATCGGGATGAGACATCAGCTCTGGGCCGGGATAGGTATGTGTGACCCAGGCCAGCATGGAGACATATTCATTGCCCTCGAGGCCTGACTTGACAATGTTGTCCAACTGGAGGGAGGTATATGAGATATTGTATTGAATCGGCAAGATTTTGGTGTACTCACATAGCTGGACAATCCCTCGTGGTAGAATCTCACATACTCATTGAAAATATCGTAATGAGGCGGAAAACAAGGCACGCACAACGACTTGACCACGCGCAAGTCCTCCAGAATGATTTGCCTTAAGATTTCTAAATCCCTGACCAGCCACATTTTGTTATCCTCTCGTTCCTCCAGCTTGGAACCTTCTATCCGTGTACCCACCGCCTCTTGCAGCACTTGCAAGATCATTTTGCGCCAAGCCTTTGGTCTACCCGGAGGCAGGAAACCCGTCACTTTTTGCTGCTGCACCGCAAACTGATCATTTTTCTCCTCACGCTCAATAATACGCAGGGCGGTCACTATAACCGTGGGCTTCTTCCTAACCGTATTCAATGTACGACTGAGAATCAGTCTTAGCTTCTTCTCCAACGCCTGCGACACCGTGTCCACCTTTTCAAAGTGCCGCTTAAGCGTTATCTTGTCCGAGGCATGCTGTTTGGGCTGCTTGTGCAGTTCGTATAACAAATCATCACGAGAATTCTCCAAATCCGCCAGACACTGATGAGCATTCAGCAGTTTATCCTCATCAATCAAAGCCATGGTCTTGGCCACACTAGCGTCCACATTGAAAATATGCTTTAGATTCTCCATGGCTGTGGCATACTGCGAGTGCTTGGTATTCTCCTCGCGCACCACCTCCAAAGCATCATACACCTCGGGCACACCCTGCAGCAGTTGCTCCACCTCGTTCATGCGACGGCGCACTTCTTTGACATCCTGCATACAGGTCTCCAGTTGTTTTAGACCCACACGTACACCATCCAGCTGATTTTGCATGCCTGTCTTGAGTAACGCCTCTACGGAGGCTTTTTTACGGGCAATGCGATGACGATACTGTTCGACCTTTTCCAGCTGGCCGGGTCGCTGCAGCATATTTTGTATATCTTTGAGAGCCGCCTGGCGAGCCTCCTCTTCCAATTGCTGCAGATCCATGGTGCAAGTAATAATTATGGGGGTTCTTTTTGGTAAATAATATTGTTTGGGGCGAGCGTAATCTAAAGTTTGACTCAACAGGAAACGGTCATACCGTTTTAATCAGCTGTGTAGCAAAGATAGTATAATAAATAGATGTGACATCTTGCATTCGATTGTCCATACATATATCGCGGTCTTGCTCACCCCTGAGCCAGCCGTTAGCTAGCCGGCTCATATGGTTCATAACATAATATTTAAATGCGTAAGTTACCGCTGGTTATATCTTTGATATAATGCACTAGTCTCTATAAAAATTAAAAGCTTTCCAGCATATTTACATATTAAAAATGTCATATCCATTTATTTGCTTATCTTTGGTAAATCTGCAAGTGGGCAGCTCTCTTGCCTGTTAGAGGTGTGCATTAAAAAGTAACGAGTCAAAAACAAACAATGAGCGAAACAGAACGTAATTTGCAATTTGCGCCCTTTGAATCCTTTGTGTCGCCCACATTTTGGCACAAATTGGCTGAACTGAAACTGGACTATGATCGTTTATCCGATGCCCAACGTTCAATATCAGGATTCTATACAAATTGCCAGACAGCTGGCTGCCTGTTGGAAGTGGATTACACTGCCTACAATAAGTAAGAGCTCACCAAAGCCATCATCAGAATTAACATTAACTCTTACACTCTTTCCCCCAGTTCTAAGCAGCAGCCCAAATTCAGTCATGCAGCCTGTGGCACCATATACAACAAAAATACCATTGAAGAGTTCAAGGAACTGGACAAAATGGCCTTGCTAGCCCTGGAGGGTCAACAACTGCTAGATGATATCACTAGCGAGAAGCAAATTGCAAACAATCCCAGTTTGTTGGCCCGTTTCTTTGTGCTTTCGTTTGCTGATCTCAAGAGTCACAGCTATTATTATTGGTTCGCTTTTCCCTGTCCCCTGATGCCCACTCTAAGGCTAATGGACGATGGGGTAACCAAGTTAAGAAATTTGACTCAAAGTGAGATCTATATGGCAGCCTTAAAGGCTTGGCCAGTGGAGGAGCAAAATTTCTTTCTTTTGCATGTGCATAAGCAGGGGGAGGATTTGAAAGTGGAGGCGCGCCACTTAAGCTCTCTACAGGAGCAGGAGATGGGGCAGTATTATTTCTGCTTTGCAGATCCCAGCGAATATGAGCACCCAGGCTGGGTAATGCGTAACTATGTGGCTTATATTCAACACAAATGGTGGGTAGACCTAAGAGCTGGGAATGGTCTAAATGATATTTGATTCTCGCCCTTTTAGTCCTTCATTTGTAGGTAAAACTGTGAAATTTTTAGGACTGCGCTATAATCAGCAAAGGGATATAGGCGACAGTTTGATCTGGCAAGTGCAGCAGGTGGAAGCCTGTGACTGGAATCAAATCAAATTTGTGGGATGGGAACTGAATGTCAAAGGCAAAATGGGTCCCCGCATGGTCAGCATGAGGGACAGCATGGATCCATCTAAGTGAGTAATCTAAAGACCCATTAATTAAAGCTCATTAAAATGCTGACTTCTTTCAGATTGGCGGAGAATTCGGTAAACCTTAATCTCAAGCTAATGAAGTGGCGTCTGGTCCCAGATTTGCAACTGGAAGTTATGGCCCAAGCCAAATGCCTGCTCTTTGGAGCTGGAACTTTGGGCTGTGCTGTGGCTAGAAATCTTTTGGTAGGCATTTCCAATAAAAAAAACTCCTTAAATCTGATATATAATCCTTCTACAAACAGTCCTGGGGTTTCAAGCACATCACTTTAATGGACAATGGCAAAGTGGGTTACTCGAATCCAGTGCGCCAAAGTCTGTATACCCATGCCGATGCTGTGGCCGGAAATCAAATGAAGGCCCCTACGGCTGCCCTACGTTTACAAGAGATTAATCCCAGTGCCAAGACCCAGGGATATGTTTTGGATATACCCATGCCAGGACACACCATAGGAGAGGCCTTAAAAGAACAGACAGTAGAGAACTTGAAGATTATAGAGGAGCAAGTGGAGCAGCATGATGTGCTCTTTCTGTTAACCGATTCTCGGGAAAGTCGTTGGTTGCCCACGCTCTTGGGAGCAGTTCAACAAAAGGTAGCCCCAAACATTTCAATCCGTAACTAAATTTAAACTTAATCTTTTTTTTTTATAGATTGTCATTAATGCCGCCTTGGGCTTTGATAGCTATCTGGTTATGCGTCATGGCAGCACCCGGCCACTGATAGGCGACCATCTAAGCCAAGAAGTTGAAGGACTCAAGTGCATACAGGGCCAGGAATTGGGTTGCTATTTCTGTAATGATGTCACAGCTCCGGGTAATGTAAGTTCAGACTGATTTTAATTTATTTTTTGGGGTACAATAGACTTAGGCACACTCGTAGTCATGTCGCGAATACTTCTCAAAGGCCGTGCAGGTGGGATCACCTGTTTGTAAATGATCCACTCCAGTTATTTGTACGACCACACCATTGAGAGCCGTAATCTTAAAGCCCACCAGGTTCATCATGGCATTGGGTGTACGCCAGGCATAGCTAAAGAAATTGTAACCATCCACAGCGGTTAAGACTTCACGTTCCGTAAAGGCCAGTGCCAATTTGAATTGCTGATTAAATACGAAAGGAAATCCACCGTGACGCTCTTCCGGGCCAAACCTGCAAAGGGAAGAGTGTTAGTAACTGTTTAAGTAGAGGTTCTAGAGACTACCTAAGCATCCTAAACCCAACTTAAAACCCTTAAAAAGTAGAATTTTTGCCCGTCTTAAGTCTTATGTTTTTTACGTGATCATCGAAGCGGTTTCTGTTTCTATGTTTGTAACGCCTTGCATGATTCACTCTGTCAGAGCTTTGATTCAGATAGTCTATATATACATACATATCATGATCATTTTATTGGTCATTTTCGAGAGAAAGTGCCCTGCGAACAGTATATATGTATTGTTGAGCATGCCCGAACTGCTCCAACCAGAACTATCCTAGAAAATGAAAACTATTTTACAAAGTTTTTGAACTTATGAAATGGGTTTTCCATGCAATATTTTATTTATAAAAATATTTATTATTCAGATAAGTTTTATGGAGGAAAAGTGTTTTAGTCTTAACTTCGAAGTATTGGTAAATTTAAAAATTAGGTGTCTTACTCACTTGGTGCCTAATTTTCTGACCACACAAACTTGTATTTTCGTTTACTGCCCAACTTTTGCATTTGGGAAAGACCTTGGAACGACCTTCAATTTCGCGACAATCATAAATCACTATCAATTCCACTCTTTCAAAACAAAACAAAAAACTCGTTAAAAAAATAAAATGTTTGAAAGATTTACTACTTATTACTTATTGATCTCCCAAAACCTTGATTTGGAAGTAGTAACAATATAACACTGCTAGGCGATTTTTTCAAGACGCCGAATTGACTGCAGAGATAACTAAGATAGACATCGAATGCACGCTATTGCACACTATTGTTTCATGCAACTATGATATTAATATAGACAAATAAAAAAAATTATGCCTTGGAGACTGCTTGGCTTTTCGTGAATTTGTACCCTTGGTACAATATGACGCCAACATTGCACACATTTTTTATTCATGGCCCGGAAATAATTAATTATGCATTGGTCAGTTAACCGAGGAGGCCCAGGAAGCACGAAACAAAGATTTCAAGTGTTACTGAGAACATTTTTCGAAAAAATGGAGTTTTTATTTTGTGAAAAGTTAAGTAATTAAAAATATCGGTTCTGGTTCTGAGTTTAAATCGATTTTTTCCGTGTACGGCTTCGATTTGATTCAGTGGTTTCAATATTTTCCAATATTTTAGTTTGTCTTTAGCTGTGTGAAAGGATTTACTTGATCGTTTTTGCTTTGACGAGACAATCGGCTTAAATCTAATTTGGACATTGCTTACTTTTTTCAGTATATTCTTTACACACCATTAGATATCATTCAATCAACTGACTGACTGGTTCATTAACGATCTGACCGAACCACTTAAGCTAAGGAACTATATATTGGACAGGCGATTCCTTTTATGGTGTACAGAATTAGTTTATAAATACAATGCTGCAAACCTCTGAAACCATAGATAAGGTTTGGTATGTTGGTAAAAACCCGTTGAAAAGTCTTAGTACAATTTTTAATTATAGTAAAATTTCTAGACTAACACTTCTTACAGTTTGGAAAATGTTAAAAACCACATAGGTGCAATAAGTATGCAGTATGCGCTATAGAGGCAGCTCCAAAACTAAAATTTCTTGCCCACTATTGCTCTATAGCAGAGATGGGCATGCACACATATCGTCACACTTTTCACACCCGTACAAGCACAATTTGCGTGCTTGAAATTCAATGCTTATAGCGTACGTATGATTTTGTGCAGTCGGCCGCGGCAGAGGCCCAATGCACGTGTGCATAGGAACGTCGCGACGCGCCCATCTCTGCTCTATAGTGATAGCATAGTATTCGTCAAGGAGCTAAACTATTGCAGTACAGACAGGAAAGCTTGAAAAGGAATTAAATTATAGACTTCCCCTTGAAAATTGACTTGTCAAATATTTATTGCAAAGATCGTTAAAAAACCTACAACAAGATATTGTTTTCCAACCAAACAGCTATATAGGAGTCTTTACAAAATAGTTTACGAGCTAGATGCATGGATTTGGCAATAGCTTAACATCTATGGATCAAAATTTCATTGCGATGTATCTTTATTTCCAGTTTTTATTAATTTGTTCTTGTCAGATTGGCTATTTCGACCACTGTGCGGTTTACTTATTATATTACTTATTAAACTGAAGGTTTTGGTTTTAAGGCTGGTTTAAGAATTTTTTGGAAAAATTATAAGACTTATTATTCAGCTAACAAAGCTGTTGCAAATGTTGATTCAATATTTTTGTCATTTATATCTCGGCTTACAAACTGCATGAACTTAAAAAAAAAAACGTACAAAATGTGCGTAAACATACCGATTTGATTTAATTATGTTTTAAGTCCTTCACAAAGTATTTATATGTCGAGTGATCCGAATCAGCATTATAAAATTATTTTGATTCCTTCAACATACTACGCGATCAAATTGGAAGGTGAATTTTCTTATATTTTCAAAATCTTTATAAATTTATTTTTCCCCTTGAACGAAATCGCTTTCCTCCGCATTACACTTATGCCTAATAATTTTCCAGTTTCATGACTTAAAACGGGAATGGACTTACATACTTAAGTTTGCTTGTGAACTAAATATGTCAGGGTTTAAGAAAATGATTAGCCTATCTTTGTTATGACTGAAAAAAGTTTCATTACACAGGCCAACGAAATGACCAACTTTGTGAGGTGCAACCCTGTTAACTTTAGCTCCATCAGCTCTTCTTTCCAAGATATGGCGGAAAAACGAAAAAGTTGAATTTTTGGCACTCTAGGATGGAGTGTCTGAGTTTATTTACTTATCGGAGTAAGGCACATATCCATGCATTTTTAAAAACTCAAAGGGGCTATGTAAGTCCACCGGAAAGTGTCTAATTTGGCCTTTATAGAATATGAAATTGGCTAAACGGCTCCTCGAACGGGGCCAAGCCAAGCTTCTCTCACAAACAGATTAGTACCCAAATATAAATCAAGTTCTTTATACTTACTCAAATTTATTGTTCATTGTGTTGCGCACCACACACTTCTCATTGAAGCGTACACTAAAATGCAGCTCCTCCCGCTTTGTGTCCGAATCCATGAACTTTAAAATAAACTGTCCCTTTTTGTGCTCGAAACATCGTGCGGTGATCACTATTACATGTCCTGGACTAAACAAGATTGGCTGATCATTGCTAAACGTCTTGAAATAGTCCGAGGCATGTATAGCCGGCCAGGGATTGGGAAATACTGTGCGATGATCGACTTGTTTAATCACTTGAATCTGATCGCGTATTTCCACCGCGCGTATGGCACTCAAGGGTACGCGATAGCGAAATGTACAAAACTCTCGACTATTGATCGAGATGTGAAATTGATCCTCACAGGCCAATATGTAGACCATAAAGAATTCACCGCTCACAATGGGATTTGGCAGCGTGACATTGCTCATGACACCTGTCTCCTCCTCACCCCACACGCCATGCATACGAGCATTTCGTACAATCATATCATTGCGAAAATAGCAGGAGAAACGTAAACCAACATCGGCTTCGGGATCCACCGTAGACTTGGCGGTGCAGAGGTTTATGTGAAATCTGTTATCAAATCGAAGTTGTATGTTAGTCATGAAGCGATAAGGGATATACATATGTGATTACTCATGTTCTTACCTGGCGGCTCCATCGATGGTCTTGGCCACAATCTCTAGAACATGACCAAACTCCAGCGGATGTGAGAGATTTCCAGCATATTCTGTTAACATATTTTGTTGGATAATTTTTTTTTCTTTTTCAAATATTTTACGCGCAGACTTAGCGTATCGAACTTGACAGTTTCACGCTCGCCAAGTTAATTGTACATTATCGCAACGTAAAACAATAATTTTTTTAGATTTCCTAACAAGCACACACCCATACACCTACACCTTGATACACTGAACACTACGGGGGAAGGTTCTTTATGAAACGTAGTTTGAGTTGGAATTTTTTAAAGTGAATAAAAGCTTTGATCGGGCATATTGGAAGAGAATAAAAATATATATATAGAAGTGTACATTGTTCAGCTCGCTAGGCACTGGGGCGTCAAAATTACTTATCTAGAACTGTTCTACATGAGTCTTTCCCGACCGATGACTCAGGGTCTAGCTAAATAGAGCTTAAGGTTTTGAAGAGCTAACATTTTTTTAATAGATTAGTGGATGCTCTCCAAATTCGCAGAGTTATTTCAGAATGGTATTAAAATAGCTTGAAGGGCTGAGGAAAAAAATACTTGAAACCAAGTCTGCAATTTTGTCTAGAACGGAACCTCTCAGAAACGGTCAGGTTCACGGTTTTTTGGGCCTAGAGACCACGAACCAAAACCTTATTAATTAAAGAACTTCTAAAACTGAATCGAGCCAACAATTTTTGGAATTTTGTTTCGGTTTTGCTATTAATGTTACTTAATCCTTTTTTTCTCTACAATTATATCGTTAAATTAATTGTGAAATAATGAATTGACGCATCATTTCGAAAATGATTTTTTAGTTCAATTTTAAGTGGGAATATTTTGCTTTCCGTCTACAAATAAAGTAAGAAAAGGTCAAGTAAAACAATTAAGAAGACCAATTAACAAAATTGTAAGAGTCTGTGTTCTGAGTTCATCATAGTGGAACCTTCAGATCAAAATTGGTCTTGAGTATAAAGCTATCAATTTCCAATATTTTTGGAATAATTTCTAAACTACAATTTACCGCAATTATACTCAATCTTGTACAAAAAAACACGAATATCTTTTCTAGGTAGCTTTAAGGGATTTTTTTCTTTTACCAAAATAACTCGGAGTATCTCGTTTATGCTCTTGAAATTCGAAATAATTTTTGCCAATTTTTTTTACACTTTAGGATTTTAACAAACAATTTTTTAGGAATTTTGTTTTTGTTTTGGTAAATTTTTGGTATTAAAATATATTTTTTCTTACACTCAAGTCTAAGGCCCTCCACTGCGAAAATAAAATTGCTTCACATTAAAATCTTTTTTTTTCTCAGTGTACCCAAAGTGAAGCGTGTATTAAAAATTTATCTTATCAGGTCGCTCTGTTTTTTTTTTTTTTTGTGTGAAAGGGAACACACAAAAACAGTTGCTCTCACAACAACTCCAAGCACATTCAATTGTTTAGTTTATAAGTTTAACTTGTTTTGTTTATAACTTGAAGCATTCATTCACACACTCTCTCAGCATCTGGCTTACCAATGGAAGGCGTCATTTTTGGACTGGGAAAGATTTTCAATTGCTGCATTTGTTGACATTGCAAAGTGCCGCAAAGAAAAGCTTTTTCAGTCAAAGCTTGAGCTTAAGCTTTAACTCTCTCACTCTTTCTATCTCTCTCTCTCTCTCTTTCTCTCTGTCTTACAGTCTCTCAAAGATCGCACTTTGGATCAGCAGTGCACCGTAACTCGACCTGGTGTATCCAATATAGCAGCCAGCTATGCTGTAGAACTTTTGGTGGCCCTACTCCAACATCCTCTGCGTGAGCTAGCGCCTGCGTACTATGCTCAGAGCCGGCAGGAGATTAAAGGCAAAATACCCGAGGGTTTACTGGGTCTCATACCACACTCAATACGTGGGTTGCTTTGCAACTATGAGAACATATTGCCTGCCACACAAAAGTTTGGACAATGCATTGCCTGTTCGGAGGTGGGAAATCAAAATTGTTATCATTTATATTTTTTTTCAATGACTTTTCTTCCATTTACAGCCCGTGCTGCAGGCCTATAGGAATGAGGGTCATGCTTTTCTTTTCAAAACCTTTGAAACGGCTAAATATCTAGAGGATTTAACTGGCATTTCTGAATATAAACGGCTTAACAGTGAGGTTTGTTTTGCGTGTTGAATAAAGCGAGACCTGAATATAAATAAATGCCATCATTATATTTGCAGATCATTGACTTTGATGAGGATGAGTTTGAAATGTCGGAAAATGAGGAGGATTAATCAAAAGTACTAACTGATGTTAAATTCGCTTTACAGCCCCAGAGGGCCAAGTCAAGTTTCTCTCCGTACTTACTAATGCCATAGATTTAATTTAAAAACAATTCTATTCCGTAAAATAGTCAGATGGCATTTAAAACCATACAGAGTCCAACTTCGATACCAAAAATTACATTTAGAATTAAGTGAATTGTGAAGTAATAAATGAAATTCAAAATCAGTCAAATCGCAACAATTTAAACAGCTGACTTGAAAAGTTAAAGTACTTGGTTCATAGATAATAGAAGACGACAATGACTTTGGCAAGTTAAGTCAATCAGAAACAAAAGCTGAAAGAATATGCTGATAAGAATCCAGCTTAGCATCCTGCTTCTTGCGGTTAACGTAAGGGGAGCATCAATGAAACCGAAAATTTGATTACGAACTAATGTATGTATGTAGTTTGAATTTGATAAATATACGTACTTTTGTTTAATTTGCTTTATTCTTTGTTAAACGATCGATAATTTATTCTATAATAAGTCTCCGACTATTTTTTTTTGGTCAGAAAACGTCATAGTTTTTGATATTATCAAAATATTATTAAGCAACACGCTTAGCTTCCTTCTTTTGTGAATCTGTACTATAAATTTGAAGAAAAAAATGTGTGTAAGGGCTATCTCCGCAACGCGTGCACAGAATTGCATGAGTTTTTTTTTTTAATGATTGAAAGAGTAAGTGGCATAGTTTTTATAAAAATAAATTTTTACCTTTCTGTAAATAGGTTTCTTAAAAAATAATCAAAAAAATCTAATATTTGGGCAACACTTTTAGGAAAACATCGATTTTTTATTTTGTTTGAAATAAATGCTTAGGGCATAATTAATAAAGGAGTGGATTGTAAGTTCTTCTGTTACATTAAGGAATAAAAATATATATTTTGTAACAATATAAATCAATTTTAGTTTCCTTTTAACGGTTCTTAACTTAAACTTTATCGCTTCGTGTAATACTTGTAATTATGAGATTCTTTCAACACATTTGGTGTTGAAGGACGTGTTGAGTGAGAAGATTCAGTTTTATGACAAAATGTGGTAAATTTTTTCACACATAAGCAGTTAAGGCAAGGATCGATGAGCGTAGCCACGTGGGTTGCTGTCCTTCCGACGAGTTACACTTTGCTAAAGATGTGTACATGTTTGGATGCCTTCCGGGGTTTGCATAGTGAGTTTCAATGAGTAAATTGAATGCTGTTGGAATCTGTAGGGATGTGATCATTAAGCTGCTTCGGGATATCTAATGAGTGGCTTTGTCAAAAGGTTCAAACCGAAATATTATTCGCAGGAAGCGGCGGGGGATCTTTAGAAGCACTCTTGACACATGGTTCTTGATAAGCAGAATCCTGATTTATCATTACAAACGAACTATTCCATCGAATTGCCATCTGTTGAAGAGGACTAAGTATAGGGATTTCGGTACCTTGTGCCGATTTTAGCTTTAAGTATGCAATAGGAGGGCTACTTGTAAAATATGTCACAATTCTTGTGATAGCCTTAATAACGACTAGCGAAAATGCATCCTGAACAATCATTCTGATCAAAGATGGGTAAATATTTTTTTTTTATTTTGATCCTTTTTCATAGTTTTTAGAACCCAACAAAGAGTTTATGGGGAGAATTGCATTAGGAACTTTATTTTGTAAACACGGATGTGCCCTTTAGAAATGATTGAGTTAATTTTTGGTATTTCCACATTTTTTGCAATTTTTTTGACCATCTTGCAAGCAATGGAAAAAATCCCAAGCAAAAATTATTTCGATGCATCGCCAACATGCAATGAATCTAGTTTAAACCTCTATTTCTATTATGTTAAAGTTAAATGTCAAGTCGATCAAATTTGAGCCGGCGAACGCGAAATGCTTCACAAGTTGTGGCTTCAAAGAGCCGCGAAAGTAGCCAAGACATTACACATCGCAATGAAAATAATCGTCTACACACAGCAAGGTCCCGTTCAGATCAAAGGAACAATGATGCAACACCATCTGCAAAAGAACGTCGTGAAATACAAAATCTACAAGGGGTTGCGCGTTAACGTACAATAGCGTCACCGATTATAATTGGTCCAATAAAAGAACGTTGTCGCCATTGTCAGACATAAATTTAAAGGTGAAGCAGATGGGATATGCTGTGCGAGTGGTAAAGTGAAATTGCCTGAATTGGGGAGCACACCAAAACCATTGAGCACATTACTTATGGATTGACACCCGCGTCTAATAATTTTTTATACAATATACGAAAGTATTAAATTCATTTACTAAGCAGCGAAGCTCTTACATAGTTGAGAAATGTAAGAGAAACCAAATTTTATTTATACTAAATTCTAGAGAAAACTATTGCAACTATAACCATAATGAACAACATATAAACAATTTGAACAATAAATAAACATAGTCATTAATATTAATAAAATATTAGTATAAAAAATTTAAACATAGTTGAAAAATATAAATGTACAGAAAAACCCTCAATTCCCAGCTACGGAAACGGGGAACTCACTGTCAGCTTGGGGAAATTCACCGCAATTCCCGGCATTGAGAATATAAACGTGCATCCCCGATGAAAAACTCTGTCCGGCACCCAGCCCCAACAACAAATGTCGCGATTGCGATTTGTGCATTAATTGAACAAATTTTTTGAAGGTATTATATAAAGTAGTAAGTAGTTTACACATGTATAAGAAGTATAATTCAGTGGTAGAGTCATAAAATATACAAAATTAAAAATAGATCTTTCAGGTAAAAATGCTCCAAATGTAGAAATAAAAAAAAATCTTAGGGGAGAAATTTTGTTTCGGAAAATGTCCGAAATTCTGTCGCTCAATACCGAAAGGATAAAATAAGGCAGTATTTCAGACTTTATTTTGTTCAAACGATCTAAATATTTTGGGATAGAAACAGTTTTAAATATTTTTTAGACGCGGTTCGGCTTAAAGTTTGGTTCAGAGTATAAACGAGTGAGAAAGTTTACGCTCAGTACGCTGAAGGTTCGCTCAAAATATCCAACATTTATATTTAAAATGTTGCTGTGATAGTAACCTAAAAGGATTTAAAAAGAAACACAACTTAAACAATTTTTTTAAAATTTCAGAGATTAAGTCCGAAACTCATCCCCTTTATTTCCCATAGATTTCAAATTTTTGATTTTGAGGTATTTCAAAATCTGTTTTTAAGGTCCAGTCTAATGCATATTTTGATTATTTAAAGGCTAGTTTTGTGGACCAGCCACTTATTCGATTGAAAGTCTCATGAAATCATCGTGTAGTGCAATTTCTTAGCTTAAAAAATACTTTTTCCAAATAATTCTACGATTTTTTTAAGCTAAGATATACCATTTAGAAAACAAGTGTTGTATATATACAAATTGTCAACTGCCTAAAGATATGCAATGCAATTACAGTACAGTACATGTGATATTGTTATGACTATGCGCGTTTTATGGGGAAATCATCGAATAATATAAACTTTTTAGCTTACAAAAAAACTTATTCAAAACAATTCTAAAATTTTGATAGTTTGGGCTACGTTCTGCGAGGGTGGATACTTGGAGCAGGGCATTTCCAAGCACTCATATGAACTTCAGAGAGTACGTTGACATTTTGCTATTGAACTTATTGCCTTTTCTTCGGGGTATAAGGCTCCTCGGATATGAATTCGATAGAAAACATGTGGGCGTTGCTGAACGAAGGATTTATGCTAAAAACCTTAAGTACAATAGTACTAAGGTGCTCAAATAAGCAATAATTAAGGCATGGAAAGAACTGTCCTTTAGTGATTTAAAAAACCTCGTAGACAGTATTATGAATAGGATCTATGAGTTACTTAGTGCTAAAGGAGCTTACACTCATTATTAAAGTGAATAAAAATATATTAATTCGTTAACATTTCCAGAGTTTAAAATTTGCTCCAGAGTTTATTAAATTTTATTGAAAATTGCAACTACATCCATTGTATACTATACAGAACAAAATGTTGCCATTTCGAACACATACTTCTACTCAAAATGGTATATTTTTGCTTGAAAGAAATGAATTAGAATAGTTCGGGATAGTTTATTTTAAAGTTAAGATATACAGGCCCTGTTCCGGTTTTCACTTTCACTTAATTTGCTCAAATTCACAATTACTTACTCGATTTGAATTCACATTACTCGGACCCGATGAATTCAAAAGTGAATACTTTTTATACCCGTTACTCGTAGAGTAAAAAGGGTATACTAAAGTCGTGCAAATGTATGTAACAGGCAAAAGGAATCATTTCCGACCATATTGAGTGTATATATTGTTGATCAGCATCAACAGCCGAGTCGATATAGACATGTCCGTCTGTCCGTCCGTCCATCTGTCTGTATGAACCCCTAGATCTCAGAGATGGTAAGAGATAGAGGTTTGACATGTATGGGACAAATGCTTCTTTTATCTGCACGCAGATCAAATTTGTTTCAAATTTTGGCCACGCCTCCTCCCGCCCCCGCAATTCGGAAAAATACGTTATATCTCCTACAGTTTTGAATATAGACGATTTGTACCTTCTAGAGATAGTTAGTAATTAGAAGAAATGATAAAGATCGAACCGAATTCACATTCTTTGATCAACCTCGAACACCAGAACAACTAAAATAAGATCATTTGATTTTGTTTTCATTAGAAATCAATACTTAAGGATAATATCAACAAAGTTCCTCACAAAACGCTCCTAAAAAAGGAACTACCAAAAATCAAGACGTGATGGACCATTTCATAAAACAATACTATAATCATCTAGAATTATCACTATCCCTAAAAATAAACTGAAGAAGTTTAATTTTTTTTGACTTGTTAAATTGACGGGAAATTTGAAAGTTATGAATCCAAAAAGATATCAAGCTTCTCTAAGGTGACCGATTTTCAGTATGATTGAATACTAAATATATCAATTAAAAAGTTCAACTTATGTCGTATAACAGTATTTTTTAACTTTATTTATAACTTCACATTCTTTACAAATCTGTTAATAAAGGATGCAAAGAATGCCAAAATTCGGTGCATTTCCAACATTTTATAACATCGGAAAAATTTATTTAGGAATGGTTACGATATAGTTCAAAAATATATGTTACCAATTTAAATCCATTCCTGACGGAATTGACTATATATTTTTAATTAATTTTTCCCACTAAACCTTCGAACTCGACACTGATTTGTTGTTGACGATAAGCATCTGCTTTTAAATGAAAAGTCCCTTTTGACAAATAGACAAATATTTGTTGTTTGTTGACAACAATTTATATTATTAAAATCTGATGTTTTTTAGAACAAGCTGAGTGTGCAAATGATATGCAAATGTTTTATAAAATAGAACACGAAAGCCATAGCATAGTTCAGAGTTCAAGAAACTTGGCGTAGAAAGCCACGAGTTCATGGTTTATGCTAATCAGTTGAAGATCTCTCCAAAAGTAGGTGGTGGATGCATTGGCAATCTTTGATACAAGAACAGACTAAACAAATATCAACAACATATTTCATTGACAACCCTTGACACATTTCGACAGAAAAAAAACCATTTGACCCCTGCGGCTTCTGTTGAAGTGCCAATTCAAGAATCGGTATTAACAGAAGTGGCTCAAGCCGACACAAAGGCTCTGGCATTTCTCTTCTGCAAATATCGAAAACAAAGATAAAGAAAACAAAAACGTCAACGCACGACTCTTCATAATTAATAGTTTCGAGCGAGTGAAATGCCTTCGAGAGTCAGCGTAAGCGGCAGCATAAATTTTCAAGCCAACTGAACAAACAACAAAACGGGCTCAAAATGCCATTCGAGTCGACGTTCAAAATTGTCACTCGAATTGCGTTTTGAGTGAAAATGTTGCAAACCATTTCCATAAATTGGTGAAAGATATCCAAAACGAGCACACAAGTCAAGTAAACGCGGATCCAAGTGGTGGACAACTCAGATTGAGTTTCATAATTGCAATATTATCAAGTGAAAGAGAATTAAGGATCAGGACTAGCAGCTGAATATCTTTAATAATGGTGAGTCCCTGATCCTGATCAGTTCCCCAGTTTATTGAACTGCAATGTTGTTAAATGGCCCTAACCTGTTGCGAAAGTTGCTGCCAAGTTGTTTTTGGCTATGGCAAAATATTTTCAAATATTTGCGAACAAATACGAACAGTTCAAGTTCACCGGAGGGCATAGCGATTGCATATTTTACATTACCCTCAAAGCAAAAATATGTTGAGTTACCTAAAAAGTATTTTCTATTATTTACTTAATTGTTAAAGAGGTGAAAGTCAATTTAGCTAGTCGTTAAAAAATAAATAAATATTTACCAAAAATAAAAAGAGATTGAAACTCGACCATTAAAATGTTTTTAATAAAAACTTTGCAGTATTGCATTAGGAACTGGATATTTTTATTAAGACAACGATTTCAAAATATTGCCTGGGCCTTGAAACCCTTTTGCTTTATTCGTCTCTCATTACAATTTTTCTCCAACAGAGCACATTGACTCAAAGACTCAGACTCAAAGTAATTTTTTAGAATTGGAATACTTTATATTTATGAAGAATTAGACTAACAGCTGAATTCCATCTCAATGAAGACAGTTAATAGAAATTAATTTTCATTACTCGCGTATTAAATCTTCAGTCTACTTTTCAAAAGTTTAATGAATTTAAAGAAAATAATTTGCTCAAGATTTGATAAAATTTTGCAAAATTTGGCAGTCTACCCTTAGTTCAGTCAAATTACTTTTTGGCTCAGGTTTACTCCTACGCGTTTCGGCAAATATTTTGGGTAGACCTTATTTATTTCTTTTACGCAAAATTCCAAAAGTCTTTAACTTAAAATTTAAGACCAAGCTCGTGAATATCCTAGACTGAAAGTTCATATACTCATGACAGCCTTAAAAGCCGTGAGAGTAGAGTCCCAAACACTGCAGAACCAATCCTTTCCAGGAATAGCCAAACACATGTACCCATGCATACAATCTAGGTTTCGGCAGCAGCAGAAGAGACGTCGTCAAAATTTTAGTCAATGAGTTGAACCAATTCAATCCTCTAGCTTTAAAGCTATCATTTCTCTGCTTGGGGTTGCTGACTTCTTGGTTTTCATTTCATTTAAACCTTTTCCTTTTCAAAATAAAACTTTCCAGAATGCAGCGCCAAAAATTAAATTTGTTTTTGAAATATTTGTCATTTGACAAAATTCAAGACTTATGCAAAAATTTTTCGCTGTGCTTTATACATTCATAAATAAAAAAAGGTTTTGATATCCAAGAAATTATTCGAAATTGCTTCAGATTAGAAACCAGCTCAAGCTCATCCCTGACTTAAATGAATCGCTATCAAGACATTTGGATGATGATAAAGAATAGCACAATCGGTTCTTGAAAGTGGGAGCACTTAAAAAATTCCAGGAAACGAATCGAAAAGCAGGCATTTGTAGTTTCTAGACTTTTTTTTTAGTATTCGCTGCTTTCTACATACGTATGCGGGCATGTGAATTCTTTGGAATTTTTTATTTTGTGCATAAAAAACTTGAATTTCACTGAATTTCTTATTAGTTTGTGAATTTACTAGCTGACCCGGCAATAAATTTAATCTAGTAAATATTTTGGTGAATACTTTGTCCGCACGCAGTTTCTGTTGATTGAGTCGTAGGAGTTGCAGTCGTTCACTCTCCACCTTCGCATACATGTCGACAATGAATTGTTGGAATGACATTGTCCTGGCCAAATTTACACATTTTGATTCGAGATAATAGATTTTTCAAAAGGGAAATAAAGCAATTTTCAATACAAACTTCGCATAAATAGTGGTAGGATCTGGAACTTTTGAAAAGGAATTGATTGATACCAATAAGGCTGGAATGACACTTTCAATTTTTAGAGACAACTGTTGTCGCAATTTTTTGATAATAGGTCAAATTTGCTGTTGTGTATCATTGCAGCCTCTTCTAAAGCATTCTGCGGAGAATTCAAGCATACTCTGACTCTCTTATACCAACGACTTTTGCCCATTGATGAAAAGTTGTGACTAAAATTGTCCCTAAAAATTGAAAGAGTCATTCCAGCCTAATAAATGTTTTCTATTCGATTAAAGTCAATAACTATTAATGGACTTAGTTAGTTAGTTTTAACCGATTTGCTGAAATTAGTACAAAATTGAGGAAAATATGTTACAACTTATTAAGAACGCTGGTTCGCAACAAAACCTGACGTTCGATAAGGTAAGAAACCGGTTCGCAAACCGAACTTTTTGCAATTAAATGAACATTGTGTGTGAAAAGTGGTTTAAGCTTTTGTGACTTAAGGTCCTGGTCAGCTTATACATTTCTTGAACCCTTAAATTGTCTTAGTATAGATTGGAAATACATCAATAAAAGTCATATCAAAAGTCATTCAGACTGCTATGTATCTATTTTATCACCGCAAACAAAACTAGAGGTGTTCCTGACTTCATCAAGAGATGATCGCGACATCACGGAACAGAATACAAACAGACATCATCGCATCTATCATCGCGATTTAAAAGTACATAGATAAAAAAAATAGTTTTTAAGTATTTTTTAATATTTTTGCTAGGAACATTAAATCGTTTGCGTTTTGAGCAAAATATAAATATTTAAATATTTTTTGTCGAGTGATAACTCAGTTAACTTTCTATTCATATCTTGCTTGACTTTATCAGAAGTGTTTGAACAGAGATAGTGCTTTAAATAAAAGTGCACCTGGCGAAAAATTCATATTTTGAAATTCCTTATATAATTAAAATTTTAAAATCGAATTTTCAAGGCAGCATTTTTAACTGATAGAACAACAAATTCTAATAGAAAATATGTTGCCTTCAACTTAAAATAAGAACAAGATGTTTTCGAAGTTCTTGACAACAAATGATCCAAACATTCTTGGCATGAGTAAAGCTGTTCTTAATGGGATAATATTTTCTTTATACAACCGGTTTTCGACAGAGAAAGGTACAAGAGAAACCCCGAAATAGCGAGTTGACTCTTTTTTGATATCCCAACGGCTGCATATGGTACCGGGTTCAATTCCCAGTCAAGCACGAACAAATTATTCTGTGTTTTTTTGAAAAACTCCAATTACCCGAGTCGGGTGCAGTGGGTCGTTGAAGTTTGCTGTACAGCGATGTCTCTGATCACATGGAACACTTTACTTCCAATCCAAAGGGGCTCGTCCGCGTTTCGTATTCCACCCAAATGTGAGGAATCCGTTCACATCTGGTCCAAAATCAATAAAATTTTTTTCCCAGTTGAGTTTAAAAATTTCTTGAAAACGACACAATATTAAATCAAATCATGGTTTTAAAAATGGAACAATATAAACTCAATTTGAATTTTTGCGTTCTCAAAAATCTGTTCTTAAAGTGAGAACATCGTACTTTCAATGTGAAAAGCCGTATGAAGTGTATGAAGTTTTTGGTAACGTTTATGCTTGTCCTGAGTCCAATTGACTAGGTTTTATTTTCCTCTACGTAGAAATGAGTCATTTAATTTTTTTTTTTCAAAACTAGTGTAATTAAAGAGGCGTTCCATCTCCAATCTAAATGGGAATATAGGGTAAACAGATATCATACATCTATGGACCTTCAAACATTTCAAACTTGGGTAGGATCAAAGTTTCTTTGCCGCGACCATCTCTAATAACGATTCCTATGCCAATCCAATGGCAAGATTCCTTATGCCCAAATATTTTGGAACTTTATATTACCCAAAAGCTTAATTCCCAAATAATTTGTAATGTTTAAGATTCGTTAAACAACTCTGGGAATTACCAAAAACTAATGTTTTCAATGATCCGAGTATTAATAATTTATTTGGACACTCCCCACCCATTACACATGCGTCAGCAATTGGAATTATTCTATTGCGATTGCTTATCATGTGTTCGCACATATTAAGAAAATATTTTTAAATTTTGTTTATTATTTACTGAATAATCAACGATTAGTACGGCATTAACCTCTGCTCCCTTTGGGTTCTATACGAATTCGGCGCATGCTGCCCCGATCCCAGCTGTTGTATTACGATTCTCCTGGCAACATTAAAGCTGCCTTTTTCCCATATACCAAATCGTACATATGTATATTTACACATGTATGTGTGAAATTGATAATGCCGTGGCGATGATTATTTTTTATATACCGTGGAAGATCATCTCAGAAATCATGCTGTACCCTAATCCAGTTGTACTTCTGAGACAGAGCTGGAGCGTGTGAGCGGATTGTTTAAAATACTTAGAGCTATCAGCAGAACGTAATTCATTTAAATCAATCAATCAGTGAGCCATTCCCAGTAGTTTTCCAGGTCCCTGGTGTTCAAGATTATTAATAAATCCATTTTTGCTTATCTTGTGCCTTAGGTCAATCAAAGTAAATCAAAAATGGCTTTGTCCAAGATCGATGCGGAAATTGAACAGGTGGACCAGGAGAAGTATTTACGCCAGGCCACGCACTATTACCAGGCCCTGGAGAAGCCACTGAAGTATGGTCCAGCTGTGGATACTTTGCAGGATTTGATTAAGGCCTTGCATCGTGAATTCGAATCGAATTATGTCAACATAGAGATGGTCAATCATCTGATGTTGACGTACAAGTCCAATCCCAGGGAATGGAGGAAATATGCCAAATTCGATCGTTATACCTACACCCGGAATTTGGTGGATGCGGGCAATGGCAAATTCAATTTACTCATACTCTGCTGGGGTGAGGGACACAGCTCGTCGGTGCACGATCATGCGGACTCGCATTGTTTTATGAAAATGCTGAAGGGAGATTTGCGCGAGAAGCGCTACGAATATCCACACCGTGAACAGGGAGAGATACGAGATGATAACGAGTTGAGGGAAACGGGTGAAACACCCATAGGTGTCAACGAGGTGGCCTATATCAACGGTAAGTCTGACTTACATAATCTAACCTAACAAAGCCACTCATTTCCGCTCTAATTTAATTAGATAATCTGGGACTACATCGTGTGGAGAATCCCAGTCACGCCGATACTTCCGTCTCTCTACATCTCTATTGTCCACCGTTCGATACCTGTTCAATATTCCAGGAGAACTGCAAAAAGATCCAAGCCAAGGTTACCTTCTGGAGCAAGTATGGTGTGCGAACAAAACTGAGCGAGCAGTAGTTGGAACGCATCAGATATTGTTATATAATTTTAAGTATCTTTTAGGTTAGCTTTACCAAATATGCAATACATAAGTCTATTAATCTTATCAGCGGTCGGAGATTTTCAGTGTTTTTTGGGGGCGGGGCGTAAACCATACTCAAATGTCCAAGCCCTGATCACGTACGTGTGCTCTCTTGGGTGGCCCCCTGTCCAATGTTTGCTTAATGGATTTCAGTAAAGCTGGCAGCAAATTGATATGCTTGTCCACACAGTTTCCGGTGCAGCTCTCAAATAAATGCTGCGATCTCGACATATCACGATCATTGGGATTGCTGGGCAATCTGGAGCGAGCATCGCTATTGCAATCCTATTGAAGGAGATTAGCTAAACAGTTTAGAACTTGTTTAAAGATGGGCCCTTACCTTTACACAGCTCTGCAAACGATTCTGAAATTGACCCAGCTCGTGCTGTAGATAATCTTGGGCATCCATTAGTGGTCCTGCACATTTCTCTATACAGCCTTGCACACTTTCCAGGGTGCCACGATCATCATCACAGCAATGGGCCGCACAGCGATGCATAGACGACTGTTGGTAGGATATAAGGTTAGTTACACAGCCTCATTTCCAGAGTCTAATCACCTGCATGCGTCTCAAATGGGAGCGATACATATCTTCAATCATGTCGCTTATGGCGTCTTCCAGACGTTTCTTCTGCTGATCCATTTGAAAAAGGTTGGCTTTTGGTTTTATTGTGATTTATTTACAATTTAGAAAATAAAAATAAAATAAAAAACGGAATTCTAGATATATTTGTTTGAATCTCAGATGACAGCTGTGTGGTGTAAGAAAAAAAAATCGTAGAGGATAGTTTTCGTTGGAAAAAACCAAGAACATTAGACTCCAGATCAGCACAATCGTTATCAAAAGCAGTTAAAGAACTGGTTTTCTGTGCTTAAGGTTTCCAATTTATGGATAACAGATGTGTCCCTTCTTATAGGGTTGTGCGCCTCGAGTCCTTAAGTCACCTACTACCTATTCAATGTTTTCAGTGTGAGTTCTATTAGTTTTAAATCAAACAGTTTTTATACACTTGAAAAGTGTATTATAATTTTGCCCAGAAGAATATATATGGGTGATTCCATGAAAAATCGCCCACTGGGATTTTTTTTGGATCGAAATAATTTTTTTCGTATTCCTTGTGGTAAAATAGTATTTACGTATTTTCTGCATTTTGGCGAAATTTACCTAATTCGCGGGTAAAGTCGATTTGAAAATTTACATATTTTAAAAATTTAATTATTTTCGATTGCTATTTAAAAAATCTGAAAATTAACATCTGAATCCAAACTTTCAAATAACTTACACTTAAAAATTTTAACATTTTTCTTTGGCCTTCAAATCGCGAAAATAAGTAGTGCGAAATAACCTGGGTATTGGCATAGCGTACGCTGTAGAGCAGGTCGCGTATAGCACTTTCTCATACTTGGTTTTCCTCGGCGACCCCCAAAATCTGAAGTTATGGCCCAAAATCCGCTTTTTGTTATTTTACCTCAAATTAATTGATATAACCTTTACAATTCCAATAGCCAGGAGAGGGATCTAGTACATTATAATCAATGGTTAGACTAATTGACCGCGATGGTTGAGAAATGCGACTTACAGATCAGGCATTTTCAACTTTTTTTGAGAAATTTGAACTTTGGCCATCACTGGTTTAACTATTTATTCTATGCGATTTTTCCTTAAAGTTTGTAATAAAAGCCCATTTAATTCTCCGTCGAACGGTTGTTGTCCCAATGAATTTGGATACCGTTTGACGAAGTTTTCTACGTACACATCGACAATCTAGTATTTTTTTTAGTGTGCTAACATATTTATTTTTGCTTTCACATAATTGCCCCTAAAAGTAAACTCAGTTTTGTTTGGCGCCAGATTCAAATAATATTTTTAAGTACTTAAAATGCTAATATATATAAACTTCCATGTTTCAAAATTTTTTCGCAAATATTAACGGTCTCTGAATACTGTTATCTAGCATAAAAATAAATTGAGCTACATATAGTAAGTAGATGTGGGTTGTAAGTGCTTGTTGTTATTTGTCAATGAGCTGAAATTGGCATATAATATAAAAGAGCCGTGCACAGCAAGAATAGTATACAGGTAGGCACGGTTAAGGCTTTTGAAAAGCAGATTGGTCTCATGGCGCAAGCCTTGGCCACGCCTGGACATATCTGGTCTAATGCAGAGAATTTAGCTGCGGGTTCTATTTAATGATAAACCCCTTTGGTAACTAAGAAATTACTTTTCACTGTCTACTGTGTAACTGTCTAACTGTCTAACCACGATTGTAGAGAACCGCGATAAAATACCATGGATGACCAATGATGAAGAATATAAAAATCACTATAACAGGATGGACGAACCATTAAATACCAAATAAAAACCAAAGTGGACTACGCCAAGTAAAAATGAGAAGAAAGTGACATCAGCTTGCACTTAAGCAGCAATGGGTAATGCATAGCCCGCTTGGGCCGCGACGCCCGGCCCGTTATCCTGTCTAAAAGCTCAGCGCATAAATTGCCTTCTTTTGAGGCGAGGACCCGCACAAGCTGACGTCGTAACAAGTGTAATTGGCTCGATTTGAAGTGAGTTAAAACAAATAAATCCAAGAGTGACGACGTCAGCCCGCATAAGCACACAGCGCAGCAAGTGCAGTATGGGCGACTTTAACTCGCTTATAAGGGTGGTTTGTGCTGTTTCTACAACTTTCCGCAATAGGTAACATTATTGGAGAGCGTTAATCTTGGCCCAGAAATCGTAAAGCATTAAAGTTTGTAATTGCATTTAAAGTTAAAAAATATAATTTGAATCTGGCGCCAAGCAAAACTCAGTTTACTTTTAGGGGCAATTATGTGAAAGCAAAAATAAATATGTTAGCACACTAAAAAAAATACTAGATTGTCGAGGTGTACTTAGAAATGCGCGAATAACTTCGTCAAACGGTATCCAAATTCATTGGGACAACAACCGTTCGACAGAGAATTAAATGGGCTTTTATAATCTATCTATATATATAAAAAAGTTCAACCTGACTAATTGACTGACTGACTGACTGACTGACTGACTGACTGACTGGTGACCGTCGCACAGCCTAAACCATAAAAGATAGGAAGATGAGTTTTTCACAGTAGTTTTATCTTATGCTGAAAGTGAGTACTAAGAAAGGATTTTGGAAAATTCTGCCGAGAAGTGTGGACAATTCGCGGAAAACTTTTGTATGAAACTTTTTTGTTTTTCATCCGATCAAGTTCAAACTCATTTTCAAAGATCTATATGAAAATTCGACAACAACTGCATACCAATCTTCCGGAAAATTCACCCCCATTGCGTGGAAAGTGGGTGGTCAAGGTTGTATGGGCGAAACTTTAGTTGCCAGCGATTAGCGCCAACTCATTTTCAAAATTACACATAACAAAACATAAGTTGTAAGCATAGTACGCGAAAATTCTGAATCCAAAAATGTATTTATCATACGATTGGCTTGAAACTCGGTTTGTAAGTATAGAATACTAAATAGTTTGAAATGTGATTTTTCAATGTCGGAAAAGCCGCCAACGAGGAAAATGGCCGGAAAATTCTGCATGCAAAAATTATTTTTCATAAGTGGGGATGTGGGTGGGAAATGGGTGGTATGGAAATGGGAACATAAAAAATGTGACTTTAAAATTTTGGAACATCTATTCCCAAAGTCGGAAAATTCGCGGAAAGCTGTTGTAAGAAACTTTTTTGTTTAATTTCCGATCAGATTCAAACTCATTTTCAAATATCTATATGAAAATTCAACTATGTTCCAATTTTCCGGAAAGTCCCGCCCGGAAAAGTCGTAAAAGTTTGTATGGTAAACATTTTTCTTTCATCCGATTGACTTGAAACTTGGTTAGTAAACATAGTACGCAAAATAGTTCGACACGTGTTTTACCAATTTCGGAAAACCCACCCACGAGGAAATTGTGCGGAAAATTCTGCATGCAAAAATCTATTTTTCACCTGATTGACTTGAAACTCGGGTTGTGAGAATAGTAAGTGAAATAAATTGAAATGTGATTTTCCGATGCTGGAAAATTTGACTCAAAGGCCGGAAAATTCCTGGAAATCTCTGCATGCAAAATACTATTTTTCTCCCGATTGACTTGAAACTCGGTTTGTAGGGATGAAATACTAAATAATTAGTGATCGCATTTTCCGTTGTTGGAAATACCGTCGGGCTGCCTACTGGGAAGTGGGAAAATAGTGGGCAAAAAGTGGGTGGGAAGTAGGCGGGATTTGGGTGGGATTTGGGTGGTAGGTGGGTGGGATGTGGGCGGGAAGTGGGCGGGATGTGGGCGTGAAGTGGGAGGGATGAGGGTGGGATGTGGGCGGAAAGTGGGTGGGATGTGGGTTAGAGGTGGGTTGGATCTGGGCGGGAATTGGTTGATGAATGGGTGGGATGTAGGCTAGAAGTGGGTGGAAAGTAGGTGGGAAACGGGTGGACGTTCTGTAAGAAGTAGATGGGCAGTCGGTGGGTTGTGGGTGGGATGGGGGTGGTAAGAACGCAGCAGCAAAGTCGTAACGGTGAAAAAGAAAGGTAGTAAAACGTTAATTTCGAGACTATATATGTATGATTCGACTTCTGGGCTCTACAGAGGAAACAAATTTATAGAATTTTTTCCAATTTGGTAAATATTTGACTCTCACGATTGACTTCAAACTGATTCTTATATTGGTTCTATACTGTTCAATGCGCAGCGAAGCGCGACGGGCCATTTGCTAGTATATATAAAAAAGTTCAACCTGACTGACTGACTGACTGGTGACCGTCGTACAGCCTAAGCCATAAAAGATAGGAAGATGAGATTTTCACAGTAGTTTTATCTTATGCTGAAAGTGAGTACTAAGAACGGATTTTGGAAAATTCTGTCGGCAAATGTGGAAAATTCGCGGAAAACGGTTGTATGAAACTTTTTTTGTTTTTCATCCGATCAAGTTCAAACTCATTTTCAAAGATCTATATGAAAATTCGACAACAACTGCATACCAATCTTCCGGAAAATTCACCCCGCTGGGTGGAAAGTGGGTGGTCAAGGTTGTATGGGCGAAACTTTAGTTGCCAGCGATTGGCGCCAAACTTATTTTCAAAATTACACATAACAAAACATAAGTTGTAAGCATAGTACGCGAAATAGAGATTTTGGAAAATCCGCACAAGAGGAAATTGGCCGGAAAATTCTGAATCCAAAAAAGTTTTTATCATACGATTGGCTTGAAACTCGGTTTGTAAGTATAGAATACGAAATAGTTTAAAATGTTATATTCCGAAGTTGGAAAATTTGACCTGACGGTCGAAAAATTCCCGGAAAATTCTGCATAAAAAAAAACTATTTTCCATCCGATTGGCTTGAAACTCGGTTTGTAAGGACAAAATATGAAATAATTTGTAATGTGATTTTTCAATGTCGGAAAAGCCGCCCAAGAGGAAAATGGCCGGAAAATTCTGCATGCAAAAACTATTTTTCATACGATTAGCTTGAAACTCGGATTGTAAGGTCAAAATGAGAATTTATTTTGTTTTTAATTTTCCGATGTTGGAACTATCGCCGGGATGCTCACTGTGAAGTGAATGGGATGTGGGTGGAAAGTTGTTTTGGAAGTGGGTGGTAAGTGGATGTAAAGTGGGTGAAATGTGGCAGGAAGTGGGAGGGATGTGGGTGGGATGCGGGAGGGATGTGGGTGGGATGTTAATGGGAAGTGGGCGGGAAGTGGACGGGAAGATGACGGGAAGATGGTGGGATTGAAATGGGAGGTGGATGGGATGTGGGTGGAATGTGGCGGTAAGTGGGTGGGATGTAAATGGTAAGTGATCGGGATTTGGGCGGGAAAAGGGCGGGAAGTGTGCGGTATGTTGGTGGCAAGTGGGTGTAATGTGGGTGGGATGTAGGTGCGAAGTGGGCGGAAAGTGGGTGGGATGTGGGCGGAAAGTGGGAGGGATGTGGGTGGGATGTAAATGGTAAGTGATCGGGATTTGGGCGGGAAGAGGTCGGGAAGTTTGCGGTATGTTGGTGGCAAGTGGGTGGAATGTGGGTGGGATGTAGGTGCGAAGTGGGCGGAAAGTGGGTGGGATGTGGGCGGTTAGTGGTTGGGATGTGGGTGGGAAGTGGGTGGGAAGTGGGTGGGAAGTGGGTGGGATGGAAATGGGAAGTGGATGGGATGTGGGTGGAATGTGGGTGGGAAATGGGCGGAAAGTGGGTGGAATGTGGGCCTGAAGTGGGTGGTAAGTGGGTGTGCGTTGGTTAAATACTGTTGAAAGCGCAGCGAAGCGTGACGGGCTATTTGCTAGTAAGTTATAAGAAAAAATAGCATAGAATAAAATAGTTAAGCCAGTGATGGTCAAAGTACAAATTTCTCAAAAAAAATGGAAAATGCCAGATCTGTAAGCCGCATTTCTCAGCCATCGCGTTAAATTAGTCAAACCATTGACTAAAATGTATTAGATTCCTCTCGTCGCTATCGTAATTGATAAGGATATGAGCAATCAGACGGTCCATTCGCGAGTTATATCTATTTAAGTGGGGTAAAATAGCAAAAAGCGGTTTTTGGGCCATAACTTCAGATTTTGGGGGTCCCCGAGGAAAACCAAGTATGAGGAAATGCTATACGCGACCTGCTCTACAGCGTACGCTATGCCAATACCCAGGTTATTTCGCACTGTAGCACTGTGTAATCTATGTTTTAAGCCTTATCTGTGGTCAAATTTCCAATATTAGTATCAATTTGTAATTGTTTTGAATCTCTGAAACTACTGCACCATTTCACAGGTTTTCGTTCGTATAGATAATCCTCATTCCTAGTCTATTTTCAGTCGATCTAGAGGCGTTCAGTATTTCATCGTTTTTAGTAACAATCAGCTCCTATATTCCTTGCGATGTAAGGTCTAAATTTGGTACAAAAGCAAAGCCCGGTTTAAAATCACTAAAGCTTTGTGAAACTGAAAAAGGGAGCATGGCTGAATGTGATTCTTAGAATGGTTCAAAGCTTCTCGTACTTTTTTGTATGATTTTCTGATTGCTGTTTTGAAATGGAAGAACTGTTTAGAACAGCGATGGGCAGCCTCATAGCCCTTCTTACCCGCGCAACCCGACCCGTTATTTACCTAATTCTACGACGCAATAGGTATTACAAGAAACACACGCAGCTTCGCGTTGATCGAAAGCAAATGACAAGAACAAGAATGTTGTTTTACCCTTTCCGTTATTTGTGCTGCCCACCGCTGGTTTAGAACAATATTTTTTAAGCTTATGAATAGTACTTTACGATGATTTAATTTAAGACTCCACAAAATATTTGTGTTTCCACAGAGGCAAGCCTTAAAATGGTTAATGGTATTGGCTGTAAGGTCAAAGAACCAAAAATACCGACTCAAGCATTTCCCTCAACTGATACCTAGTCTCAACCACTGAAAATGATCTAGAATCACTTTCACTCCTTTTTCAAACTGAAAAAAGACAAATTTAGCAACCATGTTTAAAGATTCATGAGGAGAACTGAGGATGTCCAAGTCAATCTGAAGGATCGACTGGTAATGTGATTATTCAGCTCATTATCCGACGATTATTTCCGCTACAATCATATTTTTATGTTTTGACAGTCGAAGGAAGTTTTGTAATTGCACATAAATCTGCGGTTCGAGGATCGGAAAATCGAAAAACTCATCACAAAATTCTACAGTAAGCCGCATTGGGCATATCAAAATATATATAATATAGTATTATCAAAATGAATTCGCAGTGAGGCCGTCTAAAATTGATTGTATTTTTTTAAAAATAGATTAAAAGCTGATAACCTGAACTCAATCAGGTATGCCTAAAAAATAAAAACAAATTCGTATAAAAACTTTACACAAAAACTAAACATCATTATTAGACGCAATTCGATCTCAGGCTAACTTTTTGGTGATCAGAGACCAAGTTTCAGGCCACATAGTCTTCATCATCTATCCCTAATATCATGCACATCGTAAGGGTAAGTAGGGAATCTTACGACGGCTCAAGCCGTCGACAGTCCCCCTCCACACCACCCACAACAGCCCCAATGGTCGCAAATGCCACACCTTCCACAACCCCTGCTTCCCCCATACAACAGGTAGCACTACCCCACAGCAGGACACGGTCACCTACTGCAAACCATGCAACACCTGACAGTTCACCAAGCGAATTCAAGATCCTTCAGTGGAACTGCAATGGCATTAGTAGGAAGACGCAAGAAATTTGCGATTTCATGGAACGGAAGGGCATAATCATAGCAGCCATACAGGAGACCAAACTCACCAGTAAAAGCTCCCTGATAGAAACAAAGGCGGAGGACTGGCCTTCATCATACACAACTCCATAACCTACAGACCACTCCAACTTCCCAATAATGACGATCACATAGAAACACTAGGTATCGCCATCAAAAGTGGAACTGTAGAGATAGACTTAGTCAACGTTTACATTCCCCCCATAGCCGCCTGCCGCCCAGGTTTCCGCCCAGACATCCGGAATCTGCTTGTAGGTGAACACAGACTCATCCTAGGAGACTTCAATGCCCATAGCGATGCCTGGTTTTCTGCGCTAGGATGCGATACCAGGGGAGAAAGCATTGAGGAACAAATCGAAGCCACCGACTTCTGTCCCATAAACGAGGACCACCCCACTCGTATTACAGCATCATGTCGCAGCTCTCCTGACATCACCATTGCTAGCTCAGCCATGATCGCAAACTCCACCTGGCATGCTGGCGTTGCCCTGGGCTCGGACCACATCCCAATCACGATAAAAGTCACAAAGGATGCTGATTTTATCACATCAGAGAATCGCCACCGTGAACGGTAAATAGCGGGAAAGGTTCGAGACATCAGACGAGTTGCCCTCCTATCACCCCCACCTGCGTTCAAAAGGGAGCGCAGGTTTAGGGACATAAACCGGAAAGCTGCTAACGCTCATCAGCTGGAAGAATACCAAATTACGCCCACTCTTTACAGAAGAGAAAGAATTGTTCGAGACCTAGCAGCTGACAAGGAAACCGAAGTTTGCTCTCCTATCACCCCCAACAGGTCTCCTTTAGCACAGAAGAAGTCCAAAGGCAATTAAAGATGCAAAACCAAGAGCCAAGGACCAGGTTTAGGGCCAGGAATCAGATACCTTACACACATTTTTAATCTGAGCCTGCAAACGCTCACAATCCCCAGCATATGGAAGATGGGAAAAATTATCCCCATACCAAAACCTGGCAAACCCGCAGACCAAGGTTCCTCCTACCGTCCTATCACCCTCCTATCTCCAGTAATAAAAATCTTAGAGGCCCTACTTCTGCCAACCCTCAAAGATCACCTAATCCCATCATCAGCCCAACACGGTTTCCGAACAGGTCGGAGCACTACATCAGCACTGTGCGAAATCACAACAGCAGTCACAGCTGGATTAAACTCAGTAAGGCCCCATGAAAGGTCTATAATAGTGGCACTTGACCTCTCTAAGGCGTTTGATATGGTCAACCACAACCTGCTCCTCGATGACCTACTTCACTCAAACCTCCCAAGCCGAGTTAAAAGATGGCTGTCCATCTACCTTGCGGGAAGGCAAGCACAAGTAGAGTTCAGAGGAGCAAAGTCAAAAACCAGAAAAATAAAGCTAGGTGTACCACAAGGAGGAGTCATATCCCCTATACTGTTTAACTTTTACGTGTCAAAGATCCCACCTATACCAACAGACGTCAAACTAATAACCTACGCAGATGACTGCTCTATTATCTCTACAGGGAGAAACATACCAGAGTTAGAACAAAGGCTAAACTCATACCTTCCCATAATAGCAGACTTTTTCAGCAACAGGAAACTTAGCCTCTCTGCCCCAAAGTCATCGGCCACAATCATCACCACGAGGACCAAGGAGGTCACGATGTCCCTGGACATCCACACTAAAGGCCAATCCGTACCCACAGTGAAATATCCTAAGATATTAGGCGTAACTTTTGACCCCCTTTTGACTTTTTCGCAACACTCGGAAGACGTCATTAGAAAGGTGCGCAGTCGAAATAAAGTCCTCAAAGCCATCTCAGGAAGCACCTGGGGCAAGGACAAGGAGACGATAACTACCACCTACAAAGCGATAGATCGGCCTATGGAATGGTAAACTACGCTGCCCCCATCTGGTCACCCACCATCAGTGACACACAGTGGAGAAACATCCAACTGGCCCAAAACGCGGCGCTAAGAGTGGCAACAGGGTGCCACGTGATGACACACCCGGACCACCTCCACCAGGAGACGGAGATTTTACCAGTCAGAGAACATAACAAGCTCCTGACCCAACAATACCTGATAGGATGCCAACTAAATACCCACCCCAATCACAATAGCACAGCGGAGAGGATGTCACGAAGGAAAGTACCGGTACGAAATGACCTCAGAGTGGAGATGCCAAACATCCTGCCACTCCTGGGGACAGGAACGATTACGGCAGAATCCTGTGCGTCCGCTAAAAAGGAAGCCCACACCAACATGGTTGCCCGAACCATTGCGGCATTCCAAGACAATATCGTCTTGGGAGGCAGACCACCCCCCATAAACCCAGCCGAAGAGACCCTACCAAGACATCATAGGACAACTCTGGCCCAACTCCGCTCTGGAAAAAGTAGTTACCTCAATTATTACCTTGCCCGGATCAACCCAGAAGTGGTCGATAAATGTCCAAAATGCGGTGCTATGTGTCAGATAGTCATCGATTTTACACTGCTATTTGTTAGTTTATGTGACAGATAGCTCTATGTAGAAGATATGAAATCGGCCCTTAATCTATTTAAATGTTAGGAAAAGTATGCGAAATAATTTTTCCAAAATATGTATTCGATCATGGATCAAGCTGTTCTTTGGTGGGAGATGAATTAACAGTATATTTGCCAGACAATTAAGAAAAAACTCAACAACTAGATAATGAAGAAGTGAATAGATGATTAATCCAATACTCCCAAGACTCAAACTTGTGGTATGCCCTCCGGTCCTTTCGATAGAACGGCTTTCATAGTCTTCATCATACTGGGTATAAGTCCGACATGCTTGTCCACACATTGAACGGCACATCGCTCAAATTGGTCGGTGTATTTGGCAATCTGATCCTCGTTGGGATTTGGTGGCATCTTGACTTTGACGTCATCGTTACATTGCTGAAAGATTAATGGTTATTTTTGCAACCATCACAAAAGTTAACTCCATTTCATACCATGACGCAACGTTGAAGACGTCCCTGAAATTCACCCAATTCGTGTTGAACATAATCCTGGGCCCTGGTCATGGGAGCTGAGCAACGCTCAACACATCGCTGAACACTGTCCACGCTGGAGGTGTCATCCTGGCAGCATTTCGCGGCACACAAGTGCATCTCGGTCTAAATGTTTAAGGAAATAAATTAATTAGTTTATTTACATTTCATTCTGTGGAGAGGAGCCGGAACTCACCTGCATTTTGCGCAAATGTGTCTTGTCCATGGCGTCAATCATTTCGGTCACGGCGGACTCAATTCTTTGACGTTGCTGCTGGATCATCTTGGAGAGTAAAAAGGAATATTTTATTACAAGTAACTACTGATTTCGTAATAATTTAAAAAATGGCTAAAGTTGTTGCCGGCCGACAGCGTGTTCAGTGATGGCAATAGAGAATGGCTATCGATAAAGTGAAATATCGATGTATGATTTTGTTAACTCGCGAATTAAAAACTTAAACAGAGTTTATAAATGCAACAGAATGTTAAAACCTAAAACAATGTTTTGTAATAAAAAAGCAAGTAATATTGAACAAATAATTATATGCATAATTCAGCGTTAAGTTTACGGAGAATTTTTCCACACGTGACACGAACTACTTGGTCTATCGATAACTGGCCTGGCTGTTGCCATAACCTTTGCTAGTTTTGTTTTCAATTTTAGTCAATTAAAATCATGTCCTTGCTGCAGAGCATACAAAGATTGGCCAGCCCAGCCCAAGCCCACACCTGGCTGAGGAGCTTTTCATTGGCCCCGGCCTTGTTAAGCAGTGACAATACAAATACCAGTGTCTCCTCCAATTCCTCCCCTGCTGAGACCACATCGTCTGCAAAAGGAGGATTTGCCAGAGCCTTTGACAAGTACACGGCAGAGCCTGCTCCCGAACAAGCACCCCAGGACACTCAATCCTTTGCCTCACTGCTAAGGCACTCCAAATTTATAGATGTAAGTGGCCCTGCCCAGCTGGTTTATGTAATCTCTAATCTTTGGCCTTCTTTTCCAGCTGGGCACCGCCGAGGGCAAAGTGGTGAATGGTAAAATCTTTCATGTGGTGGGCGACGATCTTTACATAGATTTTGGCTGGAAATTTCATTGTGTGTGCACCAGACCCACGCGGAATGCCGGGTGAGTAGGGATAAATTTGCCTTAGACTTGACTCATTTTTGCTTCTTCCATCAGTGACTATGTGCGCGGAGCTCGTGTTCGACTGCGAGTGAAGGATTTGGAGTTGTCCACCAAATTCTTGGGTTCCAGCAAGGATATAACCATTTTAGAGGCAGACTGCCATTTGATAGGACTCATCCAAACACCCGCCAAAAGTGGACTTAAACCAAGCACAAAAGTGGAAATTTAACTAATCATTTATTAAACACAAAAACAACTTTACAAAACTTAATCCTTGGTAAACTGGTATACCTCATAATGATGGTTCAGCTCCTTGACCGCGTGCAACTGAAAACTACTGATTAAGGCTCCATTTTGGGATGTCTCCAGAAAGAAAATCCGTTTGGCTCGACTATGCACCCAGGCCATGGAGCACAAGAGGCAGGGTTCCCTTAGTAAATACACATCATAGCCCGTGCACAGATACGGACCATATTTGTCAAGATTATCCGCCTTGGGAGACTCTAAACGTTCCACGGAACTAGCTGTCACCTCAGCTCCATAATTCAAATTCTTAAAATCTGCTTGCTGCTTAAGGTAATCGTAAAACCTGCTAGGAAGACCACTCAGTTGGCCTCCCGGAGGCTGTACAAACTCCTCTCCCGTGTTTAAAGCTCCCACTCCCTGTTGGGTCCTGGCCACAAAATCCATTAATAACAAGGAGCTATGTTCATGTGGCTGGCTGGAGGAGGAGGAGCTACCTCCCGCTATGGCCACCAGGCTGGGCCTTCTGGGATCTACGCATACACTCACTGGCTGGCCTTTATTCACTTCTTTGCTCAGCCTCAGCAATAACTGAGCCATCATCTTGTGAAATTGACGCTCACTGGTCGTAAAATTGCTGCCATTTTCTAGGGACTCTGTGTAATGATTGGGATGGAACTTGCAGGGCCAATACTGTAGCATCTTTTCATACTGCCTACGCAAGCGGGGCATGGCCGCAGGGACCTCCACGACCTGAACTTGTCTTAGTAAGGCGCTGAGCACTTGCTGGCTGAAGGCATGTCGCTCTAGATGGGCTTCTAGAGTATCTTCTATGTCCGAACTGGGACATATTAAAACTTTGCGGTCCTGGACACGTTTTAAATGCTGGAAATGAGGCATTTTTTGGGACAATTCCTGTATAACACCCTGCAATTGTTGTTTGCTCTCCAGTTCACAACTGTGTGCGGCCATGAGGGGTATGTCCTGGCTAAAGTCTGGTGGGAGTATGGCCTGGAGGCCTGAATATAGCGGATCCTTGTCCTTCTCCTTTTGCTCCATGCGAGCACGTTTAGCGGGTAATTCCATTTAAGAGCAATTTGGTGGCCGACCAAGTCGTCAGCTTGTCAGCAGCGATATTATTAATTTGTTAAGAATAAATGAACTGATGAATTGGCCAAAATTAAACATTTATTTTTAATTAAAACAGACTTTTCTTTGCTCAATAGTTAAAACAAACTAAAACTAGAGATGCGGTAATCTGAGCAATGCGCTAGCAATAGTTATCGACAGTTGGGAGCGGCACGATAAACTTCGCTCTGGCAGTTAAAAACTAGCCGTTTTTGTACTATTTAAATATCAATTTACAAATCGAACTATTAAGAAAGGCAATGATTTACCTATTTTATGGCAAAATTTTGAGCCTTTTTACAAAATGGGTTTTGAATGGCAGCTATTCAAAGTTGATTTTTCCTAAAAATGACGCCAAAAAAACCAATTAATAGTTAAAATTAGAAATCCAACAGCTTGATTTTTTTTGGTCGACTAAGGGTTCTTATACAAACAAAAATAGAAAGAAGTTTCTTTTCATCGCCATTGTTTCTTTTATATCGGAGGATGCCACCACCACTCAAGCCGGACTTTTAACCAGAACTGGCCCGCTCACTCTCTTTATACCCACCTCGCTGGATGAAGTGCGTCCACAGGTCCGGCTACTTAAGTCCACTATAGCACCGGGCATTGACGATGTTGATGGCAAACCTGTCAAGGCCCTTTCTGAAGTGGGAGTTTGGTTCCTGCTTATGCTGTTTAGCTCAATGTTACAATTCCCTTCCTGACCACTTCAAAGTCTGCGGTAATCGTGGGCAAGGATCTTTCAAAACCAGACTCCTACCGGCCAACTTTCACCAAAATATTTGAAAGAATATTTCTTAAAAGAATATTGGCAGTTAGAGCGGTTGAAAAGGCTATACCAGACCATCAGTTAGGTTTGCGCAGAGGACACTGTGCGCCGCAACAGGTCCATCTACTTACAAACCATATTTTAAAAGAACTTGAGAACCTCCAATATTGGCCTGCCGTATTTCTGGATATACGCCAGGCGCTCGAGGCCCTGCTTTTTAAGGCCCTGCTTTTTAAGCTTAAGTTCCTTCTACCTCAGGGAAGTGTTCTCGCACCAGTACTTTACTCTCTTTTCACCTCGGATCTGCCATATCCAGTAGCCCATAGCACCTTTATAGCCACGCATGATGATACCGATTTTCTGGCCTCTAGTGGCCGTTTGTGGCCCAGTGGTTAGTGTGCTGGACTGCTGGGCGGGAGGACGTGGGTTCGATCCCGCCTCTGGACATCTAACCATACCTTGGCGTGACTCTAGACCGCCGTCTAGTCGCAGCTAATGCCGTTGCGATGCAAAATCCTTGTCTTCAAGGCTATAATCATGTCTTCCTGAACGTGGGGGATCCCGCTATGAGATACGGCATGATCCACTACACTCAAGAAACTAGAATCTATCGAAATATCGATAACGAGTAACTTTTGACGACATTTTGATAAATACATACGATATTTCGACACCCTCCGCCCGGCTTAGCAGAGTACTTCGGCGCATACAACGTTATATCGCGATCTGGATGTTTTGCCATTATGCGCCCAAATCAATATGCATACCAGCAGGTATTATGACCGACTGGTGGCCCACACCAACAGAGTTGCCTCTGAATTGGCTACAAACAGGCTCAGAAGACGCCTTAACCGACGACATCCCTCTACCTCTGGGTCAACGGAAGACGTCCCTCGGGCCGCCTTATGAACTTGGCATAAGTGTCCCCTTGGGACTAGCTAGCCCCTACCCATATTTGCACGCTGCTGGTTCTCCAGCATGATGAAAGCTCACCCCCAGGACCTCTGCTGTGTGTTAATTGTTATCCCAGGCGTTGACTACACAGAAAAAAAAAAAGATCCCCGTAGAAAGGATATTCGAAATATCCCCTATAAGATCCAGTTTTTTAAATATCCTTTTCACATTTTTCAGCTCCTTTGGATGAAGAATAAAGATCAATAAACTATCCATTTTTTGACATATCCTTTTTAAGCTTAAACGATCCAAGGGAGCTTAAAATAAGGTGAGCGGGATCTTATATTGGTTGAAGTATCAAATTTTGTTATCGACAGCCGATAGCCCGAAAGCAAGCAAGTCGAGTATGCCCGTTGGTGCGAAAGAGAAAGGTACATATTGCTTTCGATGTCGTATGCGCTGCGTCATTCGAACTAAACAAATCGCAGAGAGCACACGCTCTAATCCACAGACTGCAGCATAGCCGTCATTTTAATTAAAGCCGTGATGAGTGATATTAAAGTGAAGTAATAATCGTCAGGTAAGTGACATGTGCTTATTTAAAGATATGTTGATAGTTTATTTCACTGTGTTTTCGCATTCAAAGTCAAAATGTGTATGTGTGTGTGCTTGTTCGCGTACGGCTTGAATTAACAAAACTTACATACATAAACATGAATGCATTAAAATATGTATAAGTTTTGTTTTGCAAGTCTCACGCGCATTACATATATGTATATATGTGTAAGAAATGTTTATTTCCTTGAGACTAATTTAATTTTATATTTTTCTTGAGCTCTATTACAGACTCAAAAGGATTTTTTGTAAATGTTTCCAGAAAAGCAACAGTTATTGGAACTGATAAGCTAACTTCTTATTTTCAAGAAAATATTAAGAACCCATTGTACCGGAACCTCTTTATAAAAGTCAAAGACAATGTGGATGGCCTTAATAGTAAGTTCTAATATTTTTCCTAAATTCTATCCAAAATCGGTTTTAATAATTTTATTAACTCCTCACTTGTATATTTTATCTTTTATTATTTTTCAGGTGAGAAGGACTTGAACTATTTTATACTGCTTCACACAGTATTGAAAACCAACGTCCGCAAGGTGGCAAGCACAAAAAATCGGGCATTTGTGTCGGGAGCCAATACGCAGGGTTCTGTGAACAGCTGCATTTGTTGACTGTACACGATTAACGATTTGGCACATTTCCATATTAAATTAGGCAGCAAAAATGTCTTATCTACAAAATACCCATCCAACCTTTTGTAGTAACTATATTTATCAGCGTATTAGACTGCTGTTTTATGTTGGTTCATGTTTTTGACCTTAAATATCTAGTGGAATCCCTTCTGGTGTGGATATCCATCCAAAAATATTTTAATGAAATTTCACTTCAACATGATTATAAAAGTTTCTATATAACAACTCTTATAGATCACCTCACCACAATTAAGACTATGCATACTCACTAATTGTAAGGACAAAACATAGTACTTTTAAATGGATAATATACTATTGTTAATTTAAGTGAAAGAATTGAACTGCATAAAATTGTTCACAAATTTGAAAGCACAAATTTTGAAAATCATTTTTAAGCTTACGAGATTAGATCTACGACTGGAACAAAAAGATAAGTTGAAGTAGTTAAGTTTGAGGGTCCTCCCATACATTTATACTTAACATGTAACGGTAAACATATAAAAAGGAGGAAAAAGTTTTAGCAACCGTATTTTTGTGTATTATATATTATATGTATATTATAAATAAATTGATACAAATTATTATACTGTCTTTCATTTGGAAATGATCTTTTTATCAGATCCATGGGATATGTCTTTAAGATCCAAAGGATATTAAAAGGATATTTAAAAAAAGATCAAAAGGATATTTCAAAAATATCCAATGGATATAGAAAAGGGGATATTTTTCAACAATTCAAATGGATAGTTGTTAAATATCCTATGGATCTTTTAATATCCTTTTTTCGAAAATAAATCGACTTCGAAAAGATCCAATGGATCTTAAAAAAGGATAGTTAACTATCCAGTCCAAATGGATAGTTAAAAATCATCCTAAGGATCATTAAAAACTATCCTTTTTTTTCTCAGTGTAGGTCGGGACTTACACGGTGAAGCAAACTTTATGAAGTTTTTGAAAAAGCTTTCGTTTTTAGGAAAGAGGTGTAGAGGGGAAAGCTTTGCCACTACATCTCTTTCCTACAAGCCAGAGCGACTAAAAAGATCGGATGAGCGGTTCTCAAGTTATGAGCAAATAAGTAAACTACCTCCCCCCACCCCCTCCCACCCTCACAATGAACTCCGCAATCTTAGAGAGACAGAGAGAGAGACTTAGAGATGAGCGCAGCACCAGCATTGCATTCAGCTTCTACTCCAGGTACAGAGTATTTTATAGTCGGGCTTGACCGACTTTCTCACTTGTTTAAGATTGGTAACTTTGCATTGAGAGTACCCAAAAAAACCCATTGCGATTCCCTTAAAACGTGGCATATTATATTCTAGGAATATTACACTATAGCTGAATGCATGCACTCTGGCGCGCTTTTGATTCTGTTTTCATAAAATCGCTTTTAAAATTGTATTCTCATTTTAAATCGAGCCTCATTCTTTTATAAAAACAGTCGAAGGGTTTACTTTTGTTTACAAAACCTCGAATTTTGCCCATGAACCCAGTGTTAAACTTTTTTATACGAGTACCTTTATATGAGTTCAAGTGTGTAGCATACTTTTAGAAGCACTGGAACTAAATTTCAGAATACTCTCAAAAATCAGTTAATAATCGGTTAGAACCACATTCATTGCATTACTTGGCCTTGTTTTTAAATCCACAATACGAAAACTTGTTATTAGCAGAAAAACATTTTTTTTCTAACGATAATGAAGAGGTAAACTCCAAAGTAAAAAAACAAAAAAGTTGAAAAAATGTTCAACTTTGACTTGGATTATTAATACCTTACAAACATTTTTTTCTATTTTAATTATGTACAGTAAGTTCGATCTTTTAAGAAGATTTCAACTTCCTAGCTAAGCTGATATAGAAATGCCGGAGTTTTGCCCAAAAAATGCGATTTCTGGCCGTCTGTGCATTCTTAAGATATTTTGTTTTCCGATGTCTGTGGAAGTTACAAAGAGAATGTTACATTTCCACGGTTTTCCATGTTCTTTTAATTTTTTATTTTGTGCCTGATTTTCGAAATTTGAATTTATAATCAAACCCCCAAAAAAATACAAATCTAGTTCCAAATTGAAATTGATTCATCATGTTTGTACTAAACAATTGTTGCTGTTGCATCTCCCTCTATATAGGCTGTATTATTATAAGCCTAATTGGTATCATACAAACCTTAGTATGCATTGGACTAATCCTTTACCGTTGTATTGATGGCGGAGACTTTGTGATTACAGCTGTAATAGCCATTGTATTTGTCATTTTTTATATAATGGCCAAGGTGCTGTTGCTAATAGGCACAATTGCGGTGAGTTTTCCCCTATCAGAAATTGTATGACATATGCTATATCACTTGGTCTTGCAGAACAATTGTCTTAGTCTACTATGGGCCTTTATTCTGAATATTGTTGCTGTGGTGGCTGCCATAATAGTGCTGGTGGTATGGGTTGCTTATGGTGCATCAGCCATTTGGTGCTTGCTGGTTGTTTGTTTCATCATTTGTAAGATTTGGGGAGATATTTTTAAAAAACTTTCTTGTCTACGTATAATTATTTTCTTTCAGTGGAGATATATTACTGCTGGGTAATCTACTCGCATTGGAAAAAATGTGTTCTCTGTAAAGATTGCGTGTGCTGATGAGGAATCAATATCGGTAACTTACCACTCATCACTAACAGTGCTGTCTGTGTAGTCAGTGATGAGCAGCACTTTCTTAGCTAGTTTTTGTTTGATTTGATTTTATTATCAAAAATTTATTGTTTAAATCTCTAAAATTAAAAGTATTTTGAAATAGTGAAATGTGCCATTTGAAAACCTGTTGCTGTTGTCTTTCACTGTTCCAAGGCGTAATTATAATTGGCATCATGGGTGTAACTGTGGCCTTGCTCATAGTAGTCAAGGCCATTATTAAATTAACTTCGGCGGGAGATAATGTGACCTTGTCTATATTTGCTTTAATACTTTTTCTAGTATATATGCCAGCCAAAATTATTTTGCTTTGGGGTGCAGTTGAGGTAAGTTTGTCTAAACTTGAATTCAAAATTTAATTGTTTTTATTTTGCAGGAAAGATGTCGTCTACTGTTTGCTGCTTTGATACTTCATTTAGTAGCAATTCTAGTTGCTTCCATAATGGTCATCATCTGGTTAACTCATGGACCTTTTTTTGTAAAATTCGTGGCTGGCATGATTCTGGTTCAATGTGAGCATGAACTTGTTTTGTGGACTTTTTTTTCCTAATTTCATATATTTTTCAGTGGAAGTGTATTATTGCTGTGTTATTTATTCGTTTTGGAAAGATTGTCGCCTTAGCAAGATATTCCATTCATGTACAGTCTGAGAAACTCCTCATTTGCATTTGATAAAAAAAATTTAAAATTAATAAAGGCTAAAACCCCAGTTTGTTACAGCAATTCTAATTTTATTTTAGCATTCTTTAATTAAATTTTATACCTTGATACCCAGAACCAGAGGCTCATTCACACGCAGGACATGTATGACACCGGTAACAATGGCGCCAGGTCGACAAAACTATCCAGCAATAGTAGATTTCCACTAAGGTTAAATTTTTGTTTTTAAATATGTAAGGCAAAATTTCATCTTATTCTCACATAGAACTAATATAAATCCGAGCATAAATAATACAGCCGTTGGTCCACTTGCCAGCCAGAAAAAGACCAAAATGAGACTTAAGATTGTGGCCAAAAGACTAAGTAGAAATGCCATAAACAACACCCAACACTTGTCCTACGAAATATAGTTTAACATAGGGGGAAAATCATGTTATATGCTAAATAAACTTACCCAAAGAATGCCCCATAGTAAGACCAACTTGGTCGGTAGATAAAGTAAGACGAATACTGCAGCAAGTATGGCCAAAAGCAAATCCTTATCGGTATGAGGTGCCAAGAATGCTGCAATGGCTATGCCCAACATGATCATGCCTATAAGAAGACCTGTTATGCCAATGAAAATGCAGCCATGGTAGAGGGAGACACATAGGCAAAAAGCGTTTAGAAGACACATATCGAAAATTGGGCCAAATAGTGTATAATTTATTAAATTTCACATAATTTTTGATTAGAAAATCTCAATATAAATTTTGATTTACTTGGATCTATTTCTATTTATATCCCTTACTCGTAAAGTATAGCTATAAATGAAAGTACGAAACGAACGGCGAGTGTGCTTTACATTTTTCGCACAAGAGAAAGGGACCGGACCTGCAGTTTAACGCCGAATCCGAACGGCAAAGTTTGAGAATTTGTAACCATATGAGTAAAAGCTATTTTCTAAAGAAAGAAAAAAACTTGTATTATTAGATGTTCAGAGGCGGGATCGAACCCACGACCTCCCGTCCGCCACATACGGCCACACCTTAGTTAAGTAGCATACATAAGAAGGTGGCAAAAAGGGCTGCAAATCTCTTAAATTTTGCAGAAAATTCGGTTCGGGGGTTCGAAGCCTAAGGTTCGATTCGTGGTCCGGATGTCGGAACCCTTGAACCCAAGGTTGTGGTTCGAACCTCGCTTAGCTCAAACATAGAACATTCGATATTATTATATTATTTTTTCAAAATAATATAATTCATGTCAATAATGCAACTTTTAGTTATCAAATTCATTAGCTGACATTTACAACTTTTGAGAACCCTCTTAAGCATTCTATCTTCTAGAAGCTGTTCATTTAAGTACACTAGATCACTAGATTTTTGACTGGAAAGTGTTAAAAAGGCCCGTAAAACAGATACCTAAGTTGCTGAAACAGCAAGTATATTTAACGCAATTATTTAAAGTCCTAATTCCTATAACAGAATTTACAGATTTGATTTTTCAAATTTGATTATTGCTTTCTACTGCTTTCAAAAACTACTCTTCTCTCCGCAATCTGAAGTTTATTCATTTAAAGGTAAATTTTAAAAACTTTCATTAAGAAGTTTTTTTTTGCAACTTCAGCATGTCTGTAACGAGCTGCTTTTCTACTTTTGTTTTTTGGTTAGAAGTTAACAAATCTATAAATCTCGGGTCTAACAGCACTGCAGTCTATATTGGTACTGGGCTCATAATAGAAGAACGTTATTCGAACGAGTTTAGTAGTCAACAAAAGATTTTAGAAATTAAAGCGCAAGCGGAATAAAAATCACGTGGTAGAAATTGTAAATCCTGTAGCTTTAAAGACGATTTTTTTGGCTGCAGAAATAAAAAGATATTTTGAACTATCAAATGTTTTTAAGTCGAGCTCTTTTAAAGAACTCTGAATTAAACATTTTGTAAACCTAACTCAATCGAGTTAAATCGCGTCACACAGTCTATCACAAGTTTATTAAATTTTTCTATAAACATAGTGTGAGTACTGAGAAGTGGGCGAACTCTACTAATGTTAACCTAAACTTCGTTCAAAAAATCTTTAACTACTAACTTTAGAGTGTGTGCAACCTTTATCAACATTACTTTCTCGATTCATATTCGCTCATTATCGACGATGATTGTACAAAATGAACTTCTTGAATGATAGTCATGTGTCGTTGAAAAACTACTTAATTTGTTGTTGAATCGGAAGAGTGGTTCGGTTCATGGTCTGGTTCGTCGGACCCAAAAAACACGAACCGGTTCTAAGGGTTCGGTTCATGACCTATTTAAAATAGATGACTTTAAGACTATTTAAAATAGAATCAACTAGTCTGGCGCCAATCAAAATATAGCACTTATGTTAAAGTGCACTTTAAGGCCCAACGCACACTGCTCGTATAGTCATCGTTGCGATTTCACATACAAAAGGCCTGAAATTTGATGTTGCTTTGTAATCGCACACTTGTGTTTGAAGCCCTTGAGCATCTACACCCTTTTCCAGCTCTTAGAGCCCATTGCATCTACACTACAAATTTGACAATAAAATTATGTATGATTGATTCAAAGATAATTTTATGAGCTTTGATTTAATTCCACTGAAATTTTTTTAAACTCCAAATTCGGATTCAGCGAATGATTTTACATAAGGAATGGCATCAAATTGAAGAGGATGAAGTATCGTGTTATCTTGTGTTATTAGTTCATCTAATCAGTACATTGCACACTGGGCCAGCGGCCCGAAATTTTGGCCAAAAGTCAAACTTTTTTGTTTGGGACACTAAATAAAAAGACACGGAAATGACTTTGAATACATATTGCTATTTTATAGCAAAATTTGGAACCATTTCATAAAATGGTTTTTGGCAGCCGTTCAAAAATGACTTTTCTTAAACTGGATGCAAAAAATAAAATATAGTCAGATCTCGGCACGCAACAATTTCAGTTCGCAACAAATAGGAGTCAGACAGGGATGCCTGCTTTCCCCTCTACTTTTCGCTTTATATCTGAACGATCTACACTATGTGGTGGCATGCAACTCGAGGATATAAACCTTAGGGTGTTGCTTTATGTAGATGACATGGTTTTATTGGCAGATGATCCAAAAGTTCTGCAGCAAATGATCAACAACCTGAAAGTGTACTGTGACAAATGGAACATGATTGTCAATTTCAGCAAGTCCGCCCTCATGGCTTTAAGAAGGGGTGGCACCTTAGCAAGATGTGAGCAATGGAAATATAGAGGTGAAGCTATAATGGTGGTGAACGAATTTAAGTACCTGGGAATTATTCTTACGCCAAAACTATCCTTTAAAAAGCACATCGAGGACAGAACCAACTCAGTAAAAGCTAGCATTAACGCCACTTGGGGAAACTTCTTCCGCAACAACGATGTTAGATTGGGAGCTAAATGGAAGCTGTACCAGGACGTCAGCAGATCGGTTCAAAGCTATGGGGCGCAAATATGGGGATCGGCCAACTTCGAAGAAGTTGACAGGCTGCAAAATTTCTTCATCAAGAAAATGTTCAGGCTCGCCGACTGCACCCCGAATTATTGCATTGAACTAAAAAACGGGATTACTCCTGCTCACATTTTCACGCTTGATCTGCACCTCCGATATATGCAAAGAACTATTTTTGAATACGAATCTAACAGGCTACCAAAGGATAGGAAAAGGATAGGATGGGTTAAATGTTTAAACGATTTAAGCATCAATTTCAACTTGGACTGGAACTTATCGTTGACTAGAACGGAGTGGCAGAACCAAACACAAGTGCTCAAGAAGTACTATGTGGAGCAGAGCTATGAGTAGCGCTCAGAGGTTCTATAGATATTTAGACCGAGCTACGTTATTCAATCGCACAAATGGGACAAGATAATGTGGATTTTTAAAGCAAGATGCGATCTCATAATATTAAACAAACATTTGCGAAACGTTCCAGATGAATGTACCTTATGCAACAGGAAAGAATGCGAGGACTTAGAACATTTTATAGGCAGATGCCCAATCCTCCAAAACATACGTTCTAGATTCTTTGGGAAATCGTCATTCACGCAAAATGAAATTATTGCAAGATTAAATGGTGAAGATGATGAAGGCTGAGAGACTACGTCTCAAGCGCTTTACCATATAGAAAACTTATAATTACAGAATTCGCTTAAATTTAATTTAGTTTGTATCTCTATCTCTCTTTACCGACAGACGATTTAAAATCAATGTGTATTGTTCCAAAATCATGCTGAAATTCTTTGTAAAAATATTGTTAATAAAGGAACATATTATTATTATTATTATAAACAACAAACAATGAATATTAAAATTAAGAAGAAGTTTAAGTGGCAATTTAAAAAATAATACATACTTATAGTTAAATTGACAATTAAAGAATGTTCATGTAATAAATGCGCTCGCTCTATTAATAACCGGGAACAGTATAAAAAACCTCCATTTCTAGGCCTTCCTCACCAGAAATCCACCAAGTAAGATGGCAACATCCTCTTCTTCCTTTTCAAAAACTCCCGCCAATTAAGGCCAACCGCGTAGATACAATTTTTCGATTTTTCACCACTCGCTGACTCGTTACCTTGCAATGTGTGTGGTGTTCTCCTCAGTCACGATGCCGTCTCTGACGATCTTAAGGCATTTCGCTCCAGTTCGATTTGAATTGTTGGGAGAGTCGTGTCGATCGTGCATGCGTGCGTCTGTGCGTGTCTACGTGAGTTTGTGTATTTGCTACACAATTAGAAATAACGGTGCGAAGGTGAAACTGGAAAATCAGCCAAGCATAAGATGCATCCATCAGATACTTGTGTATCTGAGGAAATTTTGGCGTTTGCGCAACAAGTGTATTGGGCGAGCAATTTAATTCAATCAAACAAATTTGTGTTCTCTTAACAACAACAATAACAAACACGTTCTTTGAGCAGCCGGTTTTAGTCATCCAATTTCTGAGAATTGTGCGCGAAAAGTAACTTTGAAATACATTTAACAGCTGTTACAGAGGCCACTTGCAGTGCAAGGAGAATTGAGCCAGCGATATTCTTCGGCCGCGATAAAGCTATCTACGCGCGACTAAAAGAAAAATACATACATATTCGCCAAGTTAAACTCCAGAGTGTTTATCTTATCGCCCTGACCAATTGATTGGGGCTTTCCGCCCGGGGTGAAGTCATTTGCGCAGCCTTTCAGTCAAGATATCTTCATAGCAAATGCCCCGTTCAAGTGCAAAAGCAGCACCCATAACCATATCCAGCGGTGTCTAAATTTAGACAAAAGGCCCATAGAAGGCAACGGGATCGTAAATCAACTTCAAGAAGATGGACATAGAATCGGATTCAGACACCTCGGAGCGTTGGGAGGACTTTTTTGGTAAGTCAGATCACTGAACCTGCCTGCAGATTGATCGTTCTTTTTGTTTTGGCCATATTTGGACATGAGAGGAGGACCAGGTCTGCATAACTGTGCTGCCTCCTCCACCTCCTTCTCCTCCCCCACCCTACTAAATTGCGTGTGTAACGGGTTCGGTTTTTGCATTTTTGCTTTTGACTTCTGCAAAAAAAAAAAAACACGATTGTAATGAAATTTAATGATAACACATAATTTCGGGCTTTTGACCCAAATTACATTTGTGGCCAACACAATTTATGTGTTGTTTGTGGATTGGCTTGAAATTTGCAATGTTGACCTACTTAACCATTGTAACGCAGTTATGGTTTTTAAGGACTTTTGCTCTCCACCCCTTGAAGCAAATCGTAGCGATAACTCAATTAGTAAGCATTAGTCACAACTTTTGCGCTTTTGTTGACTTTCTTTATGGGGTCTCTCCAGTTTCTGTTAGATAAGTGCATGTCGAGTGAACTGAAAATGTTAATTAACAGTCAAAGCTAGATCTATAGAGGGTTGGGCTATAATTTATTGCATTGTTCAAGCAAAATGATGAGAGGAGGTAATGCATATTACAAAATATCAAAATTGCCTGAACTGTGAACAAGTAAATGTAATCAAGTTTAATTAAATTCGCGATTAATTGTCAATTTAGCTGTAATATAAATATCATGGCGCCCTAAAGATGGTATTGAGCCGGATCTGAACTTAAATGGATTAATTTTTGTTGTGTTCCTTCAGCTATAAGGCAAGTACAATTACTGAGCAAAAAAATACTTGCATCACTTCCAAACATTAGAGAGCCAGAGTCCTCCAAAAAGTTCACTATTTGCAAAAAATCCAAAAAGAATGTTGAAAAGTAAGTGGAGATTCTAGATGATTCTCGTGCTCTGAACATTAATTTGCTTTCGGAAATGGTCCATCACGTCAAAATTGTTGGTAAATTGAATTTAAAGGTTAAATGCCTATTTTGAATTTCCAAGGCGCGTCTTTTGTTTTGACTCTCTTTGATATTGTCGGAAAGTACTACATAGTACTTAACCTAGAAATAAATTATTTAGAATAGTTATCCGATTTTTATAACCTGCACCCCGCTATTTAAAAAAAACCTTCATTTCACCTACATTTTCAAAGATAGAAGGAAGTAATTAGCCCAATTTATTGATTTACCAAAAAACAGTTGAAGTAACAATCACAGATCCAGTTTATCTATCACTAACAACTATCGAGGCTCGATACTCCAGCCTTTTTATATCTTTCATCTTTAACTGCCGTTCTGTGACACTCATTCTTACCGGCAACACGCCGTCTCCAATAAATCGAACTTAAGCCTAATCTAAATAGAGTTAACCCTATCAGTAGTGCCGTCAATGCAAGTAGTGGCGCCATCTCTTGTTCAGCAGCGCTGTTTTCAGCTGCTACTCTAGGAACAGAGTATATTACAGTCGGGCTTGACTGAATTTCTTTCTTGTTTTCAATGAGTTTCAAGTTGCAAAAATGTCTGCCCAAAAGTATGTTATGCAAAAACAAAACAGTAGGCTAGCAAGCTTGTAATGAAAATTTTCAACACCCATTGCATACTTATAGGCAGTACAAAATATTGTCACATCTGGCACATATTTTCAAAATAATATATCTTCGCTTAAGAAAAACATAGAATTGTTTTGGAATAGTTTATTTTAAAGCCATGAAATTGTATTAAACGATCTTATTAAAAAGGTCAACAATCAAAGTATGGCTCCTTCTCAAAACACCCAAGAAAAGGTACTTTAAGCAACTTTAAGTTCAAATTACCAAAAATCTAGACGTCATAGACCAGTTCTGAAAATAATATTTTGTGCAGCACATGAAAATCATCTAGAATCACCACCCACACCTCAATATACTGTAACTTGTTACCTAGTGTAACACAAGGCAAAAAAAATTAAACTTTTGCCACATCCTAGATAAAGATTTTCAAGTGAATCTGTTTTGGAAAATGATCCATTACGTATGAATATTTGGTAATATTAACTTTAAATAGCTTGTAATGTCTATTTTGACCCTTATTAGTCGTGTTTTGTGGGGAACCTACACATTTGTCTCGACTCTGCTTGATATTATAAAAAAGTTCTGTTTCTAAAAATTTTTTTTCAACTATATTACGATTTTTGTTCTTCCCCAAAGTGTGTAAAAGATGTTACTGAAAATTTTCATTGGAATTTAATATGTACGGTACTGCTTAGCTTTAGTAAGTTGAGAAATTGTTTATTTCCAACGAGTGAATTTAAAATGTGTAATATCTTTGATTAAAAAATTGTAAAATTGTTTGGCCAACATTTTATTTTAAGTTGGCAAATTGTACCATACGGTGATTTAATGAGAAGTTTGATCAAATATATGGCTGGCTCAAGAAACGCATCTAAAAAGGTTTTAAACTGTCATTTGAAGCAACATTAAGCCAAAATTACTAAAAATGTTGACGTGATGGACCATTTCCGAAAACAGGTTTGTGTTTTCAATCTGAAAATCAATATCGCCACCACAATTTCTAGTAACCTGTACCGTGTTGCCTAGGGAAATCGTGTTCTCTTCAACTTTGCTGTAATAATTATAACAAACTCTTGTAAGTTAACTTCGTAAAATAATTCAATACGTGGAATATTCTCAATAATTACTTATCTGTTAAATAACTGCCTTAAATACTTGTAAGTTGAATTAAATCTAAATTTTGGTTTTGTTAAAATGTATAAGATAATATGGTATGGTAAATATAAATCGGAACCGTATCGGAACTGAAACTCGATTCGAAACTAATACTGTACTATTTTTGCATTGCATACCTTTAGGCAGTTGACAAATTTGTTCATTTCCAACATGTGTTTCTTAAATGATATATCTGCGCTTAAAATAATCGTAGAATTGTTTGGAAAAACTATTTTTGAAGCTAAGAAATGGTTCTATAAGATGATTTAATGAGAAGTTCTATAAAATATGTGGCTTGCCTATAAATTTCAACTAAAAACTGTCGAAACTGCAAGGAAAAAAGATTGCATTCATTTTAATATTAACCTGATTGAAATTAACTTTTCAAAAATATCAATATATTCATTTAATTTTGAGAAGAAAAAAATATCTTTTTAATCCAAAATAATATTTTTCACTTAAATTGATATATAAATGTTAAATTGATATGTTAAAATATATCGATTTAAAATTTTTATCATATCAATTTGATATTTTTTCATATCAATTTAATTTTTTTTCTCGTGTGGCTTTTAAACAACTTTAAGCTTAAATTACCAAAAATCCAGGCGGGAAGGACAATTAGAACCTTCATTATACTGAACCTTGTTGGCTAGTGTAATCGATTTGTGAAGTGTGCCCCTTAACCCACACCCAAGAAGACGAGAGATTAATGGTGCACCCACAAAAATGTGTGGGAAATGCAGCTATTTGATAAAGTTATTTGGGACTGCTTCAGAGCTGATTAATCCCAAAAACAGTGGGTTTAGAATACAAACTCTTAACCTAGAGTTGCTGGGAGGATATAAAACTTTATAATTTCCATATACCTTATAAATAGAACTCTAAGAAAAATGTACGCCCCAAGATGACCGCACATGAGGCTATCAAATGTCACCAGGTCGTCATGGCTGTCGTGTTGTTGTCATCTTCCTCTGTGTTTGCCTCTTCAATTTCCAACAATTTCAAAAAGTCAATAGAAAATTCGTCTTTTGTGGCTATTGACACAAGTGGCTAAACACAAGACATTGCACAGCCAGGCAGGTCAAGTCAAGTCTTACCTTTTTTTTTATAACCAAACACCAACAACTCGGAGGAAGAGGCTGACTGTCTCGCTGTCTAACCGCAAACACCACGGGAGTCGCATTCGGAGTTCATTTGATACTGTTGCTCTGTTTGATTGTGATCTGAGGAAACCTTTTTTGGGCTTGACATTTATTTGGTTTACACAACACCAAAATATCAAATATAATAACTAATAGATTTAGATAAGGGATCCGCACCGCTCCCCCTCCTGCAGTCAGTGTGTTGGTTTTTTTTGATAAAGCCGACCAAAGTGTGGAATTTAAATGTTCTGCAAGTGAAAAGGTCAGTTTTGCCCATTTCCGTTTAATTAAACTCAATTGAAAGAGTTCAATGGCCAAATGAATTATGAAATGTTACCTCACCCAAGCCGCTAGCTGTTAAAACTTCCTTCTCTACCTACTTACCCAGAGATGAAGCTGGAGTCGGTGCACAGTGGTTCCTTCTCGCAAAACTGGTAAAGAAATGTCGTAGCTTTTGAACTATTCCATTTGATCAACTGGATTTTACTGTGCAGCGTCGGAGAGTGTGTGGGCCGTTTTATCTGTCTGGGGGTTCTCTCTAATTGCAAATTTCTTTCAGTGCATTGTGGGCGTTGTCAGAAGGTCGTAAACACGCACATGGCCACAGACAGGCGCTTTTTGACTTTAATGAACACTTTTGCGGCACACAATTCTATTTGGCAGCAAATTTATAACTTCCTTGCCATTTTACGTTTAGACAATTTACGCCTACCCCAATCGGCGGAGTCTAGGATGATGCCCGGGCGTAGGTGCGCTAGCTGTAAGCCTCTTAGAATCTCCCCCTCCCGCAAAGATACGCTGACATCTGGGTTTCAGTGAATCACAATCAGAGCCGAAGTCAGAGACCTGACTCCAGATGACTGTCTCCAGCTTTTGTTATCGGCAGCGGCCGTTGATTTCTAGTGAAAGTTGTTGTCATTCACATTTTTCATTCCATTTCACTGAGCTGGAAAAGCTACAAAGCGACAGCACGCATGCGCATAATTGAACACAGAATCTTTAACGCTTCGGTTTCGCTTTGTCTCTCTTTCTCTTTCTCTGTTGCTGACATACTTTCGTTTTCATTGGGCTACACTCGATCGTGACATAAGAGTCTTGTTGCTCTTGGAAATGAATGCTAAACGATTATTTATCGACTTGCCGCTTACAATGAAGAATCTCGCTTAAGCTCTGCATTTTTTTTGTGGTTGTTGTTTCTTTTTTTTTTTTTTGATTAATTATCCACCATCAGGTCTAGAGTTCAAGTTTCGAAAGCGTGGTCAAATTTGGGGGGAAATTAGGCCAAGCCAATTGGCACATCAAATCAGCATGAGATGGGCCGAACCTCCCAACAAGTTTGCCCTCTTTTGAAATTTAAGCATAAAAGGGCGTATTTGGCTTCTTTTAAGCGTTGTTCAAGGTCATAATTTTGGCAATTAGGTATTGAATAGGTATTGAATTTTGATCTTTTGATTTCTTTAATTTTTAAATACAACATTTTGATGAGATGACTAAAAATGAATTATTTTTGATTTTGAGTTTGTGAAATCAAGTTTGAACTTATAAGTTTTTGCAAAAATAAAAATTTTTGAATATTATTGTGACCGTTTTTACTTTATACTTTTCTTCGTTACACTGCGCTTTTTGTAATGACAGGGTTGCAAACCTTCTTTAAACGGAAGGGGTTCACTCAGGGGCTCGAATCCGCTAATCTATCCGCAAACAAAGCTTTATCAACCCTTTCCGTTGAAAAACTTTACTTACTTACTTTAAACGTAAATTGTTAATAGAGTAAAGAAAAGTGTTGCAAACCAACCAACATTTTGATAAGGTTCAGTTCCGGTTCGAATTCTGGCTCCAGGAAACTTTTGTTTAAAATTCAGAAATGCGAAAACATCTTTATAGTTGTCAAAGTTCTCAAAACAATTTTGGAATTCAATACATATTGCTTGGAACAAAAATAATATGATTTTTATATTTGTAATCAGAAAAGCCATCTTATCACATAAGTATGCCGGCTCCGCAGTCATTATAATTCTGTGAAGTTGTGTTAAAACTCTGAGTTTGACCCAAGATTGCATAAAAATGCGGAGCCGGCAAACTTATGCGATAAGATTGACATTGCTGATTCACGGTGAACAAATAATATTAAAAATATTAAAAATCGATTGGCATGTTCAGATAAGCACTTCTTCGTGCATGCTGTTGGGATTTGGAATCAGTTATACCACAGTCTTAAAACAATAAGAAGCGCGACACAATTTAGAATTCAATTAGAAGTATCACTTGCACCGTTAAATTAGTATTATTAGGGGGTAATTAGATTAAGTAAGAATATGTAATTTATTTTCTCTACACAGAGTTATTTATGTAGTAATATTTTTAAACTAATGATTGTAATTTTCGTAACTAATACAATTAATAAGTCTTTGTACTTGTAGTATTAGAAAGATAATACTCAATAAACACAACACATTTTTCTCTCACACATATATACACACATTAGCATGTTTAGGTATTTCCTTCTCATTCACATTCAAAGAAAGAGAGTAACTTTGAAAAGGCGATTGTGCAAACAACAACAATATGTGCGAATACCTACGTTTTCATCAGAAAAAATTGGCAGAGCAATAACAGAGAGAGAGAAGGTAAAGATGCTAGTTAGCTGCATTGCCAATTTTAATGAATAAATACGTATGTATGTAAATTGTGCATTGTAGATACATCAAAATGAAGATTATGTAGATTTGTATTATCGAAATTTTTCTAGTAGAGCAAAAACTGAAATTAAGCCATATATTTGTTTCTGTTTCTGTTCTAATACCCGGATATGTTAAAAAAAGGTTATAGGGTTACGGTTACAAAAAATAATTTTTTTTTTCGATTACGTTGTAGTAAAGTGCTTTTAGCGGTTTAAGATAACAGTTTTGGATAGGGTTTTAAATAAAAAAAAGTGTGAGTGTCGCTAGCACTTACGAGTCTTTGATGTGAAACATGATCCTAAGTTTAAAAGCTTATTTTCAAATCACAAGCTCTCTGAATGGTATATAAATCGGCAAAGGCACTCTTTTGAAAGAAGACGTTTAACGGGGAGTAGAAATACCAGAAACAAGATCACTTGCTGCTATGTTCTTTCATTTTTTCAGGAAGTTTATTGTGGTAATCCATAAATAAATGATGATGTTTCACCCCCAAGATACCACCAAGGTGAGATCCAAGATCCCACTCATATCCCTCCCAGATCCCATCCCGGATGCTACCCAGATCCCTTCCAGATCCCATCCAGATCCCACACAGATCCCGCCCAGATCCCTTGCAGATCCCTTCCAGATTCCATCTAGATCACGCCAAGATCCCATCCAGATCCCTTCCAGATTCCATCCAGATCCCACCTAGATCCCTTCTGCGCCAAGATCCCACCCACATCAAAAATTCCGGTACAAATATCTGGAAATTGACAGAAATTGAGGGCATTACAAACAAGTGAGAAAGTCGGTCAAGCCCGACTATAACATACTCTGCACCTGGAGTAGAAGTTAAATGCAATGCTGGTGCTGCGGTCATCTCTAAGTCTCTCTCTCTTTCTCTCTCTCTCTCTCTAAGATTGTGCGGTGTTAGTTGTGAAAGGGTGGGAGGGGGTGGGGAAGGGCGTTTACTTATTTGCTCATAACTTGAGAATCGCTCATCCGATCTTTATCATTTCTTTGCATTTTGCTAATTACTATCTATCTCAAGAAGGTACGAATCGTCTATCTTTAAAACTGTAAGAGATATAACGTTTTTTTCAAACTTGGGGGGCGGGAAACAAACTTGATCTGCGTGCAGATAAAAGAAGCATTTGTGCCATACATGTCAAACCTCTATCTCTTACCATCTCTGAGATCTAGGTGTTCATACAGGAAGACGGACGGACAGACGGACGGACCAGACGGACGGACAGACGGACGGACGGACAGACGGATGGACATGTCTATATCGAATCGATTGTTGATGCTGATCAAGAATATATATACTTTATATGATCGGAAATTATTTCTTCGTTTCGATATAGTATAGTTAGTAACGAATAAATTTGCCGAAGAAATGATAAGGATCGGATGAGCGGTTAGAAGTTATGAGCAAAAATGTAAAAAATAGCCGAGTTAAAAAAGTGTTGCATACTTTTTAGATGTTTACCCTAAGGAACGCAGAAACACTGTTAAACATGTTTTTTTCATGAGTAACGGGTATATCGAAGTCGGTTTGAGCCGATTTTAACTTGCGCTCATTTTTTATAAAAATAGTCAAGCAATTTGTTTTATTTTTGAGTAATAAATAAAACTCAAAAAATATTTTTAGAATAATAAATAAAACTAAAAAATAAGTCTTGTTTATTTTGTAATTAGAGTAATTAATAAAACCCAAAAAACCAAAACTTATTTTAATTTTTTTAAGTAAACTCAAAAAATAAGAATTTTTTCGAGGAGTAAGTAAAAATCAAAATATAATACTTACTTTTTGAATATTATTAAAAATTATAAAAAAGTATCGTTTTTTAGTTTTAAATAAAAAACTCAAGTCAATGAATTATTTTTTGAGTAATTAATGAAACTTAAAATATAATTCTCAAAAATTGATTTTTTATCAAAAAATTATTTGGATATTTTGGTTTTTTCCAAACGTTTGTCCGATTATTTGATTTTTTAGATCAAAAATAGAAAAGTAAGACTTATTTTAGGTCCCTCGTAGATACACGATTTTTACAAAGATAATGACAAAGGACAATCTGGAACAAATGTGTCAGTTTCATGATTCTCTTCTTATATCAAACTTAAAAATTTTATAACATATAAACCCTAGCCAAAAGTCTAAGACGTAATAGTGTTCCGCATTTCTTTCGAATACTCAGAAGAATAAAAAATCAAACAATTGGATGAAATAACTGCTAGTTCCATTACATTCAAGTCCAGACCATATACAGCCAACAACTCAAGCACTGGCATTGTGCAACTGAGCAACCTTCAAATGTCAGCGGCTTTTTCTAAAGTCAATGTGTAAAATGCATACATTAAAAAACAAAAGAAAAACAAATTAATAAAAAAACACAACTATAACCCAAAGTGGAGTGTGAAGCGTGGCTTGAAATTCCATTTGCAAAATGCAGTGCTTATTATTGTGCAGTTTGACAGTCAGCTGTCAAATAACTATATATGTACTGTACAATACATTTGTACAAACACAGCTGTTTAGCAAAATAACAAAACAAAATTGAATGAATTAGTATAAATAACAAAAATCCAATCTTGTTAAACAGGTTTTTATTTTTGTTGTAACTTTTTTTTTTTTTTGCACAAAAGTTCAACAAATTGAGCACAGAAACCGACACTGAAAAACAAACAATGAGAAGTGGGAATTTTAAACCTTTGATGAAGCTTAGTCTGATCTTATCATGATCAATGATTTGATCTTTCATTTGCTATTGCTCTACTTTATGTGATCTTTAATTTATCTCTCACTCGCTTCGTTTGTCTACATTCTTGACTCATTTGGGTCTTCAACCTGTTTACCTGGCACTGCAGGCAGCATCGTCTAATATTTATCTAGCTATCACGCCCATCGCTCACGCCCACCTGCTAAATGGTGGCTGCTAGTGTAAATTTGCATAATTTTTAAATTAAAATAGAAAATGTGTTTATGTAATGACATTTCTAACGGTTGCTGATGACTTCATACCATCAAAGAGCGAGAAGTCTACTCCGAACTAGGCTTAAATTTGCATAGTTAACCATTGCAGTAGTTGTGGCCAGGCGTTAGTTAGATTTGGCTGACAAACTGGCTTTCGAGCCATGGAAATATCACTCAAATCTCACCCCTCCTCCCTCCGCCCTATCTCTCTCTCTATCTAACTCTCTCAACGCCAGTGAGCAATCTGCGTGATCAACACACGACGCTAATGTACAGATCATGAGCACTGATTGCGTTTAGTGCATGAAAATTGGAAAAACTTGTTGGAGTTGACTTGTTCTGCAGCCTCAACTTCATCATCATCATCAGCATCAGCAATGTTCGCCTGCTTAGTAATTTCCAACACAAGCTTGTGTGTGCGGCGGCATATCATGTCAAAATTACAAAGAGTCTTGCTTGTTCAGAGAGGGGGGCGAGGGGGGCTGGGTCAGATCTTTCATTCGAGTCGCCGCTCTAATTAATTCCAACGGGGTGGCTAGTCCAGTGCACAACTTGGCGCCGACTGAATTGAGGGCCCTGACCTATGGTCAGTATTTGTTTAGAAAATTATCGTCGTTATGTAGGAAAAGAAGGAGTCAAAGCTAATTAAAAATTGGCAAAAAGAGTGAAAAGACAAAGAAAAATGAAGACAATGTCAATGACAAAGAGACGATTGGAATATTATAAATGTAATAATATAAAATTTATACATACATACAAATGTGATATTTTACGTTTTGTTCAACAAATCTAGAAGAGTTCACTTGATTTTAAAGCCTACTATGAAAGCGTGTAAATACTGTCTTACTTACCTCCTTTCTTTTAGTAATAACATGACCAATAGATGGCGCCACCACTTGATTTATACGATGTTGATAAAAGGATTTTCAAAACTGGCAAACGGAAGCCGCCTTGTGTGTGACCATGTGGACAATGTAGCCCCCTTTATTAATTTAGTGCACAGATTAGGTTTATTGCAACGGCGTGCTGCCGGGAAGAATGATTTTAAAACAATGTTCTCTTTGTCATAACGTGAGTATAGTTCATCCGATCGTTAACAAATTGATAAAAAAAAATTGGATTACTAAAAATCTTTAAAAGGTATAGATGCAAAATTGCGTAAATTAAAAATAAACTTGGTCTGCTGCAAGTATAAGAAGTATAAATACAATATAACCCATACATGTCAATTTTATATCTATTACTATCTCTCAGATTTGTGCTTTCATACAGTCGGTCAGAGGGATATTTGATGCTGATTAAGAATATAAATACTTTATAGGGTCGGAAATGATGCATTTTCCTTGTTACATACTTTGCAAACCTTATTATACTCTGTCTATCTTTGGTACAGAGTATTAAAAATTGCCTTTGATAGTTCGGGGATTGTTAAGTATTTTCGCTAAAATTCATGTTGCTTTTTTTTTAATTCAATTCAATAGAATGTTATCTTGTAATTGTACACATAATACTTATCAACTTTATCTATAAGTTAAACAATTTAAGTGATAAGTTAACAAGGAAATCGGCAAGAATTCAGAAAAGGCCCGAATAATAACTATGTGCAGTGGAATAAAGATTCATCATCATAAGTATTTCACGAGTCACGCGTCTTGCGTAATTATTGTAATGAAGCACTGAACTACTCTGGCAGAACGAATGTTTAAAAATAACACTTCTTCCGGTGTTTTGTATTCAATAGTATTTTCAACAATATTTTCTCAGCAATTATTATTGTATGGCATTTTTAGTAGATCAGTAGAAGATTAACAATTTAACACTATCTTTGTATCAAATAGTTTTACTTTGTTTGACAAATATACAAAATTTTCTTAACATTCCCACAAATTGTTTAGAGAATTTAGAAAGAAAAAAAAACCGAATAACCTAAAAACTTAATAAATTTATATGAACGTTCAGAATTTTGTTTAAGTTCTTTTAAATTTTAATAGTTTGTTCATATATAAAACATACCGAAATCTATATAAATTACTGGAAATTGACAATAGAACGTACAGAAATAATTGGACTAAAAACTGTGGTCCGTTCTCGAGGCTACGGCTTGCTCTACTCGACACCCAAATTTTGAGTCTATGAAGCCTTGTCCGAACAGTGGACAGTTTTTTAGATTATGAGGACTTCGGCGTTGCTGGAAGGCACAAGGCGGTCATTTCGAATATATTGCTCTAAGATTTGTAACCATTGAATGAACGAATGTAAAGAAGAAAAAATTTCAAAAATACTCTTTCGTCTTCATTTTATGACCAAAAAAGAAACCGTGTTCCAATAAGAAAAATAAATGAAATAAGGCCCCAAAAATTATATATGGAAGACAAAAACAACGATTTTTTCTCAAATTTAGGGTATTATTTCATTTTTTGGGGGCTTTATTTCCTAAATAAAATTTCAAAATGAAATAGGTCCCCAAAGAAGAAATGAAATAAGGCCCCAAAAATTATGTTTGCGGTCTTATTTCATTTCGGAAATAAGACCCCAATTTTTAATATGAATTTTTTTGGGGTCTTATTTTATTTCTCTTATTTTCGCTGATATATGAAAAAAAAGTCCAATAACTCCAATAACGGTTAATTTTCTTATCTGCCTGCGTTTTCTGACTTAGTATTTGATGCATTTTTGTACAGATGTGCAAAAGCACCGTTTTACAATTAGTTCAGTGATAAGCTTTTTGAGTATGTTGATCAGTTTAGTGATTTGCATTGTTTAAAGCAGATGTTCAAGTGCGAGATAAAATTATAGAATGCGAAAAATTTGTTCTACGTCGAAGAACAGAAAATGCTGTATTTTGACAAGGTAATTACATTGTATATCTTAAAAAATCTTAGCGCCGCAGACGAATTTTTTTTCAAAAAAATCGCGCGAATTTTATATGAAAACTTTTTATATTGTATCAAAAAAATTGTGTCAATCTTAGCGCCGCAGGCAAAAATTTTTACAAAAAATCGAGCGATTTTTTGTAAAAATTTTTCATTGTTATTTAATGTTATAGGTAGTTTATTTCACTAAAAATCCAAATTAAAAAATATTTTAAAATTTTATTTTAGGTATTTTCAAGTTTTTATTTTATTGAATAAATTGAATAAAGCAATAAAATGAACAAAAAACAAGTAAGACCATTGCAGTCGAGTTAGCTCGACTTCAAAATACCCTGTACAATTGACAAACACACACATATACAAACAAACACACACGCACACATACACACAAACGCGCCCTCACACACGCGGGCGCAAGCAGCAAACGTAATGCGTAATAAGCAAAGCGTGTGGGGAGGGGGAGTGCAAAAATTGTTTCGTTAATAACTTCTGTGTTTTTGCTCAGATCTCAATGTGAATAGATAGATTATAGGCCTGAGATAATATATATTAAGCGACGAGGTTGTAACTTTAAAATTGTGGCTCTGACAGTTTTTTGCGGTTTAAGGGGGGGGGGGGAATTTTGCAAATCTGAAACAAACTTGATCTGCGTACGGTATACACCTATCTACATGCAAAAATTTGTATCTCTATCTCTTATAGTCTCTGAGATCGACGCGTTCATACAGACAGACGGACGGACGGACGGACGGACAGACGGACAGACGGACATGGCTAAATCGACTCGGCTGTTGATGCTGATCAAGAATATATATACTTTATAGGGTCGGAAATGCTTTCTTCTCCCTGTTACATACATTTGCACAACTTCATGATCCCCTTTTACCCATTTTCAATGGGTACAGGGTATAAAAAAGAATTGAAAAATTGGGGTGTTGTTTCATTTTTAAAAATGGGGTATTATTTCATTATGAAATAACACCCCAAATTTGGGGCCTTATTTCATTTTTTTTTTGGGGCCTTATTTCATTTCAGTGGGACCTTATTTCATAATTTAAATTGAAATAACTAATAATTAAATTTTTAAATGCTATTATAGAACTAATTGTAATGGTAATTACATGTTCAAATACGTAAAAACTGTAATTGTGAAAGTAATTAAATTTTTAATTTTCCAACGATTTGCAGCGTTACGTTGCAATATAGTTTAACAAGTTTTAATCATTTCAAAAGGATTTTCTTGTTTTTAAACTAAATTTGTTGTACATAAATTTGCAAACAGGTTTTTTATTTATTATTATACTCTATACCAAAGGTACATAAAGTATATTAAGTTTGTGCAAAAGTATGTAACAGGGAGAAGGAATCATTTCCGACTATTTAAAGTATATATATTCTTGACCAGCATCAACAGCCGAGCCGATATAGCCGTGTCCGTCTGTCCGTCCGTCTGTCCGTCCGTTCGTATAAACAAACAGATCTCAGAGATGGTAAGAGATAGAGGATTGACATGTATGGGACAAATGTTTCTTATACTTGCAGGCAGATCAAGTTTGTTTCCGCAATTTGAAAAAATCGTTATATCGCTTACAGTTTTAAAGATAGACGATTCGTGCCTTCTAGAGATAGTTAGTAATTAGCAAAATGTTTCGATTTGCCGAAAAAATGATAAAGATCGGATGAACAGTTCTCAAATTATAAGCAAAAAGTGAGACAATTCTCCCTGCTACCCCACCCTATAAAAAAGGTGGATTCTTTCGGTTGGTCACGCTAAGGAACGTAGGTTTCATGAAACACGTTTTTTCATGAGTAACGGGTATATCGAAGTCGGTTAGAGCCGACCTTAACTTACGCTCTCGTTTGTAAAGTTTTTAATAAAAACTCTTAATTTTTTTTTTTATTTTCTTTAATATTATATATATAGATATTATATTATTTTAAGAGAAAAATTGTAACAACATTATTTTTTTCCGAGTGTATAAAAAAGGGCTGAGCCCCCGCCCAACATAACCTTCACCTTCAGACATCATTGTTGCTGACGCTTTGTAATTTAAATTAATTTTGTATTTTTAACAACATTATTTCAACTTCTCAACTGGTTGGTTGGCTGGCTCATAAAATTGCTTCCCAGTCTAAGGTTACACAGCTCAATTCATTTTGTGGTAATTTGAGCAGCTTCTCAAGTTCAAGTAGATATATTTTCAGTGATTATTGAACGATTATTTTGGCCGATGGCCTGAGAAAAGTGAAAGAGCGAGAGCTTATCGTGATAACACGTAGGCAACAAACAAGGCGCGCATGCGTGGTCGAAAGGCAAGTCGGCGACTCCTAGCAACACCCACTCGGCATTTTACTCTGGCTGGATGGTTGGCTTGCACACTTTTATTTGGTGGCAGCTCTGCCAGGTTTTATGACCTCCTCAGCAACAGCAGCCGCAGCAGCATCAGAAGATGAGAAATAAAAAAAAAAAAAACTGTTTTTGGTACACGGTAACGCCTCTTAGGAGTCAGGTGCCTCAACCAAAGCTCGGATTTCGGTTTATGGCTAAGGCATGTTGTTGTCGTTTTTTTTATGGCCAACTTATAGATCCGAGTATCTTAGTGCGGAGTTTGTGTGTGTGTGTGTAAGTGTGCGGCTTAACCTATTTGGAGACTATGTTGAACAAGCCGCCATATGTCTGGCTTTGAGTAGGCTTTGGAGTTGAGGAGTTTAGCAATCACTCTACATAAAAGCTAGAAGGCGGAAAAATTGTTAAAGTTTCTTGATCTGTGATGTGGTGTAATGAATTCCTGTTTCATTCACGGCTAAGAAAAGTATTTAAAAATTTGAAACTTAAAGTAGATTATGGTCGACTGTAAGAAAATGGGACACCCATTTGGGAGCAAGCTAGGGCATTGTTTTTTTAGAATATTGAAATATTTATTTTGCTGAAATTGTAATTGTTTTTCATGGCAAACAAGCTCAGCGGATCGGGTAAAAAGGCATCTGAGTAGACATGGAGCTACTCAGGTGAGCAAACAGTCGAAATAAAACCGTGTTCTATTTGAACTAAACACTCAGCTGAGTGGCATCTAACGATCTCAGTGTGACCTAATATTTCAAATTAATTCTTATTAAAATTAATCAAATAAATTGCAACTTAAGAAGCATCAGAACGCAGATTGCCAGTCATTGTATACTCTCTTTTGTTTTTTAATACATTTTCTTTTGCTTCATATGTTCATATAAACCAGATAATTCCGATGAACCAATGGTTCTGTAACTGGCTCATCTGAGCTTCTCAAGCATGTGTGCCCAGAAGAGTTTAGGTGTGACGAAAACACATCTGAGTGATCAGGTCGTGTAAATAGAGTTTTAGCAATGTCAAAACTTGTCTTTCTACGTCGACTTAATCGCAACAAGCTAAGACTTTCTTCTTAATTAGTGGACACATTGATTGACCCAACGATCCGGGTCCAAATTAATCCGGCGTCTTAGGTCCAATTTGAAGCCTTGAACTAACCTGTCAAAGATTAAAAAATTTCTCACGAAATTACGAGTCCTTGATTTAGGTCTTAAAACCTTTTCACATACTTGAAATGCTTCTCTCAAAAGGGCAATTAAAAAATGCTTATTTAGCACATTCAGTTTTTACGGCACTTGAGCAATGGCAACAGCAACCAGACGAAGAATGCAAGAGAAACAGAAAAAAACTTTAAATACCTTAATGAGAGTAATAAAATTTTAATGTTAACACGGCAACAAAGAGCGGACACGTAATGCGCATAAAGTCATTTGTATTTGTTAAACACATGTGAATAAACTTCAACAGTTGCTGACGGTTGGCATAAAAATTTACATTTAAATGGAAATCTGGTTCGAAAGTAAATAAAACACGAGTATGGCCGACAGCTCGCCCAATCAATCGCTCAAATTAGCACACTAGGCACAAAACACCCCACGAAAATAAGTTTAAGAGAAAAATAAAAACCAAAACAAATAAACAAACCAACCGACAGCGCTTATCAGCTGCCGCAGATCTTTCGAAGGCGGCAACGGAGACGTGTGGTCCATGCTGAGTGGGTGGGTGAGTGACCCACCTACGTCCCCTACTAATTAGCGCCACTAATTGAAAGGCTCACGCGTCACGCGTCGCCCAGCCAAGTAAACTTCAAACTTCCGACTTATGTATGTCAGTGAGACTGAGACCTCAATTAAGCCAAAGTAAATAGTAAATCGCTTTCTCAAAAATATCGCTTGCGCAATCATCTCTCAACAGTTTCAGTTTTTCGGCCCCTCTCTAACAATTACCTCTGCTGGGCCTTCTTCCACTTGGAATGTGATGATTTTATTATATAAACCAATTAGCTGTTGTTGTGGGCCTTTTGCATCAAAATGCATATTTTATGTATGCAACCCGAAAGTGTGGCAAAAGCCATAAACGATATACTGGAAATGCTGCAGGCGCAAATGAAGCAATTAAATTCCACATTAAAACAGAAAAATATTTATGGTCGAAATTGATGTAAATTTCCAGTTTTAGTTTCTCAAAATTAATTTTGTGTAACTTTTATGACTTATAAACTAATTAAAAAACAATTTAAGCATTAAAGATTGCAATGCTTGATGAAATGTGTTCTGAATTTCGTGAAAATTTATGCAGTTTAATTGGTTCTAGTAGGTTGAGAATCTGGTTCTGCTATGGTTTATATAATACCATTCTTTTGTATTTGAATTAGGACTGCCAAATCTGTTTTTAGGATCGCAAAATCAAAAACAAACTTATTATTTTGCTGAAGTATACAGTATTCTAAGTTTAAGTTCCGAACTTTTTATTTACTGTTCGGTTTTCCTTCAAGTTTTAACTCGAAGTAGAACCAATTTTCATATGTTGTTTTCGGGAACATCTGAGCTTTGCGGATACGTAGGTAATAAAATAGAAAATTCCTGGTCAGGATCGCAGTGTTGTCATTTGTCTGCGATACCTTTAAAACAGGGTTGGCCAATCAGACTGAGCCCAAAAAGTGGGAGTGTATTTGTGTGCGAAAATAAAGCGCAGTGAATTTGCTTCTCTTTTCCTCAGCTTAGGCATGGGTTCGGCTCGTATGTGTGTACCGAAAATACTCACCTTGCCGAAAAAGATAACAAGGCAAATGTTTAGATAACAGCTGCAGTGAGGAAAACATAAGCTAAATTATTATTATATTTATATACAAAATACTTACCATTGAGTGTGTATACTTTAATTAAAATATGAAAATATTAAATTTTGTTTTTATTTTAATTAATTTTTCAGCCAATCATTTTTTTCTGAATCAAGATTATTACAGTAAATATAGAAGGGGCATCAAAAATTCCGTGTTTAAGTATATTTTTAGTCAAATCAATTAATTCTAATACAAAAATGGCAAAATAAAATCAAATGTGATTGTAATAGCTATTACCATAAAATGTTTCCTTGAGTGTTTCATTTGGTTATAATAATTTTATATAGTCTGATATATTTTTGTTAAAACCCATATACCATTTATGTGTTATGTACATTTGTGTTCCTAGAACTCAGGTGTCAAAATTTGCCGTTATGTGTGAAAAGTTTAACATGGTAAAGGCTTCTCTCAAAATATGTTATTGTGAAATGAACATTTTAGCTTTAGACAAGGTTACACAATTTTTTTGGTACTCTTTTTAAAAGCAAATTGGAGAACTTTTACTGTTTGTTCGTCTTTTTACCCAATGGAAAGTTTAATGTCATTGTAAGGCCTGCATACTCTGTCAAGTGTTAAAAGGTTTTTAATTTAAAGAAAACGAATATAGAAAAAATTAGTACTGAAATATAACTATTTATTGGAAGATGCGATTTGGTACATTCCAAAAACGGAATAGGGACAGGATAAAAGGCAAAAAGCTACGTACCATGAGGTCCCTTACTATACTAAAATACTAAGTTTGTGTAAAAGAATGTAATAGGAAAGGATTCATTTCCAACCCTATGAAGTATACATATTCGTGATCAGCAAGCCGATATAACCATATCCGTCTGTCCGTCCGGTTAAACCAGTGGCCGGCAAAACACACATGCTCATTTCGCCTTTGCATGTATGCGTTTAGACACGCGAGAGAGCTCTCAGTTAGCACATGTTGCAGTATAGTGTCCGTGTATCGACGCCGCTGCTACAGAGGGTAGACGTCACTGCTTGTATACACAGAAAATTGAACGGTGCCGGACTCTGGTATAAACATACAGATTACAGAGATGGTAAGAGATATAAATAAGACATGTATGGGACATAAACGTCTTATACTTGCACCCAGATCGCGTATTTCGTTGTATCTCCCACAGTTTAGTAAAAAGGTGTTTCGTTCTTTTAAAGATATTTGGTAATCAGGATTATTTATCGATTTGCTGAAGGAGTCATAAAAATAGGATAGGTTGCATCAGACAATATGACTAAAAAATACATCAAAAATAATATAACACAATTGATAATTTTAATTAAACCTCAAATTAACTCTGCAATGTTTTTTCTGAGGAAGCATTTTCTGGAGATGCAACCTTGTGTGGAGCATTATCTTGGACACAAATATTCCAATTGGTTTTTTTTAAATGAGTATTAAATAGTTGACACCAGCGGATTTTTCGAGCGTTTTACAAACACCATGGCCAAAATCTCAAGAGATTTATGGGACAGATTTGTAAATGTGTTTTGTAGTAAGCAGCTATTTTTAGTGCGTGGTATGAATTTATCAATTCTTAATTTAGCACTGAGATGAACTACTAAAGGATTACTGCAAAAATCAAATTCATTTTGATATTCACCTGATTAAATTAAGTTTTCAAAAATATCAGTATATACAGGCATGTTCTGAATTCCACTACTTTTTGAAAAGTAAATCGAACGCAATTCCGCTTCGATTTTGATTTCGTGTTCTCAATTCCGAATGGATTGGCTCTCTTATTACTTTTTGTAAATCACTGAGACAAACGAGATTGTCACTAGATACTAGGGTTGCCGAATATTTTTAAAATATCGTATCAATGATATTTTCTGATTTGAAAAAATATCAAATGATATTAAATATATTACTTTTAAAATATCGATATATCGATAGAATTGATATTTTAATTTTTTCCCTTTTTTCCCCAAAAAAAGAAATACTCTGCCCCAAAATAAAAAGATGTAGTCTCTATTAAAAAAACATAACAATATTTTCCATGAGATTCGAGTTTTCTATGTATTATACATATTAAATACTTTTAGTTCCAATATTTGGATTTATTTTGCGTTACTTTCATTAAAAGGCCTTTTAAAATCGACCTATTATGGGCTTCCATAAAGTCAACACTCGGGTTATCTGCATTTTCGACTTATAAAATATATTAAAATTTTTATAAAGTTAGTTAGCATTTCTTTTTTCTTTATTTTTGGGAAGAATCAAAATATTGCAATATTCTACTGATACTGTGTATTGTTATTAAAGTTAATACATAAAAACTTAAATTTTTGACATACCGGGTTTTCTTGGGTAAATGTATCCAATTCTTTTAAAACATCATTAGTCGCCTCTTGTACCCCAATTGGCGAGATGTGCATCTTTTAAAACTTAGCATCAAGAAATGACGATTTCACTAATATTTTATTGGATTCAAGTGGCTGGAACCTTTTCTCCAATAGGTTACAAAGCGACTCTTTAGTAAGGATACCCTCGTCAGATTCTACTTTTACATACATACATGACATAATATTCACAGCTTATTTTCTCAGTTGTATCTTTAAATGGGCTCAAAAGGCTACACAAATCACAGCAAATGTTTATTCTTAAGCCGATAACGTTTCTGGTAGTTCTTTAACATATTCGGCTCTTTTTATAAGAATGATTGCCACTTTATTTGCAAGACCCAAAAAGGACGTCAGCAAATCCAGTCTTTTAAATGCGTTTGCGCTCGCTGCTCAGAGACCAACGCACAAATATCATAAAATATCCCCAAAAAAAAATCGATATTCGATATTTAGACAAAAAAAATCACGGTATAAATATATCAGTTTTAAAAAATATTATCGATATATTGATATTTTGATATATTTTCGACAACCCTACTAGATACATAAGAGAGAAACCGATTCCGGTGTGTTTCGATAGCGATTGTGAACAGCTGTTTAGCGTTGTTTTATTTGTTTTTATGATTTGTGGTAATTTGACATAAAATGCCAGCAATCATGATTTTTGGATGTGCGCAACAAATAAGAAAGCTCAACTTAGGGCCAGATTCATCATTCCTGGAATGTTGGAGACCAAGTAAGTTTTGCAGCATTAAATGGGCGTTGCTTTATTAAATGATCTATTTTTCCAGATATGTTTCTTTATTCCGGTTAAGAAAAAAGCAGTTTGATTTAGTTTTGGAAAAAATAAGTCACCAAAGGGCTGAGATGCACCCACGAATAGCTCCAGACGTTCAGTTAGCAGCTGTGATCCGATTTTTAGCGACTGGCTCTTCTCAGCTGGGCATTCCCAAAGACTTCAACTAAGCACATTTTCTAACAACAGCTTGAAAATTGCCTGTGCAGAGACTGGATTGTCTAGAAAATGAGTCGTCAAGACATCGCCGCAAAAGGTTGCTATCTCCTTTTTAATTGGAAGAACTGTCTGTTGGGAATATGGCCCGCCTCCAGTCGCAACAGACTTCCTTTTATTGGCAGCCAATTTTTTACGAATTCCAGATTTCCAATCCGCCCACGACTAAATTAAAAATATATATTAAAAACTTGGGATAACACCTATGAATGTTGCGGTGATACCTTTTTTCACCAGAGCCTTCCATTTAGCTTCGACAGCCACTTTGTCTCCTTCACAAAACCCTTCGCGATGTCAGGGTTTTTAGACATTAAGTCCGTGAGCAGCTGCTCCTGTTCAGGGCTTCTATGCTTTCCCCTTTTCGTTATTTGCTTTCGGTTTCGTCTGCTCTGCCAAAATCTGGACACATTAACCAAAAAAATTCTTTTTAAATTAACTAAAGACTAAAATGCATAGTAAATTTTACGAACAATTTTTTTTTTTTAATAACACAGAATTAAGGAAAATTCACTTTATGTACATCTAGCAACTGTAAGAGTTCGTAATTTGGCAATTACTTTTCAATCCACTGATCAACAAGCATTACTTTTCAAAACGAAAAATTTTGTTCGTTTTGGTGTTGCGAGAACATGAATCAATTCCACTTTCGAATCGAAGCCGTGGCAGTGGAATTGAGAACATGCCTGATTGTATATCACTCACTGAAATTGATATTAAATAGTTAAATTTTGATTTTATATATTGCCATATCGGAGTAAAGTTGATATGAAAAATATAACTTTTGTTATCGCTGCATTTATTCTTTTAACGAACTAGATTTTTGAAACGCAAAAAACGGCCAAGCTCATATAAAAGTACAAAGAGTAGTAACCGATACTTGAAGGCTACCAGCCTAATAGACATTTCTCCCGCTGGGAAGCGTTTTAAAGAAAATTCGATTGCAAAATTTATGTGGCATCATTTCTGTGTTTATTTGCTGATTATTCCCATTGCTAACTCCATTTTTTTCCGGTTTCGTTCTTAATTTGGATCTTCTCATTAAACTATGTTTATGTCCATTTTGGCATATTCATGTTTTAGCTTAATGTGGCTAAGCCACTTTATGTGGCAGGCATTTAATTGCTTTTCTCATGTGTTGTTGTTACCGCTTCTCCTATGGCTTTTTCTATCCACACACTGACCCACTTGGCCAAGCGGCGGCTTATCTAAGAAAGAGAATCGATGATGAGCAAAAGATGCTGGCGCCAGTTGAGTTGAGAGCCCTGCAGGGCATCCAAGTTGAGGTGGGAAATCTTTATTGATATGTGACACATAACGACTTTCCATTCGCCCACCTGAGATCACAACAGATAATGTTTTGAACATATTTTGGTGGCATTATGAGGGCCATGGAGGTGCCAACCTGTTCTCTAATTAGGTTAAAATGCACTCTCAAAGCGGAAATCGGCGCAAAACATGATTTATAGTATTAGAATTGGCCTAGTAAAATGCCGGCTTTCAATTTCGTGGCTGATGTCAAATGAACCTGTCAAATTTTAACAAACATTCACTTTCTCTTTCTTCTTGGCTGGCCATGTGCATCCTGTGCCAAACCAAATTACAATTTACACACATGTAAACGGGGACCTCCCTCCAGGGCAACTCGATTTGTCTGCGAAATCAGTAGGCAATAAGTCAAACGCCGACGCCAAAAGTTCACTTGGCGGCTTTGCTAGTTTTGCTATTTTTGCGCTTCCGTTGCCTATCCAGAGAGTCAGTCAGTCTGTCAGTCTGTCTATCATTTTGCCTTTCATTTTCGCCGCAGACAATTTGCCTGCGCCCTCTCAAAGAGGCCGACGCCGCCACCGCCGCTCTTTCATTTGAATGCAATTTCTATTTGAATTTTCATTTTCATTCATAACTCGGACTCATCCAGCGAGGGGCTTAAATTAAAGCTAAACTCTGGCTTATGCAATTCGCTTCGATTTGGTTGCGTTTTAGTGGCCATGAGGAAGTCGGCTTTTGCTTAAGCCTGATTATAGGGATATTTTGTGTTTTTTTTTTGTTTCTTTCTCGAACCGCTGATTGCTAACTGCGATAGCCTAAATGTGCCAAAATAAAGGCGAAACAGGCTAAAAACCATAAAGATCGTAATCGCAAAATATATACGCTGAAATAACTTTCGCCTTTTTAAGGAAGAGTTTATTTGGTATAACGTAGCTTTTTTGGATTTTTTTTTTAGAGAGAAAAGTTGAAAGGTGGAAAAGTTGGTAAAAACGAATTGTGAACAAGGTACAGAAAAAGTAAAAGATTGTTTTAGCCGGCTCGAGGTCAGCACTGTTAATTATTATTTAATAAAATCAACATAAGAATAATAATGGTACATCCGTACAGCGCTGTTTCGAGAATCACCACAATTCTCTCATCAGCGGACTTGTTGCATTTTCACGCTTTAACAACCGGCATACATCGTTTTTTTACAACTTGTATGGGCGAAGAATCACTTGAGGACTCCAATGGTAAAAACTGTTCTATGGAAAAGGGAAACAAAACTTGGGGAAAATGATATAGAAACAAAGAATCTTTATTCACAAGTTTGCAAGTTTTGTAATCAGAAGTTAGATTCACATGCGGATCCAAACCAGTTTTTACCAGTTTTAAGATCAAATTGATACTAGATTTTAACTCTCTTAAAGTTTAATATAAGTTTGTATATTTCATGTATTTTGTTGGGGGTTCTTTTAGTTAAACTTAAGAGTCTAATTTCACTACTTTAACTCTTCCCTACTGAACAAAAAGCTTCAATTTTATTTTAGGCAAATTTGTAAATAAAATTTACTTCTTAAGTATTTTTACAATATTTTCTTAGCTCACTCAGCCTACCTTACAGCCGCACGTCCTCGACCTTTCAGCTTCCCTCCCTGCTGTCCGCTCTGTCTGCTCTGTCTGCTTTTGTATTTCTTTTAGATAACTATAAAAGCAGCCTACGCCTGCGCATTTCTCACTCTTTAGTCAGTCACTTGGACAGGCTGCCACACAATGCCGCTTGACGATGACAGGCCTAGCCCCTATTTGCCATTAAACAGCAGCAGTAGAAGCAGCCCCAGGTAGGCGTTGCTCCTCTGGCCTGCTCCTCAGACAAACAATGGCATCTAGTAGACTTTGCCAGTACATATAACAAATGAGCGCATGTAATGAGTGCTTTTAGTCTAAGGGCCTTCAAAGTGGCAGCCAAGTCAAAGTTGAAGCCAGTCAAAACTTTAGCTCCATGCACACTTCACCATATGAGCGAAAGTGATTTCTGCCCGCCGGGTAAACTGACTGACTGGCTGGCTGGCTGGCAAATCCTGCAATGAATAATTTAGTCATTTCATGCAACTGCAATGAAACATTTAAGCCGCAGGAGTTGAGTACGACCACCCAGGCGATGGCGACAGCGACGGCGGCGCCTTGGCGGCAAATTCATCACATGAATCTACCGCGTCCCATGGCTACACGCTGAGCACAGTGGTTTAAAAAAACTTGGATTTTTGATATTTTTAAGAGATTTACTCAATACCAAGTCAAAATCTTGTCGACCGCAACTTTAATAAGAACCATTTAAACAACGAACGTTGTACAATTTGCGAATTTTTGCCAGTTCGCTGGTTTTTCTTAAGTTTTTTTAAACTTTGTGGGTAAGTTTAAGTTAAGCATTTGTTGGAGCCACACACAGATGAAAACATATTACGATATTTAGAATTTTACGGGTATTTTAAGTATTAAATCAGACTTTATCTGAAAAAAATCTGTTTGCGCCAACTACCGCGGGATCAGTCTCCTCCCCATCGCATATAAGGTTCTGTCCCGCATTATTTGTGAACGTCTAAAGCCGCTTATTGATACACTGATTGGACCTTATCAGTGTGGCTTTAGACCTGGTAAATCCACCACAGACCAGATATTCACATTGCGCCAAATCCTGGAGAAGACCTATGAGAGAAACATCGAAAATCACCATCTTTTTATCGATTACAAAGCCGCTTTCGACACGCCGATAAGGTCAAGGTTTTTCGAAGCCCTGTCTACTTCAGGTATTCCAGCAAAGTACGTTCGACTTTGCATGATGACGTTGAGAAGCACTCAAAGCTCCGTCAAAATAGGGACGAACCTCTCCGAGCCTTTTGATACCAAAAGAGGTTTAAGACAGGGTGACACCTTATCGTGTACGCAAGGCGTTTTCAGAGATTGAGAAGCAGTCTGAACTAATGGGATACGAAGTACCTAGTGTCCTCGAAACAGAAGTCCACGCGCCTAGGGCAATCTGTTGCAATTGGAGAGTACAACTTTGAAGTTGTAGAGGACTTTGTCTACCTCGGAACGATGATAACCGGCGACAACAACATCAGCCTGGAAATTCGAAGAAGACTGACGCTCGCAAACCGATGCTATTACGGGCTAAGTAGGGAGCTCAAGAGCAGAAACCTCAAGCGAAGAACAAAAATAGCGCTATATAAGTCGCTTATCATCCCAGCCCTGCAATACGGCGCAGAAGCATGTGCAATATCATCAGCGGATGAGGCGGCGATTGGCGTTTTCGAGCGAAAGATTCTTCGCAGGATTTATGGGCCTTTAAAAGTTGGCGAGGATTTTCGCATCCGAAGGAATGATGGTCAAGCGCATAAAGCAACAGCGGCTGCGCTGGCTGGGACATGTTACCCGTATGGATGAACAAGCTCCAGCAAAAATGGTCTACAAGAGAAATGCGAAAGAACTGGGACAAGGCAAGGTGGGACGACCATCTCTAAGGTGGAACGACCAGGTGCGGAAAGACATTTCCAAGCTTGGCGTGAAAAACTGGTGCCAGCTCGCACGGAGCAGAAGCGACTGTCGGACATTAGTTGCAGCGGCTGAGACCGTCAAACGGTTGTGATGCAAGCATCGGGCCAATAAAGAAAGAAGAAATATAAAACGACATTTTTGTTCTGAATAAACTGTTTTAATTTCGGTCATTTTTAGAATTTTATAATTTTTTAAAATGAATTTTATTTCTAAATTTGAAGTAAGGTTGTTGAATATTAAGAAAATATCACCTGATCTCCAGCCAGCCAAAACAATTATTGTTAAAACTATATATATCGATATGGTTTTCGATATTAAAAAAGTATCATTTTGATTTGGATATTTTGCTGTAAAAATCATAGATATTATCGATATTTTAAAAAAATATAAACATGTTTACCATAAGCAGGCCTTTTGAGGTGATTAAGGTGTCTTTGGACTGTTTTTGAAAACTACTTTCAGATTGCTTTCCAAATTAAGTAATCGAAGCTTCAAATAAAGATTTGAAAAAGAGAGTCTTTTGCTGTCGGTTTTTCCACTTATGATGTCTACTACAAATACTATTGAAGGTTCCTGGAGGTTCTTAAAACAACTGTATAGTCCACCAGCCTCCTTTGTGGTGTTGTATGTTCCTGTTAAAAGCTATGTGAAAACATAACATGACCTTCAGCCGGCTAAAACTTGGTAGTTTGAAAGAGTCACGATATGTATTTTATTTCGTTCACAGCAGTTATGGCAAAATCATAACCTAATGTCCTAGAGCCTACTAAATAAGTTCTACGATTTTTTATCAAAAAGGTCACTAAACCAATCACTTCGTTCAGAAACTTAATGTGAGAACTCATTTATGAATGCATATTAATAATATCAAAAATATACAAAATATTTTTATTTTTAAAACGTTGAGCTTTAATTTGTTGGGAAAAGGTAGTTTCGAGTAAACTCATATCCAAAAGAATGCATTAGACTGGCCCTTAAAAATAGATTTCAAAATACCGGGCCAAAAAAGTTTCGTTTTGGTCCCAATAGATATGAAAAAAAAGTTTGTGCAGCAATCGGACTTCATTTAGTGGACGCGCGCTCGCCCTCAAAATCGAAAATTTGAAACATATTGAAAATGAGGGGGGTGAGTTTCGAATTTAATCTCTAAAAACTCCAAAAAAAATTTGTGTGTGTTAATTCTTTTTATATCCTTTTAGGGGAATATCATGGCAACATTTTAAATATTAATGTGTCTTATTTTGAGCGTAAGCTCAGTTTTAAAGGTTGAAAAGGAGTTAAGAAATATCGAGCCCGAAAGGTTTTGGTATCAACATGCTTCCACTAAGTTTCAGATATTATAAATACGTGAGACCACAACTTTAACAAAACGTTTTCTTTAAACCACATATACCGACTTCTAAAACCTTATTTTATAAGGCTTGCTTCCCGATCCTAACCGAATCTAAAGGCTTTGGTTTTGGTATGGATTGCAGCCTTGAAATACATGCCAAATACTTTTAGAGCCTGATTTGATTGGAATCATGCCTCTCTATAGACATGCATGCCGGATTACAAAGCCTGGGTTCTCTTACCAAAGATAACTTTTTATTTAATTTTAAATGTATACTCTATTTCAAGCATTTTTTTACCACCGTGCGCCGCTTGTGGCCAAATCGTGTGTGAATGGCTTGACGAACTGCAGCAGCCGCTGCAACGGGCTCCGGTCTCTGTGACCATTATGCTGACCAATTAGTCATCTACCATTCCAGGGTTGGGCCAACAACAAACAACAACCCCAACCATATAATTTGTTTGTCAATTAAGAGCAGCCGGCAACATGCTGAAACTTTCGCAACATGTTGCCAATCTGAATCTGAATGAAAGCGAGTCTGGGGGCTCTGGGGTCGCATTCGTATTCTTACTCTCTCAATGCGGAAATCAGCAACAGCTGCTGGCTGGTGCTTCTTTTGTGGTTCTGCCTTGTCAACGCTAATGGTGATATGCAAAACAAAAAAAAGAAAAAAATAATGAGCCGCGTCTGTGGCTGGCGGCACTTTCTACCGCCTGTCCAAAAATAAAAAGCCATGTTGCAGTTGTAAGATTTGTTTTTTTTCCTTTTGGTCACAAATCCTAAAATGGCAAGCAGCGACATGTGCGACCGACTTAGCCAGCGACACAAGGTGACGCTGACATGGTTGCAGCTGGAGTTTCGGCGCTGGAGATGGGCAAATAAATCTCAAATATATATAAATTTTATTTGCCTTTCCCAATTTGGTGAGGCGCTCGATCGCTCTGTCGCTCGGTTAGGCTGTTTTTTATGGGTCAGGCGGTCGGAGGGGCAATGGAAAACGGGCGCCAAATTGATTTTCATATTCGCCTGATTTCGATCATTCAATTAAAATATTTCAAAGCCTTGCAGGCACAGCCAGACGACGCCAGTGCAATTGATTGATCAAAGAGCAGCCACATCAGCAGCGTCAGTTGTAAAAATGCAAGTGCCCCCCTGCACATGTGCAACACTTGGCACTTCCTCATGGCGATGGCTCCCTGGAATTTTGCGCCGTTGCGCATTGGAATGCGAAATTAATGAACAGAGGGAGGAGTATGACACACACCCGACGGCGGCTCCACTGCTGACAGTGATTAATGTGGCATATTGGGATGAAGAACTTCCCGACACAACAAAACAAAGAACAAAAAATCACGGTCAAGTCGCGTCTTGTGTTTGCTTAACACTTTTCTGCTCTTTGGGTGGCTTATTAAAAAGCGAAAGAAGTTGGCACTTGGGAACAATACGAAAGTAGCTTAAGTCCACAAATGAAATGAAATGGAATGTTAAAAGGGTTACAAAGATATAAAGCAGAAGTCCATTAAAATGAGTCAAAAGGTACTTAAAAAAAAAAACAAAAGTAAAAGCCCCTGGGAATCGGGCGAGTTAATCCACTTACACTTCAATTGGACAAGAGACAAAGGGAGCAGAGTGTCAAGAGCTTCTATGTAATCCATTTAGGTGAAAAATCATATTTAACAGAACATTTTTTAAGACACTTGACTTGGTTTCAATCAATAAAATGTTCAGTATATTATGATTTTGGTCACGTCACGAGTATTTGATGTAACAATTTATATTTAACATGTGTTCTATCAGTCCTATCAGTCCTTTTTTTTAGAAAATCGTGCTTAACCAAAAGACATTTGATCAGTGATTAGTATTAAGAAACTACTGTTCCATTCCATACTTTAAGGGGTCATATGCAATTGAATTTTCGACGAAAGTCAGTAGGCTTAAATCTTAAATAGATAATTTCATTGATCAGGTTTCAAGAGTCTCTAATGTGCATTTAAGGTTTTTATTTCCTGCCTCTGCTTGCAGCGTCGGCAGTGGCCGAGCGAAAAATGTCAAAGTAATTACTTTTGATATCTACCCGATCTCTGTATATGTATAGCATGGCGTCGCTATCTATTGTTCCTAAAAAGTGCTTAGCAGTAGCGCAGTCGACACACCGATAGTATAAGCTCGTCGCTCCCCTGCTTCGCAACAATGCCGCAGAGCAAAATGAACCTCGATTTTGTGACTACACAACCATAAGCAAAACGAAAATGTAAATGTGCTTATTGCCGATGGCAACTTTTTTGGTCACTTTGCCGACCCCAGGTTTAGAGTGAAGGACGCTTCCATTCTGTAAAAACTATTTTCGGGAGTGTTTTTTGTCTCGCAGTCTACATTTTAGTCTTCGTTTAAGGTTAAGAGAAACTAATGTTGGCCTTCTCAGAAAAATTTTGAATTGATAGTGTAACTACTTTCTGGTGTTGTATAAACAAAATGATTAAAATGAACTAATCTTAAAGTAATTCGACATTTTTTGGTAAAGCACGGTACGGAGTACTTAAAATAGCTTTTGGTAAAGCACGGTACGGAGTACTTAAAATAGCTTTTGCAAATGAAAAACTCCATACAACACTCGCAAAAGGTTTGCCATCGAACGTTTTTCGGTGTGTATGCAGACCAATACGAACATCGAACTCGAACGTCAAACTCTGAATTTGTGGATGGTATGAGCAGCTGTTCAAGCTTTGTTTGGGCGCCCAAATTGGTCTCACCGTCAAGAGAAGCCAAAAAGTGTCAGAATAGATATGTGAGCGTAAAAATCATTTGAAGAGCTTTCTTGAAGAAGAACACGTTGCGCTAATTAATACCGTAAGACAAAGATAAGTATTTGGGACAGCAGCAGTGTAGATCTGCAACAAGCATCTCTGGGCCGAAAGCAACAAAAAATTTGTTACAATTTTAATTGATATTGCATGCCGCCAGATTCGTATTGCCTCTGAAGAGGCTGTTTTGGCGCCAAGTGCTGTTCCAACAATTCTAAGAGGCACTCATATGGAAGTTTGGAAAGTTTTGTCACGAAATATTGTGGGAAAGTACGTCCCGAAACTGACCTGACAACTATGCGGACCCCAGCCCTTACCCCCTGAACCAAGCTGGGGTCTTGCTGAGTTTTAAATTGAGTCTCGACCCAAAGATCAGCTGAAGTTTTAGTTGGACAGTTTGCTTTTCAATTGGAAATTTTTGGAATTTATTTTTTTCCTTTTTGTCATTTTTTGGCTACCTCAGCACAATAATTTGTTTTAAGGATCCACTCGCGGAATAAAAGACTTGTTTGTGCGTCCTAAAAGTTTAGAGTATTCCGAAACGTGTTTGAATAGCAAAAAGAAGTTCATTCCTGATAAAAATGTTTGTGTTAAATTTTTTTAGTATTTCTTGCAGTATTTTACGAACTAAATGTTTCACTTAAAATAAACCTTTTTTATACAAATCAAAATCAAATACATTTGGGGATAAAGAAAATGTCTTTGAAACAACATCTAAAGTAGCCTTCCGGGTCAATTGCTTGATCAACATGCATTGAATACATACAACTGCTAACAATTGAATTAATATATCTATCTCTTCTGCTTTTCTTACAGGTAAGCTTTTTCATCTTAAGCTTCGGTAAACGGAATCTATTTAAAAATTGAAGTATTAATGTGCAGATGCCAGCTTGTACTTGAAACTAGTTGTTTTATCCATCGTAAGTCGAATCTAATATATTCATTTATCTCTGATTTGGTTTTTAAAAATCGAAACTCTTTTACGAACGTCTGACTGGGGGACTAAAGCTAGAAAAATTTTGTCTTTGAGACAGATTCTTTTGGATATGCTTAGGTTGTTGCATTTTGTATTTGCAAAATAAACCGCCGTGGGATAGTGTGAGATAAAAGGGGAGATCTGGTGGGGATATGGTAGAGATCTGGTAGGGATCTGGTGCGGTTTGTTGGAGATCTGTGTGGTGATCTGGTGAGGCGTCCCATGACTCCCACGCATTTTATATATTCTCTTCTATTTCTTCTTATTAAACTGATTGCAAAAATCAGTTTCTAATCGAACTTTTTATTAGATACTTTAAATTTTCATGACTTCAAGTGAACCAAATCTAAATCTGCTTTCGTTTAATTCAGAATCGATATTTTCTTGATATAATTTTAAAATTTATAATAAGCGATCGTTCTTAGCGTCTTATGTCTGCCTTCCTTCAAAAATGAATATTAATTTGACGCATCACGGCCTGAGTAGGGTATAGGAATTAAATTTCAGAGACCTGTGAACAGACACAAACAGGCATTTTGTTCAGTTTCAGTTTGTTTTCTGTCTTTTGTTTTAGTGCAGAAATATTTGGTAATAAGCAGAAATTCAAAACAGCAGACAAATCGCTGAAGAGCGGCTGAGGCAAAAGTATCGCATTACCATTTGCCGAGGGTTTAAGGTTTGGGTTACCCATTTACCCGTCTTATACAACCACACACACTCACACACTCTCTCTCATGTGTTTCCGCATGGGCAATGGGCATATGGTCAGTGGCCAGTGGCCACTTATAATTTGTTTCATTAGGCAGCGTGAAATCGCCTTTCCAAATGGCACGCGGTGTTCATAATTTTTCATAATTTGCGTGGGCCGTGTGCCTGGCATTTGCATGCAGTTGTTTATTTTTTTTTCGCCATTTCGCCGACCGACTGACTTCCTTACAGCTGCCTACGCCCACCCACCATCACCATCGGCATCGCCATCGCCATCATCCAGCACATTGCGAGTGGCGCTACAGTTAATTGGCTAGCGCCATTTTTTCAATTAAATTCGCATCGAGATTGCAAATCAAATCGATTCCAAAGCGCATTTAACGCTTGTCACATTACTTAGAGCCAAACTGTTTGCGGCCGGGTGGGTTATGCAAGTTTCCAAACTTCAAGAAATCTGCATGCGGCGCATGCGTGGCCCGCATCCTCTGTAAAGCTGCAAAACGGTAGCCCATGCATTTGCGGTTTCCATGCTTGGCTGAGGCATAATTATACTTTTACTTTATGGTTTTGGTTTCTACTTTGGCACAGTTCCTTCTGGTCAGTGGCTACTGTTTATGTGCATGTGAGTGTGTTCCATATGTGGAGCACCATAATCATTTGTTTTGGTTCCGTGGCTAATGGACATGTGCTTGGTCACGAAATGTCATCTAGCCTAGACTTATTTGATTTGACTTTTGAGTTTATGGCCACTGAAATAGAATCTAGACAAGCACTCATAAAAATTACGCTTTAAGCTGTTTTTGAAAAAATAAAAAAAATGGGAAAGATGAGAAATATATGCAAAACAAATAAAAACGGACGAAACTGTGTGGAAGAAAATCATAAATTTATTAAAAATAAGTGAGAAAGTCGGTCAAGCCCGACTATAACATACTCTGTACCTGTAGTAGAAGCTGAATGCAATCAGTGCTGCCAATTTTTTTCCAGAAAAAAAAGCTGTTTCTGGATGGAAGCAACGCCAAAAATAGCTTAAAAATTTCTGAAAAAAGCATAAAGAAAGCGGTTTTTATGGTTTAGTTTTTTTTTTCTTTGTTTTATTTATAAGATTTTCAGCACGACGCCTAGTTCTTCGCGATTAGCATTGCCCACCCGGCACACAAGCGAAGGTTCGCTTTAAGCGAAAGTTTCGCGAAAAACATTATTCGTATTTTGTTTAGTTTAAGCGAAACTCTTTGTGTGTTCCTTTTTATCTTGCTTCTTTCTGCAGCAGGTAGAAAACGACCGAAAATGACGTCGCGTCGTCGTCGCCTGCTGGACTTTGACTTTGCACTTTTAGTGTGCATTAAAACTGCAGTGCGTCAATGAATAATTCAAAATAATGAATAATTAGTGCTTCCATGAGCACGCAGATCGCTCTGTTTTGCAGTTATTGTTGTCTTGCAGTAGTTGCAATATACCCTTTTGTCGTCCGTGTCATCCCTGCGAAGCTACGCCTTAAATTCTTCGCTCTTTATCCAAGCATCACGGCACTTTTGTTGGTATTCTTTTGGCATTCTTATATATTTTTTATCCCCGAATAAATCCCACTTAAGCAGCGCACTATTTATTGTGGTTGTGATGACAGTTTGCGTAAAGTAGTGGTGGTGATATTGGCAAATATCGATATAAACGTATGACAGAGCTGCCACTCTTACACACATTTGGTATATTTCTACCAAAACTTGTATACTTTTTTTACAGATTTATCGAAAATGGTATAATTTGATACCAAACTTTTTTTGTTTTTGCAAGCTGCATCCGTGCTGCTACATGTTTTCATGAAATTGGAGCCAGCATTAAAAAAAAGCGAAAAAAATCCAAATTCATTATTAAAAAGCCAGAATTCCCGCTTCCCGCTATTCACATATTTTTCCCGCAATTGGGCTTCGAAAAAAGCTAGATTTGACGGGAAAATAGCTAAATTGGCAGCAATGAATGCAATGCTGTGTTAGTTGTAAAAGGGTGGGATGGGGTTTTTCCAAATTCCGGGAGCTGGAGGGGGCGTGGCAAAAATTGAAAATAAACTTGATCTGCCTGCAAGTATAAGAAGCATTTGTCCCATACATGTCAAGGCTCTATCTCTTACCATCTCTGAGATCTGTTTGTTCATACGGAAGGACGGACAGACAGACGGAATATATATACTTTATAGGGTCGGAAATGATTCCTTCTCCCTGTTACATACTTTTGCACAAACTTAATATACTCTATGTACCTTTGGTACAGAGTATAATAAGATGGACAGAAAAAAGATCGAAATTAAAGAAAATTTAAGAAATATGTTAAGACTGATAAGATAAGAAAATAGAACGAACGACTTAAGAAAGCGGAAAGAAAGAGGAAACTAGAAAAACAACGCTCTAAAGGGATACGGAGAAGGTTCACTATGCTTAAAAATGCCAAACTTTATTTTGATATTGATATTATATAGTTTTTAAAGCGCAATGATATCGAAAACTGAAAATATGTAAAATAAGAAGAAACAAAGGACTATCAACTATTTTTTTCTAAGATTTTTAATATTAGCGGAAAATTTTTAAGAATTTTATAAACTTAGAAAAAAAGATTTTTTCAAAAAATAACTACATTTTTAAGATTAAAATCCAAAATTTTGTACCTTATCAGCAATATCAAAACTTCGTGGTTGTTTTTTTTGTAACGTCATTCAATGCAGATTACATTAAAACAAATTTGGTTGGAATAGGACACTTAATGTGGCCACACGAAATGTGCTGGGAGAAAACGGACAATTTATCTGAGTTCAGCGGCCGAAAATACATAAGGTACGGTTGCTAACTTCTCTGTTGCAAAAGTTGGCCTTTTTTTGTAAACTGACATTTTGATTAAAAACAATTTTTTCTGCTACCATCTTAACGGAGTTGCATCAGCTGTTTGTGCCTTCAACTCAGCGACTCTACCTGTCAAGTTAGCGGCGCCACAAGCTTGCCGACGCTGATGAACGGAGACTTTAGTTTGTCCGAGTTCCACATATGTACAAATTACACATACATCATAAATGTTTAATATATTGCTTAATTTTTTAAATAGCTATTTTAGTGGACGTCACAGTTTTATTGTATTGCATGTTTGTTTGTTTTATTCGTCACGTTTTTGTTTAAATTGTTGAGGTTATTATGTTATGAGGAAAATTAGGCATAAAATTCAGAGAAATGAATGAAATCTTTATTTCAGTTGATAGAACGATATAATAATAATTTAATGTTAAAAGAAATTTCATGTAAATGTAGACGGCGGCTGATCAATTAGTACATTGTTTCGCGTGCTGTGTGGCATGTGGCACCGTCTTGTTGAAACCACCTGTCAGCCAAGTCCACATCTTCCATTTGGAGCATCGCACTGTTGCGATCTCCATTCATAGTAACATTCTTGCCTTCATCATCTTTAAATAGTACGATCCAATGATGCCACACCAAACAGTGCATTTTTTGGCAATTCTTTGGGCTGCTCTTCGAACCAAATATGGCAATTTTGTTTGTTTACGAATCCATTCAACCAGAAATGATCTTCACATTTCTCACAGAGCACGAATCTTGATTATAAAACTTAAAAATTTAGACGCGTTGTTTGTTTGTAAGTCGATTCATGGTTAAATTAACGACCATACTGAACATGTTTGACAGTAATATGTGGCACGAAAACAACTGAGCTGCAAAAAAAAACACCTTTTATATTGCGATGAATAAAGATATAAAAATAGATGAAGAAAAAGGGTTTTCTTCACCGGCTCGATTCACACCATCGTTTTGTGAAACTAACCGAAATATAGCTTATCCAATACTATACCATAAAAAAAGTTGAGTTTACCTACCACAAACCTAATCTAACTAACCACCTAGCTTAAATTAATAGCAAGGACAAAAGGTTTTCTGTAGACTTTGTTATTTATTCTTCAAATAATTTCATCTTTAAAACGGCGTTTTCGGTTATTTAAGACGTAAATGAAATTTACCCAGCTCAACCTTTTTCCTTGATCGTTTCAATACTGGGTGAAATCCAAGATTGCCAGCCTCCGAAATTCTAAAAACGGATTTTCTCCAGGGCCCAAAGACAGTAGCAAGACTAAAAATTTGGTTAAGATCTCAGTGTCAACAAGCGTTGTTTGCGCGGCGTATGCGACGAAAGCCAGCTCTGTACTACTTCATCGACCGCTGGCCAGCGACTGAACAGCTGTTTACTCTCTTGGCACAAGCCTCAGCATGCGTTCGGCTCGTGTGAATTGCGTCATGTCCATCGATGGTTTAGAGCCAAAATACTCTATAAATTTTCAAAGATGACGATTGAAAGGTAAATGATTTATGAAGAAACCATCTACGACTACCAACAGTAATTGACCTCCTTTTGTTTCCAGTTGAAAAAGATCAAATTTGAATTTTCGATGCTCAGCAACAAGATTTACGAGAGTAATTCCTCCGATTGGATACAAATTAATGATTATTCAGTCTAAAACAGCGATGGCCAGCGAGAGCGAGGCCAAAAAGTGAGTGAGTAGTGGTGTGCGAAAATAAAGCGCCGAGAAATTGCTTTGACCTAATCGCTTCGAACTCTGTCGAGCGAATGACCCCTTTCTGCTCTTTTGGTCTCAGCTTCGGCAATCGTTCGGGTCATGTACGCTTGAATAACGAGATGGTTTCGTCTCAAGGGCAATCGCTGGTCTAAGATGATAGGGAATAAAACATGTTCCGAAGTCATTATTGGATTCAGCATTACCATTAGGGTTTATTAAATTAATTTCAATTTACATCTCCGACTAAAAAAAAACAACAAATTTGTGGGCTTGGATTTTCGAAGAGATTTTTTCAATCTTTGAAGTTTATGGTGAAATTTAATGTTGGCTTATTCTTTACTTAATCCTAAAACCTGACTTTCCCGTCTTTCTTTTGCTTTACCTAAAAACGTCTCCTTCGTATGGGCTTTAATACGTACTTCAACTCAAAGAAAGCTGACATCCCTGAATGACGCTCAAAACTCTGTAAAGCAACAGAAGAACTCTTGAATGGCACTCAGTCACGTGTCTAATTTATGATGATGACCTTTGCTGGTTATGTTTGCGTGTGTGCATAGCCCAGACGGGTTTTTAATTATTTAGCATGCTAAACACCTCAATTAAACAGATTGCTAGGCCCGTGCGTGTCAAATGTGATATCCACCCTGCCGAATGACACACACACACACCTCAAAAGGGTGTCTTGCTTTGTCCTAGTGCTCGAGTGCGCCAATTCGGTGGCATGCCTAAAAGCAAGCAACAGTTTTTTGATATATTCAGCATCCATCATCCCCCATCAATAAATGAGTAAAACTCACACCCCTACAAATACTTGTGTGAACTCACTGACCGAGTTGAATAAACTCTTGGTGTGATAGTATGAACTTAATGAAGCCCAAACACTTTCACCACTTGCCGTCACTTGGAGTGAATGCTCACGATTACCCTAGTTTGAAATTATATTGCATTTTTGGAGAAGGGAATCCACCCTTGAGATGTGGCATAATGGGACGCATTAATGCAGCTGCTGCCAGATGCTAGCACAAGTGCACTGGCGCTCGCCCACGCGCATGCTCTCTTTCCCTTTCTCTTAGTCGCTCTCTCTCTCTCGGTCAACTACTCTCTGGACTGTTACATTTTGAGTTTCGCTTTTGGTTTTGTGTCGACAGTTTTGTGCCTCACGTTGACCGGTAAACATCGACCATAACTTTTTAAAATTTTATAAATTTTGTTTTCCATTTTTGGAGAGAAACGCTTTTCGTGTGTTTTTGTGTGCAGCGATGCATTTCCAATTTTTTTGTTAGATTTCGCTTCCGTTGTGCACCAATTGCTTGGCCGCGCCCTCCCCCGCCTAAAATATCTAGTGTTTGGCAACATACAAAAAATAATCCATGAAAAACGAGGTCAATGCATTTCCCCTAGTCTTTGATAACAAACAAAAGTGCACAGCAAAGTTAAGTTCAAAGTTAAGTGGCTGTAATATATAAAAGAGATTTTCCACTTGAGCTCAAATTACTCAGAAGTGTAGGCCACCAGATACACTTGGAGCAGATGGTTTATCAGCGACTTACACTTAAACTATTGAAAAGCGGAAACAAAAGGGAGAGAGAGGAAAAAACGGTGAGTGAATGTTGCCAAACAATGTTGCTAGAATTTTGCAGTTCATTGCACTCTGTAACCTAATTTACAGCCACCACCCGCATACAGCATAAATCTATAACAAAATCAGACCCCGAACCCCTCCCCCCCACACAGAGAAATAACAGATAAAACGGATTAACATCACAACGACAAGAAATCGTTTTAAATTAATAAACAAAACTCTGGCGGCTGTTGCCGATGTGTGACCAAAGGGAATGCATGAATGGGGATGGGGAAGTAATGTGATATTGAGAACAAGTACAGGGTGCGTCTGCTTGGCAGAACCACAGAGACGGAGGGACAGACGGACAGAGACACACTGACAGCATAAAACCAAACCGCACACAAATGTCTACAATTTCACAATTGTCAAGCCTCATGCATGTCACATAGATCAGATTGAGTTATATATGTATTGTACAGATCTGTTTGATTGGTTTGTCCTTTACTGATATCGCAAACTGTTAATTGAGAGCTTTATTTTATGACAAATGTTTGCTACAAATATGAGATGATTGTGCTCTAAATTGGGTCAACTTTTTTGCAAATCAAATAAAGCCGCTTGAAAGGCACAAACATAAAACAAATATAAAGTAGATAACGAAATTTACTAGCAACATTTGAAAAGTTCAATGCTCTGTGGAGAATGGTGTTCTCATTATATATTTTGAATCATATCCGACCCTATAAAGAATATATGATCGCGAGCAGCATCAACAGCCGAGTCGCAGTAGCCAAATCAGGCTGAATGAATGCACAGATCTCAGAGATGGTAAGAGATAGAGGTTTATCATGTATGGGCCATAAATTTCATATTTTTGCAGGCAGATCAGGGTTTTTTAATTGCCCCTGCAATTTGGAAACAAAGTATCATTTTTTACAATTTTGCAGATGGTTGATAGTACCTTCTAGAGATATTTAGTAATCAATATTATTTATCGACTTGCCGAAGGAATTATTGGGATCGAATGAACTGTACATACTCAAGTTTTGACCAAAATAACGTTCGCAGCTACAGATCCACAGTAGTGGCGCCATCTATTGGTCAGTTTTGGAATGGTCGCAGTAGTGGCTTTGAACAATTAGAAGTGTCAAATCAATACATATATTGTTCTTAAGGTGTTAATATTTAATTTCGAAGTTATTTATTTTAAATACCTTAAGAGCATTTCGGAAATTATAGTTTGGAACTTGAACTCAGTACCTCGGGGGACTGAACACACGGCATGACATCTTAACTCCCTGCGCCATCGGCCATCAATTCTAAGGAGCCATCAGTCGCTGTGTAAGATCTTAAGTTACTCGACGGAGCAAATGTTTCACTCGAGTACCAACCGATCTGATTTTTCTCATACTTTATTAAGTATCATACGATTTTTCGAATGAAGCTTTACACCAAACTGTAGGAGGGTTGATAAGATGCGAGATTACATTTTTTTTTTGAGATTTCTAAGCTTATTTCAGATTGCAAGTTTTTTCGAAAAAAGAGTTTTTCAATCAAGAATTTAGATGAATTGTTTTTTAAAGTTACTACGATCTAAATTTGTCTAAAGATGTTAAAAAAGCTCATTTTTTAACCCAATGCCGCTTTGTTTTGAAATTCATTGATCCTATCTAGAAGATATGAAATCGGTCTTAAGTTTCAGAGAGTCAGTCGCAGTCATAAAGCAATAAGTAGAGAAACTGTTATTTTCGCTCTCTGAGTTCTTTTTTGACTATGTCCGTCTCTCTCTAACCACCGTATTTTCCTTTGTCATATTAATTTTGAGTGTAGTGCAGTGGTGCCCAAATACACTTTATCAAGCTTTGTGATTGTGTGTGTAGCAGCGAAACACGAAGTGAATGTCATTATGTCAAATATGGGCTGCAAGCAAACAATCAAATGTGTGTGCGTGCTATTTATAGAGAACATGAAATCTCTCTCTATACGTGTGTCGGCTGCGACGCTGGCAGAATTATGACTTCCTATCACACGGGATAGGGCAATTGACATTTGAGCATTACTGGTGAAGTGTCTACATGTCACTTAGTAGGAAAAAATTACTTAAAATAGAGAGGCTTATCAAATTGAGTTTATATTTTAATATTCATTATTCATAAATTTGATAAATATTTACTGCACAATTGATCAGTCCTTTATGTCGCAGTGTAATCGGCTCTGAAACTTCTTATTTTTCGATAAAAGAAAACATTTGTTTAACGTATTGTAACGTTGTTGTCCTTTGGCGACTGCTTTTTACAGTTGCTTGGGCGGGAGGTGGTCTGCTATTTTTCCTGAAGATCGTATAAAATAATTTAAATGCAACCTATACACTTTAACGCAAGTAAATTTTGCCAAAAAGTTCAGTTGAAATGCTTTTTAATCGAAAACATTACTAACAATCAATTATAAAAACTCCGTGCCATCTTAGTTCCGGTAATTATATTGATTTACATTCCTAGTTGCTTTCCTAGTAAACCAATTTTGTGGCCGTACATTTTATTGCGGTTTATTCCCAACGTACAAGAAGTTTCCCAGCCCATTTTGTTAAAAATGGAATTCCCACACATGCAAGCCCACCTACTGTTTGGGTGAAAAACAGAAGTTCATTCAATTCTTTGTTCATATTACTACACGATGTAAAAAGGATTTATGATCGGTCTAAGATATGGAGGAGTATCCCATTTTGGTCGAGTGTAAGCAAAAGCGGTACACATCGCTTCAAAAACTGTTTTATCAGACGGATTTAAAAAGCAATAACTCTTAAACCAAATCGAAAATTCAATCTTTACTTGGATTAAGAATGTTCGATATCAGAAGTAAAATTTAAAGTCTTGATCCAATAGCGAATTTCATGAATGATTTATGAAAGGTTAAATTTTAACTTTGCTTGCTCTCTTCGTTCAGTTACTAATCCCACTCTCTCCCACTCCCACTATAATAGGTAGGAATTAAACTACATTTTGGGAACCAAATTCTATTCAATTTATAAACGAATTTTGATTTCGAGATCAATTATAAAGCATTGTTTACAAGGTAAGGTATTATTCAGGACTCTAAAGGTACGCCAATACAAAACAATGCTAAAAACATATTTTTGGCCTGGACTGGCCCTGCTAAATCTCTACCAAGCTCCTCTGAACACACGTACAGACGAAATGATCGCTCATAATCATTAATGTTTTCCTTATATCTTCTTTCTTGTTTGAAAACCATGTGCATGAAAATTCATTTTAAGTATTTTTATGTGTACGCGCATATAGTCACAATGAAAAATATAAGAAAATTAAAAACAACTGCTGCCAAAAACAATTAAATCTGCATTATTAATAAAAAACCCAAATATGGATAATATTGTATGAGCCTTTTAGACTTTTCTGAACAGACAGATGCGCATACTAATTCCCTTACTTCATTTCTTAAGCCAAGTTCACACAGGCAAATATTTTGGCCAAATTGTGAATAAAATATGCTTGATGAAAGATTTTATTGGATTGACATACTCAATTAATTTTAAATAAGGCTGGAAAGTTCCGTAATTTGGTCTATAAAGGCAAATTTTCATAAAAATTTGTCCAAATTATTTCCTGTGTGAACTTAGCTTAATCTTCAATCATAGTACCAAGTGTTACAGAAAGAATCTTGTCCTCTTCTGTGAAATGCTTGCCTTCTTTTTCAAAATTGGAGCACTATTGACATATCACTAAACTGGCGAGTGCAGAGGTGCTGTCAACTTATGTTTAGTGCCTTTCCAGACCAGCCTACGAATACAACCAATTGCTCAAAATCCCCCTGGTTGCAAAATATAGGTGGTTTTAGATTTGAGCAAAAACAGGAACACGAGAAAACGGTCCTAAGACTCGTTAATTTAGAGATTTATCTATTCCAATTAACAACTGTTTATTTTCCCGAAGCAAAGCCTAAATCACAAAGGCTATCTGCGGTATCTTTTCCTACTTCAAAAACAATGATTTATTATCATGCAAACCTTTTTTTTTGCTCATGATTTTTGAAGTGCCAAATGATGCGTCACATGCCATCAATAAATAAATGAAAAAAAATAGAGGGAAGCTAACTTCCGCTCGACCGAAGTTTATATACCCTTGGAGCTTGATATATGCCTGACAGTTTGTATGGCAGCTATACTATATAGTGGTCCGATTTCGACAAATCTTGTTGAAATTATGTAAAATCATTGAAAAATTATAAATACGAGCGTTGGGAGCGATAACATTGAAAACAAAATAGTTTTTCTCACTAGGACTATTTTTCAGACCTAACTTTTGTATGGGAGCTATACTATATAGTTGTCCGATTTTGACAAGGCTTATTGAAATCATGTATAATTATTAAAAACTTATAAATGGGTCATTCTTTTATAAACCGAACAGCTAAAAAATTTTTATTTTTCATTTTAATAAAAAAACCGAAATTAGATCTCGACATGCCCACCAAAACGTAATTTGCAGTTTCGCACAAAAATTTTTTGTTAATTTTATAAACAATTTCAAAAATCGTCAAAAACGAAAAAATGGAAAAAAGGGTTTTTTAAAAACATGATATCTCAGGTTTGGTTTATCGGACAGGTCTTGAGTTGATATCGATGGAAAGAATTTTACTGTATCTACTCAAATTTTAATCTTATAGATTTTTCAATTATTTAATAATATTAAGTAAATGTTGCTCAAAATTATATATAATTTTTTTTCAGTGTTAACCACCATGTTATAGCTTCTGAGGATATACAATTTGTTCTACTAATTAAAACTTAAATTTTGGTGTTTTCAAAAGATGGAGACTTTTATAGTTTAAAAGTTATGAAATTTTGAAGTAATAAACAAATTAAAAGATACCCTTAAAGAAAGCTTTGCCACGCAGTCAGTTTTAAAGCTTTTTGATTGAAACTTGACAATTGTGCTTTATATTCATCAAGCTTTCCAAAAATGTAAACATCGCGCGGATCGGATGATTATATCATATAGCTGTCATAGCTAAATGTTCTGTAAACATACCCAAGCCGTTCATTAAGTGAGCATAAACGGTTCATATGACACCAGGTGCTTACGGTTCAAGAATACGCGAGATATCCCTACTTTTGTCAACGAATGAACTTGATTTCGGTAGCTTTATAACGATTTTTTCTGAGTGTATTACTTAAAAACATACTTTTTAAGTGAAATAAAGAATGGAATATTTTAATTTTATAAGGAATTTTTTAAAGTTTTTCAAGATGTTGTCTTACACTCGTAATGGCTCTGTGCGCCCTGTCAGCCCTTATCAAATCTCGTCTTAGCGCTTTAAGCAAACCAAAATGATATTTAAGCAAACGCGCTAACGATAAATTGTGAGTACGAATATTTTGAAGACCATCTTCAACACATTTTAACACATTTTATCTAGAAGAGAATTATGGAGCATAATTTCACCTTGTTCTGCTATTAAAAAATATGTTATATTTAAATTTGACTTAGAATTTCGTGCCCTATTCTTTTCTTAATTCTCTCAGTGCAAGATTCTTAAAGCTGTGAACCTAATTCCGTTCTGCGCCAAAAACTTTTCCTCGTGTCTGCACCTGCCTTGACCAAAATCGTGCCATGCGAAGGCGTGGCTGTCAACTAATGACTGAATTTCACATGCCGCAGCACACCAAATTTTCTGTTGTTGTTGTTGTTGTTTAGGAAGCAAATGTTAATTTAATTTAATCACGTTTTAAACGTGGCGCACCAGCGGCGACAACATTTGCCAGTTCAAAGGTTAAGTGAGTGCGCCAAAAGTGGTCGCAATTTGGCTGGAGGGGACACACCCCAAAAAAAAAAGCAAAAGCAACGGAACGGGGCGTATCAACAAACGCATCAGCCACATTTGTGCCTGTTGTTGTTGCTGCAGGTTGCAGGTTGCATTTCGTCGCTTGTGGCATAAACGCCAATTATGTGCAACATGCATGTCTGAGAGTCTGAGCCAGAGCCAAAGCGTGGCATGTTTGGCAATTTTTCATTTCCTGCTCGTAGCTGCTGCTGCTAGGAGTGGGAGGCGAAGCTGGAGGAAAGTGAGCCTGGCAGATGCAAGTGCAGCGATAAGGCGCCAAATGTGCAGCCTTGCCAACAACCAGCCAGCCAAAGCCAAAGCCAACCAGCTAGCCAGCCAGCCTTGGTCACATTTAGAATGACAGCAGCCGGAGTTCGAGCCTGTGTCCAAGTTGGAGCCAACGCCATTGTCATTTTTCATGGACTCTGCGGCATGCAAATTGCCGTAAATTGAATTTGTCTGATTACGTTTGCGCCCAGGCGGCAGCGGGGTAATCGATTCGAGTCTGGGCCTCCTCCTAGCTTCAATATTTACTTACAGAAATGAAAAATTGTGTTCCCAGCGCAGATAAATGAAGGCATTCGGATTGCACTTCAATGATGGCAAAATTGCCAGGCAAAGTGGCAATATGTCGAGGGCAGTGAAAAAAAATGATTAAAATGATGTAAAAATAATAATAACAAAATATGCTGTAGACTTTAAAATTTAGTGGCTGGAATTGCATCGCTAGCTTTTAAAATCTGAAGAAACATAAAGGGAAGGCAGGGAATAGCTGTAAAGAGATGGCTATTTTGGTCCTGTTTAGAAAACCTTGCTATAAACTTATGTTGGAACAATTCGGAAAATTGTTTCATTTTATTCATATAAGGGTAAGTCCAGAAACCCTTCGGTTTGTAACAGAATGAGCGACGAACACTCAGCCGAGAACTTTGTACATGAATTAAGTACAAACGGTGTAAAAAGTAAGGTATATACGAAAATACTTGATTCAAGTACAAAATTCTTATTTCATGTACGATTTTTTAAATCCCAAAACATTCTTAATTCAAGTTAGAAATCTACCCTTACTCCATACCCCACAAAAAGAATTTTAAGAACAGATTCGATTTAAAACAAGTAAGAAAGCCGGTCAAGCCCGACTATAACATACTCTGTACCTGGAGTAGAAGCAGAATGAAATGCTGGTGCTGCGCTCATCTCTAATTCTTTCTCTCTCTCTCTCTCTCTTACTCTCTCTTTAAGGGTGGGAGTGGGTGGGGAGAGCCTCACGATGGTTTAATCTTATTTGCTATACAATATAGAAGGACAAATTTGAACGAAGAAACATTTGTTTCATTCATGTCAAACCTCTATCTCGTACTATCTCTGAAATCTGTTTGTTCATACGGACGGACGGACAGACGGACAGACGAACATGGCTATATCGACTCGGCTGTTGATGCTGATCAAGAATATATATACTTTATATGGTCGGAAATGATTCCTTCTCCGTGTTACATACTTTTGCACAAACTTAATATACTCTATGTACCTTTGGTACAGAGTATAATTATTGGCATTGGCGCATAGCGAGCTAGCATTGTAAGTCTATTATGTTCTTAATCCAAGATATTTTGTATTTGAATCAGGAATGCGCTTTCTAAAATGTTTTGGTTTACTATAAAGGCCTGTTCTGAGAATATCTTTATTTATTTAGCATCCACATAAATTTTGAGTGTGCCCAATACATATGCCAAAAAGGCCGAATATGGAAAAGACCACACTAGCGGTCTGTTACTTTAATTTGTTTTAAAAAAAAAATAGGAACACTGATTTGATGTTGCCGTTAGCATTGCACCCAATTCCGGATCGTTTGAGACACATCTGTGACTTGAAGCGGTGGATTGTTACCACTTTGTTGTCCTGCTATCGTCTTAATGGGGCAGAGCATGCCATAAACAAGATCAATCTGTTTGAGATGTTGGACATAGTCCCACACTACCACTAGGAGGCATCTTTGGATTATGGTATTAAGTATGAAACGATATTCTATCCCGATCAATGAAGAACTCTGCCAGCATTTTCTTTTATATTCTTTTGTTCCTGGTCAATATTGACAAAGCATCATGCATTGTAATTTAAATTGAATGCTAAAAATTCGGCATCATGCGTTACGCGTAACTAAAACTGCTCTCTTAGCTGATATAGTACATTTATAACTATTTTGTGGTTAACTTTATACTAACCTTTCGCCAACATCTGTCTATTTAGCTGCTTAAACTATTCTGCAAGCTGATCTCATACAATTTCCCATTTGTCAGTTCAAGACCCCTTGCTTAGATCAAAGACCCAACAGCAATTTATAAGAAAAAATAAATACAAATAAAAGCTTGAAGCCATGAAAATTGATTTTACCTAATCAACTACAGCAACTCGCACACACACACACACACAAAATGACGCTTAAAAGTTTTTCGCTGTTGCCAAACGCACAAAAATTAATCAACAACCGAAAGAGCCAAGTCAAAGCTACCACCAAAATGCATATCGCTTAAATTCCAATACGAAAATTTACCAACGCGTCCGTCGTTTGGCTGGTGATTTTATTTTCAGTTTTGGACATAATTTACGTGATCATGGCGCGTCGATAGCAAGAAATAATCGGCGCGCGCATGCGCAGACGCTGCAGACCAAGTCGAAGTCCAAGTTGTCGCTGTTTGGCCGTTTGCATGGTTTCTAATTGTTGCGCGCGTTTTTGTGAAATTTATGGCGTTTCGATTTATTTCGGTTTTATTTTTTTTCTTAGTTGGCCACGTAACGCCGGCCAGCTTACAACTTCATTTCGCCTGGCGATTTGGTAGCGACGATAGCGAAATTTATTTCGCATTTCGTGAAAGGAAAAGCGCAGTTGTGCGCCCTGCCTGGGCTCTCTGCGCAGCGCATGTTTCCTGTTTGCACATTGCTGGCCGCTGACTTGACTGAGAATCAGAACGAACAGCTGGGGCTTTGTTTGGATTTTGTTGCAGGCTCTCCCCCACCAAAAAAAAGAAAAAACACATATAATAAAACACAAATCACAAAAATGAGGCAGGATTGGTCAGTGGTTATGACTCATTTACGTGAGGCAGCGTGTGAAAATATATTCGCAGAAATATGAGTAAAATGATATCTGGTTTGCAGTTTGTTTGTTGTTCGAAAGAGATGATAAACATCCGTTGCAGGAAGATGTTTGTTCCTGATTTGATTGGTATGGGCTAAAAGATTAATCGGAAATGCCATTTGAAGATTTTTATCCACCTAGAACTTAAGTACTTAATTAGACTTGATTTTGTTGTAACTTGCAATTTGTTAAACAACATTCTGGAATAAGTTTATTAAACATTAATCAAGTACTTTGACGGATGAAGGATCAGACCAAAATTCACAATGGCTTCAAAAATTTTTCATCTAACAAGCCCTTTCAAAACGAAAATTGCGGTTGTAAAATATCCGATTGAAATGAATGAATATTTTTCCCGCACGCGATGTTTCAGTCAAGTCTAATTTTATATATAAAAATCAAAAAAAGGTATAAGAGATATAAGAGGAAAGGTTTAAACAACATATGTGAGATGAAGTTAGGCGCAGAAATAAAACGGGGGGGAGAGGAGGTTCTGGAACTTTTTTTATTATGGAAGGGGGGGCGGGAGGGGGGGAGGGGGGGCGGTCGTATATATAGTAAAAGAAGTTTTTGTTTCATCCGATCAAGTCGAATTTCAAAGTCTATGAAAACAAAACATGGGGGTGGCTTCGATATCGGCGAGCTTAAACTTTCAAAACTTCAAACATAAAAGTGATCATCCATGACTGAAACTGGTGCAACAAGTCGCTGTCGAACGTTTTACATCGGAACCCGCCCACGAGGACATGGGAGGAAATTCCTAAAAACTTTTTCACTGATGACTGAACCGGGCTGGGAAGTGTGAAAATGGAGTGATTCGATCTGGAAAATTGACTAAGGCCGGAAATTCTGAAATCTGCTCAATTATTTTCTCCCGATTGACTGAAACTCGGTTGGGATGATTAAAAAAGTATCTCCGTGTGAAACCGTCGGGCGCTACGAAGGGGAAAAGTGCAGAGTGGGTGGGAAGTGGGCGGGTTGGGTGGGAGGTGGGTGGGTGTGGGGAGTCGCGGGTGGCGTGGTGGGGGGGGGGGGGGTGGCGGTGGGTGGGGTGGGTGGTGGGTTGGTCCGGGATTGGTGTGTGGGTGGGGATCAGCCGGTAGGTGGGTGGTGACGGTGGACGTTCGTAGAAGTAGAGGCGTCGGTGGGTTGTGGGTGGGATGGGGGTGGTAGAACGCAGCACAGAGTCGTCGGTGGAAGGAAGTAAACGTTAATTCGAGACTATATAGTAGATCGACTCGGGCTCTACAGAGGAAACAAATATAGATTTTTTCAATTTGGTAAATATTTGACTCCCATATTCTCAAACTGTCGTATGTTCTTACTGTTCAATAAAAAGCGCTTAATGTAATAAAATGCGTCTATGAATTAACATTTATTTGTGGTGTTCAGCTCGGCGGATCTTTTTAAAAGAACGTAAGTCGGGTTTGCGGTGCGCATCATGTGCCCAAATGAGCGAATTGGTTTATTTAGAACAGCCTTAATTTAGCTTATGCATGATCTATGATGCTAAGCATACCGAAAATCTAGTCAAAGCTTTCCACTTTTACAAAAGGATATTGAGGTCTTTGATGTGAGGCTCCACACGAACTGAACTGAAGTGCTGCGCGTCACGGTTGCGGCCGTTGCTTTGCAAAGACTATTTAAATCGTGCTGCTTATAAATAAACTTTGAGTATCACTAAATAATGCGGAGTATTATAAGTATTTGTTTAAGCTATCATGTATGATGGTATCTAATATCTATGTACAGAACGGCATGTAGTAACTTTACAAAATTCTACTCCATTCAAAAACAATATGAGTTAGCAAAAATTTGCAGAGTAGACATCCAAATTATCAACTTAGTTAAGCTGCCTTTTCACTGTCTCCAAATGTCCAACTACTCTAAAGTGAATTAGATTAAAAAATATTCCGGTTGAGTTAAGTTTTCTTTATTTAAGTATAATGCACGATGCATGAAAAGGCCTCCCTTTTTCCTTTAAGTAGACCAGCTGTGGATTATTTACCACCCTCCCCCAAAAAACAGACACCATATGGTTTTTTATTGTATTTTGGCAAATCAGACTGTAGTCTATACTTAGCTTGCAGTGCCAGCCGCAGCCCACAAGCTTGGCATAATAATAACCCTGAAAGTTTAGTGACTTCCGTTGCAATGGCTTAAACAGAAAACCGGCAGCCGCTACAGAGAATGCCAAGCAGCTCCATGATCCCGGTTAGGGCGATAAGCATCTCTCTCTCTTTCACTCTTTGGACACCCATACACCTACAGAGCCGTGCACGTAGGTGGCGCTAGCTGATGTTTATGTGGAGAAGAAGGAGGCGTTCGTTAAGGAAATGTTTCTGTTCCTTTTATTTTTCTTGTTGCCTGGTGTCGTCTGCAATTTGTTGTACTTGTAGTTGTTGTTGTTGTTGTACCTGCTGCTGGTAAAGTGCAAACTGCCATGTGAAGTGTTAACAACCGTTGCTACGGTTTTAGCTGGCCAAGAACGGTGTTCAACTTCAACTGAAATGTTGCAATGACATGACAGTTGCAACAGCAACAGCAGCAGCATCTGCTAGAGGATTCTGTGTGAGAGAGAGCTTGTATTTATCTTAATTAGGCGTTGGGTGTTGGCCCAGGAAAAATGTATGAATCACGGAAGGTGCTAAAAATAGTTGAGCAATTGCACAAAAATAAAGGTTTTTATGCCTGTCTGTAACCTACAACTGTAGGTAGCCAAAGAAATATGAATGCACTAATCAAAACTTATATGCATATCTCTCTTAGTTACTTGGTCGCTAGAGGCATGACTTTATTGATTGTAAAACTTATTAAAAAGTGAAGTATTGTACTCAGAACGAATACAAATTTATCAAGTCACAATACTTATAATCAATAGAAATACTGTCGGACAGCTCATAAGGAACAATGCAAAGCCAAAGTATGCGAGTTTTGTTCGTTTTATCAAACATAAAAACATAAAATAACAAATATTATCCAAAAAAATTCCCTTGTAGACTTACCTGCGTGTACTCTCATCAATTATTAGACATTATCCTAAACTGTTTATCCGTTTGATTGTTTTATCGATAAATTGAAAAAAAAATTCAGTTTCGGTCTTTACCACAATCACTTCCAATGCAGTGTTTGGGCCTGTTTAAGAGAAATCAATCGAGTCATCACCGTTAGTGAAACCTAAATTCATTATTAGCTCTGAAATAATCAGGCCAACGAACGTTTTCAGAAAAATCTGCTTCAAAAGAGGTAAATACTGAGGACTGCTCAATTCGAACGCCAAAACACGAATGGTTCTTTATTTCATTTCTTTGTACATCATTGCTTTTAGTAGTTTCGATTGCATATGTTAGTGTGCAAATGAGACTACAAGCTATTGTTAAACTAAAGATTATTGCACATTACTTAATACTATTCTTTAATACTACTACAATACCTTGATTCCACTGGCAAACATTTTACAACATTCTAGAAATGTGAATGTTTTCTTGTTCTAGTGACAATTGATCAATCGGTCACACCAACGGTAACAAAGAACAGCTGATTGAATTGCAGATGTAAATGAAAGTTCGCACTGCTGACACGGCTCTTCGATAACATATCGATAGTCGGTATATTTACCCGCTTAAATTGTTCTTATGTAGGTTGAACAAGGTCATTTTAATGCTTAAATTGATATTTAAAAGACTAGCTTTAGACCAGATATTCTTATATTTAACTTGGATAATTTCGATGGAATTATGAAATTTAACAAATAATTATTTCCCTTCTTTTGAAGAACTGAAGTTAAAACATTTTCAAGAATTCGTTAAAAAGAGCTATTCGCGTGTATCCTGGAAATCTCTATAGAAATATTGACCTCGGTTAGTTGGCAAAACGCTTAAAAAATCTTTCGGTATGACTAAACTTCAAGAGATTTAATTTTCTTGTTGAAACATATCGCTCACTTACTTCAATACTGGCATAACTCAAAATAATCCATTTTGAGAAAAACACGTTTGAAGTTATCAATGAGATTTTTTTCTACCTAAAAAAATGGTTCTTTTAGTTTCAACTTAATTACAGTATAATATTATAAATTAAGAAAACTGCTTATTAATAATCATTAAAAATATGATGTTTTAACTGAAATACGAAGTATATTTGGTCAATATCGTAACAGCAGGACAACTGAGATATGGCGGTTCTTGCATCAACATGAAAATGAACCTGGAAAATGATATTGCGAACAATATTCTCACCTCACATTGAAAAAGTAGAAGAGATCAGAGCAATACGAAAATTTTTGTCATAAAATAGTACAGAAGAGCGCGCACATTTCTGCATCATTAAGTCAAAAATCGTATTTTTTTAAAATTATTGCCAGTATTGAAGTATAGTGAGCAGAATATTAGTTATGGTACGCATGTCTAGTTGACATTTCACTAGTTATATGTTAGTTAATTTGCGAAAATTGTTTCAATTAAATTTTTATATAGGTATTAAAGAAATAAAATATTTAACTCCTGCAACCTATCCTGAAAAATAATGTTAAAATTACCAATATAAGTTTAGCTTGGCCTCAGAATTGTTCATGTGGTCGGTTTTGATAAATCTCCTAACAAAAGCCGAGAGATTTGAAATCCACCGAAAGAGATTTCTGGAACAACGAGAATTGGTCTTGGGTTGGTGTTTGGTTGGAAGAGATTTCCCTGTCACCGCCGATAAATCTGTTTAAAATTTAAAATTGGCAAACCTTATTTTTCGCACTAGCGAACAGCCGGTACAGCCGATAACTATGGACCTTCGGAGTTGCAATACTTCGTGTCAGCTTAACGGGACTGGTAGTAAGAATAAAATAATTAGAATTAATGGCTGATTCTATGTGTCAAATAAATTTGTATTAGATAACTAAAGTACTTTACTGAAAGTAGAAAGTTGCTGTTTTTGGAAAAGAAATAATTAATACGAACTTTAAGAGTTATTGTACGCCTTGTAACTGATCTTTCTAATTGCTACGCGCGATACATGATGTTGATAGTAAATAATCTGAAGTTAAGTGTAAAATATTGTACTAATGACATGGTTTAAGTGTTGTGTTTAATGATGGAAAAAATACAAAAAGATAAATTATCTCATCCAAAATAAAAATTCATGTTTTTTTTTACTTCTTTTCCTACGCGTTTCGGCGGCTTGTCACGCCTTCTTCAGCCTTCTTTAAGCTAAGTTAAACCTAGACTGTGAAAATTTTTATTAACATAATTGATCTCTAAGTGACTGAGCTTCAAAATTACTAAAAATCGTATTTTCAGTACAAGAATAAGCAAGACTAATTTAAGGATTTGATAATTTAAGAGGTTTGCAACCTCTTTTTCCTCCCAAACCAAGAGCCAACCATTAGATTAAGCATCAGCCCAAAGAAAAACTCCTTCCCTTGAAGGAATTTCCTTCATTATGCTTCCTAGATCAACTAATTGCATAACATTTGCATAAGCCACCTCATTAAGATCAGAGCTAGCAGCCTGGGGTCAGCACATGAATAGCTAAAATCTGTGCTGGTGTCAGAGTTTTATGTACTTTCTGTTTATTTCCCTGCATAGTTCATGTTTAGCGACCCACAAACGCTATCCAGAAGAAAGCTTTGTGGCCTGTCAACGTATTGAGCATTTGCCATAAATCAAATGCCACATAAAGAACCCAAATTCTATATAGCCAGTCCATGCCAATGCCGCCTCAATTTGTTTGTGGCGGCTGGTAGAGCTGCAGAGAGCCCCAAGAATGGGCGAAAGAATGTCGCAATCAAAATTTCAACATCATGTTGCCCCCACCAGGGCGAAGCAGGAGGAGGCATGCCAGCATTTTGCGCCCACGGAACTATATTTAGATGCATGTGGATTGTGGAGCTGCAGACGAAGCCATTTCTTTGTTGAAATATGTTTCTAATTGAGGCAAATTATTGAGAGATCTTCAGATTGCGGGACCCATTATAATGATGAGCAATTTGTGGGGCCATGTGCCATATCCCCCTACACTCGATTTGAGTAAATATAAAGTATTAAATTACCATAAATTAATCTGATGATGCTCAGACACTTAATTAGAGAGCCAGACAATGGATGAAAGGGGACACTCAAACTTGACCCAAAATGAGAAAGAAAAGACTTAATTTATTATGTTTTGATAGGAAAATTGTACAAACTGCTTCTATATACACTCCCTCCCCCATTCTTTTGGCGAATGCTCAATTGAAAATGATGAATGTGTCGCGTGTTTTAATTTGTATGCCGATCATGGTCAATGCACAATTGCATATAAAGAAAATACATGCGATTGAGATTTTGCCTTTGGCTTTGGCTCACAAAATTAATCCTCTAATTAGTCGAAGTCAAAGGTCTCTGAAATATGCGGCGCATCATACTGCTGCAGGCCACATTCTGCGCATGTGCAACCAATTATTAATTGCATATGAATTAGGCTTGTTGTTGCGGCCACATTCCTTTGGCCGAACTGAGTCAGCAAATTTCAAAACCTGGCGCCGTCATCGTCGTCGTAGAGGCGTCAACGGCGTGTGCCTGTCCATGTGTGGGTGGATATGCCTTTGACTATTAGCCAAGAAGACGAAGAACGTTACCCTGCATTATGAAGCGCAGTCCACACCATTTTGTGGGAATAAGAAAATATGAAAGAAAGTGAAAAGTAAATTTTAAATCAACAGGTCTTTTAAGAATTCTGTTTATTTTATTCATTTTTTCAAATACGGATGAACTAACTAGCGTCTTAAAGCGTGAACCGAACTACTAGTAATAAATGACTCAGTTAGAACTACTTTAAAGTCTTCATATTTTAGATATCCACCGATTACTGTACCGAAAAACATACAGAAATATAATAAGCGAAAGTCTAGCTTTAAGTGGGTGTTGAACCAGTGAACCGAACCTATTCTAGAATTTAAGGGCATGTAGCCTTGGTTGCCATATTGGTCATGCATAGTTGAGAGTAACATCATCAGCATTTTTTTCAGCTCTCTCTGTGACTCAAAGGGCTTATTTATAAATTTTCTTCAATATCGCTTCTTGAGGAATTACTTGTGACGTAAAGTGTGTCATAAGTTACGCGTGACGCACGATGTTTGAAACATAGCTAGTTTAAATGTTTCATTTATAAAACTTAAAAGAAAAGTCTATAAAGTAGCTTACTTGGCATAAAATATTCTCTTATATTTTGAATACCACCTGAACGTATGGTTACATCGAATAATTAGCTCTGGATTAGTTCTTAGTATTAAACTGTCTTAGAAGCAATCTTCAAAATAGTCTCAGAGCTTACAAGGCTTTGGTTAAACCCTTTTCGGAGTTAAACCTCAAGGAAAATCTAATTAAAAACCGATTTTAAGAGCATTTAAGATTCGTTGTTAACTATTTATGACTTTCATTCTAGCCTTTCCTTGGCAACATTGTCGCGCCCCCTTTTTTGTTTTAGTTTTTTTTTACGGCATTGCTTATTAAATTACAAAACAACGGCCCACACATAAATAAACTCTCTTCCTTCGGCCTGCAAACATTAGATGATAGTCATAGAGGAAATGGCTGCCTTTCTTCGTCCCCTCCCTACCTCTCTAACCCTTGGCTTTATGAAAAATTCCTAGCGTTTGGCGTCTATAATTAAGCGTGAAATGTTGCTGGCGTTACGCCGCATTCCTTGAGCCAACTTGAGCCCTTTGGCTATATGACCAAAGCCAAAGGAGAACAAGAACCACAGCCAGGCCAAGCCAAGACCCAAGAAGAGGACGCAGGCAGCAGTCAGTTTTATGTGCTTGTGTTTTTGCAGCAGCATTCTTATTAATTGCAAGTGTCCGCACTTACTTTGCCACATGTTGCAATTAGAATCTTGGAGCTGGAGCTGGACCTGGGGCTGAGGCCTTTATATTGTTGACGGAAGTCAATTCAAATTAAGAGCCCCGCGGGGCTTAAGGTACACAACAGTTGAATAAACTCTTAGGAACATGTTGCGAAAGGTTGGTCGGTTGCATACACAAAATTGATTTCTCATGTTTGTTGGGCCTTTGCCTTAGTTTAGGCAGTGGGCTGTGGGTAATTAAAATAAATTGCCTTGCCGTGTTGATAGAATTTGCACTAGGAAAGATGTGAGTGTGTGTGTGTGTGAGTTGCTCCATCAAATTAAAGCGCTAAATTGTTGCTCGCCTTTTCCTGTCTTTCATCACGATCCTCGGCCGTTTCATTAACATAGAGACTGCCTGCACGCCACTCCAGGACAGAGTGTTGTCTTGACCATAATTTGATTAGTTTTGCCCACTGTGGCTGACCTGCTTTTTATGGCATCTCCGCTGGTGGTCTGGCCAGACACTTAGACGTGCAAGTCGTTGGCCTCAAACGCGTTCTGCCACTCCAGCTTTGGCTTATTTTCGCTGGAAAATCTTTTGTGAACCACTTTGTGTGCATGTGCATTCGTGGCCAGAGCATTGACCATTAATTGAAGGCTTTCAATAGCGTTGACATTGGATCTTAGCCAGGCATCCTAACTTGGACATGTGGTCCATTGCCTGGGGGCATATGGCAACAAACTGTTGCCAGTTAAGGCTAGGCCGGCTCTTCACATTCCAAGCACACGGCCTGAAGATGCGGCCTTGCTAAATAGGGGCAGATCTAGTTGAGGCATCTATTTGAAGAGATGCAGTATTTTCTTTATTTGGTGGCCTAAGCTCAAATTGGCTGACTTACTAATTTTCTTGTTTATTTTTTCTTGCTCTCTTTACAGGTAAGCGAACTTTGCAATTTTTGTTATTATCTGATGTTGTCAAAGCTAAACTTGTCCCTGACCCTGGGAAAGAACCAAGCCCAAGAGAGTGAGGCCTACAGATAAGGTTATAAGCGGATTCCTCACAATTTCGGGCTTCGAAGGAATAGGGAACGGGACATACCTCCTTGGATTGGAAGGGAAGGGAGGAAAGCGGCAATATTCTATCCCATCCGTCCATAATCCATCGGATCAGAGACATTGCTGTTGCTCTTTCGGGCTGAACTGAACAGCTTATGGAATGGCGCGCTAGCACATTGAGCTATTGCACACTTTTGTAACTTCACATCTAGATGGCAAATTTTCTGTATGTTGATTGAGCTGGCATGAAAAACAGAATCAGAATATATAAATATTGAAGAAAGAAAAAAAAAATAATTAAGACCAGTATAAATTAACAAGGATAGAAAATCAAAAAGTATAAGGAGAGATAGTGAAACGATCAAGAAATAGAGCAGAAAAGTAGAAGCATGTTGAAAAATAAAAAAATGAGACAGAATGGAGGACTGTAAGAAAAATACGTAGACTAGGCTGAAGAAAGAGGAAATGAAAGGAAGTTTCAAAACCAAACAGGATCAACAGGGTCGAAGCAAGGAATCAATTTAAAAGGAGAAAGGTGTAAACATTGTATGAAGAAAGAAAACATGATTGAAAAGTTGTAATGAAGCGAAGGAAAGACAAAACAAGCATCGGGACTTTAAAATTATTTTTGGTTAACTAAAATATTAAACTGATTCTATTATTGTCTGTATTGCTATTTCATAGGCAAAAGTTTGTAGCTAGCATAGTTCGAAATTTCCAAGTTATATGCCAATTCAACTGACTGCATTTCTAGCTGCATCCCTGACCCTTGTTAACTTTGTCAACAAACTGATTGACTTGTCATAAAGTTAACAAGAATTCCTACCTTCAGCTTATACATACATACAACAACGCAATATTAACAAAGATCTACGTGCTTCGCAGACAGAGGCTCTCTGCTAGGGCGCGATATTTATGGAGCTCATTAGCAGCGACGCAGCCTGCCCCGTTACCAAGAAGTCAATATTGAAGTGAAGCAAAGACACCTCTAGACACTCTTGGCCTTCAAATGGGCTTGAGACAAAAAGTGACTGACTGATACTGATTAAGTGTGTGGTTTGTTGCGCCTCCGACTCTGGGTTAGCAGTGTCGCCCACGTACTGCGAGCTGAACTTATGCAACAATCCCTGCTGTTTGCTCCACATTAATCAATCAAAATTGAAAACTGTGACAGACATTTCCTGCCTGTAAAGCGCTCTCGCTTTCGGCTGATGCGTATTTGATATGAGAAAATTGATTTCGAAAGCGAAAAACCTCAGAAACCGCATACAAATGTTGACTGTCCGCACAGATTAGCGTTCGACCGGGAGACTGGTCGTTGGCGGCCACTTTCCATATCGGCTAAGGCTAATTAAATGTGACGACAACGGCGACTACCAGGACGACAACTTTATCGCGCTAAACAATGCCGCTGCTTAAATTTCACCCAGCCCTTGAACTGGTCATGGCCATGTCTGGGGGCCAACGCCAACTGTTTGCCATATTTGGCACCGCCAAAGCCAAACGGGCATTGGCCTAGGTCGGGGTCTGGACCAAAGCGAAATTAGTTTTGCAAATTTTTGTTGCTATTTTTAGTAAAACATTTTTCACACTTTTACGCCCGACATTGGCAACATGATGAATGGAAAGGGGGCGAGAAAAAAAATGCCAGAGTCCCGCAGTTCGTCATGACTGCAGGGCCCAGAGAAGCGTGCTGTGTGCTTTAGGCTGGAGTGCAAAGTGCAACAGCTTGAGCTTCTATAGTACACTTCCTACCAAGGCAAGTGTCGCATGTCAGAACCAGGCACACTGGTTAAAATGTGAAATGTTACTAACAAGTTAACGTTAGAAAGGTAGACAAAGAAACTTAAAACTCAACAAGCTTTAAGGCTAGCATATTAATTGATCCAGTAGTTTATACCCGCTTTCGTATAAGAAAAAGTTTTTAGATTTTAAGACCGAAATCGCAAAATTATTGCGGAAGAGATAACGGCAAAATGTTATTAACTGGGAAGCAAACTATTCGGAAAAAAACAGAGATCTTACCTCCCTGTTGTTTCGATTCGGTTTATTAACTCCCTGATAGGACTCCGATTGTATATTTTATCTCTTTTTTTGATCTCATAGATTTTCAAGGTTCCTCGAGATTTTCGTCCCCAAATTTATGTGAAAGAAGTGAATTTTATGGAAACAACATAAAACAACATTCTCAATTTAGTTCTTGCACTATACAACTTCGACCCTATCGGAGGTGACACGGAAGTAACTATATATTTTGGTAAAAGCGTTTACATTTTTAATTTAAATTGTATAACTAAATATGTAAAGTGAATATCTTTGGTTGCTAGATCAGATGGTGAATTTAAGCTATATGGAACCAAATGCGCAAATCTAATTGTTTATGAACAGTCTGTTTCAATTCGCTTTCACCATATGAGCTAGTAACCGAGCATTTCGGTGTCACTTCACTGTGTCAAGCGTCTATACTGAAATCTCTAGGAATTTCTGGGGCACAAAAATTAAAAATTTTTTTCTTGGAACGTTTGGGATTTAATTGATATTGCAGGGTCAAGAATTTATCGCTTCTGAGTATTTTAATTTCGTTCCGTCTCAAACCTGATACCAATTTTAATTGTAGATCTGATTTCGACCCCCTAAGTATATATATAAAAAGGTGGCATATGTAGCCCTGGTATATTTTGATACTCCCGATAACATTTTGAAGTCCAAGTTGCATAGGTTAATCTGTATCGACATCTCTTGTGAAAGCGAAGAGAAATAAGTCTAACAAATAAAACTTAGAACATTCTGGTTCGGGACAATGAGCTGTGTCGATTTTTTATTTATAAACCGATCTTAATGCAAATTTTAGAGATTATAGATGTTGGGTATCTAAATGTTAGTTTCTAAGCAGTGCGATCTCATATCTTAAATATGATAACATTACAGCTTTGGTTCTAAGTAACCTGAAGGATTCAGCTTTCTTTTGAAAACTTATCTTCGTTTTCTAACCAAAATTTCAACTCAAAAGCAGTAAAAGCAGTTAAACTCAACCGGAGTCAGAAAAATCAAAGATTCTTTTTACACTCTGTTCTCAAGAACTGAGCAAAAAGGCCAATCACCCCCTACCCCCGCCACCACAACCAAGACCGCATTTCATTCAACAAAGAGGGAGAGAGAGAGAGGGAGAGAGAGACAGAAACTTAGAGCAGCAGCAGCGCTGCGTTTAGCTCCTACCCAGTCAGATGCGGCCACCTTACGCTCATATGAGCCGAAGTCTGTCGGGTTTTTAAGCAATTATGGTTGTGTGAATCGGTGAGCACTGCATTGCCAGTAAAACGCGTGTTGTATGGAGAGAGCTCTCTTGTTCACCAACACAAGCGCACTTTTTTATTCTCTCCATTTGGCCGCCTCTGGTTATAGTAGAGCTTGACCGACTTTTTCTCTTGTTTTTAATATAAATGAACTGGATTTTCCTAACTTACTTGTTTTGACCTCCCAATTCTTGTTTCCTTATTTTTCCCCCCTTATTTTTTTCCATAAATTTTATTCTTAGTTATTTGTGTTTAGCAAATCTTATTAAAATATTCGCATTTCGAATGAGTTTGCCCCTTTTCGATGAAAGCCTTGTTAAACGCAGGAAGTAAAAATTTTTATTTTGGTTTAATTGAAAATGAAACGTTGTTCTCATAAGATTTGGGTCGTATTTAAATTGAGGTCCGACTTATAGAACACAAATGAACTATAATTTCAAGCTGCCAAATCTTTAAATTAATTAGGTGAAAACAACTTTTTAGGCCTTTTTTTAGATGTAAAATTAAATTATAAATAATTACATTAGTGAATTTAGCTTTTTCTAGGTTCAATAAAGTTCTGTTTGTTTACAACTGTAAACAACTTAAGCCTTATACACCAAGAAAGACTTTTCGCTGAAGAAGGCATGATTTCGTCGACCTCTCCAATACCTAGGACCTAGAGCCAGCAAAACTCACTAATTAAATATTAGAAAGGTCGCCAGATAAATTACAAATCTATATAAAAGAAGGCACGCCCTTTTGTTTTGTAAACGGAACTAGCAAAAAAACCAAGAAACAAAGCCAACGCTTTTCTTAATGCTTGCATTTTTACTTTCATTGTTTTTACAGTTCCCAACTGATCAAAGCAATGATTGTTAGAAAGATTGACCCATCGGAAGTTTTTTGAGGCTTTGTCAAGCTAAACCTTCTACAATTTCTGCCATATTAAGAACCACTGTTGGGCCTCTCGCCCCCAGTGAGGAGTTAATTTACCAGCAGCAGTCAGGCAACGTTTTATGAGATTTTAGCACTTTTTAGCCAGGGCATGTTGCCTGGTCTGGTCTGGCCTAGCCGGGACATGGTCGGGACTGTTTAATGGATTTTGTTGCTGCTTTTTATTTTTTTGCTTAGCCTTTGGAATTTAGCACGTAGCTACGCATAGAGGAAAACTAATATGCCAACCGTCTGTGTGACATTTATGGCTTCGCCTGCAGTCTGCTGCTGGCAGGCCGCCCGGTCTTAGTCGGGCTCTGAGCTCTTCCACTCCAACTCTTAACTCCATCTCCGACTCTTGGCCCGTTTCACGTGCAAATATGAACAAGATTTATAACTTTTTGGCGGCGACATTTTCCTAGATTTTTGTTTGCCGTATGCATTTAAAAGGATTTCACTTTTCGGTCGAAGAGATCAGCAGGCACTAAAAGCAAAAGTCAAAGTAGGGACTGGCTAAAAATAAATACCAGCTGAACATGAGGAAGGTTATAGAAGAACCATAGCAGGAGAATTTATTTCATTGCTAGGCCAGGTTTGTACAGCTGGTTTGGAGCAACTGCAGCACAGTAGCCAAGGCATAAAGTGAGCACCACGGAAGCAAATAAAAATTTCGAATCAAATTACTGAAGTAAAAAAATTGAAAAATTTCCCAGAGTGCTACAAGTTAGCTTTTCTTCTACTAATTGCAAATGGTGTCAGCTTGTTTCTTTCCAGGCTGCGCCACAACAATTAGTTGCCCCGCTAGTAGTCAGCCACGCCCACTTGACAGTCTTCAAGTCCTCCCAGTCTACCAGTCTCCCAATCTATTCGACGACAAGTTGTCGTAAACATGATTTGTACATTTAATTTTCCATCATTTTTGCGTGGGCAGCCCAACAAAATCCTCTCTTTTTGCCTGACCCACTTAAATGGCAAAACGTTTGCTTAATTGCCCAACCGTGGGCCGGGGACAGGTTCTCTAGTTAGTTCTGGATTCTGGCTGCTTAATCATTGCCACTTGCAGCTGGTCAAGATTTGTTTAAACAATTTATAGCATAATTTGAAGCGACAGTTTTATGTTGCGTCTCTGGCAATCAGCCCAGTCTGATCTCTGGTAGAGGAAAAAAAAAGGAAAAAACAATGCCAGAAATTGGAGCTGGAGCTGATCTCAGGTGTTGTCCAGGCCTTGGCTTAAAGCTGACAATTTATGGCAATTTCATAATCCCCCCCCACCAAAAAAAATGTATTACGCGATTGTGGCTAAAAATAGCAGACAGGAAAGGTCAGCAGATGCAGCTGCTTGTTGTTGTGTTTTTGGGTGTCGACAGCCAAGTGTGCCGCCAGCGAAAGTGCCAATGATCATGAGGTTGCTGACAACTCTTCGTCCAGCTGCTGCTGCTGCTTGGCATAGTTAAGGCGCTTAGTGGCCATCGTCTGATAATTTTAAACGGCATTTCATTTTGTCTGGCGCCAGTGCTGGCTGCTGCTGGTGGCTGTGTTTAGGGAAATGACCAGTTGGAGCCATTAAAAAACCCATCGTTATCAGCCGCTGTAAACGCTTTGGCTGCAACTTTTACGTGTCCCAACTTGGGTTAGCTGGCGGGCACGCATTTTGCAATTGACCATAAAAATACAACACAAAGCTATTCAATATGTGGCAAAATAAGCTTAAAGACACATTTACATTGATAAGATGCCACCATGCACAGTTGTAGAAAGAAGTGAAGCAACCAGCCCCTAAGAAAATACACAAAAACGGAAGCAATACGCTCCATTAAAGTCCATATGTGAAATACTTGTACAACATTTGTGTTTAAAGTTTAAACGGAAACAGGCACAGGCGAATTAACACATATAGAATAACAGGGCACAACTTTATAGGCCCAAGGGGAAGACTTTATGCTCTTACATAAATAATTTACACTTGCCGGACTTCTTTATTGATAATTCTTAGTTTATTTTGTAAGAATTGACAGCCGTTTTGTGTCTACTTTCCAAGCCATTGGAAGGTCCTTCTTTAGCTTCTCCTTTTTTCTCTTTTATAGTAATTTTACTCTTGAAATATAGATAAAGACATAGCTCTATCGACTCATCTGGGGTCACATACCAAACATCAGGAAAAGAAGTGTGCACATTGGTAGAACACAAAATTTCTTCTATACACGTTGTATCACATTCAAAAGTGACTAATAAATAAATGCTTTAAGAAAGATATAAAAAAGAATTAATATTTAAAACTATAATTGTAAGTAACTTAACGATTTCGCATTTGTTGTATCAGCTGTTCCTGCAACACAAGTATTAGTCTCAGTCTAGCTCACTTTTCCTTAACTTTATTTGTTTTATCCAGCGATAGAGTCAGTATTAAGAAGAAGATTAACTTTTACCAATAAAAGAATTTTGGAATTCCCAAACAGTCACTGGCCTGCTGATGATAGACCCGGGAGGTTCTTAAAACAGCTTTAGAGTACACAGCCTAACGGTTTATACAAGAGGGTTGAGATTTGGCATAGACCTTCGTTTAGTTATGCAGGCGCGCACTAAGAAAGAAAATTTGGAAAATTTTTCTCCAATCTTCTGAAAAGGCCAATGAAAAGTTTGTATGGGGACATAAAGGTTACTGCGCTCATGCAATGTTGTGGAAAAAGTTGTTTCGCTGAGAACGCGCGAGAAAACAAACAATAAATCAAATTGAGAATAGCCTCATCCAATTGCATTGGCACATACAAAACACATCGATAGCTTTAACAATATGTTGACCGTATATCACAATAAAATAGTTAAAATTACACAAAGCTAGAAGCCGAAAATTGTGTGTGTGTTTTTTCTGTCATATGCACAACAGACACAGGGTGCCACGCGTCCGTCTTTTGTAAAATGTGAGATCGGAAAAGTGTTGACACACATGTCGTGAGCAGTTTTCTTAAAATTAGTTGTCTCCTTATCTCATTTGCGAGTATTTGTTAATAAACTAGGCTGTGAGTTGAATGTCTAAGAGATTTATATTGATTGAAACTCCTAAAAATTCCTAACATTTCGCAATGAAACTAATTGCTTCAATTTCAATTTTGCTTTTTGCAGATAAAAAATCAGAGGGCAGCGGAAATTGTGACCTTTATTAAAAATATATTTTTTTTTTCCACTTTTAAAAGAGATAAGTTAACTTTGCTTCTAATTTTTTATATTTTTAAGAAATTAATTTTCCCTGTTTTGGTTGCCGCATAATAAGGACACATAGGTACACATGTTTAAATAGTTACATATCTCAACTGCGTTGATTTACACAATTTGATCAGAAAAGAATATTCTGGAGATCTAATATTAAACAAATGTATATATGTAGGTGCGTTATAAATAAAATGTCCCTTGACAATAAATTCACTACATAGTCCTTCTGAAGAGAATATACTATAGTTTGTTCAGCATTCACAAGACAGGAAGGGAATAATGTTTAATTCTGGAACTGTGTCCCTTACGACGGGACGAGATAGAATTTAATATGGCCACATCATTTTCCACGCCTTACTTAATCCTCTTTTCCCAGGTGGATTTCACAAGTTAGAAGCTAAACCATTTTCATTTGCGGTTTTCCGTTTGGTTCGCTTCGGTTTTAAAATAGTTTTGTTTGGCTAAGTCGTTCATATTTCAGTTTGATACTAATTGAATGAATTCGTCATATTGCTGCATGGAAAGTTAGGTAGTTCCGTCTGAAATAAGAGTAGAGATAAAATGTCTAACCTTTTTAGTGCAAAAGCAAGCACAAACCTGCATTTAAGCATCTTTAACCATCTTTAACCCATATTTAGTACCAATATCTTACAAAATCATACTAGTCGTCCGTATGGTATCTAAATGATATATTAGTTTATTCCGTGCAATTGTGCTACTTATTTGGAGGTTTTTCTTTATAGATGGTTAGGCAAAGACATTACTCTGGCTTTCCACTTTAGTTGTTCAATTGTTTCAGTGCCTTTGGGATCTGGAAATATCTTATTTTTTACATCTTCTTTCACAATTCGATTCTTAATAAATTTTTGTAATATCAACCTGAATTTTTTTTTCAGTGTTTAATCGCATAATTGAATAGTCCTGAGGTTTGCCATCTTTCAGCTGAATTCGTATTTTTAGCATCGATGCATCTTTCTTGCGCGTTTCATTGAATTCTGCAATTTGCAGTCTTTTGTTTTTCTTAGTAAAGAGCCGTCATTAAAGTTGCCTTCATGCACTATTGACTATTGACTGACACGATCTATAATTTATATATCAACTGCTCACACACAGACAGACACACACTCACAGTCGTTCGATAATATGATTAAATCCACAGTTGTGAGCGGTTTTGATTAATTGAACCATTTGTGAGAAATGATGAGCAAGCTTTTGGTATGCCCAGGCCAATTGCCGTTGACTGGTTGCATAGTATTGTGTGTACATGGGGTAGTTGGTGGTTGTGCGCCTTGCGGTTTGGCCTGGCTGCGTTGGCATATCAATTCACATGTCAGGCCCGGCGGCCGGCAGCAGGCAACCTACTTATTTATGCAACAGACCAGGCTAAGAACATGACTTGACTCCACTTGGCTGACTGATGGCCACATTCTCACTCTCTGTCTCTGGTTGGCTGCGGACTCTGTGGACTTCGGCTCGGGTCTCAGTTGCATCCTGCGGCTAAACAACTCAATACATCAGCCCCGTACAGTTCGTTCACTGAGGTTGGGGCTATGGCTCGAGCATAATTCATTTTACGCAAGAAAATTATGGCAAATATCAGAAAATTATTGTGCTGCAACCTATCAACATCATTCGCGCGCCACGATCGTTAGACGCCGCCAGCCCACACACTTCAGTAGAAATATGCCAAGTAAAACGACACCCCAAAACCTAAGAGACTTTAGTTAGTTACACTGTTGGAAAAATAAAACCGCCTGTTAGAGTTCTAGTACGATTAGAATGCAATGTATACCGCTTTGAACTTAATACTTACTTTGGATTTACTTAATACGAAGAAATTTGTTGTGGCATAATTAAAAACAATGTTTTCTTATTATAAGTGTGGACATTTTTTTTGGGGAGAGTATATTGAAATGTCTTTTTTGACCTAATAGTAAATTTTAGAAGAGCTTTAAATAAAAGTTTTAAAAATATATCGCCATACTCAAATCATGAAATTTGATGATAACAATAGACCATTCTTAAATTGAGAATTTCCTGCTTTTGATACCAATACTGAATTCATAATTATTGTTCTGAGAATACCATTGTGGAGCACCATATAAGAATCACAACTTCCTTGACCACATCTCTATACTATGTAGTTCGTTCCACTGTCCAACTTATGCATTCGGCATTCTTTCCATTTTTACAGGCAGCACCACTGAGTTGGCACCTTCGCTGTTGGGCATCTATGACACATTGACGAACAGCTTTGCCGGCGGCACGACAGCTCCAGCTTCAACTCCAACTGTGACTCAACACGAGTCCCAAACTCCCAGCAGCAGCGGTCAGTCGACGCCCAAGCGCAGCAATAGCAACTCTAGCACCAGTTCCAACTCCAGCAACTCCTGCAGTGTCACCAGCGATGAAAAATCGGGCAGCTATTCTCTAACCTCTGCCCAACCAGTTGCTTTGCCCCCGGTGGTGGCTGGTCTGCGTGATGAACCAGATGGCGCCCAACTGAGTCGTTTGGTAGTTCAGAGGCGTCAGGATCTGCATGGCAGTAGCTCTAGTCTGGCCTCGAGCGGTAGTCGTCGTGGCAACAACATACGCATACTCTCGCCCAATGTGCAAAGGATTATCACGCACTCGGATGCGGTGCCTGTGGATGCCATTGACATTGAGGCATTGCAGCAACCTCCTAGGAGTCCCACGCCTGGACGTTATATCAAAATTCAAGCGTCACCCGTTCAGAGTAGTACCCCGAAATTGAAACTCTCTCACATCCCCTTGTCCAAGATAACGGGCAAGATCTCCACCCAATCGGGCAGCGAATTGGTCTCCACTTTCGAAGCCAGCAATGAGTATGTGAATTCCTTGAATTTTGCTGCCTCGGAGAAGTTAAGGAAATCCGCTTCGCCGGTGGATGAGGACAAGACCCCCACGAATAAGGCAGCCCCAGGCACGCCCTTTCATTTCGAGGGTCATCCGTTTGCTCAACGCAAGTTTACCTTGCCGCGCTACGACACCCAGCAGAGCATTAAGTTAATTGAAATGGAGCAGCTGGCGGCTACCAGTGTCCAGCTGCAGCATGGCCAACCCGCCACGCCCTCCACTCCGGTGAGAGCCAAGGAGTTTGTGGTGGCCAGTGAGCCGCTGAGTCCGGTGGATCTAGTGGATACTATCAATTTCGATCTGGTGACTCAGCGTATAGAGCAGCTGACGCTGGCTGATCTGGGTGCCGATCCGGATGAGGCGAATCGCATACAGCTAATCGAGGCCATTAACAAGCCACTGATTAGCAAGCCGCTGTTTAGAAGCTCCTCGGCTGCCTGTGCCTCCACCATAGCCAGCTCTCCACTGCTGACCTATGCCCGCACCAAAAGTCTTAATGCCAAGGCCAACACCTTGGCTGGTGGTGTGCCACTCAAGTTACCTACAGCCGAGCAGCTGGCCGAACTGGAAGAGGCCAATAAATTGTCGGCCGAGAGTCTAGATCGCCTTTCCGATATCAAACCAAAGTTTCCGGCGCGACTCAGTGAACTGGCGCGTCTCAACAATCGTCCCTTGTCCTCCTCCTCCATTTGCTCCACGTCATCTAGTTCAAGTTCTGGCTCGGATCAGCTGCTGAATGGGAAAATGATGACCACCTCGTATCTGGCCAGCGTGGAGAGTCTGGCCGAGAGTGAGAACGAGCTGGGCGATCATCATCATGCGCATCATCACACGGTAACCATGAGTGTGCTAGAGAGAGCCTGTCTGGAAATTGTGGACTCTGAGCGCAGTTTTGTCGAGGATCTGGGTCAGGTGATCAAGGGGTGAGCATTAGATTGTTAATCCTTTTCTATAAACTAAATTGAGGTTAATTCTTTTCCTTCCTACAGATACCTATTAGACTGGAAGGAACGAGCTTGTTTGCGCATAGACGAATTGCAAATACTCTTTGCCAACATTGAAGAGATTTACGAATTCAACTCAATGCTTTTGCAGCAGCTTATCAATTCGGGCATGGAACCGGGAAAAATAGCCAAATGCTTTATAGATTTGAGAGAACGTTTCGATGTGTACACTACTTACTGGTGAGTGAAGAGCGAAATGAAGTGCAAATTAGGGGAAAGAAAGTTTATTTCAAAGTTCGAAGGTTTACACCCAAAAATAAAAGTATACATCAAAATGACACTATTTAGTCATAAATTTGAAACTATTTTAAATTATTTTCGTAGGTATTAAAATTTATTTTCGAAGATATCCAATTGATCCTAATTTGTATAAGGTTGATACTTTCTTCGATACTAGCTATTATCAATTTGACATTTGAATTTTCAAAATTTCAGTATCATTTTGATAATAGATTTTAAAGGGTATTATAAATTTGGCCAGAAGTTTGCAATGCCTAGAATTATTTATTTGCGACCCCATAAACTATATATAGATGGATAGATAGATAGATAATTGATTGATTTTATTCGTATTTGTTGTTTAAGGTATTAAAAATAATTGTATCGCATATTGATCAACACGAACAAAGTTTTGATTTTGTAAAAATACTGACACTCAAAGTGCTGCCTCGGACTACTACACCTGGCTGCCCGGTTTGTCGCCGAATACCAGATAGTTCGTCCTTAACAACACAGTTGGGTGGACTCACTTTACAATTAGAAGCTGACGTTAATTAATATTTTTATTATAAAAAATTTAGTGACATTCTACATTAAACTCGGTTATAATTAATTTTCTGCAATTTATGGCCTTCTCTATATATTCTGCAAGCATGATCCAATTGAAGGGGTTTTCATCGTTTATTGCGCATATTAACTCCTGATCCGTAAGTTGCGTTCTTCCCAGGGATCTGAATCGAAAATCTCTGTGAACGCGACATCTGTCTAGGAAGTATATTATATCCTCAACTTCCTTAAGGTTGCACAGCGTGTACTGCTTATTTCCCCGCCAGTGTATGCTTCCGTTTAACCACAGAGTGTCTATGCGAATCCAACTAATTTTCGTTCTGCTGTATGAATTGTTACAATTCTATGTCTATGCCTCTCATAGATAATTATAAAAACGAGACTAGCTTGATGTTGTACTCTGGATGTGGGATATGTGGTCTTTTCTTCTTAGCGCCATAAGAAGTTCAATACTTATATTGCACCAATGTTCTTTTGTAATATACGTCATATATATCGTTTCTTCAGATAGTCCGCAGCTTTGCAATAGGTTTTTTACTTTGTGATACCAAAAATTAAAAAATTGTCAATGTACTTAACGTGCCAATTTAGACCGTACTGATATCCTTCTTCTGCTCCCGTTTCTAGGCAAAGTGCGTAGTTAGGCGTAGTTTCTGCTATCTTGAGGATTCTTTTTTATAATATTCCGCTAAAGTGCATTTGTTTTGTCAAACATTGCTCCGCAATGTGTTTATATTGTCTGCTAGTAATGTGATCGGCATAAAGGAGCTCTTGCTCTTGACTTCAGATAGGAGCTTTCTTTGTTTTGGTCCTCTCGTACTGAGACTTTCTCTGGACATAATATTTAGTTTGTATGGAAAGTGTGTGCAAGTAACGACGTCAACCTTGCCTTCAACTTCTCCTCCACCATAGACTTTTCCTCTTCGAGGTACCGATGTGTTCAGTCTTGTATCACAACACTCAATGTTAAATGCCAATCGTCGACGACGATGACAATTGAAATTTTCGAACTAATATTTGTTCAAGTTCAAAAAGTATAATACTTTTTTATATCAAAACAATAACCAAAATATTAATTTGATACAACGCGTATCAAATGGATATTAATACAAATATTTTTCGGTTTAGTCGAAGGATATTGGAATTTCGATGGTTTAAAATGTGCGTGCTCTCTGTGTGTTCATTTGTTTGTCCGAATGCGGACTGTCTGTGTCGAAGGATTGACAAATCTTCGAAAAGTACGTGCTCGCACACTGCCATCTTGGAACATCGTGGCATTTTATTGTACTGCGTGACGCATCTTTACCTTCCGAAAGCTCTCTTCGGTTGGTCTCAAAAACTATATTGAAAAACAAACCGTTGGCTTACAACTTCTGTGTTTTTACACCCCTGCATACTATTCATTCCTTGAGCTTCAAAGTGACTTTCAAATCGAGTCCATCATCATCTCTGTAGAGTGGCGTGTTGCTCCACCATCTTTGATACGACAGCCACGACAATGAAGGCAGCCAAGAACGGTAACAGCGAGTGGCCAAATGATCTCGATTGTCAGTTGGCCAGCAGCGTCACACGAACGTTTGGCAATCCAGGCACGCCATGTTCCATTTAAACGCCGCTGTCATTGCCAATTTGGAGCCCAACTAAGAGACCGTACCGTACAGTTGATGGCTGTAGTTTGATTTGTCGCCCTGGCTGACACGGCGACATATATCATACAACTCTGCCTCCATCTCCTCCTCCACCCACTCCAACAAGAGCAGCTGATTTTAAATTCAAATTTTTCGATGAAGACCTCTACTTTGGCCATAAATCTCCCAGTTTATTGTGTATGTCATGGGTTTTTTCTTTGCCTTTTAACAGCACAAGCTACCCGGAAGCCATCTCGCTGCTGACCAAACTGCTGCAGGCAACGCACACGAATGCTTTGTTGGCCTCCACGCAAAAGCTGCTGCAGCATCGCCTGCCGCTGGGCTCTTACCTGCTGAAGCCGGTGCAGCGCATCTTGAAGTACCATCTGCTGCTGGACGTAAGTACAAATCGGATGTGTGTGTGTGCACTTTCTCTGATGATCTATCCCAACTCCGCAGAGCCTGCGCAAGCATTGCGATGTCAAGGAGGTGGCTGAGGCCTATGCCATTATGCGTCAAGTGGCGCACAACATAGACCAGGTGAAGCGCAAACAGGAGCAACAGAGTCGTGTCAAGGAGCTGTCTGGCATACTGGACGGTTGGCTGGGACCAGGTGAGTTTGGCGTTGGGATTTGAAGCTCAGGCCCAGGGCTAAGTGTGTTTTCTTTTTGCCAGAGCTAACGGTTTTGGGTGAACTACGTCAGGAGGGTCTACTCATGGAGCAGCATAACAAGCCGCGCTTGGTACTGCTCTTTGCCACCATGCTGATCATAACCAAGCAAAAGGAGGACGGACGCCTGCAGTTCAAGACGTACATACATGTAAGTTGCTAGTCACCCGACGCTCTCCATCCTCACTCCTGTCATCCACTCGCAGCAAAACAATCTGATGTTGAGCGAACATTTGCCTGGTGAGCCCACCAGCTTCTTTGTCATACCCTTCGATGAGCCGCGCAATCAAATCAAGTTGACAGCCCGGAATCGTGACCAGAAGCGTGTGTGGACGCAGCACATTAAAGGTGTCATGCTGGAGAAGCTCGACATACCCATGCGCGCCAAGGAGCTTGTCTATCAACTGGGCAACGAGGAAGGTGAGAGTCGCTAGCCGGTCTGGGTTGTAGCTTGTACGAGTATGTGGTTCAGTCTAGTCTGTGGGTTGTCGTGGCGGTGGTGTCCCAAACAGATGATGAAGCAGTTATGGTTACACAACCAAGTGGCAGTCGTTAGCCCAAAAAATCGTGCCAAATCTGTCGCCGCCTTTGCAGGCGGCAAGTTGATTTATGTTTCGGGTTTTAATTGCAGCTCCCGTCATCTGCCACCACCGCAACCACCATAATCCATCTGTTATATTTAGTACTAACCTGGTTCAATGTTTTTTATTACCTGTTCAATTTTCTCCTGTATTCTTGAATTTAATTAACTCCTATATGTTTACCGTTGTAGTACTACCAGTGATGCATTCTAAAACTAAATACCCCAAAACAAAGAAAAGAAAAAACTTTAATTAGTTTTTAAGGCGTTCTAAGGCTAAACACCAGAGACTGAACTAGGCGCTACAACAAAATGCAAATTACAAAATACAAAATGCTATTATTTATTTACCAGTAAATGTACAAAAATTTGTTAACCAACCCACTCCTCCGCCTCCTTCTAAAATTCTATGTAGTAAATTTTGTGGGTAACACGCGAGCCTAGTAAGTACAATATGTTGTTTAATTGGCCATTAAAATTGGGTTGTGTCTTGCATTTGTCGGGGGTCTGTGTTTGCATGCATTCTAACTGAAAGCCAAAATCCTAATCCTAACCTAACACATACTATGCCTGCAATTTTGTTTACTAATCCCAATCAGAGATCTGCATGCGGTTATAGTTCCTATATATATTTTTTTGCAGTGTGGCGGTGTGATGAATTGAAAATAAAAAGCGGTGCTTGATGTATTCTGAGTAGGTATTGGGAATGCTTTACTATATAAAATACCCTAAATTAGTTAGTTTTGGAGCGAGAACAAAATTGAGAAATGAATTAATGCAGAAGGTTCGAAATAGAGATGAGCGCAAGATATTCGACCCCGATTCTCCGTTTAGTTATAAGCAAAAACAAGGAGCTCTATGGTCCCTCGGGCCACGACTAGGGACTGTCGATAGTTCTGAAAATATAAACATCGATAATATCAAAAATCAAAATTTTTAATACCGATATTTTATAGATCGAGTCGAAATACATCGATACACCGTTCAGACAATACCTGTAAACAAGGCTGAAATCCGGTCCTGAACCGAAAACCTTAGAACCTGGTTCGGGTTTTCCGAATCGAACCATAATCCGCACCCCTAATAGTTTTGACTCCTCGAACCTGAACTCGAACCAAACCCCTTTTTCGAAAAATTAGGTTCGGTTCATCAAATGTAGTTTTTTCAACGCATACAGAGAAATATAGCAAAGTAAGGAATCTGACTTGTAAAATTCGAGAAGTTTCCCAATCCTACGACTTTTCTCTAGGTCAGAATTATACTATCACCGTTGATAAATTAGCTAATATGGTTGGAGCAGAAGAGCTCTTAAATGACAACTGTAGAGCAGAAATGATGTATGATGTATGTAATGTTGTTGAAAGTTGCTCCATATTACCTTAATAGAATACCTGAAAGATTCTATAATTAAAATTTTTTGTGCTGCACACACTCTAAATTAAGTTAACGATTTTTGTTCAGTAGTAGGATTCCACTTATGTGAAACTAAACATTATTATTTGATATTACAGGCATGTTGAGGATCCAAAAACATATTCTTAATGAGAGTTCAACTTTAAATGACTCAACGTCGGATTGCGAAGAAGAGAAGTTTATAAAAGCATTAGAAAACAAATAAATCTTAGAAATAGAATCTGTAATTTATGTCATAGTTGCCTTCGAAAAATGACCAAGAGAATATACGTCGAAAAACTTGCTGTTCCATCAACTCGGGTATTAGGTGAACGGTCCTTTTCAGCACTTATCTTTCTAAGCTAAAAGCTAGTATAGATGAACAGCTCCTAGAAGATATGATGCTCATTAACTTAAACTACTTTTAAATCGGAACTATTCTTTTCAAGCGAACCGAGGTTCGAGCCAAAACCAGAACAGAACTGAACTGAACAGAACTTTTGACCTTACAACGGGTTCGAGCCCACGGGCAGAACCTTCTGCAAAATTTTAGCCTTGCAGCCTTGCTTGTACATTTTGTACATTTGTACATTTTTGTAACTACCGAAAGGTATAATTAAGTTTCGCTTATGGACCGAATTGATCCCTGGCGATGCCGGATTCACGTAATGTTCAAAAATTTCTTGTCAACAGTTCTGATGGTACTGAACTTCTGGGAGCAATAAAGAATCGAAATGTCATTTCAGACAGCATTTACAATTCATGCGCATTAGCTCTCCAAAAAGCTATTGCGTTCATGTCGTCAATATATTCCAAGACTGTATTCCAAGTGTATGAAAAGTTCTTAAATGCGATTTTAAGTTGTATTACCAGATGTTTTATCAGGATTGCTATATAGTTTTAAACTATTACAAAATATCATATCGGAATAACTAAAATTTCGATATATTTGATTAAACTTTTTTTTTGATTTCATAAAGCTCACTGGAGCTCGGTTTCTTTTTACTTTAAAAGAATATTTGCCCTATCAGTGTGTTTATTTCTGACAAACTAGTGTTTGAACTAAGGGTGACTTCTAAAAAAAAGTGTTTTTGGATTTATGGAGTTCCCTAGTGCCTGTAGTTTAGTATTGTGAAAACATCGATACCACTATCGATTCCATCGATATTTGTGTATTTGGGCAGCAATCGATTGTTGTGACCCGCATCGATGTTTCGTATCAAACTTCATGTTCTAACAGTATAAGGCTGCCTCACACTGTTCGAGACATGACACATGATAGTCTAGTAGTCCTGCTTTTTGTTCTGTTTTAAATTTGAATAGCTTGTCAAATTCATAGAATTTCATGGGGACTTGCGGGCCTACTAGATGTCATGGGTCATGTGTCGAACAGTATGAAGGCAGCCTAAGAGTAAAAATTTTTTAATTTGTCGTGAATTACCTCTGATATTATTTTATTTCTATATTTGCAATTCCTTGGATAATATGGACATAAAAACATTTGTTTTTGTTGTTGTTAATTTGATGTTCATGTCTTTCTTTGGTCACTATCGACACTAATCCCTACCTTGAAGTCCTACGGGAAATACTTACGAAATATGCATTTTGAGTAAACTGACAAAATTTCAAACAATACTAAATGCAGGACGCTATTCGGTATTTTAAATAAAAATTGTATGTAAATATTTTAAAAGAGAGTTTCTACTGCTATTTATAGACTTCAAACACCGCTACAGTTCTCTGATTCAAATCATGGGTTGCTGATGGAATGCACGTCCAGCTCCCATACAAAGAATGAGCTTCTGGTTACTAGTGCTTAGAATGCTTTCTATCCACCCCTACCACCACCATCTTCACTCGCACCTTATCTTCACCTCTTTAATATATTCTGTTGTATAACTCGTGTCTCGAAAAATATTCATAGATCGCACTCCTGATCGCAGCACCTGGAAGTGGAGCCTTCACTCTAGCAGCAATTCAACACCCACATATCTGGAGCGACGCAATGCCTGTCGTCGTAGCGAGATACGTCAGCGCAATTCCAAGTTCAAGCGCAAAACGGTCAGCAACTCCACTTCATTTGACAGTTTCAATGAGTCACTGGAAGAAGAAGTACCCAAGCCCTCCAAGCCGCTGTCTCGCAACAATAGTCTGGACGATACGGCTCTGCAGAAGCTGGCCGCCGCCATGCGTTATCGGACTAGCAAGCGGATGGACGATGTAAAACCAGAGGAGGAAGAGGAGGAGCAAACCAACTGCAAGTGTGGACCAGAGCAGGAGTCACCGTGTCTACGCAGTAGTCGCTCTCATTCCCAATCTCCTCTCAAAGAACGCAGCAAATCAGTGCCACGCATAGGAGGTTTCAGTCTGGACGAGGATGAGGATAGTGCTGCCTCATTGCGCGGCAGCAAACCGGATCTAAGCGAACGCAAAAGCAAGGGCAAGGGTTTCTTTGAGGTGAAACAGTATAATCACAAGACCATACCCAAGAGAATAGCCACTTTAAAAAAGCAGCGTCACAGCCGTCAGAAGGAAAGCTGCTCCAAGTTCTACATGGATCTCAGTGAGTTTGATACGGGAACCGTGCTGAAGATAACCGAGTCCAGTGAGGAATTGCGTTCCCCCGAACAGGAGGAAATTGAACTGGCGACCGAGGCCCAAGAGACAGCTGAGCCCTTGCCAGATGTAGTGGAGCCCGAGCAACAGTATTACCAAGAAAATTTGTCGCCTATTGAGAAGTCCAAAAGGGATGCTCAAATTGTGCTGGATCTACTCAAGAACCAGAAAGAATTCGAACGCATCTACAACAAACAGCAAAAGCGCCGCGAAAGTCCCACCAGTCCTAGTCCAAGTCCCAGTCAGGAGCAGAAGCCGCCACCTCGTCCACCCTCGCGTTCCCCGCCGCCTTTAGAGCCCCAGGAGGTGCAGGCCAAGCAACGGGCGCAGGAAGAACCCATCTATGAGACTTTGTTGCGTAATGTACATGTGCCGTACAAGTTCTCTCCGGTGCTGGGACGGGCCAAGTCCGCGCAGCTGTTCAAGAAGCGACCCAAGCTCTCCACGCCCCTCCCTCCCAGACCGGAATCGGATTATGTCACTTTGGTTTACTCACCTGACGGAGTCCTGCAACGTGTAGGCGAGGATTTGGTACAGCGTGAGAGTTGCAGTTCCGACTCCACCAGTTCCAGTTCCACCTTAAAACGTGACAGCCAGAACACCGTCATTAATGTTGCCTTGGACACCAGCAACTCCCGTTCCATACCAAAGAACCTAATGAAGCGTCTGCCAGGGAGTGAGCGCGAGTCTTGCAACTCGGAGAGTTCATTGCTGCCACGCGCCCTCAAGTCCATTGATAATCTGACCTTGGCCTTTGGTCGTTCGAACCGTCCACCCGAGCGGCGGGTCTCCGATGTCACTGAGATGTGTCGTCAGAGCATACTTCATCGTCAGGGCAGTCAGGCGGTGGGTGAGCGCATGGCTCATGTGGACTATGCCGATCCTAAGACTTTATTCACCCTCATGGCATTGGCTGGCTCGGAACGTGACTCGGTTTTCTCGCTGACTTCCTCCTCCAGCGATAGCATGTGCGAGCAACATCAGCGAAAGCGTTCGGTGGCCGAGCTGCCCACCAACTTTGAGTACGAGCAACAGGTGGAGGACAGCCTGGAGCAGGACTTTCGAGATTCGGCCATATACAGTGATGACAACGAGAAGCGCAGTTTGGCCGAGTACGAGCTGAAAAGGCCGCGCAGTCCACCTCCACCGCCGCCGCCAAAGATTGCACCCAAGCCCAGCAAACTGACCAGACAGCCGGGAGTGGTCATGTGCCAGGCGGCCTCACGCAGTTGGGTTCTGCAGCAGATAGAAAACTTTAACAAATAAATGAAGCAGGAAGCTGGGAATCCACAAAACCCACTTCCACTTTTTTGCCATAAATCTAATTCCTGTTTGTACATTTATAAAAATAAAAAACACAAAAGCAATTGCAATATTAAGTTAGTAATTAGGTATTGTAGATTTTTAGTTGTTTAAACGGAAAGTCATTTAATAAAAATTTACTGCAACAAATTACATGAAACGACAGTCTAAATTTTTTCACTGAAATTAAAGTTTATTGAAATTGAAGGGTTAGCTTATAATTTTTGTGGCTTACTTTTAGGATGGCTTTAAAATTGGCAGGTAAAGGGTTCCAAGAATGATAAATTAGTTTGTTTAGTTGAAAAATTTTATTTATAGAAAACTTTATAATAATTAAAATTGTATTTTTACGAAGAAATATCAGCGATGGTAGGACATGTGGACATATTGGGTCGTTCACTAAGTAATTTCATTTGATGTCAACAGCTGATCTTATTGAATTTTTTCGCTGCCCACTTCACACTTAACCGCTTTACTGTTATATATTTGAACAGCTGACATAGTAAGGCTTTTTTGTAAAAAATTTTGTAAAAATTTTTTGAGATAGTTTTCTAGTCGAAAACTGCATTTTCGGAGTATTTTACAGTTTTACTATCAAAAGGGCAAAAATGCAGTTCATGCAATGCTAAAATTAGGTGATGTGTACGGAGAAGATGTGTTGACCGAACGCCAATGCCAATATTGGTTTTCCAAATATCGTTCCGACAATTTTGATCTTGAGGATGCACTACATCCTTGAAGGCCTCTTGCAGCCGATGTGGATTAAATTAAGTCTTTCTTCGATGGAAATCTTCGAAAAACAACTCGAGAAATTGCTGAAAGATTCAATTTGTCTAACGCGACCACATCACATGAAAAATCTAGAATTCATTTCGAAGCTTGATATATGGGTTCCGTATGTCCTTACAGAACGAAATTTGCTTCGTCGCTTTGCTTATAAAACGTCAAAGAATTAATCTATTTTTGAAGCGCTTTGGTACTGGCGACAAAAAGTGGCTTGTTTACAAGAATGTAAAGCGCAATATATAATGGTTTTAAATAGTAACCAAAAAGAGGTTATGTTGATGGGATTTCAAAGGGATCGTTTATTTTGAGCTTTTGCGCTACAATACCACGATTTATTCTGAAGATAAATTGCGGGATACACTCAAACAGAAGAGGCCAGAGATTGTCTATCCTGGAACGGGACCCTATTAAGTTCTGGATGGCAGAGAAAGACGCATTGTCAGTGTTTCTGACTTGGCGTTATCATTTTCCATCGTTGCAAGCCTTCGCTGGCTACCTATACGATTGGAAATGAACCCTTGGAACGAATTTCTACAGTCATTGATCTTGGAATTCTTTTTGACCCAAAATTGAGTTTCAATCCTCATATCTCCTCTATTGTTAATAGAGCAAATGGTGTACTCGGATTCATTAAACGTTGGTCGAAAGAGTTTAATGATCCATATACCACAAAGCTTTTATACACTGCTCTAGTCCGTCCTGTACTTGAATACTGCTCGTCCGTCTGGTCTCCGCAGTATAAAAAGCATATAGATCGTATTGAATCAGTTCAGAAGCAATTCTTGCTTTTCGCCCTACGTGGCTTAAATTGGGACCCTAACCTTCGTCTGCCATCGTACTCTAACAGACTCTTGCTTATTGACCTTCCTTCGTTGGCCAACCGTAGAACAGTATTAGGTGTTTCTTTTCTTTATAAATTAATTACACTAGTTTACAAAATAAAAAAAAAATGCCCATTTCAGTGAAAAATTTTCTTAGTATAGTAGGAATGGTGATCTAAAAATCGTTTCAAAAAATTTTTCTGGTCCGTTTTTGAAATATTATTTTTTAATATTTTTGGTAGGTACTCTTACATTTTAAGCCATATCTCAGTACATAATTGTCAGATAGGTCAAGTAAGAATAATCGAAAGGTAAGAAGCTGCCAATAATTCGTGGCATTGTTTTTAAATCGGTTCAGTAGTTTGATCAACAACCAAGAATATTTAAAAAATCGTTTTTTGATCGAAAATCCAAGAAATTTCTTTTTAAACGACTAGAAAAAAAAAAAATAAAAATTATACTAAGAATCGCACTTTTACGAAGAAAAAGGTATTGGTGAGGAAAATCGTAACCGTACTATAGGATCAAATTGAGTAGAGGAACTAACAGTAAATTGAGTTTGTGTTCAAAAATGTTTTTTGGTCAAATTATGAAGTGAACGAAAAGCCAGAACAAAAATAAAAATTAAAAACGAACAAAAGTCGAAGCAAACGAAAATTTATTTTAAAATATTCAGGAAAATATCACATTTTTTTGCACTAAATTGCCTACAGCTCTGTGTTTGTTCCAGATTTTGATCACGATATCTGTTTTCCGGAGTGCGGCTTATGTGAAAAATAAAAAAATTTTTGGATTTTTTTTTTTTTTTGAAAAATCGATTTTTCGAAATATTTTTGGATATTGTAGTCAAACTAATGAACCGATTTAAAAACAATGTTTTACTCGACCCAAAAACCTTTGTTGTTCTTAAACAATATAAAGTGGATATGGCTTAAAATGTAAGTGCCCCTATCAAAAAATAAAAAAATATATTCAAAAAACTGAGCCAGAAAAAATTTTTGAAATTGATTTTTGAGATCACCATTCAAACTACACTATAAAAAATTTTCAGTAGAAATGGGTCTTTTTGGCTGTAAACTAGGTTATCGGCGATGTAGATTCATCTGAACTTTTAGGTCGCCTTAACTTTTCCGTTCCTTCTAGGCCAACCAGAAACTATTTTCCATTAGTATTGTCTAGATGCACAAGTCTTATGTCAAAATTATAACGATCTCTATCACCTGCTCTCAACAGATCTCTCTCTCTTCTCTCTAAAAACATATCTCTATAATTATCTTAGGGGAAATCTCTGACCACTCCTGGCTGTGAGTAGGGGCATAGCTTGCCGGACTGGCTAAAAAATCTTCCCCCACCGGGTCAGAGATTTCTAGTTATTTTATTTTAAGTATAGCTTATAAATTTTGTATTTTTAGTTAGTTTTAAATTTCACTTTTATTGTTATTATTTTTTTTTATTATTGTTTTCTCCTAAATTTTTTTCTCTTTATATCTTATTCATTTTAGTTTTATTATTATTTTTTTCCTTTGCCTCTATTCTGGTTTTGTTTTTTTCCTCTTCTCTATCTCTATATCATTAAAGTTTTTGGTAGCTCTAATAACGTCTCTGACTACAGTTGGCTGTGAATCGGGGCATAGCTGGCCGGACGGGCAAATAAAACTCCCCCATCGAGTCGGAGTCGTTATTAGTTATTTTGTAATTTTGTTAGTTTTTCTTTGTTAGGCTTTCTTAGTCAATAAGGCTTTTTTATAACGTATGTTTAATTGAGTTGACAGCCTTTTTTTGTCGACTAAATAAATAAATAAATAAATAAATAAATAAATAAATATCTTATTACACCAGGGAACTCCGTGCTATCGGAACGCTTGAATGTGGTTTCTGACACCATAAGTCGAATGTCCGATGAGCACATAACTCAAAGGGGCTTTCTAAAATCTCTGTCTAACGATTATTGGTAAAATCATAGGTTTTTCGCGTTTTGTAGATTTAACTGAAAAAGTTTTTATTGTGATTTCTAGTGTGAGTTTCATGAATAAGCTTACAAAACTAAACATATATACATTAAATCTATATTTTATAAGCAAAGTCAGAATGCAGTTCTTATTACGCGTGAAATGACGCCTTAATCACCTCTGTGGTCCTGTTCATTGTTAAGATCCGGTATCGTAAATCGATAATAACGACTTTTTGACACCTAAATACTTATATCGAAATGATACTTTTTCAATATCGTCAAAAATATTGATATTTTTAAAATATCCGACAACCCTAGTTAAAACCACATGTTCAAGTTTCAACTTTCACCAATGGTCTGTGGTATATTATCGTAATTAAGTGGTTTCACAGTCATGGTTATGAGTGTACATTTTTGGTCAAAATAATCTATTTCTAAAGTATTTAGCGGTTTTTAGTATGGAAAATATTTAAGACAGAGTTCTGATAATGCATTGCATCTGACATGAGTTGGTTTAAATTTAACTATTTATAATTCCCTTTGGCCTTTTCGCCATTTCATTATTCTTTATGATTCGAAAATTACTCAAACCACCAAACTTTTCAAACCAAATTGATGTGCGAAAAGAGAGTACTGGTGAGGAGTCAATTGTTTTTGGTCGGCTTATTGAGTCCCAATTTTAATGTCATGAGGGTTATGCTCCTTGTCTTAAGAGCAAAGAAATGTTTTGGAATTCTTTTGGAATGGGTTTAGTTTAGTTCACTTTTTTGCTCATAACTTGAGAGCCACTCATCCGATCCTTATCATTTCTTCGGCAAATCAATACATATCGACCATTTCTAACTACTACCTCTACCACAAACCGCGTTTAAAATTTTTTTCTTTTTTTCCAACGGTTTCTTCCTCCAGTTCAACCATCGCAAATATTTTTACCACAAAGTAAAGGAAAACCAACATTTTTTTAAATTTTTATTCATTTTTAGGCGCATCAAATATTTAGTTTCAACAAACTCAAACAAAACATAAACAATCGCTATATCTTTGCATCCCGCAATGGTAGAATTCTGAAAAATCTATTAAAAATCGTTGAAAACTGATGAATAAATATAGTTGCCCACGTCAGAAATAATTACTCATATACTTTATGGGATAGGAAGTAATTCCTTCTTTCTGTTAGCTTAGGGCTGCAACCCCTCTGAAGGCTCGAGGCTCGAACCCGTGAAATTTTTTGGGTTCGGGTTCACGGAGCGGGGTCAGAAGGTCGGTGACCCTAGGTTTAGGTTCGAACTGTTGTTCAGAAATAATTTTGGTTTTGCTAGCTTAGAATAATAATTCCAATTAATATTCGAACTTTGTATGAGTTAATTATGGATAAAAGAATTCTACTGACTAAAGACAATTTTTTCTAATACTTGTGTTGAAGGAACAGCTAATGCAACATACGTACATACCTATTATTGTTGTTTACAATGATAGTTTATCAAAACCTTTAACACATTAGAATTTTTAGGCAATCCAAATGAACCAAAGAGCGCGTGAGATATTATGTATTTGTCACTAGTTCTTTATTTTCAAGGTCTTAGGCTAAAGATTCCATTTCATGATAATAAGAATATGAACTTGGAGAATAATCACTGCTGCTTTTATTAATGAGTTTCTTTTGACGTTCATATAATACCACAATTTGTCGCTTTGATAGCTGTTTTTGTTAAAAGGTCAAAAAATTAAGTTTCTTGGATCCAAAGAAAAACTTGTGATTGGGATTGAATGTAGAAAGTAAGAACGTTTTTCTAAGAACTTTCTAACGAACGTTTTTCTAAGAACTTTCTAAATATTTACGAACATTCAAACCTTAAAGCCCTAATACACTTTTACCTTTTTTTTTGCTCCGGTTCGGGTTCAGGTTCGGCCGCAAAATTTTTTTTCCGTAGTCTCCGACTCCGGAGGGGTTCAGCTCCGGAACGGTTTGCAGCCCTGCTTAATAAAATACTCTATTTACCTTACGAGGTAAGTATAAGAATTAGAAAAGGTGGGCGGTGGTTGAAGGTAAGTGGGGTGGTTGGTTAAAAAAAATTTTTTAAGTTTTTAAAAAAAATTCCCCAAAATTTACAACAAGTTTTCTATTTTATAAGACATTTAACCTTAAAGTAGAGAAATTAAAATTCTAACGAGAGCGTAAGTTAAAGTCGGCTCTAACCGACTTCGATATACCCGTTACTCATGAAAAAACATGTTTAACAGTGTTCCTGCGTTCCTTAGGGTGACCATCCGAAAAGAAGGCAACATTCTTTTTTTAGCGGGGGGGCTTGGTTCTCTTTTTTGCTCATAACCGTTTTATCCGATCTTTATCATTTCTTCGGCAAATCGATTTATTTGGCTAATTACCAACTATCTCTGGGAGGTACGTCTATCTTCAAAACTGTAGGAGATATAACGTTTTTTCCAAATTGCGGGGGCGGGAGGGGGCGTGGCCAAAATTTGAAACAAACTTTATCTGCGTGCAGATAAAAGAAGCATATGTCCCATACATGTCAAACCTCTATCTCTTACCATCTCTGAGATCAGGGTGTTCATACAGACGGACGGACAGACGGACATGTCTATATCGACTCGGCTGTTGATGCTGATCAAGAATATATATACTGTATATGGTCGGAAATGATTCCTTCTGCTTTCTGTTACATACATTTGCACGACTTTAGTATACCCTTTTTACTCTACGGTTTTTACGAGTAACGGGTATAAAAATTTTAAGAAAGGATTTCTTACATAACTTGATCAGCTAAAACTCATTTGAAATGCCTAATTTAAAAAGACTTAAGAGCAAGCAAAAATTTTCCTGCTTGAAAACTCATTACTCTTATTCGTTCCTGATATTATTCGTTTCTGATATTATTCGTTCCTACATTATTAATTTGACGAATTCGAGAAAACCCTTAACCACAACATAATGTATTTTACTGATTTGAAGCCGCTGCTATAAAACCACCAATTTTCGCTGAACGAGTAGTCAGTTGCTTGGCGAATATTCAAGTGAAATGTTGCTCGCAAAACTACTGTGCTTAGGGCTGGGCTTGCTGTCAGCAGTTGCTGAAAATGAGATTGTGTCAAGTAAGTTGGTAAAATTTTAAGTTTTTACTAAAACCCAAAACACCGAAATGTGATTTCATTATTTTAGCTGCTTATCGCAATTGGGAAGTTTTGATGAATAAATCTGAAAGCTTATCAGCTTCCTATCCCAACTACTGCTCAGCTGCTCAAGACGAAACAGGCTTATGTCTACCAGATACAAGTTGCCCTAGTATAATCAGTATTGTTGAACTTAAAACAGAAGAAGAATGGACAGCTGAAGATCGGTTTACTTTAGAAAACAGTTTATGCGAAACTGATAAAGTGAGCAGCGATGATGATGAAGTGAGTAAAATTTATTTTACTAGTTTCATTTGATTCTAACAACATTTCAATAGACGTTTGTGTGCTGCCCCGAAGAAGTCAATGAATATGGCTTGAGACTGTTAAGACAAAAATCAGTTTGTGGTAAATATGTAGAACGAGGCAAACCGAAGTTTTCAGATTCGCTATTAAAACATTTAAGACCTTGGCTGGCCATGCTTGCATCTAGGGTAAACGAAATGCTCGATCCTATTTGCGCCGGCACGCTTATCACGAATCGTATGTATAAAATCTGGAACAATTTTGCCCAATCCCGGTAACTATCCATTCCATTTGCAGGCTTTGTGCTGACTGCAGCTCATTGCATTCCAGAAAAGAACGCAACGTTTGATCCTCTTATGAGCACCAAAGTCATCTTGGGTGAACATAATACAGGAGTAGATGAGTTTTGTGGTGAGGAACGCTGTGAGTTGATAATGGACATCGAAAAGTTCATTGTGCATCCACGTTACAACCATAACACAAAAAAGGGCGATATAGCTCTTGTGAAACTTGCAAGGAGAGTGGAGTGGAAAGGTAACAATACAAACACAATACGCTTTCCAGATATTAAAAATTCTTACTCTGTTTTATAGATCACATCCAACCAATTTGCTTACCGTTGAACGAGAATATTCAACGCGAAGCCAATAATGAAAATCTCACTAAAGTTACAGGCTGGGGCGAAACTGAACATGCTAGATTCTCTAACGTTCCGAGGGAGGTTGTTATTAATCGAATGGAGCGAGACAGCTGCACACGTAAATACTCTAATGTATCACCACTGGATGAAACTCAAATTTGTGCTGGCGCTAGCATTTCCGATAGCTGCAGTGTTGATTCTGGTGGCCCGCTTTTTGGGTTTGTTCCATATTTTGGTGCTCAACGCTTCGTTCAGATCGGAATCGTAAGCGCTGGTGGAGATTGCAAACAAAAGGAGGCACTAAAAGGAGCTATTTACACCACTGTGGCCACGTATATTCCCTGGATAAGTCGGGAAATAGCCAAGAATTCAGTCAGAAAATGATAGAAAATGACAAATTCTGTTTAATCTGCCAATTCCCAAAAAACACAATAACGAACAAGTAATTCGTCTTGTTATTCTTATGTTTAAGTTTATATCCAATTTATATTTGCTTTTATTTTTTAACATTTAAAAGATGCAAAAAGAAGATGTAATTTGATCATTGAAAAGTTTTACTACCAATAAATTTGATTTTGTTATTGCATTTGTAAGAAAAATTCTATATTTTGTTTTAAAATATCTTGCCACATCGATGGTTTGTATAGATGTTCACGCCATCTTGATCAAATTTTTGTTGTGGGCCCAAATTTTGTTTGTACGAAACTAGATACTACTATCTCATACGTGAGAGCTGGAAACAACATTTTACGGATCTGGAGGTAGGAGCGGAATCTTTTTCAGATCGCATGCCCCTGATTGCACTAGTTTACAAATATTGAAAAAAAATGACCCATATAAACTGAAATATTTTTTAAGTAGTTTGAATTCAACGATCAAGAAAAAAAAAATCGATCTTTTGCTCTAAAAATGCAAGAAATTTCATTTATAAACGCCTTTGAAAAATATATAAATAAAACCAAAAAACTATTTTTATTATTTCTCTCTTTCTATTTTTCTGACAATTATAAATCTCACTTTATGGCATAAAATGTAAGTGCGCCTACCAAAAAATTTAAAAAAATTTGTATTTAAAAAACCGAGTCATGAAAAATTTTTTGAAATCGATTTTTGAGATCACCATTCCAAACTACACTAAAAAATCTCAGTTGAAATGGGTCTTTTTACTGTAAACTAGTGTTGTCAATATTGCTTTTTACGCCCAACAAGTGAGAGGAATACCAACGCTTCGTCCTAAATTGTTGTGGAACTCTCATAACGAGCAAAATAACAGGCAGACTCTCGTTCAAAAACGCGGACTATCAACAAACGACACAATCGGGGACCTCACTCTATGCATAGTCTCGGTCCATTTGACCGAGAATGCGACTCTGCGCGCAACAATGTCCGAAAACTGTTCAAAATCGCTAAAATGAGTCTGTTGTAGTATACAGAATGAAAATTACCAAAAAGCAAGCGCCGCCTATAAAAAACACTGCCAGCAAAAGCTTCAATAATATACTGCCCAATTGGAGGCAATTAGTAGGTGCCGTAAAGGACAGCAAAACTTTCTGGGAGCTGGTGAGGAAGTTTAATGGTGAAAATGGGAATAGAGCAATATCGGCAGAATCGAAACAATTAGCTGCGCTCGTTAAAAGATTGCTTGTTGCAGAATCCCTAACCTAAATCTTCTTTTAAAATTAAGCAACAAAAATGTTAGATAGTATTCGGAGCCTATACTTAAATGATGCGGAGCGCCCACAGATGTAGCGGGGGTAGCGGGGAGGCTTGGTTCACTTTTTTTGCTCATAACTTGAGAACCGTTCATCCCATCTTTATCATTTCTTCGCCAAATCGATTCATTTTGCTAATTACTAACTATCTAGGAGGATCATGAAGTTGTGCAAATGTATGTAACAGGCAGAAGGAAGCATTTCCGACCCTATAAAGTATATAGATTCTCGATCAGCATCAACAACCGAGTCAATATATACATGTCCGTCTGTCTGTCCGTCCGTCCGTCCATCCATATGAGAAAACAGATCTCAGAGATGGTAAGAGAAAGAGATTTGACATGTATAGGACAAATGCTTCTTATACTTGCAGACAGATCAAGTTTATTTTAAATTTTTGCCACGCCCCCTCCCGCTCCCACAATTTTGAAAAAATGTCATATCTCCAGCAGTTCTGTACATAGGTGATTCGTTCCTGCTAGAGATAGTTAGTCATTCGAAATATGTATCGATTTGCCGAAAAAATGATAAAGATCGGATGAGCGGTTCTCAAGTTCTGACCAAAAAATAAAATAAGTTTCTTCATATCTTCATTTTTTTCTTAAAATTTGGTCTTGTATCCAGGAAATTACTGTATTAAGCTGCATGCATTTGCATCTGCATGCATGTCGAGTATTTTAATGGGCAGATGATCCGAAAAAGGGTTGTGATTGAAATGATGAAAAGCGCTGCAAAAAATGCAGGGTTGGTACTAAAAAGGAAAAAAAAAATCCCGAAATTGGTTTCTGTTGATGTACTGTAAAACTGCAAACTTAAAAAATTTATAGCATTGAGGGTCACTAATCTGGCTTTACCACTTTTTTTTTAAATATTTAAATATAATGGATAGAATTAGACGAATTATTTTTGATTATTTTTTGGTTATTTCTTACAGTACACACAAAGAAATCCCTGGGTAAATTTAACCAATATTATGGGTTGGAATTTCGCCAACCCACAAAGTCGTTCAAATTAACCAAATTTTACTGTAACTTTCTCGTAAACCTTTACGTAAGGAGAACTATTGCTATAGTAAATCCAACCGAAAGTCTCGTTTAAAAATGCGCCAACCCACATATTTTGTAATATTTACCGATGTTTACAGTACGTGCTTTTTCTACTGAATTTACAGTAATTTTACCATAAAATAAATTATGTAACTGCTATAACACAACTGTAGGAGACTATTCTCATAGCTGTCACACGTTGGCAATTTAATTGAGGTCATCATCATTTCACAAGCAGAAGAGGCAACCCCACTTCCCCCACGCACCAATTTTGGTCCTGAAGCATTTGTTTGAATTAAACAATATTTATTAAATTTAAAAAATTTTTACTTATTCTGGCCGAATTCGAACTCGGGGCCATTGGGGGTTTCAACACGATTGGAAGGACGTCTTTACCAGTTACGCTACGGCGCACGTTAAAAGCAACGCCTCTAACTTATTACTTGTATGAAATCTGCCTAAGCACATGAGCGAAAAATCGCATAAATGCGACCAATAGTAATTCTCAAGTTCAAATTCCGTTCAAGTATACAATATAAGACCAACTAAAATTTACTGAGTCAACAATTTCCGCGGTTAGATTTGCCGTCGGAACAGTTAATCAGTGCAGCAAATGCATTCAAAAAGTTATACTATAATCTATAAGCCCCATTTTCTTGTCAAATCGCCGCATGAATCGCCTATTATTAATACACTGTCGAATTTGAGAAAAATCTTAACCGCAACATAATGTGTTTTACTGACTCAAGCCGCTGCTATAAAACCCCAAATTTCTCTGTACGAGTTGACAATTGCTTGGGGAATACTGAGGCAAGATGTTGGTCGCAAAACTATTGTACTTAGTGCTGGGATTGCTGTCAGTATTTGCTGAAGATGAGCTTTTGTCAAGTAAGTTGATAAAATTTAAAATTTTTAATAAAACCCAAAACACTCAAATGTGAATTTATTATTTTAGCTGCTTATCGCAATTGGGAAGTTTTAATGAACAAATCCGAAAGCGTCTCAGCTTCCTATCCCAACTACTGCTCAGCTGCTCGAGGCAAAACTGGCTTATGTATACGATATTCAAGTTGTCCGAGTATAATTATCATTAATGAAAAAAAAGAATTGACAGCTGAAGAAAATTTTACTTTATCTAACAGTTTATGCAAAACTGATAAAGTGATCAGCGATGATGATGAAGTGAGTCAAATTTCTTTTACTAGTTTCAATTAATTCTTACAACATTTCAATAGGATTTTGTATGCTGTCCGGAAGAAGTCAATGAATGTGGCTTGAAACAGTTAAAACAAAAATCAATTTGTGGTAAATATGAAGAAGCGGGCAAATCGAAGGGTTCATATCGTATACAAGAGCATTCGAGACCTTGGATGGCCTTGCTTGTATCCAAGGTTAACGAAATGATCAATCCTTTTTGCGGTGGTACGCTCATCACGAAATGTATGTATACAATCTGGAACAATTTTGCCCAATCCCGGTAACTATCCATTCTATTTGCAGACTTTGTGATGACTGCAGCTCATTGCATTCCTGAAAAGAACGCTAGATTTGATCCTCTGAGGAGCACCAAAGTCATCTTGGGTGAACATGACTGGAAAGTAAATGAGACTTGTTATGGTCAACCCTGTGAGTTGATAATGGACGTAGAAAAGTTCATTGTGCATCCACGTTACAACCATAACACAAAAAAGGGCGATATAGCTCTTGTGAAACTTGCAAGGAGAGTGGATTGGAAAGGTAACAATACAAACACAATATGCTTTCCAGATATTAAAAATTCTTACTCTGTCTTATAGATCACATCCGACCCATTTGCTTACCGTTGAACGAGAATATTACACGCGAAGCCAATAATGAAAATCTCATAAAAGTTACAGGCTGGGGCGAAACTGAACATGCTAGATTCTCTAACGTTCCGAGGGAGGTTGATATTAAACGAATGGATCGAGACAGCTGCACATATAAATTCCCAAATGTAACAGCTTTGGATGAAACTCAAATTTGTGCTGGCGCTAGCATTTCCGATAGCTGCAGTGGTGATTCTGGTGGCCCGCTTTTTGGGTTTGTTCCATATTTTGGTGCTCAACGCTTCGTTCAGATCGGAATCGTAAGCGCTGGTGGAAATTGCAAACTAAATAATGCACTAAACGGAGCTATTTACACCACTGTGACCACGTATACACCATGGATAAGTCGTGAAATAGCCAAGAATTCAGTCAGAAAATGATAGAAACGGTGATAAAGCCAAATCTATTAATCTGCCAATTCCAAAAGTTTAAGTTTATATCCAATTTATGTTTGCTTCTATTCTTTAACATATAAAAGTTGCAAAAAGAAAAGGTCATTTGTTCGTCAAAAAGCTTTACTGCTAGTAAATTTTATTTTGTTATTGCCTTAGGAATAAAAATTTAACATTCTTATCTGGCCATATCGATAGTTTGCATCACGTATTCTATAATTATGATCCCAAAGCAAATTTTCATTTGAGTGGATGCAAGTAGGTACTCAAATTTGTGCGAACGACATCGGATCCGATAGCTGCCTCAACTTTGGTGGAGGCCCAATTAATGGGCTGTCTATTTATTTTGGTACTCATCGCGTCGTCATCCAGTTCGGAGTCGTTAGCGGTGGAGCAGGTTGCAGATCAGGCGAAGGCAATGAATTTAGACCAGCTATCTACACAAATGTGGCCACATATACACATATATACCCTGGATAAGTCGTGAAATAGCCACGACTTCTATATAAAGTATTTTAAATTCCTTAAATGTCTAAACTGATCAATATGTAATTATTTTAACCTGTTATTGTGTATTGACATCTTCTTTCCACTTATTTCTTAGCTTTATTCTGCATTTTATTATTTCTTGGGAATTTAAAAAAAGGGTGCAAAAAGAAAGCACCTATGTTTATTAAACAATTTGAGTGTTAAATAAAAATTACTTTGAGAATAAGAAGCTGTGTAAGAAGTAACCAAAGAAATTTGTATGGAAGCTGAACAAAACGCAACGTAAATAGACGGATGGTGAAGATCGAAATTTCCAAGCTTCACTTCTTCGGTTTGTGTTTAAAATTCTAAAGGGGCGTAGCAACGCACGCCTGGTATCTGCTATTTATTAATAAAAATAGAGGCCAGCTAACTTCGGCTCGACCGAAGTTTATATCCCCTTGGAGCTTGATATATGCCTGACAGTTTGCATGGCAGCTATACTATATAGTGTTCCGATTTCGACAAATCGTGTTGAAATTATGTAAAATCATTGAAAACTTATAAATACGAGCGTTGGGAGCGATAACATTGCAAACAAAAAAGTTTTTCTCGCAAGACTTTTTTCCAGACCTAACTTTTGTATGGCAGCTATACTATATAGTGGTCCGATTTTGACAAGGCTTGGTGAAATTATGTGAAATCATTAAAAACTTATAAATACGAGCGTTGGGAGCGATAGCTTTGAAAACAAAAAAGTTTTTCTTACTAAAACTAGTTTTTCAACCGATCGTTCCTATGGCAGCTATATGCTATAGTCATCCGATCCGGCCGGTTCCGACAAATGTGCAGCGTATTTGTACCAAAAGACTTCCTGCAAAGTTTGGTTAAGTTAGCTTTAAAACTGACGGAGGAGATAGCATAGAAACAGACGGACGGACAGACGGACGGACAGACGGACAGACGGACATGGCTATATCAACTCAGCTCGTCATGCTCATCAAGAATATATATACTTTATGTGGTCGGAGATGCTTCCTTCTATGCGTTACAAACATCAGAACAATTTTAATATACCCTCTCCAAGGGTATAAAAATCAACACAAAAATGCTTATTAGCTCAATCGATAAGTGGCTAGTTCATTAAAGTAAATCCGGAGCAATTTAATGTGAAATTTCGAACATAAAAAAAGTAATAGTTTAGGCCAAAACATCCAATAAAAAACATTCCATATGTTAGATGCTCAGTCTTATGTAATGGTATTAATATAATGCAGCTATAGCTATAGCTATGACTCCCGATTTCTGGCCTGAAATTATTTTAAAACCATGATTTTCAGAAGACTTTGAAATAGCTTTTTCTCCCATAGCAATCAGTCATAGACAGAAAGCAACTAATGTAAAGCTTTTATTTAGCAAGCATACCCTAAAGCTTAAGAAATTTTAAAGCTTTTCTGGTGCTGGAACTAGTTCCGGGTTTGAATATTAGCTTATCGTGGGTGTCACAGTTGGTTTGCAAAACGCTCGAAAAATCCGTCGGTGTCCCGGAACTTCAAAAGAATTCTTTTCTTATTTGAAAATCAGGCCGGAAGGTTTTTGTCCAAGCTAATGGACCATCACTATCAAATCTATAAACAGCTTTGCCTTTTCTCGCAAAAAAAATTTGCCATCATCAAGCTATGAGTTGTTTTGATGTTATTTAAACTAAATTGCTAAATTAAAAAATATTTTTGAGCTAATGATTAAATACTAATATGTTCCTTTGATTTTTAAAAAGAACATTTACATAACATTTAATTTTAAACGACGAAAAACTAGACATTTGAAACCAACCAAAAGAGATTTCTGTGGCACCAAAAATTGATTTTGGGTTGGAATTTGGTATAAATAAAAACAAATACTTTTTATTCTGCAAATGAGGTGAATGTAAAGTTAGGCAATGCAATGCATAATGAAGGATATCATGTGATTGAAATTATTGTTGTTAACTCCAAATAAGATGTAAATGTCCTTATAAAATTATTTTCTTTAACTAATCGTCAATTTATTTTTATTAGCTTGGACCATCCTCCATGTAAACGAAACTAGAACGCGTTATTGAAACTATGTTAGCCTGTTGTTTTTTTCAAAAAGTTTTAAAATATTAGTTAACTAATATATTTTCAATCAAATTCGAAAAAGGTTCTAATCCAGAGTTAACTTGGATCTGCATTATTTTTTGACCAGTTTTCAGCAAGATCCAGTTCAGGGAAGCAAAATGTAAAATATTTTTATCAAGCTAACTGCCTGGCTATTCTTAAGCCGAGAACAGCTTAATATTTCAGTCGCAAATACCTTTCTTGCTGTAATTAGTTTTTCCAGATTGTTCAGGAAACTCTTACTATTCACCCTGCAAGTTCCATTGAAAGAATTTAGAATTCTATTTATGGAAATGAAAAGAATCAGTGAAACACTGAAACACGTCTGCAATTCGAAAAGATTGTTTTCCCTTAAAAGCAGAGATTAAAACCCGAACGAATAACGGTTTGGGTTACGGTTACTGTTTTGGTCGATCGCTTTTTTCCGGTTACGCTTATATTACGGTTTTGGGATATGGGTTACGGTACTGGTTACGGTTATTATCCTAATTCTGTTTCGGGTTTGGGTTACGGTTACGGTTATAAGTATAAAATATCACTTTGACATACATATGTACATACAATGCAAACAAAAGCAGCCCCATTTATATTCTCATTTATTGATTAAATTCACTAAGTTCAAATTTCTTATACAGAATTTCCACCTTTATAGTCGCCTTTTTTTAAAATTTTAATTAAAAAGATAAACTACTTCATTCAGAAAAGCATCGTGTAAAGTTTAGTAAAGTAGATATGTACATTGGTCAACTTATATACTATTTGTCGTTATGTACCTTAATGTAACGAATTGTTATTATCAGAATTGAAATCTTAAACGAGATTGTAATGACATCTACATAAGTAGCATAATATCATTTAGAGTTTGACTGTCCAAGTTAGCGCCATTACAAATTTTACTCCTGAAAATAAAACCTCAACCCTTACTTGTGTTGGTGGTACTGCTAGCAAACTTTTGATAATTCAAAAAGATCGGGAAATATGTTTGAATTTCTTTTCCACCATTCCCATATTTTTACCTTGCTTAGCAATCTTTTTGGTTTAGAAACATATTAAATGAAGAGAGATTGTTGTAAAATAGAACTGTATCATTTTCTGATATTTTTTTTGCACGTGATTCCGTGATCATATACGCGTCTACTGCACATATTTATAATTCATAAAACATATACATAGAAACATATGTATAATTCGAAAAACTTGCGCAATACCAATAAAAAATGTTCAATTCAGCTTAAAGCGTCATCTCACAAATTTTGGCGCAAAACGCATTGCGAGCGTGTAATATTTCACACATACACCCATATTACATGATCTGCATGTATGTATGCATGTGTGTAATTATTGCACTTACCTTAATTTCTTTTCCACATTGAATGTCATTTATTTTAATAACTATTCAGCTCTTACATATGTATGTATGTTAAAGGCATAGCGGCTTTGATTTGCCGACAATAAAAACTTTTTTTTTGTTACGAGTTGAAGATGATGCACTTATTTTTGTCCAGCGCAGCAGCCACTCCAACATTTATCCTTTTCGCTAGGTTTAACACCACAGAAATACATACATAGTTTTAATTTTGTTTTGAGAAATTACTTAGCCCTGGCATCGTGTACAATGTTAAACAACATAAAATGTCCACAACCAAAACTTATGAACAAAACGCGGATGACATGATCTGTTCTGTCTACGAACAGTGTGAACAGTGTTGACAACTTTTTGCGGGCTAAATCGGCGTTGAATAATAGCTAGAAATAGCTAGAAGTGGTTGTAAAGAAGCTGTATATAAATAGCTAACATATGTAGTTTTTTATAATTATACTAGTTTCTCAGACGCGGACAAATTTGTTAGAGCCCATCTAATTACATGGCTCAGGATCTTTTCGGTATGCTTCTCCAGTTGTTATGGCTGGTAATGTGCATACCCTTGTACACCACCCGAGTCCAAACCTCCATAGCCGCCACAGCCCACGGACAAACAGCCCTAAGCCTTTGCAGTCTCCACAGCTCATTATAATAGTGTGTCCTCCGGACTGCTAAGGTAGCTTCAGTTGCTCCCATTGCTACCTATGCGTTCACCTACCAGCTATCTTTAAATCCGTATTAAACAAATACGCCTGGCGAGTATGATCCGGCTCTAGTCCATGGATCTGGCTGTGGCTAGTTTGGCTGGATTTGGCTTGTCGTTTCAGCTGTTTGTCTTAGTGGTCATGGTCTGGTCATGCAATCCAAAATAAAAAGACACTGCGTATACCTCCAGCCCTACAAAAATACATCCATGAAAGTGAACATGGCATTGCCTATGACCTCTAAATTTTCCCTAGTGACTTCCATTATTAATTTTTAAAACTATGTATATTATTTTGCCTCTTTTGAAAACAAACAACAGCTGACTCGTTTGGCGATTTTCTGGTTACACTATATTGTCCACGGCTCTGGAAATTTTCAAACAATTTCCGCGCCGACAAAATTGTCCGCGTCGGTGTGCCTAGCTTAATAAATCAATGACATACTTATGTATAATGGATATGCATAATAATAAGCAGACAATATAAGTGAATAAACTCATATGTATGAAAAATGTTCATTGTACATACATATGTACATCTAATTGAAATTTTTACCAGTAGAGGAAAAACCGAAATAAACCCGTATATTTGTTTCGGTTACGGTACTGATAACCGGTTATGTAAATAAAGGTTATACGGTTACGGTTATAAAAATTTTTTTTTTTCGGTTACGGTTACGGTTTCGGTTTCGCATTTTAAAGTGTTTTTAGCGGTTACGGGTTACGGTTTCGGTTACGGTTTTAATCTCTGCTTAAAAAGGTGGTTAAAAAATTGTACAATGCTAGAGCGATGCAAGAATTTTTGTATAGTTGATTTTCTAAATAAAATTTTCAAAATTAACCTACCATAGTGTGGTCGTGTCGGTAAAATTGAGCGAACCGAAGTGTTTAATTTTTTGCAGTTTTTGGTTCGTTTCTGAACTTTTAAAAACACCCAAAATTTTCTGAATTGACCTTTGAAATTAAAATAGGCCTGACACAAAATCCCAACAGTAAACTTCAAAAAATTCGGAAGGGGTTCACTCCGGGGTTCGAGCCTGCGAAAATTTTTGGGTTCGGGTTCGCGAAGCGGGTTCGGAAGGTCCTTGTACCCAGGTTCGGGCTCGAACCGGGGTTCAGGAATAATTTTGTCTTCGCTGACTCAAAAAAAAAAAGGATGTTGTTTGGAAAAACCTTAGACATTTCATACATATTTGCAAGTTCAGAGTTCTAATATTTGGAACATAACATTTGAACTCAATATAGAGTTCCACCAAAGAAATGAAACTTCATTTTTAGAAATGTGTTTGAAAATGATGACAAGTGCCCCGAAAAAAAGGTAAAAAGTCGACGCAATTTTGCTTGAAATATAAATTAGTAGAAATGGTCAACACGTCCAAATGATAAAAATTTTAAATTTTCTATCGAAAAGTTATCCTAAGGGAAAAGTATTCGTATTTAGGATAACAGAAGCCCACTCGTTTTTCAGTCTTTTTCTTATAAAGAAACCGCAAACAAACTGAGAGAAAGACACTCATTAATTTTATCGTTCATGCTATTTATATTTTGCAATAATTTCCTCTTACTCTCTTATCGCTTCGGAACTATATTTCAAATTTGACAAACAAGCAAAAGAGGGTCAAAAAATAATGCTAATTTGTCAGCATATTCATTTGGCAAAACATCTGCTGATGAGTAAATACGTATATAAATAAATAATAATTATCAAATTTTGCACAAATAATGTCATTCGTTTTACTCGGCAGATTGTGTGTCTTTGATATTGAGAATTCTTTGAGAGTGAAATTGACTAGAATTAGGTGTTCTGAATACAGTTTAATTGCACTTAAGACGGAAGTAGTAATTTCCCCCCTCACTAGACTATGCAAATATAAGATTAGAACCGGTTTCGGTGTTCACTTGGTGCCAATCAAAACACAATTTGTTTGTTTAAATAAATGATAAATTTTATTACACTTAACGCTAATGCTTAATTACTACGAATTGTTTGTTTTAGCCTTAGTTACTGCATGGTGTGTCTTGGATGGATATAGTGTGAGCCAGGATTATCGTTGTCCCCATAAATGGCATTCATTATGATGAATATGCTGGCAGCCATAAGGGCGCGCACAATAAAGGCACTGCGGCGATAATTGGTACTGGAAATATGGCTTTGATCGGACATTGTTTGGCGCGCACGCTTCTGGCTCAAGTATAGAATGAAACTGATTGCGAAGCGTGCTGGAGCATTGCTTTTTATTTTAATTTCGAAAGCTGAGAGCGGAATGCTGGTTTTCCCTCCTCCTCCCCTTGCGGGTTATTTCCCAAGCTTGTGTAAAGCCCGATGAGCTGTCGTTATTCAAAAGGTGTCGTTTAATGCATCTCGTATCGGGCGTTTAAGAGAAGAGAGCGTTTATGTTGATACTCTAACAAAGGGGAAAATCAACTGACTTAATTAATGACTTGTCCACGGTACATTACACACCTTTTGGCTACCCCAGCTATTTCAAACGTTGGGCTACGTAATAGGCTAGTGAATATGATAGTGGTCCACACGAGTTTCGGATTTCGGTCAATTTAAACCAGAGTTCCCCAGCGATAGCCCCTGGAGCACGAACTTATTTGCCGAATGCTTGCCGAACTAATACTTTATTGTGTGTTAGAGAGAGACACCGCCACGTTTTGGCGCTCTCCCCTTGGGGAACCCTGATTTAAACTCATATAAGAATATTGCATGCGTTAAATTGTTGTAGTTGACTGACACCTTCTATTTACCTGTCTTTAGTTGCCAACTATTTAGTCTTCATGATAATCCGAACTAATCATACAATTTGGTATATTTCCGCATTTTTTAGACCGCTTGATCTATTTATCCGTCTGCACTATAGTCTAACTCATACCAAAATTTGATCTTTATTAATCTAAACTTAAAATTGAAGTTTGGAAATTTCACATTTTTTTTGTCCCGCAATTGGCAAGTTTGGCCATATTTTGAACTGTTCAATCAACGCCTGCGCGAATATCGCGGTTTTTAGTTACACCTCTTGTATATGCGGCTTCAATTGCCATTTATCCAGCCTAGGACTTATAAAAATTCCCAAATATTCCGAGATTTCTCAGCTCATTTTCAAGGTTTTTCAACCTCGTTTTTATGAGATTGCAAGATTCTCGAAGAAGAGATTTTCAATCTAGATTTTATATTGATTTTTTTCCTCAGTTTTCTTCTAAAAAGTCCCTTAAATGTGTGCTGCCCTTCGTCAAAAACACAGATTCATAGCGATCAGAAAATTTTTCTAAGCGCACTAGCACAGTACAGTACTTACTTGCATCCACACAAATGAAAATTGCGTTGGGATCATAATTAGAGAAAACGTGATGCAAACTATCGATGTGGCCAGATAGGAATGTTGAATTTTTATTTCTTAGGCAATAACAAAATAAAATTTACTAGCAGTAAAGCTTTTTGACGAACAAATGACCTTTTCTTTTTGCAACTTTTATATGTTAAAGAATAGAAGCAAACATAAATTGGATATAAACTTAAACTTTTGGAATTGGCAGATTAATAGATTTGGCTTTATCACCGTTTCTATCATTTTCTGACTGAATTCTTGGCTATTTCACGACTTATCCATGGTGTATACGTGGTCACAGTGGTGTAAATAGCTCCGTTTAGTGCATTATTTAGTTTGCAATTTCCACCAGCGCTTACGATTCCGATCTGAACGAAGCGTTGAGCACCAAAATATGGAACAAACCCAAAAAGCGGGCCACCTGAATCACCACTGCAGCTATCGGAAATGCTAGCGCCAGCACAAATTTGAGTTTCATCCAAAGCTGTTACATTTGGGAATTTATATGTGCAGCTGTCTCGATCCATTCGTTTAATATCAACCTCCCTCGGAACGTTAGAGAATCTAGCATGTTCAGTTTCGCCCCAGCCTGTAACTTTTATGAGATTTTCATTATTGGCTTCGCGTGTAATATTCTCGTTCAACGGTAAGCAAATGGGTCGGATGTGATCTATAAGACAGAGTAAGAATTTTTAATATCTGGAAAGCATATTGTGTTTGTATTGTTACCTTTCCAATCCACTCTCCTTGCAAGTTTCACAAGAGCTATATCGCCCTTTTTTGTGTTATGGTTGTAACGTGGATGCACAATGAACTTTTCTACGTCCATTATCAACTCACAGGGTTGACCATAACAAGTCTCATTTACTTTCCAGTCATGTTCACCCAAGATGACTTTGGTGCTCCTCAGAGGATCAAATCTAGCGTTCTTTTCAGGAATGCAATGAGCTGCAGTCATCACAAAGTCTGCAAATAGAATGGATAGTTACCGGGATTGGGCAAAATTGTTCCAGATTGTATACATACATTTCGTGATGAGCGTACCACCGCAAAAAGGATTGATCATTTCGTTAACCTTGGATACAAGCAAGGCCATCCAAGGTCTCGAATGCTCTTGTATACGATATGAACCCTTCGATTTGCCCGCTTCTTCATATTTACCACAAATTGATTTTTGTTTTAACTGTTTCAAGCCACATTCATTGACTTCTTCCGACAGCATACAAAATCCTATTGAAATGTTGTAAGAATTAATTGAAACTAGTAAAAGAAATTTGACTCACTTCATCATCATCGCTGATCACTTTATCAGTTTTGCATAAACTGTTAGATAAAGTAAAATTTTCTTCAGCTGTCAATTCTTTTTTTTCATTAATGATAATTATACTCGGACAACTTGAATATCGTATACATAAGCCAGTTTTGCCTCGAGCAGCTGAGCAGTAGTTGGGATAGGAAGCTGAGACGCTTTCGGATTTGTTCATTAAAACTTCCCAATTGCGATAAGCAGCTAAAATAATAAATTCACATTTGAGTGTTTTGGGTTTTATTAAAAATTTTAAATTTTATCAACTTACTTGACAAAAGCTCATCTTCAGCAAATACTGACAGCAATCCCAGCACTAAGTACAATAGTTTTGCGACCAACATCTTGCCTCAGTATTCCCCAAGCAATTGTCAACTCGTACAGAGAAATTTGGGGTTTTATAGCAGCGGCTTGAGTCAGTAAAACACATTATGTTGCGGTTAAGATTTTTCTCAAATTCGACAGTGTATTAATAATAGGCGATTCATGCGGCGATTTGACAAGAAAATGGGGCTTATAGATTATAGTATAACTTTTTGAATGCATTTGCTGCACTGATTAACTGTTCCGACGGCAAATCTAACCGCGGAAATTGTTGACTCAGTAAATTTTAGTTGGTCTTATATTGTATACTTGAACGGAATTTGAACTTGAGAATTACTATTGGTCGCATTTATGCGATTTTTCGCTCATGTGCTTAGGCAGATTTCATACAAGTAATAAGTTAGAGGCGTTGCTTTTAACGTGCGCCGTAGCGTAACTGGTAAAGACGTCCTTCCAATCGTGTTGAAACCCCCAATGGCCCCGAGTTCGAATTCGGCCAGAATAAGTAAAAATTTTTTTAAATTTAATAAATATTGTTTAATTTAAACAAATGCTTCAGGACCAAAATTGGTGCGTGGGGGAAGTGGGGTTGCCTCTTCTGCTTGTGAAATGATGATGACCTCAATTAAATTGCCAACGTGTGACAGCTATGAGAATAGTCTCCTACAGTTGTGTTATAGCAGTTACATAATTTATTTTATGGTAAAATTACTGTAAATTCAGTAGAAAAAGCACTTACTGTAAACATCGGTAAATATTACAAAATATGTGGGTTGGCGCATTTTTAAACGAGGACTTTTGGTTGGATTTACTATAGCAATAGTTCTCCTTACGTAAAGGTTTACGAGAAAGTTACAGTAAAATTTGGTTAATTTGAACGACTTTGTGGGTTGGCGAAATTCCAACCCATAATATTGGTTAAATTTACCCAGAGATTTCTTTGTGTGTACTGTAAGAAATAACCAAAAAATAATCAAAAATAATTCGTCTAATTCTATCCATTATATTTAAATATTTAAAAAAAAAGTGGTAAAGCCAGATTAGTGACCCTCAATGCTATAAATTTTTTTAAGTTTGCAGTTTTACAGTACATCAACAGAAACCAATTTCGGGATTTTTTTTTCCCTTTTTAGTACCAACCCTGCATTTTTTGCAGCGCTTTTCATCATTTCAATCACAACCCTTTTTCGGATCATCTGCCCATTAAAATACTCGACATGCATGCAGATGCAAATGCATGCAGCTTAATACAGTAATTTCCTGGATACAAGACCAAATTTTAAGAAAAAAATGAAGATATGAAGAAACTTATTTTATTTTTTGGTCAGAACTTGAGAACCGCTCATCCGATCTTTATCATTTTTTCGGCAAATCGATACATATTTCGAATGACTAACTATCTCTAGCAGGAACGAATCACCTATGTACAGAACTGCTGGAGATATGACATTTTTTCAAAATTGTGGGAGCGGGAGGGGGCGTGGCAAAAATTTAAAATAAACTTGATCTGTCTGCAAGTATAAGAAGCATTTGTCCTATACATGTCAAATCTCTTTCTCTTACCATCTCTGAGATCTGTTTTCTCATATGGATGGACGGACGGACGGACAGACAGACGGACATGTATATATTGACTCGGTTGTTGATGCTGATCGAGAATCTATATACTTTATAGGGTCGGAAATGCTTCCTTCTGCCTGTTACATACATTTGCACAACTTCATGATCCTCCTAGATAGTTAGTAATTAGCAAAATGAATCGATTTGGCGAAGAAATGATAAAGATCGGATGAACGGTTCTCAAGTTATGAGCAAAAAAGTGAACCAAGCCTCCCCGCTACCCCCGCTACATCTGTGGGCGCTCCGCATCATTTAAGTATAGGCTCCGAATACTATCTAACATTTTTGTTGCTTAATTTTAAAAGAAGATTTAGGTTAGGGATTCTGCAACAAGCAATCTTTTAACGAGCGCAGCTAATTGTTTCGATTCTGCCGATATTGCTCTATTCCCATTTTCACCATTAAACTTCCTCACCAGCTCCCAGAAAGTTTTGCTGTCCTTTACGGCACCTACTAATTGCCTCCAATTGGGCAGTATATTATTGAAGCTTTTGCTGGCAGTGTTTTTTATAGGCGGCGCTTGCTTTTTGGTAATTTTCATTCTGTATACTACAACAGACTCATTTTAGCGATTTTGAACAGTTTTCGGACATTGTTGCGCGCAGAGTCGCATTCTCGGTCAAATGGACCGAGACTATGCATAGAGTGAGGTCCCCGATTGTGTCGTTTGTTGATAGTCCGCGTTTTTGAACGAGAGTCTGCCTGTTATTTTGCTCGTTATGAGAGTTCCACAACAATTTAGGACGAAGCGTTGGTATTCCTCTCACTTGTTGGGCGTAAAAAGCAATATTGACAACACTAGTTTACAGTAAAAAAGACCCATTTCAACTGAGATTTTTTTAGTGTAGTTTGGAATGGTGATCTCAAAAATCGATTTCAAAAAATTTTTCATGACTCGGTTTTTTAAATACAAATTTTTTTAAATTTTTTTGGTAGGCGCACTTACATTTTATGCCATAAAGTGAGATTTATAATTGTCAGAAAAATAGAAAGAGAGAAATAATAAAAATAGTTTTTTGGTTTTATTTATATATTTTTCAAAGGCGTTTATAAATGAAATTTCTTGCATTTTAGAGCAAAAGATCGATTTTTTTTTTTTTGATCGTTGAATTCAAACTACTTAAAAAATATTTCAGTTTATATGGGTCATTTTTTTTTCAATATTTGTAAACTAGTGCAATCAGGGGCATGCGATCTGAAAAAGATTCCGCTCCTACCTCCAGATCCGTAAAATGTTGTTTCCAGCTCTCACGTATGAGATAGTAGTATCTAGTTTCGTACAAACAAAATTTGGGCCCACAACAAAAATTTGATCAAGATGGCATGAACATCTATACAAACCATCGATGTGGCAAGATATTTTAAAACAAAATATAGAATTTTTCTTACAAATGCAATAACAAAATCAAATTTATTGGTAGTAAAACTTTTCAATGATCAAATTACATCTTCTTTTTGCATCTTTTAAATGTTAAAAAATAAAAGCAAATATAAATTGGATATAAACTTAAATGTTAGAATAACAAGACGAATTACTTGATCGATATTGTGGATCTTTTGGGAATTGGCAGATTAAACAGATTTGAAATTTTCTATCATTTTCTGACTGAATTCTTGGCTATTTCCCGACTTATCCAGGGTATATACGTGGTCACAGTGGTGTAAATAGCTCCCTTTAGTGCATTATTTTGTTTGCAATCTCCACCAGCGCTTACGATTCCGATCTGAACGAAGCGTTGAGCACCAAAATATGGAACAAACCCAAAAAGCGGGCCACCTGAATCACCACTGCAGCTATCGGAAATGCTAGCGCCAGCACAAATTTGAGTTTCATCCAGTGGTGATACATTAGAGTATTTACGTGTGCAGCTGTCTCGCTCCATTCGATTAATAACAACCTCCCTAGGAACGTTAGAGAATCTAGCATGTTCAGTTTCGCCCCAGCCTGTAACTTTTATGAGATTTTCATTATTGGCTTCGCGTTGAATATTCTCGTTCAACGGTAAGCAAATGGGTCGGATGTGATCTATAAGACAGAGTAAGAATTTTTAATATCTGGAAAGCGTATTGTGTTTGTATTGTTACCATTCCAATCCACTCTCCTTGCAAGTTTCACAAGAGCTATATCGCCCTTTTTTGTGTTATGGTTGTAACGTGGATGCACAATGAACTTTTCTACGTCCATTATCAACTCACAGGGTTGACCATAACAAGTCTCATTTACTTTCCAGTCATGTTCACCCAAGATGACTTTGGTGCTCCTCAGAGGATCAGATGTAGAGTTCTTTTCTGGAATGCAATGAGCAGCAGTCATCACAAAGTCTGCAAATGGAATGGATAGTTACCGGGATTGGGCAAAATTGTTCCAGATTGTATACATACGTTTCGTGATGAGCGTACCACCGCAAAAAGGATTGATCATTTCGTTAACCTTGGATACAAGCAAGGCCATCCAAGGTCTCGAGTGCTCTTGTATCAGATACGAACCCTTCGATTTGCCCGGTTCTTCAAATTTACCACAATTTGGTTTTTGTTTTAACTGTTTCAAGCCATATTCATTGACTTCTTCCGGACAGCACACAAATGCCTATTGAAATGTTGTTAGAATCAAATGAAACTAGTAAAATAAATTTCACTCACTTCATCATCATCGCTGCTCACTTTATCAGTTTTGCATAAACTGTTTTCTAAAGTAAACCGATCTTCAGCTGTCCATTCTTCTTCTTTTTTAAGTTCAAAAATACTGATTATACTAGGACAACTTGTATCTGGTACACATAAGCCTGTTTCGTCTCGAGCAGCTGAGCAGTAGTTGGGATAGGAAGCTGAGAAGCTTTCAGATTTATTCATCAAAACTTCCCAATTGCTATAAGCAGCTAAAATAATGAATTTACATATCGGTATTTTGGCTTTTAGTAAAAACTTAAAATTTTAGCAACTTACTTGACACAATCTCAATTTCAGCAACTGCTGACAGCAAGCCCAGCCCTAAGCACAGTAGTTTTGCGAGCAACATTTCACTTGAATATTCGCCAAGCAACTGACTGCTCGTTCAGCGAAAATTGGGGTTTTGTAGCAGCGGCTTCAAGTCAGTAAAATACATTATGTTGTGGTTTAGATGTTTTTCAAAACCGACAGTGTATTAATAAAAGCCGATTCATGCGGCGATTTAGCAAACAAATTGGGCGTTTCAAATGATTTTTAGATGATCCCGTAACAATTTGTTCGTTAAGACTCAATCGGAAACGTATAGGAAGTTAATTTAAGAGAAGAGACTAGAATTTTATTTTTAAGGCCTATACTCAGATAAGATAAATTTTAAGTTTGCTACAATATTTCACACGAATGGAGCACCTTTTCATAATCATTCAGATTTCAAAGCTATTTAAAACTGTTTCTATTCATGTCAAATATCGTAGCAAACTAAAAATTTATCTTATCTGAGTGTAGGCCTTTACTAAAAAGAAAGTGACACCGAAAACTGACAAAACAGCTGCCTTCCTTCATGATATAAAATATTTTTAATTATCTAAAAGATAATAACAAAATTCACATTATTCAGAGCAAATTGTTTTTTAAAATCAAATTGAAAAATGGAGGAAAGTTAACTTTGGCTCGATTGGAGCATGATATACAAATGACTGCCAGTTATTTATGTGTCAGCTATTCGATATATTCATCTGATTTGGATCAAAACAAATTATTTTCATAGCTTGAAACAAAGAAGTTTTTCGAACTGGAACTACTTTTATTTACGCGACAGATCAATAAATCATGGAGAAAAAAAATGTTAGAGTTAAAATGTGAACTGTCTAAATTTTGAGTGGTTTTTAGTGATAGTCCGCATTGACATTCATATTGTCCGTTAAGGAAATCACCGTTAGAGCGAGACGGGCATATTCCCAAATTCACTGAGAGAGCGAAAATGACAGCCAGCTGCTGGTCGCAACTTCGGCATGTGTTTGACTCGGGTATGAGTAAATAGCGAAATGTATTCGCCTTCTGGGGCAACCGGTGACTAACGCTGGTCTATATATTTATGTTTGCTCGTAACTTTTAAATCGAGACACACACCAACCAAAAAGGACTTATGGTCGATTATAGAGCTGTTCCAAAAACTTCGTGATTCTACAATCAGCAGGCTTTGCCTATATTCTGCAAGTCGTCAAAGGCCATTGCTACGACTGTTTTGGGAATTCCAAAGGCAGCACTTGTGCAAAAACTTACAACGGCAGATAACGCCAAACTTTGAGTATGTGTGTGCTTCCATTATGGACCATCTGTATTAGTGGGGGAAATTCTATTCGTTTAGTTAACACACTTGGCATAAGTTAATCATTAGTGAGTCTTTCACCAATTGTTCATTAGTACTCTGGATAAAACAAAAATATAATTAAAAAAAGTGCTTCATTCTTAAAGATTTTAAATATTAATTCCTTTTCAATATTGTATAATAAAGCAATACTACACAGAAAAAAAAAACGTCGAGATATTTTCAATCTTTTAAATCTTGGAGCAATCCCGGCACGAGCTTGAAAATTCAATCTCGGTTTCCAGGATGTTATACACAATTCAATCTTTTAAGGATTGGTCCATTCCTTTCGAACTTGTATCATTCCAAATGTGCTTACTACAATCCCTTTCGAGATCACATGTCCATAAATTAGAGAGCGAGAGCGTAGAAATATAAGTAGCCTTTCAGACACGCTGCAACAACCAATGGGTATGGTGGTGTGCGTCGAGATGCTGTTCAATTTCTGTTCAGTGCGAATCGTCGTGCGTTCGTATCCCAGTGCAGCCAAAAATTTTTATATTTATTTCTTTATTTTCAGAAGTCCTAAATTAACCAAAACTGGTGAGGGCGGTCTTTGACATGTATTCATAATGTCCTATGGCATGGCGGAGGAAAGGAAGAAAGTTATCTTTCCTGAGATCAAATCAATAGTACATATCGAGCTTAAGTTAATCTAGAATAGGCATAAAATGATCCAGCTTTGGGATTATATTGTGCTCGAATTTTTTGCACAATTCAATCTTTTATAGGATTACCCCGGGATATATGTAATCCTTTTAAGGATTAAAAAAGTCGGATCAACTCAATCTTTTTTCAGATCGGGTCATGCATATCCGGGATTACGTTGTTTTCATTACCGCTTAGGATTTATTTGATCCCATATGGATTGATTTTTTTTTTGAGTGTAGTCTACTCAACTATCTACTATCATCTGTATTCTGTAACTCCGCTACAAAAGATTTGATACGACATGACACGATCACTCGAAAGCAGCTTTCCAAATCGATTGTTTAGAGAGCACGGCCAAGAAGCTGGTACATTTGCTTTCAAATTCCGTGCACAGATTCAAATGCCCACCTAATTTTGATGACGATCCGGGATTGATCCGGCTGCTGATTTCTTTTTCTCTTCAGAGCCTTTTCCCTTCGAGAACCGCAACTGCATATGGGCATTTCCGCGGTTCGCGAACGTACGTTTGTACGCTTTTGATGTACAAAAAGACTAAAAAAGACAGAAAACAAAAATTATACCCACTTTTCTTTTTGCGATTTGATAGCATTTTGTTAGCTCTGTGTTTAGTGCAAAAGACGGGGTTTATCGAGTTTTAGATTTCATAATAATAGCAATAAACATGAGGTCGCGAACGTACGCGAAATAGAAGTCGACTTTGGCTTAATCTAGTGAAATGCAAAATTCTGCGAAATGGAACGGAATATTCTAAAGCTATTAATTTATTATAAAAGAGGATTAATGCAGCTTTCTATCGAGTGTTTACACAGAAAAATATCTCTATTGGTTTTTTTAAAATTGAATTAATTACCGGTCGCGAACGTACGGGTCGCGAACGTACGGTTAAAAAGAGCAAGATAAAAATTAACCGTTAATCGAACTTTTTTGTTCTCTATGCATTTTGTTTCTTCTTAATTGATTGCAATGAAGAGATTTTGTAAACATAGCATAAGTTTTGCATGTTAAATAATTAAATATAAAATTGTCATTAAAATTTATTTTTCGGTCCAGGCTTACCATTCGGCGGAAATGCCCATATCTGAACTCTCAATCAACAACAATTATATCTTCTGAGTGGAGCAATTTCTGAAGTCCGTTCTAATCATTTAGTAACTGCTATATAATTGTTCCGTTTCTTACATTGGCATGGTCCTGCCACGTCAATAATATAACCATTGATGAAGCAAATCGTGAATGGATTGCACAGGGAACGTTCTTCTGACCTGATTATAATTTCTTTTGGTAGATGTTACTGGTGTTATTTTGATGGCGGATCGCAAATGATCACCAATTTATCGTATTTATTTTTATATTTATTGTATATAATATATTTATCCTTTCTGTAGTAGTTGCCGTAGGAATTTATCCGCCGTTACTACTTCTTTTACAAATTCAGAAACCACATGCGGCGGTGTTATTAAAAATAGTTTAGTAATTATTTTGTTGCTGTTGCCAAGTCCCATTTTGGATAAAAATATTGTTTAAGCCTCTCCCTTTGTACGACCAGTCGAATTTCTCATTGAAGGTAAAGATGTCATCATTTGGTTTAATTGCTCCCACTTAAGACCTATATTTTTTTAAGTTACAATAATTATATATTTTTGCATGTACAAAGGTATTTGACTATATAAAAGCTGCTTATCACTTAACCACTTGGGTTTTATTTTCCACTTTTAAATTGAGCAATTTGGCAATTTCTGATTTTGAAACGGTACTGAAGCCACAGAATGCAATTAGATTACACTGTGCAACACAAAAAAGTTGATACGGTCGAGACCAAAAAATTCTGAAAGGGTATGATAGTAGTAAAAAAACCTTCCCTGGGTTTGGTCTGGTTAGCTGCCGATTTCTTTTTATAGCACTTTGAAGTTTTAAGCATGTGATTGGGACTTGTAACTCCCTATCTCGTAAACTATTTGGAATTTCGTCTTGACCTCTGAAAAGAAGTTGTTGCTCTTGACTTAATTTACAAAACTTTTCTAAGTAACAAGTCAAAATAGTCCCATCTCTAAACTCAAAATTGCAAAAATGTCGTAAATTCATCATGTTTTCCCCTCATTTTGTACTGTTTTTCAACTTTTTCTTGAAAACTATAACGAATTTGACCAAGCAATGAAGGACGAAAAAGTAGCATAGACTAACGTAAACAATCGGTTGGAACATACCAACTTCATTCGATTGGTCCTTCATATAGTTAAAGACCCTAAAAGATGAATAATTTCACCCAAAACTCGAAAAAGTACAGTTTTTGGTAGAAATTGGCTGACACTATCAAAAATTTCGATTGTTTTGTATTAAATCAATAAAATTGTCAAAAAATATAACTTAAAAAATATAGCTAAAGAAATTTAATTTATTTACTTTTTAACCGATAAAATTCGTTTTTTTTTCGAATTTTTTTGATAGTTTTTCATGCTTTTGGTCTTTTTACTATATCAAAGAGTACTTAAATAAAGTGTGTTCGTACTAACGGTTTGTTTATTTTGGTCTAAGCAACAACTTTTACCTACATTACTTGTCCAAAATTGTAACGGATTTCAGGAAAAAGTTGAAAAACTGAAACAAGTTGAGAAAAATTGATTCTTTTGGACATCTTTTGTAATTTTAAGTACCAAGACGTAATTTTTTTGATTTGCTACTAAGAAATGTTTTGTAGGCCAATCAAGAGCAACAACTTTGCTAAAGACACAAAAGCAAAATTCAATAAAGCTTACGAGATATGAAATCATTAATCCTACACTGAAGCTGAAAAGTTCAAAGGTCAATAAAAAGAAAACGGCAGCTAATCAGACCAAACCCATGCATCGTTTTTATACACCCTTTCAGAATTTTTTGGTCTCGACCGTATCAACTTTTTTGAGTTCAAAAATGTGTCACAGTGTTATTAAAGTCGTTTTCGAAAAACTACCTTTTTATGCAAGGTTCAAGTCCAGGATCATTAAGCCTGCCGAGATGCTGACAAATATATTGAAAACAACTGGTGAATGTACCATTACCAACGAAGATAGTGATGAAGATTAAAACAACATTAAATACCAAAATATGTATATTTTTATGTTTTTTTTATTAATTTGACCTTGACCACTCTTAAAAATCGGAGTTTTTTTTATTAATTAGATGGTTAAAGGACACATGAACTGTAAAAATTCCGCGGTATTGTCAAAACTGGAAAGGGGTCATTTTAAATTTGGAAAATTTTGACCACGGTTTTTGGACCAAAGGAGTAAGAGTAAAAATTCCAGAATTTTATAACGGATAGCTGTGTTAAATCTTTTCAATATTCAATCAACAGTTCATGGTAAATCGTGATGTGAGACCAGATATATCGATATTTATGTTTTAGCATTTCTGCAGATTACTCGTCAACCAAAAGCCCTATTGACTTGAAATTTGGCATACATACCCTCCTATATAATAGCTACCATCCCTGATTCAAAATATTCAAAAATCTGCTGGGGCAGTTCTCCCAGGCTTATCCGGCTATGCCCTTTATAGCAGTATAGTATCACAATACAACTATAACTTGTAGTGTTGTACGTTCTAACAGCTTTTTTGGGGCATAACATTATTTCCAACTAGATTTCCAGATTTGGCTATTTCTTTTTAACAATAATCATAAATACTTTATAAACTTTGCTTATCAATTTGCGCTATAATTGTTTTTATTTATAGCTCTTAAAATATTTTTTTATGCTTCACATTCAAGGGTTTATCGGCTGGGAGTACATCATACATTTTTATCACATGCTATAAAGTCCAAGGCCGAAACAACCCCCACATCATACATTTCTTTCCAATTATTCGACTAAACCAATTGACTAAACTTCCTTAACCTAAGCCACCTCTGTTTCCTCTTGAATGGCCTCCACCAGTTGATCCAGACGCTGGGCTCTCGTCAGTTTCCAGGTAACGCACGATAATGAAGTGATAAAGAAACCAATTCCTGGAGTTCACAAGGTGTTAGCTAGTCATTCGTTCTGATTCTGTTCACTCTAGACTTACCCATTAACAAAATGGCCTCGGATAGTTCATCCTGCCAGGCTTTTGATACAACGCAGAGTAATATAAATCCACTGAGTAGACAAAATGAACCAATTAGCACGGCCAAGGTGATCAGAATTATAACTGGATCATTTAATGTTCGATAGGCGAACAGTGTCTGACAAAGGGAGCGCTTATGCGTGACATTGAGATGGCTACGGAGTAAAAAAGTCAGTCAAGTTCATCAGACTACGGGCTAACACGTACCAGGATTGCGCGTAGGTAGGCAGAATAGGAACACTTCTGCACTCCATGATGCTGCACGATGCACTGAAGTTGCTTTCAATTTTGGAGTTTTGTGGAGCAGCTCTACTCTTCTAAATTTAACTCAAGACGCGACGCGTGTCTAATGGGGGAAAGGGATGGGGGCATGTGTCTAATTTTAGATGCAAAGGAAGTGCCTGAATCGGAACTAACCAGATGTAGCGTTCGCTCAAGAATGCAGCTATATTTAGCACCCCAACTTAAAGACAGTTCAATGCTCTAGGTTTCTGGGGGTGGTGGAAGGGGGAGGGGCAACGAGTGTAATACAATAAATCAACTTCATTATTTCGCGAGCACAAATCATTAACTTGATGCCTCAAAGTTCACGTTTCGCATGTGCCAAGGTAGCGTTGACAACCAACACGCACCAGCCTGGCAATCAACTGGGAGCTGAGTCCTCCCATTTGACGACGAGCTGGGGGGTGGTTGGGTTAGGTGTAGTTATAGAAATGCTGAAATAATGTCAACTTGGCTGCATTCAAGCGAAACGTAAATTATGCAAAATAACGACGTCAAAGTTTCAATATAATGAAGCTGAACATCATGGAAAATGATGTCGATGACGATGATGAGGGCGCGGATGGTGAGGGGGAACTAGATACTTCAACAAAGTGGAAACGAGGCAAAATTTGGAATATCTTAATATTTATTATTTAATATGAGATTTGTAATTTCAGTTTATTTGCGTTGGTTTCTATTTTCTGGGCCCCAAGGCACAGGGTAATATTGCTTACTTACCATAATGCAAAACTAAAATTCAACATATTAAAATTTAATGGTCCAGTTACTAGAAATAGTTCCAAATTTCCTTCTTTTGTAATATTTTTAATCAAACAAAATTTTAAGCTTAAAAATATTTACATTTAATTTGAAATATATTTTTAAAATATTTGAAACATATTTAAATAAATTATATTCTTGCACTTTGTAAAATTTCAACTATAAACCAGGGACCGAAAATAACTGTTATGAAAAAAATAACAATTTCTGTTAAAAATTATCGTCCCGATGAAAAAAAGGGCATCAGACTTCATAATTTTGAATGGAGAGTCCACTGAAGCGATAAATTTTTTTTTGCAATTTTTAAAAAAAAAATTTTTTTTTATTGTTATTATATAATTATACCCTTGGAGAGGGTATATTAAAATTGTCCGGATGTTTGTAACGCATAGAAGGAAGTATCTCCGACCACATAAAGTATATATATTCTTGATCAGCATGACGAGCTGAGTTGATATAGCCATGTCCGTCTGTCCGTCTGTCCGTCTGTCCGTCCGTCCGTCCGTCTGTCCGTCTGTCCGTCCGTCTGTCCGTCCGTCCGTCTGTTTCTATGCTATCTCCTCCGTCAGTTTTAAAGCTATCTTAACCAAACTTTGCACGAAGTCTTTTGGTATAAATACGCTGCACATTTGTCGGAACCGGCCGGATCGGATGACTATAGCATATAGCTGCCATAGGAACGATCGGTTGAAAAACTAGTTTTAGTGAGAAAAACTTTTTTGTTTTTAGTGCTATCGCTCCCAACGCTCGTATTTATAAGTTTTTAATGATTTCACATAATTTCACCAAGCCTTGTCAAAATCGGACAACTATATAGTATAGCTGCCATACAAAAGTTAGGTCTGAAAAAAAGTCTTAGTGAGAAAAACTTTTTTGTTTTCAATGTTATAGCTCCCAACGCCCGTATTTATAAGTTTTCAATGATTTAACAAAATTTCACCAAACTTTTTCGAAATCGGACTACAATATAGTATAGCTGCCATACAAAAGTTAGGTCTGAAAAAAAGTCTTATTGAGAAAAACTTTTTTGTTTTTAAAGATATCGCTCCCAACGCTCGTATTTATAAGTTTTCAATGATTTTACATAGTATCAACAAGATTTTTCGAAATCGGACCACTATATAGTAAGGCTGCCATACAAACTGTCAGGCATATATCAAGCTCCAAGGGTATATAAACTTCGGTCGAGCCGAAGTTAGCTTGCCTCTATTTTTTTTATATAAACATTTTTGAATAACAATTACTTTAAGATATCCCTCGTGCCAAACATTGTAGGACAAAAGTTTGAATGTATCTTTGATCAGAGGGTTCATATGTTTATAATCTAGTGCTTGAAGGGCTAATACATTAATGGGCAATGGCGAAAATCGGTTAATTAAGAAACAATTTGTAAAATCGCCCCAATCTACTACACCAACAAAATAGTAGGCAATTAGTCCATATATGTATTACTAAGAATATGTAGCTTTTGCTTTATTGTACCTGTATACCAAGCGCCAAAACCAATGAATTGATCTCATGCACTCTACATATTCATATCTTACTTTACTAATTACTAATTATTGCCACTCAAGTTAATGTCATTCCTGTGTTATTTCAACTGAGCTAAAATTTGGAAAATATTAAATTAAACAATATGGGAAGAAAACGGGATTCTGTTGGGCGGGAGTTTTTCACGTTGGAATCTGCAAGCTATTTGAAGTGCAAAATGTGCAGCCGTTTATTTAAAGGGGACGTAAACAAATTTGAGAAAAATAACAGTTTGTGTAAGCCAAAATGATTTGAAAGGAATGTGTTGATTGGGTCACCACGGAAAAAATACCTTTTTCTGCACTGGACTCGGATTTTCACTGACTTAAGGTGGAACCTTTCATCTGACGCCATAAAAAATTGTTATTTTCAAAACTTAATAAATAATAAATAATTAAAATAAACTATTATATATCTTGTGTTTGACCAAATTATTTGTCATATAAAAGAGTGTTTTCTCACTGACTAACGAAGTTGCCCACAACCAAAGATTTTTTTTTTTTATATTTTTTTTTGGGGTGGAGTGGGGGGGGGGGGGGGGGGGGGTGGGGGTTAAAACCCCCTGGCCGATGTGGAATATATTTTTATATGCAAAATACTGTACTAGGAAAGAATCATCTAAAGAAAAATTAGTAAATTTGACCCTACCTAACAACAATTTTGAAAAAAATGTCATCGATAGACCGCCAATTATAAAGAATTATTATACATTTAAGTCGAGGCGGTCACCCAAGGTTTCTTTATAATTTATTTTTAAAATTTCCGGTTTTGTTCTACAAATATGGGAACTCTTTTCGTCAAATGTCAAAAAAATAAGACATTACAATTTCTGAGTGAAAAAGCAAAACATTTTTTGATTTGAAATTCTGTTATACTTGAAGGTACAAAATTTAAAATTTGCACTACACATCTCGCAAAGTTTTTCAATGATTACACTAGTTTACAGCCAAAAAGACCCATTTCTACTGAACATTTTTTTTAGTGTAGTTTGGAATGGTGATCTCAAAAATCAATTTCAAAAATTTTTTCATGGCTCCGTTTTTGAAATATAATTTTTTTTTATTTTTTGGTAGGGGCACTAACATTTTAAGCCATATCTCACTTTATAATTGTCAGATAGAGTCAAGCAAGATAAGAATCGAAAGGTTATTTCGCTGCCGGTAATCGTGTAAAACTTTGTTTTTAAATCGGTTCATTAGTTTGACTACAATATCCAAAAATATTTGGAAAAAATCGATTTTTTGCTCAAAAATTAATTTTTGGTCGCCTGGAAAAAATATAAAAAAATCCAAAAAAACTATTTTTATTTTTTCTACAAAAGAACCGCTTTTCTACGAAGAAAAACAGATATCGATGATCAAAATCTGTGAACAAACACAGGAGCTGTAAGCAATTTAGTGCAAAATAATGTGATATTTTCCTGAATATTTTAAAATAAATTTTCGTTTGCTTCGACTTTTGTTCCGTTTTTAATTTTTATTTTTGTTCTGGCTTTTCGTTCACTTCATAATTTGACCAAAAAACGAAGAAAAGTACAATGTTAATTTTTGAAAACACACAATATACTCAAATTTGACTGTTAGTTCCTCTACTCAATTTGATCCATCTATGGTACGTGTTACACGTTTTTCCTCACAAATACCGTATTTTTTTCGTAAAAGTGCGATTCTTAAGTAGAAAAAATAAAAGTAATTTTTTTGAATTTTTTTATATTTTTTCTAGTCGTTTAAAAATGAATTTTCTTGGATTTTCGAGCAAAAAATCGATTTTTTTGAAATATTCTTGGTTGTTGAATTCAAACTACTGAACCGATTTAAAAACAATGCTCCACGCAATTATTGGCAGCTCCATTACCTTTCGATTTATATCTTACTTGACTCTATCTGACAATTATGAACTGAGATATGGCTTAAAATGTAAGAGTACCTACCAACAAAATTTAAAAAATTAATATTTCAAAAACGGAGCCATGAAAAAATTTTTGAAATCGATTTTTTAGATCACCATTCCAAACTAACTAAGAAAAAATTTCAGCTGAAATGGGTCATTTTTTTTTTTTATTTTTGTAAACTAGTGTTATTAATTGACTGCTCTGCGAAATAAGGCCCTAAAAATAAAATGAAATAAGCCCCTAACAATTTATAAAGAAAACAAAAACTACCTTTTATTGATAAAATTTGGGGCGTTATTTCCTTTTTTGGGGCATTATTTCCAAAATTTAATTTCAATATGAATTAAGTCCTCAAGAGAAGAAATAAAAAAAGACCGCAAAACTAATTTTTAGGGCCCTGATTAATTTTTATAAGGAAATAAGACGCCAATTTTGAATATGGATTTTTGGGTTCTTATTTAATTTTTCTATTTTTGCTTAATACAAAAATTGCACGATTTTTTGTATCTTTTCATTATTTAATTAAAAAAATTGATTCAATTTTAGCGGCGCTGTCGAAAATTTGAAATAAAAAATCGCGCGATTTTTGTATATCAAATTTTTGAAATTGGGGTGTTATCTCCCAAACTTGGGGCCTTCTTTAATTTTTGTTTTTGGCTTTATTTCATCGTAGTGGGGCCTTATTTTCATACTTTAAATTGGGGTAAATGTAAAATGTAATGTAATATTGGCTATACAGCTCCTCTAACGGGGCCAATCCAAGCTTCTCTCAAATTGGGGTATTGTTTTATAATAAAATAACACCCCAAATTTGGGGCCTTATTTCTTTTTATATTTTCGGGACTTATTTCCTGCTGCCTTACTTGAGCGGTTTGTTCATAAACTTATAAGCTCCAAGCCATGCGCTTTATAAAAAAAATTTGCCTGCGGCGCTCTTTCTTTTTTACAATTTCAGGGCATTTATATTGACCTAATGCTTTTTTTTTACTTGTACAGCAATCGGACAAGCATCCCATTCCCGTTTTCTATCGAATATTTCTATCGAATAGCCTTTGTTTTCGCCTTTTAAATCTACCCCCCACCACCCACCAAAAAAATTTTCTTCTCAAAAACCCCCCCCTTGAAAAAATCCTGCGTACGCCACTGCCTAGTACTATAAAGTAAGCCGAACCAGCCGGCTGAACCTTCAGCCAGTTCAAAATTGAGCGTAAACGCACTAAAAGGACCCTGGCGGTCATGCTCATGTATGTGCACTTCTTTGTTGTTGCAAAAGAGAGCAGTTTAGGCTCAAATACTGTCGGTGTATCGACCTAACACATATAGGGTAAAAGCACAAGAACATGAAATCTTTTTGGCGCTTTGCTCTGTCAAGTCGGACATTAATATTCACCGCTATATTTGTAAAACCATTATATCGAAATGTATGTTACCTAATTGTCATTAATGTTTGAGCAAACAAATTGTTTTTCAAAGTTGGCAAACATATGGATTGATTTTGGTGATGAGGATGGTCAGAGATTAGTTTTTTTTTTAAATATTCTTAGTAGTACATATATGGAGTCCATATTATGGGCTAATTTTCTAAAATTTTGTTGGTGTAGTAGATTGGGGCGATTTTAAAAATTGTTTCTTAATTAACCGATTTTCGCCATTGCCCATTGATTTATTAGCCTGAGCGCTTTCCTCTGGACCTTGCAATATTGAAAAGTAAGGTTGCCAACCGGTCCGAAACTAAAGCCCGGTTCGGTTCTGGTTATTTGGTCCCCCGAGCCGGACCACGAACCGAACATCTAATATTTTTTACTCCTCGAACCTAAAAACCGTACCAGACCACTTTTTCTAAATATTACGTTCTGTGCACTAAATTAAGTAGTTTTTCCAACGAAACACAGGAAGTATTGGAATTATCTAGAGATTTTATTGCAAAGAAGAAAAGTTTATGAAAGCAATTATTATGAAATATAAAATATGTTAAAGATTCCTTTGGAAATGGTCCAAGAGAACATACTATCGACAAATGTTTCAAAAATTTAGAATGATCAATAAAACGAGGACCTACAAAGATTGCTTTGTGGAACAGCAACACAGAAATCAGTTGAATTAGTACTTTCTGATCTAAGAGCTAGTATAGATGCAGAGCTTCCTGAAGTTATAATGCATAATAATATCATTTCTACCATAAGAATTACCTTTTCATTATGACCTTCTTTTCTCTCATTTTAATTTATTTTAAATTGATGGCATTCCTCACAAAAGAATCTGGTGTTTTTTAAAAAAAGTCCTCGCTATATTTGGAAGTCCTCAATACATTCTGGAAACAGAAAGTGTTTCAGCATTAATTTGTTGATTGGAATTTAAAAATTAAACTCAAAAAGATGACGATTTTTAATTTAAAAAAATGAAAATGATAAAAAATGGTGCCAGTGGTTAGGGGATAATAGATATAACTGAAAAGTGTAAAGTGTTACAATAAAAAAGTTTTTCTCACTAGAACTACTTTTTCGGCCTTTCGTTCCTATGGCAGCTATATGCTATAGTCGTCCGATTTGGATTTAACTTTGCAGAATTGTGTGGTAGTATGTAACATTGATCAGTATCAAATTTTAATGCGATAGCTTTCAAAACAAAAAAGTTTTTCTCACTAACACTTTTTTTCAGACCTAACTTTTGTATGGCAGCTATACTACATAGTTTTCCGATTTCGACAAATCTTGGTGAAATTATGTGAAATCCTTAAAAACGTATAAATACGAGCGTTGGGAGCGATATCACTAAAAACAAACAAGTTTTTTTTCAAAAAATCAAGTTTTTCATCCGATCGTTCCTATGGCAACTATATGCTATAGTCATCCGATCCGGCCGGTTCCAACAAATGTGCAGCGTATTTGTACCAAAAGACTTCGTGCAAAGTTTGGTTAAGATAGCTTTTAAACTGACGGAGGAGATAGCATAGAAACAGACGGACAGACGGACGGACAGATGGACATGGCTATATCAACTCAGCTCGTCATGCTGATCAAGAATATATATCTTTATGTGGTAGGAGATGCTTCCTTCCATGCGTTACAAACATCCGGACAATTTCGATATACCGTCTCCAAGGGTATAAAAATATGAATTATTAAATCGAAACTTTTCCTCTATGGATTTCCTTTGCTTTTTTAAATAAGGCCAACATCGTCAGAAGAACTCCACAAATGAAAACTAAACTGCGGCAACACTGCCTTGGATACGGACCCCCTTCACGCCTGCAAGCGGTTAGGGGACCACGATTTGTGGATGTATTCCTAAGTTGGCACCATCAAGAGGAATGGTTTTGAATTCCGGTTAGTGAATGTCTCCGAGAGATATTTGAAAACAAAACAAGTAAGAGTGTTGCGGTCGAGTGCCCCGACAGCAAAATACCCTGTTCCAAATAATGTGGTTCCTATAGCTTCGAATTCCATTTATTTTTAAATTTATTTAAAAAAATGGGCAGGCGCACTTCTGTACATATCTTCGGTGTTTTTGCTCGGATCTCATTGTGGTACACAGAATAGATAGATGTTGGGCCTCACTGAATATATATTAAGTCACTAGGTCCAAACTTAAAAATTGTAGCTCGGACAGTTTTTCGCGGTTAGAAGAAGATGGAGGAGGAATTTGCCAAACCTGGAGCAAACTTTATCTGGGTACGGTGTACACCTACATATATGCAACAATTTGTGGCTCTACCTCTTATAATCTGTGAGATCTACGCGTTTATACAGAGAAAAAGACAGATTTTCGCTGTTTAAAGATGGAGGAGGAGGATTTTTCGAAATCTGAAACAAACTCGATGTGCGTACAGTATACACCTATATACATGCCAAAATTTGTGGCTCTATCTATTACAGTCTCTGAGATCGACGCGTTCATACAGACAGACAGACGGACGGACGGACAGACGGACATGGCTAAATCGACTCGGCTGTTGATGCTGATCAAGAATATATATACTTTATGGGGTCGGAGGTGCTTCCTTCTCCCTGTTACATACATTTGCACAACTTCATGATCCCCTTTTTCCCATTTTTAATGGGAACAGGTTATAAATAGCATTATACAAGTGTCTTATCATTCCTGGAATATAGCTCTGACTTTTTTTTTTTTACTTGGCGCTCTATAACACCGGAACCACATAACCAATTTTAATGATCTTTTTACTATAAGAAGCCCTGCATAATGCTTAATCAGAACATGTTAGAGCGTGACAGTCGAATGGACCGACTTTAAAATACCCTGTTCAATTGAGACACACATACAAACACACACACCCACATCACTATGCTTGAGGTATAATTACGGTAGCACGGTAGATTTCAACCAGAAATGTTGGTTGAAATTGCTCCAACCAATAAAAATAGTAATTTAACTATTGTTTACAGTAAAACTCATAAGTGTAACACACCACAATGCGAATACCAATGTACATACTAATTCTGAAAAACATTGAAAGATTAATCATTTCATAAAATTTTTTCGAGCTCTAGGGTAACTCAAACTCACAAATCATACTAGCTTCTTTATACTTTCCAGTGTTGAATAATGGTCTGTTTCAACATAATTTGGTCAGTGTGATCAAAATTGTATTAATATTTCCTATAGCTGCGATATAACCAACTGGCAGGCATATGTCAGGCTGCAGGAGTATAGCCTTCGGTCGAGCCGAATGTTATAACATGTTTTCAAGGCCATGAAGCCAAAGTCTTATTAATTTTAAAAGGATTTTTGCTCCAGAATTTTTAGTCAAGAACCTAGATCTTGGATGGAAGAATATTTCTTTTGTCAGTCAGCATTTACATTTCCATGTGCATTGGTATTTATCAGGCAAAAAGAATCTTTACTCTTTCATCTGTAATGTCGCATTTTTCTAAGAAACAGAAGAAAATCTAAAAAATCTAAATATATTTTATGACATTTTATACCTCTTTCCATCGATAATTCAAACAATTTTGTGCTCCCCCTTCCCCTCCTTTTTGCTCAATGTCCGCAGTCATAAAAATCAGTCAAGCAAAGGCACAAAGGCTTTTCCGATATCCCTAAGGCTTGGCCATAAACAATTATTAACTTTGTTGCAGCCGATTTGCACATTATTGCCATATGTGAACGGGCAGCTTGTGCTCCTTTAGCTCCAAACTCCATCTCCAGGCTTCGCATGTTGTCGTCGCCTTAGTTACATTGTAAAACGTTTTATTGTTGCTGGCAGCTGGCGACGATTTGTTGCCACTCTCACCCTGCGGAGGTGTGTGCCGGCGGCACGTCAAGACTCTAGTCGCTTGACGACGACGACGACAACTGTTATGCTTATCGGATGCTTGGTGAATACGGAATTCGGATACGGATTCGGTCAATGTTGGCACGGAGCGAGTGGGGGCGGGAGTGGGAGTCCCAGCAAATTGCTGTTGATTGTCAGGCCCAGGCGTGGCGGCGTAAATAACTGAGGACGAAGGTGCCAACTGCCTTAAAGCCAGTCACAAAAGTTTTGCCAACAACATTAGATCGAGCTGGCAGGGGGTGGGGGAAGGCAAATGGCCAAACTTCCGTAAGGGAGGGACAGGACACGGACACAAGGACTGGCCAGAAAATCTTATCGTTTCGTTTTAGTGCCGCAATCAGCGCTGCTCACTTGCAATGGCAGGGCAAATATTTTTACTTTTACTCTTTCTCTTTATGCCCGCCCATTCCTGCGTCTCCATCCAAGGTCCTAATGCCCGGCGAAAGTGTGCCAAAGATGCTGCTGACAACGAAATCAAACATAAAAGAGAAAGAAGACAAAAAGGGAGACTGAGGCCGGGATAGAGGTGCAGAAGAGCCGACTTTACAAAGTTAAAATTAAATTAGCCAAGCAAGGGTATGGTCTGGGTTTATTCAGCGAAGACAACAGTTTCCTGGAGTTATGGAAGAGCTAAGGATTGGTTTTCAAATCTATTCTTTCAAGCTATGTCTTGGTACTCTATAAAAACCATTGTGCTTTCGGGACCAATATGTAGAGCTCGAGCATTCGATTTAAAAATGTTTCCCCAAAGTCTTAAGCCATCTTCTTAACTTTATCAGCCATTTGCTTGAAAGGGTATCAAAATACCCTACCCTGTCCATTTGCATTTCTGTAGCTGTCACTGCTGCTACTTAGCCAAATTAAAATTGCACAGTAGCAGCACTTTTTTTTGGTCCTTACTCCTTGCGTTTATGCTTGTTAAAGCAAACGTCCTGTTATCGCCATATCCGGCGTTCAGTGGAAAGGATAATGCGCGTAATTGTTGTCCCGGTGCCAGTCTAGGCAATTGGCACATTCCAAAGAACTTATCATCTATAATTAAAGTTAAACAAATTCTACTGAAAAATGACCACTTAACCGCAAATATAGATTTCGCTCTTATCGTACCATATAAATCATTAGCCACGAGCCAAATGAACAATCATCTGCCGCACCAGCTGGCGAAATTGTTTGCTTAACTCCTACAAAACTTTCGCTCTCTTTTACTCACTTGACACACACACTCACACACACGTCTGTCAATAGTTACTCAGCAGCAGCAGACAGTCAAACCCCAGATACCAGATCCCTCAGAGTGCGTTGATAAAGTCATCGTCATCACATCGAAGGCAGTGCAAACATTGGACAGCCGGATGCCGGATGAGTGTGCATTATGAGAGAATGCGATATGGGTCCCACTTGGAAGTGAGGTGGCCCTATGAAACATTACAAATGGGCAATGATAATTATTAAATATAATTGCTAATGAAAACTATTTTAAAACCGCTAATTTTGTATAGCAAGTGTTGGGGTACTTGAGCATATGACACGTATTTATAGCCCGAATTAACTTGATCAAATTGATGTCCCAACAAGGACGCTTCACATAGCTTAGCGATTTCATCAAGTTAAGGAAAGTGGAGAAAGAAGAAAGCAAAACAGATTGATCAAAATGTTAGAGGATGCAAATGAAAAAAAGTCTTGTGAAGGAAAAACGAATAACACCAGTTAGTAAAAAAGTAACATATTACCACTAGGGAGTACGATTACAAATAAGTAATAAATACTAAAATACTATACAAACATCACGAAACTAATATTTAATATATTAAATATTATCTGCAAATTATATTGTGATCTAGAAAGAGTGGAATTTCATTAAGGTATTTAGAAGTCTTATTACCATGGAGATTCCCCAGCTGGAAGTTTCGATTTTGCATAATCCTGGCGTGATATTCCACGTGATTGAAAGTAAATTTAGTTTGGTCTTCTTACTATTTTTAATCTTCTATTTTCTAGTATATCTGTATTATTTAGAGATGTCGAAAAAATTATCGATATTTCGAAATATCGACATTTTTGACCAAAATTACGAATATCATTCTCGCATATTTTCCCGAGGCGATACATCGGAAATCGAATATTTTTAGGTGATATTTTGTTTTAGCCTTCGGTCACACTAATGCGAATAACTGTTTCTTGTTCTCTGGGCATGTAAGGCAAATTGTTTTAAAGTTATTTTATTAAAGTTGATACAAAGAAATCGCAGTGCAATAAAGCTGTAAAGACCAGTGGCAACTCAACAAATATAAAGGAGCATTTAATCGGAAAGAATGGAGATGCTTGGCTGAATTGCAGCACATTTTTTAAAACGGTAAATGTAAGGCCGACAGCACACGGCTCGTAACGTATCGTAGCGGGTTCACGTATAAATGGCGTACTTGAGCAGCATGACGACTATCGTCGTGGTTTACCCTGAATCGGGACCCCATTAAGTTTTGGTTGGAAGAGAAAGACGCATTGTCTGTGGTTTCTAACTTGGCATTGTAATATACCGGTGGAATTCATAAAAAGTGTGTCTATCTGCTACCATCTCAACGCGTCTTTCTAAAATCAGAAATTTTTACGTTTCGTAGATAAACGATAAAAAATAAGTACCGAACTTTTTTGTGTTCAGCACTCGTGCGTACTCAACAATTTTAGTTAAGTACAATTAAGTACAAAATTGTTTTTAGTTAAGTACACAGAGTGTAAAACGAATTTAGTTACAGAATTTATGATAAGTGAGGTATTTAAGCCATTTACAGAGACTGAAGACTTATTTAATCGCGAAAAAAACCAAAGGGGATAAAAATAGTAATTATGGAAACGTTAATGCCAACCAAGTGAAAAATCATCCTCCATGGTAACAAAACCGTGAAATGCTTAAGAAACTGCTTTCCAAAGCCACAAACGATCACACATAACTACCCTGTCTTGCCCTGTCTATGACAATACTGAACCGCTATAAATACCACGGATGACCAAGGGTAGAGAATATATCCAAGATCTTAAAAACTGTTCCAAGCCACTGTCCGTTACTAACAAATCATTAAATCGCGGAAAATTACCAAACTTTACTTTCAAGATAGTGAAAAATCATATCAGGATCAATGCATAGGCGCAATATGCAGCTAAGGGGTCTCCATGGTAACAAAACCGCGAAATGCTTAAGAAACTGACAATCAGTGGCACCACAATTACCTCAATAGACCTGTCCTTGTTAAGATCTGTTTTTTTTTAATTGAAAATATCGAAACTATCGATATTTTTGACACCAAAATATTTAAGTCGAAATTATACTTTTTCTATTTTGTCCAAAATATCGACGTAGATATTATTGAAATATCCGACATCCCCACTATTTTCCGCGATTGAATGATTTGTCAGTTACAGAAAGTGATTTGAAACATTCTTTATTATCGTGGCTATATTCTTTATTTCCTTTTTTTAGTTTCTTAAGTGCTTAGCGATTTTATTACCATGAAGTTCCCTGATATATAATCTGTTTAACTATCTGTAATAATTAAAATACTAGTGTGACTAGGATTAAATTTTTAAGACGATGCTACTATTAAGTAATTAATTAATACCTTCTCCGCTCCGTTGTTCTCAAAATTGATTACTTCTTACCCGTAATCATAGGATACCAAAATCACTCGTACAGCTGGCTACTATATATACTCGGCTGTTAATATTGATCAAGAAATATACTTTATAGTGTTATAGATAATATCTTCTGGTTGTTAGATACTTTAGCATTATCTTAGTGTAAATATAGTTAAGGCTTAGTTCTCGCAATCCTTAACGTAAAGAGAACTATAACTGTACTAAATTTTAGAAAATATTGTTTAGAAACGCGCCAACCCACAAAATCGGCTATATTTACCGATGTTTACAGCAAGTTACTTTTTATTCTGTTACACTAGATTGAGTATACAAATTTTAAGGTCATGGTTCACTCCCTATCTACTGTTTTTCGGTGTACGCGTTAACAAAAACAATTGAAAACGAAGTAGATTTTTAACTGGCGAATTTGGGCTCCAAAATTTTTTGTGAATAACTCATACGCAGTGTTGTGCTGCATATATATACAAAGCTATCATAGTACCTGCCTGGAGATATCTGATTCAAGCTGCGAAATCCTTACTGAGACAGATCTGTGTCCTTCAGTGAAGGTGTCTGCGTAGACTATCGGGTGTATATATGCTTTAGAGAGTGATTTCAATGAGCTCTAGATTGGTAACGTTATCAAAAAATAGGCAAATGCTTTCGTGAAGACATTAAGATGTCACCCCAGAAGAAAGAAATCAGGAAGTAGAGTACGACGTTGCCTCAATAAACTTTTCCCTAGGTAACTTCCTAACAGACAAATGTACTACCTGAAATTTATTTGACACCATAAACATAGTTTATATCACAAATCAACTCGCCCATAACACTATGCAACAATTTTTTGAACCCGGCTTCTAAATAGTTGATCCTTATGTAAAATTTCACGCTGAATTCAAATCTGCTCTCAGATATGTCAAAAGTACAACGGATATCGCCAAATTTTCAATTTTAGTGTTTTGAAAAAAAGTAGGTCTACTAAAATGCCATTTTCTCTGATTTTAGTCCACCGATATGTATAAACTGTAACAAAAATAAAAGATAATAAAATTATTTCTTAAAAAAGCGACAGTTGTAAATCCAACCAAAAATGACGAAGTGATGGCACTTCAAAGTTGGATTTTTGAAAAATTTTTGATAATTTTTAATTTTTTGCTGACTTTTATTGAGTTTTTTTCAATCTTACCATTAAAATTGCTCAGGTCTCAGATATTGACAGGATTGGGTAATCTTTAGCGAGCATTTTTTGCCCTTGGTCATCAAAATCGGATGAAAAATAAACGCTATATTCACAATTAAGTAAACATACCTCTGTTTGAGAGGATTGTTTTTGCTAGTTTTTTCAGTATAAAAATCACATCTTAGCAAGCCAAATAAGAATAAACGTTGATCATTAGGAGTTTGTCTTGCAGTTCAAGGTTGGATAAAAGTACTCAAATGATGTAGACCGCTTTTGTTTTTTGTGCAGACTGTGTGTTTCTCGCAACAAGAACCAGCAATAGTCTCCCATCATTGCCGGATCCCACTTGCCTTGGTAGCGAAACTCCATCTGCTGCATTTGCTGATGGAAGCGTTCGCCATGCTAGTCGCTTTCGTCGCCTAGGTTGTCCGGGAAAAAATCCAAATGGGAGTGCAAAAAGTGAATTTTTAAGGACATATTTACACCTTTAAAAATAAAAAAAAATAAAATTGGTGAATATAAAAACTCGATGAAAAACAGACTGAGATTATACCAATTTTTTTGTAGTTTTCCAATAAATCATCAACAATTTCTTTATAGTCCTCACTTCTTTTGCTTCCCAGAAAACTAGACACTACTGCGCAAAATGATTCCCATGCTTTTGCCTCGTCTGCTGATAGTGCCGAGTAAAATTCTCTGTCGCTCATTAGCTTTTTGATTTGCGGACCAACAAATACGCCTTCTTTGATTTGGGCGTCAGAAAGTTGTGGGAATCGCCCTTTTAAAAATTCAAATGCCGCAAAATTTTCATTTTTATGGAGAGCTTTAACGAAGTTTTTGGGGAGGGAGAATAATTTTGTCCTTTTGAACTAGGGGCGGAAATTTTAAGTTATCTTCTCCGACTACAAAATTGGCCCTGACATCCCAGTCTTTACGCAAGTAATGTTGGCTGCGATCTCGGCTGTCCCATCTGCACAAAAAACAGCAATGCTTTGTCCATCCTTGTTGCAAGCCTGTTACCATTGCTACGACTTTCAGATCGGCACAGATTTTCCACTGGTGCTCTTCGTATTTGACAAGAGCGAGCAATTTAGACATTGAGTCGTAAGACTCCTTCATGTTTACGGCATGTGCCAATGGAATGGAACTCCTAATGATCAACGTTTATTCTTATTTGGCTTGCTAAGATGTGATTTTTATACTGAAAAAACTAGCAAAAAAATACTCTCAAACAGAGGTATGTTTACTTAATTGTGAATATAGCGTTTATTTTTCATCCGATTTTGATGACCAAGGGCAAAAAATGCTCGTTAAAGATTACCCAATCCTGTCAATATCTGAGACCTGAGCAATTTTAATGGTAAGATTGAAAAAAACTCAATAAAAGTCAGCAAAAAATTAAAAATTATCAAAAATTTTTCAAAAATCCAACTTTGAAGTGCCATCACTTCGTCATTTTTGGTTGGATTTACAACTGTCGCTTTTTTAAGAAATAATTTTATTATCTTTTATTTTTGTTACAGTTTATACATATCGGTGGACTAAAATCAGAGAAAATGGCATTTTAGTAGACCTACTTTTTTTCAAAACACTAAAATAGAAAATTGAAAAATTTGAAAATTCAAGAACCGTTCTACTTTTGACATATCTGAGAGCAGATTTGAATTCAGCATAAAATTTTACATTAGAATCAATTGCTAAAAGTGCGGGATACAAAAACTTTTCAAATTTTGTGACATAGTGTAATCATTCCCATTACACTTGATATCTAACTTACATATAACGGAAGTTATAAGGATGTCTACACAATCTTATTTAAGTTGATATTTATTACAAAAGGTGACTGAAAATTTAGAAAATTTATGCATAAAACTTACCCTAAATAGTCGACGTTAATCTTTTTTACCAACTTTAACTTTTCAAATTGAAAATTAACTGAATCAACTAATAGTTTCACTGTAAAATTTGTTATATTTGATGAAAGAGTCGTATGAGAATTTTTTTTTTCAAATTTCATTCTTTTTCTAATTTCATCCATTTAAAATTAAAAAAATTTGTTTGATTTTAACAATTATTAAATATACTGCAAATATATGTCGCTTTGGGAATGCTGAGGGAATGCTAATATCAAATGCCTTTCAGATATAACTTGTATTGAATCTGCCTTGCTATTATGTAAAAAAATGGGTTACAAAATAGTACAATAGACTTAAGAATGTCGATTAATTTTGACCTAAAGTGGGCTAGAATCAAATTTGATACCAGCCAAAAGTTGGTCACAAAAGCTAAAAATAAATCCTCCAGTTTCTGTTAGTTATACATTTTTTTTTAGTTCTTAAAAATTAATAAAACTGTATTTTCGCGTTAAGTGGGAACTTTCGAAAAGCTTATGTAGCCATTAAAAATGTGATTTGTCTAGCCCAAGTTAAAGTGCCTGGCATCATTTCACTTTGCTGGGGAAATTGCCATATAAGTGGGTGTACGACACACACACACACACAGCCACATGACTAACAAGAAATATGAAAAAAATATTGCCATAAAATATGCCAAGACAAGCTCAAAAAATCTACCGCAAGCAATGCAAAGTGAGAGAGACAGAGAGAGAAAGTGAGAGAGATATGGAAGACAGTGGAACCCAGCATAAAGATGCGACATGGAAATGGAGCGCTTGGCAGGCTGAGTGACACCGATTGACAAGATAGTGGAGAAGCAAGGACAACAAGCTCAGGTAATGAAAAATATTTCCATATTGCAAATAAAGTCATTTTGCCATCAAGCCAACAAAAAATCTATTTCTTAACCCTTGTCAAAAAAGTATGCTATGGCCGTTACCTGAAGTTGCTGCTCGGCTGCTTCGTCTTTTGTTTTTGTTTTGGCAGTCGGGGTCGGGGCATATTTCAATTTGGTAGCCAGGCTAAGTACAAGGCTTGCTGCTGCTGCTCCGTGCCTGCAAAGTTTATGCAAATTCATTTCAAGTTTCAACATCATCATTATTATCATGTCTTGCCTGGTTAGTTGAGGTAGAGTTGAGCGACCTATGACTAGGGGGGATGCTGATGATGTGAATGTGGTAGTGGTAGTTGCTGCTGCACACAATTTGGCACAAAGCCATGTTGTCCGCAAGTGTTGGCATTTGTATTATTACAATTATTGCGTTGATGTAGGCAACTTCACTTTGTGGACTGTTTGCCTGTGTGTGTGTGTGTGTGTGCATTGTTGTGCAACATGGCGTATACGCCATATTTGGTCAATATTTTGCCAAGTTACGCGCAATTTCGCGGTGGCCACTCTCATTGGCTTTGACCATTGTAAGGCCCGAGATCTTAATTAAGTTATGCAGCGGGATGGCTTGGGGGGTGGGGGGAGCAAAAGTTTTGCCTGCCTGGCTTAAACAATGGCCAGCCACTTGAGACTTGTTTTCTTTGTTCGCCAGGGCATAACTTGATTAAATTTCACTCCATCTCTGCAGCCATAAACCACGCTCGTTTAATTTCAATTCAGAGGGAGAGAAAGAGCCTCGATTCCCTCGAATAAAAGCAATCACAGGCAAGCGGCAAATAAACTTGAAGAAAATTAAAAGTGGCAGCCTGGCCAGACGCAGCAAACTCAAGTTGGCAGGCGGCAGCAGGAAACGTATCGACCTAATTGAACAAATCGCAGTAAACGAGGCGTAAATTTTTAATATGTTTCGGTTTGCGTAAATAAAAGCCAAGGCAAAAGTTTCTGTGGCCAACCCAATCCGATTTCCTTAATAAATTACAAATACCAGCCGGGCTGATGACTTAGCTAAAGCAAATCCATTTAATTAACTTAATTAAAATAAGAAAAGAGAGAGACGGAGAAAGAGACGGAATGAGAGCATTGACATTTCTGACTTTACGGCTTGAGCCCTAAACTATGTCTTTTGCAGAGATCACACAGTCACATCATTAATCAAGTAATCTACTGCAAATCTAGCACATATTTGACTTTAACTTGAAAATGGAAAGGGAAAAAGAGAGAGAGGGAGAGACAAAGAGCGACCAAACGGAAAAAGGAAATGTAACCAAAAGCTTAAAAAAAATGTCATTGTAATAGTAATTTATTGCTGGCAAAACTTTTGCCTGTCGACAATTGTCGAAGTGGTGGGTGTGAGCCCACACACACACTGATACACCCACACACAGTTTGACATTTGACATATGTGAGTCGTTTGACATACAAGCAAATTACATGGAACTATTTGTCTTCTGAGCTAAATCACATAAGCTTTCAATAGCCTCGAAAAGTAGACTTCAAAATATCCACAATTAAATAGTGCGAGCCCATCGCTGGTCAAGATTATATTTAAAAAACCATTATAAAAGTGTTATCCTGGACCCAACACTAAAGGCGGGGTATGCTAAAATATTGTGCTGACTCTCTGTCCTAGACGCAGTTACAATTCTTTAACCTCTTTCTTGAGCTTTGGAAGGAGTCAAACATAAATCCTATTCACAAAAATATACCTATTTAACATAATTTTTTTTGTATAATTGAATCGATCATCACTTCTTAATTACATTATTTCTGTTACTCAGAGATTTTTTCCATCACAGCACTAATTTGTGGAAAAGCGTTTGGTCAATACCTGTCAATATGTGGATTATAATCGGGTTTGAAATAAATATCTGTTAAGGTCATAAGCTCCCATTAAAATCTCAAACCAAAGTGCTTGACTTTCCTTATAAGCCACTTAATTTGATCAAGGCTTATTTACGCTATCGGCTCCAGCTTTTTCTAATTGATATTAAAACGTTTCAAAATGATTTCAAAAATTGTATAATGATATCTGTTTAATATAAATAAGAATTAGAAATTCGTAAAACTGAAAGAGCAGAATGGCAGGTGTAATATAGGTCTTTACCTATATTTCATAAGGCTAGGTCATTTGGGTGTCACACTGCAGAACATTCTTTAGAATTGAAGACCAGCAGGCTGCTCATCTGTCTCTCTCTGTGTTTCATTATTGTGAAAGTCGTTATCGTTATGTTACAGAAAACAATGTCAGCAACACGTAGGAGTGGATATTTGGGCCGCAACTGCAGCAACACACATGCAGCAAGGACAGATCATCAATTACATAAAATAAATTAAAGTACGCGTATCAGAATGTCGCAACTGCGTTCTTCTCAGTCACGAGTGGCACAAGCTTTCCGAAGTCAACAACAACAACTGGAGCAGAACAAGCGCCGGACACATTGAAGAATTAACCGATAACGCCAACAAGTACATCGAGTACTTACATCTGCTTCGGTCTTTCGTCTCGCATTCAAGCAAGAGTCAGATATCGAATATTCCGCTCATCCCCAGCGGCGCAGAGGAGAGTGAGGCTGGTCCACAATATGCATCGCAGTAAGTGCCCACGTAATGGGAATTCTCGCTACGTTTCGAATACACAGTTGTGTGTAGAGAAGTTTAACTTCGGGTCGAGTGGTTGCTTGTGTATATATGGGGCATTTCATTTCAGGGATGATGTCTCCGAATTGGATGATAATTGGTCCAAAGGGAGCTTATTATGAAAGAAGCTTAACCCAAAAATGCGAGCTTTTTTGGAGCTCTTTTGCGGAAGTTCTACTCTTAAAAGTGTATTATTGTGAATTTTTTAAATTTTCAATAACTCGAAAACGGTTAAAGAGCTTTGCAGTTTTTTTTTTTCAAATGTTTAGGATCAAAAAGCCCTTTTAGTATGCCAAGCTTATGTAAATGTATACAGAGTAGTAACCGATACTTGAAGGCTGCCACCCTTTAAAGTGTTTATGAGAACATCGAACTTGTAATGGGCTTTTGCTCCGCTGGGTCCGAAAGTCCTGAATGTCCCAATTGTCATGCGCTCAAATTCAAAAATGAGTCCGCCTGGATGTGTTGCGCTTCAGGAAAAGGCATTGAAAGACTTGCTCATCGGCACGGATCCAGATTCAAACCGGCTTTTAAAGTCCATTCGTAGATTTAATTAATGCTTTCAAATGACTTTCGTTCAGACTAACAGAAATAATGCAGAATACAGCGGCAAATTAATTGAAGCAATTTAATTGAATCTTCAGAATCCAAGGCCAAGTGTACCATAAATAAGGCTCTTTGCTGCCAAGGTCAAACAAACCACATACATTTTTACAAATCAACTTTATGGGCGGTGATGCGCCTCAATTCGCCTAACGCCAGGCGATTCCCGCGAGATGGGTTCGCTTTTTAAAGGGCACAATTAATTATTGATATTTTTTTAATCACACCTGCACGAGTTGCAAAGTGACAATCAGGATATTGCTATCAATCCTGATAAAACACCAGCTGGAGAGCACGTGGGTAGATTTTATGCGCCTGTTGTTGACGACATTGTTAGAATATTGGTCGGCGACCACAGAGCGAAGAAATAAATTGTGTTAATCATAAGCCGCTCTCCGTTCTTCGCTAATTTTCCGGAAAGGACAAGACGGATATTGCATAAACATTAAACAACGTGATCCCGCCACAGGTAATTCATTCTTTACGATCATCATTACTAGACAGCGGATTTTATTATTATATTTGGATTTGGACTAATTAAATAAACCCACTTTACATTGAAAACTGCATATTCAAAATATGGAAATTTTGCATATATGCAAAATATGTAAAAAAAATATGCAAAATATGCAGAAAATATGTTAAATATGTAGAAAGCATGAAAAATAAAAATTACTATAAAAAATAGATAGATGACCAATATAGACGGTTAACTAGAAGTTGAAGACCGAACGATCAAAAAATCGCGAAAGTTTAACATTTTTCATACCAGCTTATAATGGTCCAACACCGCAAAAATTGCCAAAATTTTATTTGAGTATTTAAAACAAGTGAGAAAGTCGGTCAAGCCCGACTATAACATACTCTGTACCTGGAGTAGGAGCTTAATGCAGTACTGCTGCTGTGTCTCTCTCTATCTCAGTCTCTTTCTCTCTCGCTCTCTCTCTCTCTCTCTAAGAGTGTGCGGTGTTGGTTGTGAAAGGGTGGGAGGAGGGGTGGCGGGGGGAGCTTTGATCACTTTTTTGCTTATAACTTGAGAACCGCTCATCCGATCTTTATCATTTCTTTAGCAAATCGATACATTTTGACAATTACTAACTATCTCTAGAAGTTACGAACCATCTATCTACAAAACTGTGGAAGATATGAAGTTTTTTCAAAATTGCGGGGGCGGGAGGGGGCGTGGCCAAAATTGAAAATAAACTTGATCTGCCTGCAGCTATAAGAAACATTTGTCCCATACATGTCAAACCTCTATCTCTTACCATCTCTGAGATATGTTTGTTCATACGGACGGACGGACAGACGGACATGGCTATATCGACTCGGCTGTTGATGCTGATCAATAATATATATACTTTATTGGGTCGGAAATGATTCCTTCTCTCTGTTACATACTTTTGCACAAACTTAATATACTCTATGTACCTTCGGTTCAGAGTATAAAAACGCAGGCGTTGGCAAATGCAAGGTGTACAGTGAACGTTCTAAAAAATTGGGAAATTTTTATATTTTTCATAAAACCTAAGCTTATTATAATGAAGATTTAATAGGCGGCAAGGGTACACGAGAAAATACAGTAAAGGAACAAATAAAAAAAATTGCGAAATAACAAAAATTCACATTTGAGTTTAGATTATCATAAAAAAGAGTAAACTGGCAAGCAAAAAGGAGGAGTAGATCAAATGGTCAAGAAAATCAAAGGATCTAAGATAATCATGAAGATTGGATAGATAGCAATTAAAGACCGGTATACAAGAGGTTTAGTCCAAAAGCCGCGGAATTTGTCAAATTTTGCATTTGAGTATTTACAAAAGAGCAGGCTTTAACAAATAAGAGACGTAGATTGAATAGTCCAAAATTTGCCAATTTTTCGTATGACCTTAGATTATTATGAAGATTCAATGGTTGACAATGCAGAGGTTAGTAGTAGGTATAGATGAAACTGCTCAAGGAATCGCAAAATTTGCAAATTTTTCATAAACCAGAGATAATTTTAAAGACTTAATAGACGAGTAAATATAGGAAGTGTTAGACGTACTGTCAAAAATTAATATTTAAGCTTGGATTTTTCGGAAAATTTTATGAGTTTTGGGAATTATCGAGATTTGATAGATGGCGATTGTAGACGCGTTAATGGTTTGATACAACGGTCCAAAAAGTCGCGAAATTTTCAAACCTATTTGTAAAATGTGGATCAAGATCGATAGACTATCACAAAGATTTAATTGTTGGCAACTAAAGACGGGTAAATAGAAGGTGATTGCCTTAAAAAAATTTGAACATTTGTTTAATTATATGTAATATGAGCTTAGATTGACAAGAAGACGTGTAAGCCGACGGCTAAGTAGAAATTAGATCATACCGACCAAAAAATCGCGTTGTTTCGGAAAAAAATTTTTAAAAGCTTTGATTTGTGTTTAAAATTCTTAAGGGTGTGTAGCAACGCACGCCGGGTACCTCATACCTTAGTTTGATGGCAAATCTTTTAGCGGTTTTTAAATCAAACGTGATTTTTATCACTCATTTTCTGTTGTTTCTGTTGTTGTATGCAAAATTCGATGTCTAATCGTTACTTATTTTAATAATTATTTAAACGTTTGCCGAGTGAGTTAGTTTATTTATATGAAGAATAGAATAGAAACTGTTTAGTTATGATTTAGAAATGAAACTATAAAATTATTTATAGCCATGTTATCAAATATATAGAAGTAAAAAATACTGTATAAGCTTGATTCCTTAAAGGATATTGATATGGATATCATGTTGATCTTAACTAATACCAATTGGATATTTAAATTCCCTTTTATAATTAATTTAATTTCATATAGAAATTGATCATTTTGATATTAAAAAATTATACTAACATCCTATCAAAATGACACTTTATTTTATTAAGATGATCCTATAACTACAATATTGATATTACATAATTGGTATGACTCAAGGAGAGATAATTTAAAAATCATCTTAAGGACATGTTAGAAAACATCGCAATGATATTTTCGAGCATATCAATTTGATCTTAGTCATATCGAAGTAAAATTGAAATGAAAAAATACGGGGAAATGGCTGTTACTTCATATTGGTTTTTTCGTTTCGATATACTTTAATTTGCATTTTACTTTGTGTGATTGTGTATTCCGACTGCATTATCTTGCTCTCAACGGTCACTCAACAATGAGAAGTGTAAATATTTAACCTATAATCGTCATACTCTTTATCTGTACGTCTATATGGATTGATGATAAGTCACTGGGACGCATATAAATATTATATAAATTTAACATTTAAAGCCAATGATACAGATGCTAATGAAAAAGAAATTTTAATATATAAAATCTTGCCATAATTTCGTTCTTGATTTCGTTAAGCTGAGGCCAATAACACTATGCAACAATTTTTTGATCCCGGCTTCTAAATAGTTGATCCTTATGTAAAATTTTACGCTGAATTCAAATCTGCTCTCAGATATGTCAAAAGTAGAACGGTTCTTGAGATATCGCGAAATTTTCAATTTTAGTGTTTTGAAAAAAGGTAGGTCTACTAAAATGCCATTTTCTCTGATTTTAGTCCACTGATATGTATAAACTGGAACAAAAATTAAAGATAATAAAATTATTTCTTAATAAATCGGCAGTTGTTGTAAATCCAACCATAAATGACGAAGTTATGGCACTTCAAAGTTGGATTTTTGAAAAAATTTTGATAATTTTTAATTTTTTGCTGCCTTTCATTAAGTTTTTTTCAATCTTGCCATAAAAATTGCTCAGGTCTCAGATATTGACAGGATTGGGTAATCTTTAACGAACATTTTTTGTTCTTGGTCATCGAAATCGGATGAAAAATAAACGCTATATTCACAATTAAGTAAACATACCTCTGTTTGAGAGTATTTTTTGCTAGTTTTTTTCAGTATAAAAATCACATCTTAGCAAGACAAATAAGAATAAACGTTGAGCATTATTAGTTTGTATTGCAGTTCACCAGTGGAAAATCTATGCCGATCTGAAAGTTGAGGAAAGGTAACAGGCTTGCAACAAGGATGGACAAAGCATTGCTGTTTTCGTGCAGATGGGACAGCCGAGATCGCAGCCAACATTTCTTGGGTAAAGACTGGGATGTCAGGGCCAATTTTGTAGTCGGAGAAGATAACGTAAAATTTCCGCCCCTAGTTCAAAAGGACAAAATTATTCTCCCTCCGTTGCATATTAAGCTTGGTCTCTTCAAAAACTTCGTTAAAGCTCTCCATAACAATGGAAATTTTGCGGCATTTGAATTTTTAAAACGACGATTCGCACAACTTTCTGACGCCAAAATCAAAGAAGGCGTATTTGTGGGTCCGCAAATCAAAAAGCTAACGAGCGACAGAGAATTTTACTCGGCACTATCAGCAGACGAGGCAAAAGCATGGGAATCATTTTGCGCAGTAGTGTCTAGTTTTCTGGGAAGCAGAAGAAGTGAGGACTATAAAGAAATTGTTGATGATTTATTGGAAAACTACAAAAAAATTGGTATAATCTCAGTCTGTTTTTTATCGAGTTTTTATATTTACCAACTTTATTTTTTTTTATTTTAAAGGTGTAAATAAAAATTCACTTTTTGCACTCCCATTTGGATTTTTTCCCGGACAACCTAGGCGACGAAAGCGACTAGCATGGCGAACGCTTCCATCAGCAAATGCAGCAGATGGAGTTTCGCTACCAAGGCAAGTGGGATCCGGCAATGATGGGAGACTATTGCTGGTTCTTGTTGCGAGAAACACACAGTCTGCACAAAAAACAAAAGCGGTCTACATCATTTGAGTACTTTTATCCAACCTTGAACTGCAATACAAACTCCCAATGCTCAACGTTTATTCTTATTTGAGATGTGATTTTATACTGAAAGAACTAGCAAAAAAATACTCTCAAAAAGAGGTATGTTTACTTAATTGTGAATATAGCGTTTATTTTTCATCCGATTTCGATGACCAAGAACAAAAAATGTTCGTTAAAGATTACCCAATCCTGTCAATATCTGAGACCTGAGCAATTTTTATGGCAAGATTGAAAAAAACTTAATTAAAGGCAGCAAAAAATTAAAAATTATCAAAATTTTTTCAAAAATCCAACTTTGAAGTGCCATAACTTCGTCATTTATGGTTGGACTTACAACAACTATCGATTTTTTAAGAAATAATTTTATTATCTTTAATTTTTGTTCCAGTTTATACATATCAGTGGACTAAAATCAGAGAAAATGGCATTTTAGTAGACCTATCTTTTTTCAAAACACTAAAATTGAAAATTTCGCGATATCTCAAGAACCGTTCTACTTTTGACATATCTGAGAGCAGATTTGAATTCAGCGTGCAATTTTACATTAGAATCAATTGCTAAAAGTGCGGGATACAAAAACTTTTCAAATTTTGTGACATAGTGTAATTTGACCAAATTTTGATGCAAATTTGGCAATATTTTATTACCATAAGTGAAGTACAAGGCAGTCATATTAAAATTAATATTTCTTCAAAAAATCAAATGGTTAATTGTTTATATGAGATATATTAAATTTATCCATTACATATTTTTAATTTAATGTTGAACATAATTGACCCCACCCACCCCATATCCATTTTGGGCCATTTTGACGAACTCTGTTTAAATACAATTTCCTATTTTGAACTTGGGGATATTTAAGTTATGAATATGATAAGTCTCTCATTGAATTCCAACATTTCATCTTAGTTTGGCCTACATTTTTTTACTTCTTTCCGCAAATTAAATTCTTTTAAGTGTTATCACAAAATAACAGCAAGAATTTTCTGAACAATACTGGCGGATAGTCATGGCAATGCCATCTAGTTTTTTGGTTAAGCAGTTGAAATAAATTATAATTTTATTACCAAGCGGATGTACGAAAACTTTTGCCATTTCCTAAGCCTGCTGGTGGAGAAAGTAACAAGTTTCGGAATTTTTATTTTTTTCCGTGTTGGTCTTGTCCTTTTGTGTTGATTTTGGGGGCTGGTAGGGTCCATGGGCTCATTACCTTATGGCGCGAAAGGGGCCTTGCCAGTCGCCGGGTTGTTTGTGCCGCAAATGAACGGAAATGGTGAAAACTTTTAATTGAAACCATAAATTTTGCGTGGTTGTCGGGCGGCACTGCCTACTTAGCAACGCGCCCCCCTCGCGTCGCATAACCGTCTAACCCGCAACCAGCATTCAACAGCCAAGTGCAATTAGCGCGTGCCACTGGAAGTGAACCTTCTAGCTGCACTTTTGACCAGGTAAGGTGTTCAAATTGGTTTCACTAAAACTTTGGTTCGTAATGAGAAAGAGAAACACCAGCACAATGGCCAACACCTGCTAGTGGATGGGGGATGGAAGGGGACGGAGTGGTAAGGCTTCCCGGAAATGGCGAATGATTAAAATGGGCGTGCCATAATTTCCGTTTTGCCAAACGGGAAATTGTCGAACTGAAGCCATTTCACATGTGAGCTCGTTTGCGCCACTTCTAATTGAAAGGGCAGGCCAATTGAAGGAATGCTACTTGGCAGTCACACCAATTCCTTTTGATCTCTCTCTCTTTCTGCGTCCTTCGGTACAGCTTCGGAGCACAGTTGCTATTGCCTTTATGAGCTAAAATGGCTTGGTCATCGACTGCTTGTTGTAAGCATTTCAAAAAAATTCAATTTCCTGCATTTAAATGGCTTGACACTTACTTTTTTTTGTGTATTTTTGTTATTGAATTTATATCGATGAAACCAAATGAATGCGCAGACGACAAATGCAGTCAACTATGTTAAGGGAAAGAAAGTTACTACTTTGAAAAATTAAAGAGAAAAGTTGACTACTTCAGGATAAGAACAGAATAGCATCCAAAAATCACAACTTAACAAGCCAAGAGTGTAAAGTTACTTACTCTGCTCACTTACAAAAAGGTTGGGCGGCTTACTCAGTACTCGATTTTTAGGTCTCGAATAAGTCTTCTATAAATATGAGTCTTTAATTTAAAAGTGATGAAAACGATGCTTCCTGTTCTCAAATACTCTCTCCTTCTTTCGTAGTGACCCACTTATTGAATAAATTTTGTATATAAATCCTTCCAAAGCTTTTTGCTTGATTTCATTACATTTTCACTTTTAGTTGACTTTAAAAACTTTTGCATCCCGCAAAGTATGCAATGATTTTGAAACTGTTGCGGCACAATTTTGATTAAATGGGCTGCCGCAGAGTAGGCAATGCTTTTTATGTCAGTGCACAAAGCAGAGAAAATAAAAATATTTTTGGGTCTGGCTAATATTTCAAATGATATAAGCTGCTCTCGCTCTCGACTGTCTGTCTGTCTGTGTGTGTGTGTGTGTGCCACTTTTACTATTGATTTTATTTGGCATAAATGCGCCCGTGTGCGTGTGTGTGCTCATTTTTTCAATTTGCTAAATGGCCCAGTCATCGAAATGGAAGACGAAACCACAACAGCATTTTTATATTTTCTTTTAATAATTCTAATGCCCAATTTGTATTGATATTCGATATTTCAGGGTTGAAAGGGAACCACCCCCTGATTTATGTGCATTCATAATTTAAAATTTAATTCATGATTAGTAGCACTTCGGAACCTACTTATACACATTTTCCCATAAATTTGGCACCCAAAAAAAAAAAAGAAGTAAATCAGGCAAAGACAAACTTTTGTTGCTTAAGTAAACTTGAAAAGTTTCAAGACATAAAAGTTTGTTGTGAAAGTCACACGAAAGTTGAATGCAATAAATCTGCACGCTGCCACCGAAAAAGTGCAATGCGTTCAAATCCGTTGAGCCCCAGGACCCGAAAAAAACAGGCACTCTCGCACTCACACACACACACAAAACTTTTCAACGCGTTCTTCGGCAAGCTGATAAATGACCAGCAAAATCTTCAAATACAAGCGCAGATTTAACGCTGGCCGGGATATATATCAAATGGAGCACACCTCACCTCTGCAATGCAGTGCCTGTCGACAGCAGAGCGAACTCTTGACCAAGCTGGGACACTTCAAATTCAAATGGCCTGCGCATATATTTGCCTGACCGGCTGCTTCTCAACAAAAAAAACTACGCTAATTTAACAATTTTTTTTAGTCCAGCTGCAGCTGTAGGGAACAGGGTCAAGTGTCACAGTTTAAATGCAAGTAAATTTAGAAGAAAGACTTTAGGAAAAATCTAATGAAACGCGGTAGTTGAGTGAAAACCACACATTGAAATGCCCAAAGTGTGAAAATATGTCACAAAACTTTTGCCCACACGTTGACTCTGCCGCTGAATGCTTATTAAAAGTTTTGCCTAGAGTCTAGATTTGTTTTTCAGCTTAAAACGCAACCAGAAATGCAGCAGGAAAAAAACACTCATGTGCACGCATGTATGCTAATAAAAGACAAACAAAAAAAAACTTTGTAAAAGTTTAAAACGTTGCCTTTTATGGGCGCTAAGTGACAAACAATCAAGTTGAACAATTTGATTCAGAATTCTTTAACATATTTAATATACTCAGTGCAAATTACAAAGCAGTATTAACCAAGGCTACAAACCGGTCCAGAACTTAACCAAGAAATAAACCTTTGAAATTTTAGACCTTCCTAGACGACTGAAATCTTGGCTGCCCTTACATGAATTTCAGCCATGAATTTAACACAAAATATCCTAGGCACTTTTTTCAGGCAGTCCCACAAATGGAATCAGTCGACTGCCCGCCAAATCTGTTTGGACCTTACATGTTTTTTGTTTGGGTTGAATCGATTTCCTTTTGCGAAATAAAAATTCAAATAAATGTTTCTTGGATTTACTAATACTATTTAAATTATAGCTCACGTCAGGCAAGGGCTGTTGCTGTTTTAAAATATTCAACGATTTGGAAACAGAGCAAAGAGGTTAAGATTATTAATAATAATGATTTACGATCCTTTCAAACTAACTTTTTTACCAAACATTTTTGTGTCATATTTTAATACAAGTCTAAAGGCTGGGAAATTCCTTTTCATTTTTGCACTCTTCCTCTCTCTTCCTCTCTCTCCCTATTTCTTTTCTTTTCGCTTTGGCCTGTGTGCTGATGAATTTCTTCTTCATTATCAGTCCAGCTGCAGCTTAATTGGAATGAAAGCATCCAGTTTCCTGTAGCAATTTTCACTGGCTCTGAAATATGCAGCCTTATGACCGCAACGCAGTCTTTTGAAGCTCTCTGTTAATCACCTGACCGACGACACACTGCAGCAGCGGCACATCAATTTAATCTGTGGGCCAAATGAGCCGTTGCCCGGCCCGAATATAAGAATTTCGCATACAAATTTCATTTCGGGGCAACTGCTTAAAGGTCTCTAGCACACTTTTCAGCGCTCGGCTCTTCTCTTCCATTCCCTGATGCCAGTTCTTTAGCTAATTAGCTGCATTTCAGTTACAGTTTTACAAAGTTCAGCACGCTCCCTAACGCAATTACCAACTTGATAAGTTGATAAAGAAGTTGAAGTTCCTGCTCTTGCACCTAATTAATTTAGCATTCGTTGCAACACAATCAACCAATTTGCAACATGTTTGCATTAATAATAACCAGGCAACATTCTGAGGGAGGGCAACAGCAGCAACTGCATTGGTAATTTTGATTAGGTCCGAAGGCGAAATGTTTTAGTTGTGTGCCGCTTTTAATTGGAAAAGTTTTTCAATTTTAATTACAAACATTTGGCTTAATGCAAAATGCAACAAATGCTAAATAAAAATTAACACAACACAATGGGGAAAGTTTTTGGGCTGAGGGGAGAAGAGTTAAAACTAAAAAACTAAATTTATTGCTGGCTGATATAAGTCTTTGAAGGAATTATATACAATTTTATCAAATTAATTGGGCCCCCGGACAGAACCGAAGCAAAATAACTGGTTCCATTTCGGTTTTTTTTTTTAAATATTTAATTATCGTCTGTGGAAGTCATGAAAATTTATTTACACTAATCGTGACTATAAAATGGTCCCATTCCTCAGTACGATCTCTCGGAGTTCGTGAAAGGTTTGACTCGAAAACTCGGGTAAAGTGAGCCAGCTTACGGCGCACAGTGGCCCAAATTACCAATCTAGCGGGATTTAAGTCGAAGTTTAATTTTGGAAAATGCAAAATAATTTTGTTTATTTTTTTTAATCACTGACAACACTTGTCAAATCTTTTGTATGAGCTGTAAGTTGCTTTTCTGATCAGCTGCGAACTTTCAAAGTGAACATATGTTTAGCACGAAGCTTGCAGAGATTTGGCAGCATTTTGTGGGTTTCGTTGGTTGACCCAAAAAACAATCAAATTAAAGTTTGCTGAGTCAATATCTTTTCTTCTCATTCATATAAGGTATGTACTAAACAAAAATGATATTTTGGTAACTTGTCTTTTTATATGTAGCAAAAAAATTGTGGTGGAAGTAAGATGTTTGGTCAAATATGGGTTCTTGCTAGCTCGCCGGCTTATGTCGGGGGTTCTTTCTACTCTCCCTCTAATACATACTCTAACACACACCAACATAATATTTAAGTGCACATTGGGGGGTAAATAATATTAGTAACTATGAACAGGGTCAAAATGAAAGTAAACGAGAGCATAAGTTAAAGTCGGCTCTAACCGACTTCGATATACCCGTTACTCATGAAAAACATGTTTAACAGTGTTTCTGCGTTCCTTAGGGTAACCATCAGAAAAGTATGCAACATTTTTTAGGGTGGGTAGCGGGGGGGCTCGGTTCACTTTTTTGCTTATAACTTGAGAACCGTTCATCCGATCTTCATCATTTCTTTGGCAAATCGATTTTGCTAATTACTAACTATCTCTAGAAAAAACAAATCGTCTATCTTTAAAAATGTAGGAGATATAACGTTTTTTCCAAATTGCGGGGGCGGGAGGGGGCGTGGCCAAAATTTGAAACAAACTTGATCTGCGTGCAGAAAAAAGAAGCATTTGTCCCATACATGTCAAGCCTCTATCTCTTACCATCTCTGAGATCTAGGTGTTCATACAGACAGACGGACAGACGGACAGACGGACATAGCTATATCGACTCGGCTGTTGATGCTGATCAAGAATATATATACTTTATATGGTCGGAAATGATTCCTTCTGCCTGTTACATACATTTGCACGACTTTAGTATACCCTTTTTACTCTACGAGTAACGGGTATAAAAATGATGTTCCCGACAAATTATAGGGTATCTCTATTAAGCCTATTAAGGCCCATTTTCTCAATGTCTGGTTAGTCAAACTTACCGGCAGATTAGCCGAATTTGAGTGTCTCATGCTGTCTTTGGCGAAAACCAGCCGGCAACTTTAACCTCAGCCTCATGATGGGGTCAAATTTTAACTGGCCGGCATGTTTCGATAAAACTATCGATACTTTCACTCGATGAACAACAGCTGTGTCGAACACTTGAATTATTTATATTGCTAATTGCCAAACCAAAATTGTTGCATCCACGAAATGAAATTGGGAGGCAGGCAGTAAGAGAGGAAGAGACATGCGGCGATCTGGAACAGAAAGTCCAACAGAATGGCAGCCGCCGCAATGACAGATGTCTTGACATCTTACGCTGTCACACTCGAAATGGCACCAATCGCAAAGCAGGCAAACTCACTGCCCGCCGTCTGCGAAATCGAAGGATCAACTAGGCCAACGGCCTTGTGATGTGGCATACTGATTGAGATCCAACTGCAGATACGTGTGCACCATAACGAAATTACTATCCACACGCATTGCCAGCACCAGGAACGGTATCACTTCAATGGCCAACATGGCGACATAATCCTAGACGGAGCAACGAGTTAATAAAGCAAGAGAATACAGGGAGAGGGCTAATTACACTGGCCAACAGCCATTTTGGTCCAGCCCTATTGATGACAAATTCTGATCCAGTTTTGTGCACTAATTCCAAAACTGGTCTCGGTTTTTCCCCATCAGCTCTTGTTTTCAAGATATCGCGGAAAAACCATTTTGCAGTATTTTTGGCTTTTAAAAAATTCTGGAGGTTACACCGAGCAACAATATCTGTATTTATGAGCTCTATGCGACAGTATACATATTAAGGTCGCCTAATAAAATCAATGTAACATCATCAGCAAACCTAAAAGCGCCTAAATTGGCCTTTGAAGAGAAATATACATCAAATTATAGCAAATTTTACAAACTTAATCGCCGTGTACCAGCCATTTGGGGTGCTTGCATTTTAATGAAAACCACTTTAGCATGCAGCCCAATGGTTCTTCTAATTTCACAAATTTTGTTGCATTTAAATCTTCTTGATGGACAAAGTTACAAGCGTTTAATCCCGAAATAATGAATTAAAATTTATGGCAGGATAACTAGATTGATACAAAAAATCTGTATAGGAAATATTAAAAGACTACTTGATCTTACATAGTACTTACATTAATTGTCAGGCAAATGTACAATAACATTCAATCAGTACTAGATTCAAACAATTTTCCCCAAATTCATATTTGCTTAACTTTGCGAGAATAACATTAAAATTATATGAATTGGGCTACAAATGAGCCAAATGTATTTCGCACTCACTATAATCTACGGATTAAGCCCCTTGTGACTATTCGCTATTTATCTAAACTATAGATGCTTGTCTATTACTGGAGTGACCTCGGATGCTTGCATTGTGCCCATCCAGTGCACATTTCACAAGAATGAAATTTTAACGTCCCATAGCAAGGTGAAGATGTGCCTTTGGAGAAAGAGCTCAACCATGGCTTTTATATTAACAAGGCTGTAACCAAAGCATCATATTGCCTTGCTTATGCCTCCAGGAGCTTGGCATTATTATTCCGGTAACCGTCAAGCGAAAGTGTTAACGGGCCATAATAACGGATTTTGTCATACCAATTCGGACTGCTAACGAAATAGAAAGTGCAGATATATAAGTTCATTGCAATAAAAAGTGATAAAAACCTAAAAACTTATTTTCCAAAAACTTGATTTTTATTTAAGCTCTATTTACACGACCTGATCCCTCTGAGTTTTCGTCTGATTTGCTGTCTGACAGTGTAAAAAGGCGTCTGAGTAGACATGAAGCTACTCAGATGAGCGATCAGACGAAATAGAACCGGTTCTATTTGGCCTGAGCACTCATCTGAGTGGCATTTATCGAGTTACAGTGTTCGTCTGACGAAAACTCATCTGAGCGATCAGGTCGTGTAAATGGAGCTTTATTGCCAAGAAACATCTGCATAAGAACTGCATATTGTGTCTTTTGTATTTGGTTGCACAATTCATTTAAAAAAGTACGAAATTAAAAATGTGTGACTGCTTGGGGTGTTGAAAAAGTTCTTTTGAAAAATGGTGTATTGATGGTTCGCAGCTTTCCGGGAGTCACCGTTATGTCAAGGGCAAGGGTAAAAAGAAAAATTGGTTAGTTTAAATGCCTTAATGTCCCGAAGCAGAATCATGGAAAAAATTCTATTTACCATTGAAAACAAAAAATTACCTTAAGTGGTGGGGAATTTTTTTTACATAATTTAATTAAGACGTCTTCCTATGAAAAATTCGTCAAATGACGTGACAGATTCACAAAGTTATTCGCTTGCGAAATGGAACGAGTTTTTGCACTACCTTGCACGAATGAGCATTCCTCCAAATAATAAGAATGGCCAACTTCCTCGACATATACATTCGTTTCACAGATAGAGTCTTTACTAAAATCATAATAGTCACAAGGGGCTTAATCCGTAGATTATGGTTAGTGCGGAACACATTTGGCTCATTTGTAGCCCAATTCATTTAATTTTAATGTTATTCTCGCAGGTTAAGCAAATATGAATTTGGGGAAAATTGTTTGAATCTAGTACTGATTGAATGTTATTGTACATTTGCCTGACAATTAATGTAAGTACTATGTAAGATCAAGTAGTCTTTTAATATTTCCTATACAGATTTTTTGTATCAATCTAGTTATCCTGCCATAAATTTTAATTCATTATTTCGGGATTAAACGCTTGTAACTTTGTCCATCAAGAAGATTTAAATGCAACAAAATTTGTGAAATTAGAAGAACCATTGGGCTGCATGCTAAATTGGTTTTCATTAAAATGCAAGCACCCCAAATGGCTGGTACACGGCGATTAAGTTTGTAAAATTTGCTATAATTTGATGTATATTTCTCTTCAAAGGCCAATTTAGGCGCTTTTAGGTTTGCTGATGATGTTACATTGATTTTATTAGGCGACCTTAATATGTATACTGTCGCATAGAGCTCATAAATACAGATATTGTTGCTCGGTGTAACCTCCAGAATTTTTTAAAAGCCAAAAATACTGCAAAATGGGTTTTCCGCGATATCTTGAAAACAAGAGCTGATGGGGAAAAACCGAGACCAGTTTTGGAATCAGTGCACACAACGGGAACAGAATTTAATACAAATAGGGCTGGGGCTCACAAAGTGGTTATTTTGTTGGCCTGTGTTATTTAATGCTGTGGATGAAGTCTAAATTTTTCATCGATTCAGGTTGACAAATTCAGCATGTCATATAATTTTTTTTGCTAAATGATAACCAGCAACAGCAAAAGAATTAAGAAAACCAAAACAAACACAGCTGATTCGATGACAGTGTTTGGTCACACTATGGCAGCGATAGCAATCTATCGATATCGGGCGAACCTGCCGGAAAGTCTTGTTGAGAAAACCAAATGACTTACCGGCAGGTTATTCCGCCCGGCAAATTTAACCGGCCGGTACCTAACCGCAACTTTTGAGAAAAAGGCCCTAAGTCCCCATGTCTCTACCCACCCTACCTGCGCTAAACAGACCGATGAAGGTCGTCGCGCCCTTAACAATTCGTTAGCAGACTTTCATGCTGTCACCACACTTTCCATACTTTACTCAGGGCGAAAACGAATGATTTAGAACATTATATGAATTTTAAAATTACAAAGGTATTTCATTTAATAAATTCCGTAAATATTCCAAGTTTATAAATATTTTCAGGCTAATTTCGAAATAAGAATATAACAAGTATGATAATTATAACTAAAGAAAATTGGTTGGGGCTCGAAACGGGGTATTTATAAAGTTGATAATTTGTTACTCAATAGATGTATGT